>JANAVB010006599.1:28405225-28530225 GCA_029216955.1 Iris pallida | reverse complement strand
TAGGCTAGTCTTGACCTCCGTTGACCAAGACTTGACTTTTTGACCGAAAGTCAACTTCAAGTCAATGCTTGACCTAGAATTATCTGAAACAAAACCAGAGTTGACCAGTTGACTGAAAGTCAACAGTTAGTCAACATTAGACTAGTTTGACCTAGGGTTGACCTAGAGTTGACCAGAGTTGACCAGGGTTGACCAGTTGACCAAAAGTCAACTGTAAGTCAACCTTTGACCCAGATTGACCTAGTTTAACTTGCATTGACTTTCAGTGACCTAGTATGACCTAGTTTGACCTAGTTTGACCTAGACTTGTATATCATGACTTAAATTAGTTTCCCTTTCATTATAAAACCCTGTTTGACTTATAATATCTCATCTTTAGGTCTGTCATTACTCTGAGCGTCTGTTCACCTTATCAGCTCAGGACCACAGGCGAGTACATTTACTGATAGTTTTCATTGTCTTGATATCTGCTATATCCGATTTAGTTGTAGTGTCTTACTCGATTTCCTGTCACGATAGTTCACGGACTAGTATATGTTGGATCATGACATGGGATGTTGTTCCTAGATTTTCTTGGTATATTGGTACATTTCCTGTCTTGTTCCCTGTACTTGTATAGATACCGGTTTATAAGGGGACTTGCTACCCTCTTATGATATCACGTGTCATGACGTGTCATGTCCAGATCCATTATACTATTAGGGGATGGGGAAATTATTAGGGATATGTGATCAAAGCCTTTCTGTCACTATATTCTTGTGCTTGCGTCACCCTCACCTCACGTAGGGTGTAGCGAGATCTTATTCATGTGCTCATTATCCAGGTTGGCCGGCATGACCCTTTCCAGATTTTCTTGTAATTGTCGGGCCAAGTGGATAGCCTGTCCTGTAACATTTCCCAAGCTGATCACATAACACTCTAATAATTCAAGGCACTTTTTATATTTATTTTATCGTATCTTATATCCTGCTCAGTTCTACATTCAGTACTTTTCTCACCATGCTATGATATTCATTTACTCACATGTTCTACATGCCCTTATGCTATACCTTGATTGGAGACTAAGTTCTGTTCGAGAGAAGGGTTACAACCTCGGTCCTTGTTTAGTTTAAGGGTTGTAACTCGACTTCTGAATGGTTCCCAAGTCATCCTATATCTTTGTCTTGTATTTTATTATACTGTCTCTTATAGAATTTGTCAATTCATATGGAACTGCTGTTAGTGTTTGTACTTACTCATTTTCCTGATAGGATACCGTTGATATATTACAGATGATTTTGAGGCAGACTACTCGACCTATTACGGGGTCGAGATAGATGGAGTAGTCCAGGACTGTGGCCTGATAGTAGAACCACTAGATTTTGTACACCCAGAGTAGTGTAGCTTAGTTAGGTTTGCCTGGACTGCGATCCAGCTAGTACTTTCAGACTGTAGTATTCTATATTATATTTTGTGACCTTGTGATATTGTGTATATCTCTGGGCTTGTGTTGGATCTTGAATTTATTTCCTATTTTTATCTATCATATTTCCTTTCCGTGCTATCTACCTTAGTTTTGTCTTGTGATTGAGACTGTATTTGCTATGTCACCTCCATTCGGAGTGTATATACTGTATAGGTACCTTTATACTGTTTAGTCGTAGTATTTACAGACGTTATATACAGTGTTCTACTGTCGATTCTGCGACGTAGGCTGGACGTACCCACGTGTTCGTTCCCATGATAAGGGTATGGGTCGTGACAAAATGTGAGAAGGTTGTGTACTTTTTTAGAACGTTTCTATAAATTTACTTTACGTGTCTCGGGCTCGTTGTATGTCACTTCTAACAAATTCTTTGAAGAGATTGCATCCATCGACTTTCTTTGAAGAATGCTAAGATTAGTGATGGCGGATAAAATGAGAGACAAATATGACAAGTATTGGGAAGACATTGAGAAGATGGATATGATCATCTTCATTGCGCCACTTTTTGACCCACGTCAAAAGATTGCATATGTGAAATGGTGGCTATATCAACTATATGGTAAATCAAGGGATGATACCATGATGGAGAAGGTGAGAACGGTTGTGTACTCTATGTTTGAAGAGTATAAGAAGATCTATTCACCCATAGTTGCTTCTTCAACTAGTAATGAAGTAGTTGCATCTTCAATCATCGAAGAACGTCCTCTTTTTAACTTGAAACACATGATGAAGGCTCAATATAAGAACCATAAAATAAAAATGGGTGGTTGTGATAGTAAGTCGGAGTTGGATCGTTATCTTCTTGAGCCCACCGAAGCCGATGAAGATGAGAATCCATATTTTGATCTATTGGCTTGGTGGAAGATTAATGCTCCTCGTTTTCCCGTTCTTTCAAGAATGGTTCGTGATGTCACTACAAAAAAGTGGCCTTTTTGGACAACAAAAATTGTTCTAAAAAGAGCTTTTACCGTCCTAAATATTATTTGGGACGACAGTTGGGACGGATTCAAACGGTGCTATTAGGGTGGCGTGGCAAAAGCTTAAGGGACGGATTTTGCCATCCTAAATACTGTTAAAGGACAGAAAAATTAACTGTCTTAAAAGGTTGTGAAACTTTATTTTTGTGTGACGGTTGTTCATGTCGCCCCAAAAATAGGTATTTGTAACGGATAGTGTCCGTCCTAATAATTTAGGCAAATGTCCCAAAAGAATATAGTTCACTTTCAGTACAGAACAACAGATCCATCCCCAAAATTTATAACAGTTGTTCCAGTTCTGATTCCCTGATGTGCATACAAAATATATACTCAAAAAATTATAACAGTTGTTCCAGTTCTCATAGAATAATCGATTCTCTGTTGTGCATACAAAAATACACTCAAAATACATATCTAAGGCCATATCACACAAAGCGTCTTATAAATAAACATTGTTTACACGCCACATCACATTGTTTACAGGCCATATCACATCATTACAGGCCATATCACATGTCCTCCCATGATTCACAAAATGAACTCAAAATTGGAGAATCAAGTGTTATCTCCGTCATTTACAAAACAAAGTCTAAAACTTTTCACATCATTAAGCATCATCTATCAAAACGAACTAAAAATGATCCCAAAATGATTACTTGCCAGCTTTTGCCTAATTTTCTCAACGGTTACCTTTTTGTGTCTTGAATCTGGAGACTGGCCTTGAGGGCTACAAAACAAGGTTAAATGGCATATCAAATTACTATGATTGACATTAAATTAGGCATAATAGTCGAGAAATGGTAACGACCAAATCAGGCAAAATGACTATTGTTCTCAACCATTCTAACTCATCAAAAAATGGACAATATCGATAGCATGGAAGACATCAAGCTGTTGAAATACCTGATCTGGAGTTGTGCTTTTGGTTGTCTGGTTTGATGGCAGACCATGAGTATGATCAATTACATAACCTATAAAATCCTGGATATACAAGGAAATTACTATGGTTAGATAAAATCAAGAAAAGTGATTTTCATATTACCGGGTAGGTTAGATAAAATCAAGCAAGATCCAAGTATTTAGCATAAAGGATTCTAAGCATCAAGCCTATCACTAATATTTCTAAAGTATTTTGGTTATGATACTACCTACACAAGCCAAGATATCTAAAATATGTTATGCAGATAACTTCTCTACTAATTTAAGTTGCCAGCAGAGAAAATAAATATAAGGACAGTTTACTTATCAAGGAAAAGAAGACAACAAATGATATGTAGATATCAGTACCTCATATTTCCTTCAAGGCCACGGCCTCGTCTTCCAATATTGTCCAGCTCCCAAAGTGGTGGCTTACCCCGACGAGGTTGGAAGTGTCCTAGGAACACCGACTTGAATTCCTACATTCAATCAGTACCTACCTGCTATGACACCCAAGGAATATATTGAGATATGCATGAACCAAGAGACTAAAATGAGTGTCATGTAGATTGAAAGCAACCACTTATAAAATGATTTCTTTCAATTCTAAACCTTTTTGAGTGCATATCCAGTTCTAAATGATTTATAACAAAATGTGAGCTTGAAGAACTTACAAGGTAGGCATTAATATCTTTCAGTATCTGGCCATCCTCCCCTATCTCCAATATAATTGTTCCAGCTCTGCAGCATTAAGATAGCACAAGTGTGTTAGAAATGAGGTCCTTACCACATATTACAGTAATGTGAGGAAAATAAACTCAACAATAATCACAATGATATTGGGAACCTCTTCCTTTGATATTGGGAACATATATTCCTCAAATCACATACTGCATTCCAGTATTCCAGATTTCACATACTGCATTCCAGTCCTCAAATAACATACTACAACCCAGTCCTCAAATCACATACTGCAAATAATCCATCAAAATTCTTGACAAGAGTTAACAGAAGCATTATTAACCAATATTTTCTGCGGAGAGATTCTACATGGATGCCCTTTTCGAGCTTTCATTATCATTATCATCTTGTTTAGTTTGCTCTTGCTGGGAGGTAGTGGGCTCTGTATGCTGGATTTTCTCATTTGGATCGACATTATTTTGTTGGGCTTGTTTCTTTGTCATCTTTTACCGAAGCATAGACTCTTCTTCGACTGCTTTCATCATCAGCTTCATCTGTTGTTCATCTTTCTTAAGTTGCATGTCCATTATGATATTAGCACTCATGTCAACTGGTTTGAAGTACTCCTGAATTGCAGTTTCCTGAAGAAGAAAGACATTGGTATTGTTAGTGATTTAATTAGACGACTGTACATGTTTACACTTAATAAACCATATGAACCATATTTAATGACACAAAATTTTCAATATATGTAGAAAATCATGTAACCCTGTGACACTTTTAATTAACTATCCCAAAAAGGATTTCTATTAACTTCAAAGTCCAATTTAATCATGGATGCTTCATGATATTGTAAGAGCATAGTTTGCAGTACCGGCCGATATCGATCCGATATGGCCGATACCGATACGATTTGGTATGTCCCGATCCGATACCGGCCGCATCCATATCCACGTTGGGGGTCTTTTTTTCAATCAATTCGATAGAAAAAATTGACTGAAAAAGACCAATCAACAAGGGTGAAAAACCATAGTATGGTTGTAAAAGCATGTAAATGAAAAATATTATTGATCCTAGTTAACCAAACAGTAATGGTGACTATTATTTTCATTCAATTTCAAAACTAATAAGAAACTGCACATAAAATACATAAAATTATGCCTAAATGTATCAAATATTTTTTTTCCATCATAATAGTTTATTTATAATTATTTGTTTTTCGATACCAAAAATCTGAAACTGCCGATACCAATACACATAGGAAGGGTCCAATACTGATACCGATAATGCAAGCCTCAATAAGAGTTGACAAGATCTTGAAAGAATTTCCAACAAGTTACTAAGAAAATTCTTTATTATAATGCACTTTCCCATCTTACAATATTACTTCTTGAAACATAGACAAAACTTGAATAAGTAAAGATTTCAAGCTAACTTCTAGGTTCATTAATACTTATACATTAGAAAGCTAAGCAACTGCAACCATGCCCTCACTGTGACAACTTCAGACTTCAGAGGGCAGTTACAAGCTCATGGAGATATTGACATCAATATGTGGGGACGATCAGATATCATACCGTCATTTTTTGTCAAGTGAACCATGGTACAGTTTATCTCCAGACTGTGAAATGACCAAGCTGGTCACCGCTTTCGTATGAACAAACAATCGTAAACAATTCAAATGTATATATCCTAAAGTTACAAGCTTAATTGAAGAACAAATCCCTCTATTTTTCCAATTTGGTACATGATCTGTGAATAGTAATTTCAAGGCCTTTATAGTTGAGAGAAGCTTAATACTTCATAATTTTATAGAATATGGAAAAAAGTGCTTACCAATATATATACCAATATATGTAGGAAAATTAACAATACATTTGAAAAGATGGTGTGATCTACTGAAACTGATTCTATGCAAGGGTACTATATATTCATAAACTTTCAATGCAAGTGTATTATCCAGAAAAACAATGTATAGAAAATAACCCAAACTTTCCAAAAAAAGGATGACATAAATGACAGTGAACTATATGAAGGTTAAGAAGAATGGGGTACTTCAATCTACAAAAGGAAGATAAAGATATACCAGCCTATAGCACAGTAGGACAGGCCTTGTAAGATGCATACATGTAATGGTTCCTTTCTCTTCCTTCTCTGAAGAAGATTCATCAGACCTGGTTGAGGATACATCTTCTTCTATCTCCTCCTCCCCCATGGTTCCTCTCTGAGTTATCTACTCTCAAGCATCACATCTCAAGTAAGTGCAGTTATGGATATTAATTTTAGAGTGTCCATATATCCTAAGAAGAATCCTAATCCTTTCAACACTGAGGAAGGCCTCTTGACCTTGTAAGCAGCAAGCTCTGAGTACCAGTTGTAGAGAACTCACATTAGAAACAACCCTTTCACAACCACATAATTCACCAGCCATAGCCAGCAAGCCTTGTCACATCTAATTGGTTTGTTCAACTGCACTAATACTCGTGCAAATACTTTTTAAATGTAGTAAATATGTGAAGGAACCAGATGGTCAGTCCTAATCATAAATGAATCCTATCATGGAATCTGAATGCCCTACGACAAAAGGATACTAAAGAGAGAATGGAGTACTATTTAAAAAGTGGAATATTAAAACTTAGAAGAAATTCATGCATAATGAGATATTTTACAAACACCAAAAGTATACACCAAAACATGGCCACAATCATACATAAGTATTTAGAGACCAACATATACTTCTCAAATGCATCTGATAGTTATACATTGTCTTGGCTTGAAATACCTTATTCTTATCATTTTCTGTTTCATCTTAAATGCCTTTCCTCTCAATGTCCTTTTATGAATTCCTCTGAGATACGAATTTTCTCTCATTTTGGAAATCAGGTCTACAATTATAGTGGGCAAGACATCAATAATTTAATCCACATAATATGCCGACTTAGGTTGTATTTGATTATGGAAATTGGGTTATCTTAGGATATAAAAGGCAACATAAGTAATCTATGTTCATGGACAAGGGAAAATGGTGCTTGTATCATGTCCGTACCCATATCCATGTCTTTATTCGTGTAACATAGGCTTTTGAATGGTATCTATCTAAAAGTATCCTTATCTAGTATCATGTCCTTATCCGTATCCGTGCTTGTACTAGTGCAACATAGTTTGTAACGGAAGGTGAAGGAGATGAAAAGCTAATCCTTATATCCTATAAAAATAAAGTTGTTAGTTGTGTTACCACGATCCCTCGTTTGTCATTACATAGATTATTTCTTTTATTGATTCTTGTACCTTGTAGGTCGTTTATTCTTTTTAAGTACTAGCCATGTCGACGTATTCATGTATTATCATGCTTATCTTCATTCTTTACAGATAAGTTTTACAAACAAAACTTGGTACCTACAATGGCAATATTTGTCTTTTGACAGTATCATAGTGCCTGAATTTCTTTTTTGCAGACAACTCTTGGCTACATATCATCTCAGAACTAAATCAGTTACGTTCTGTTGTATGAATATATGTCAATCATGCTTGTGTATCTTGCATAAATTGTCCTAACAAATCGTGATTCCAATTAACCCGAGCCTATTTGCTTTAACTTTATTCATAATTTTATCTAGTAAAGTATCATATTTTTGCTTCTTTATACTTGATAGTATAACATAAGCAATCTTGACTGGTCAATTTTTATTCTTCGGTTTCAATCGTTTTGCACCAGAATTGGAGGATTTGGATTGCCGAAACTATCGAAAGCGACAAATGCAAAACCAACCATACCAAGGTTTAAGTATTTACCGATACTAATACGTATTATCAGTATCATAACGCAGTCAATTTACAAAAGAAAAAAACGAAAAGAGAAAGAAGTACAAGAAAATCAATACAATGGTTAGACACAAAATTTAAAAGATCTAGTCTTAGAACAGTCAAAATATATCCATATAATCGAAGATATAAAAAACAAAGGATTTAACACACACAAAATTAAAAGAATTGATCATCACCTTGGTGCCTTGAGTCCTAGAACTAGGGTTTTTCCAAAGTTCCTCTTCAGAGAAAGGATGATGATGTAAACAAATATAACAAACCAAAGATCAATTCAAAACCCTAACCCTAATCAAAATTGCAAACCCTAATAGATATAGAAAACTCACACCTTCATTTTCTCACACTTCTTTCCCTTCGAAATCTTCTTGTTCCAGCCGTAGATGATTTAGAAGCTGTTGAGTACCCTAATTGACACACGAATAAGAGAGAGAGAGAGGGGAAGACCCTAATTTACACACGAATAAGAGAGGGGAAGCCAAGAAGAGAGAGAGAGGAGAGAGAGAGAGAGAGAGTACCTTCTTCACTCGTGCCCTTGTGGTGCTCGGTGCTTCGTCGGAGCCGGAGTTTTGACTGTTGTGGCGGGCAATGTGCTCAACATCCAGGAAGAGAAAGAGGGAAAATAGCATTCCTTTCCTTCGTTCGTGTTGAAATAGGAGGAAGACTTGGAATCCTGTGAATAAAGAAGGGGGGAATAATACTTTTCAATTGGAGGGATATCACTTTTCAGAGGTGA
Organism: Iris pallida; assembly: GCA_029216955.1. Lineage (NCBI taxonomy): Eukaryota > Viridiplantae > Streptophyta > Magnoliopsida > Asparagales > Iridaceae > Iris > Iris pallida. Next base: position 28,521,626 of record JANAVB010006599.1, on the reverse strand, counting down.
ATTAGTGAAATTATAGGAGGGAAAGTTGTGAAATAAAGGAGGGATCACACATTTTGTTATGGTTATTACTGTTACTATAAATAAACCAAGTAAAAATATAAAATATATTATTTAGTAACAGTTTTTAATTATTGTCATGGAAATAACCGTCACAACTTGTAACGGTAATAATTGTAACGAATTAAAAAAAATAAGTGTTACAAATTGTCTATTTTGGTGTAGTGAAATAATTATAATATAAAAAAGAACCAAAAAATTCTGCCCTTTTATGAAAATTGGTGGGGAGGAGAAAGGACCCCATGGACAAAATTCCCTTCCTTTCAGCGCAGATTGCTCTGGTTGTTGTGAGATTCTTTTGTTGGAGAGGAAGGAGAGGGGAAGAGAGAAAAATTAGGGTTCATGATAGGAAAAGAGAGGGGTATTAGTCTTGGCCTTTAGATGAACAGACGAATTTTGGAGATCCAACGGCTAGGAGTAATATTTGATAGGGTAAAAGATTTCCAAAAAATTGGTTTAGGCCGCCAAATAATTGCCATTCCCGCCGAGATTATTTTGAACGGTTCATGATTTATTTGCGACAAAAATACTAATAGTCCCAAAAAATAGATCCATTTTCCAATATGTCTCAAATAAATTTGTTTTTTGTTACAAAAAAAATATAACATTCCCAAATATTAATTTTTTAGGACATTTGAAACTAGTGTTCCTAAAAGTGTTGTCCCAAAAGCTCACTTTTTTTGTAGTGTGTGTTGGCCGTTCCTATATCAACGGTGGCTTCCGAGAGTGCATTTAGTACGGGTGGTCGAATACTTGATTCATTTAGAAGCTCTTTGACACCTAAGATTGCTCAAGGTCTTATTTGTTCACAAGATTGGTTACGATCGAGTCCCAACCAATCTATTGTTAGTAGTCTTGAAGAGAACTTGGAATCTTTGGATCAACTTGAAAAAGTACATCTTTTTCTCAAAGAGTTTCAAAAGTACTTTTTTACTTCATCAGTTGTATATGTTGATTTGTGTTATATTTTCTTATCTAGATTTAAGTCATTTGGCGATGGGCTCAACCTCAAGCGGGCTCTAAAGATCTGAATTATTTTGCAATGTGCAGTACTGTATTTCAGACTTCATTTATGTAGTCTGTACTATACAGACTCTCCAGACTTCATACGTTGTCACTCTATGTTTCTTCACTAGGCTTATGCTATTAGCACTCTTATGTTTGTGGACTATGCAGAATCTACAAACTCTGCACTTCTGTTGTTGGCACTCTTGTGTTTGTGCACTATGCAGACTCTACACTTCTGGTTGTTGGCAGTTGGCACTCTATGTTTCTATACTACACAGACTTCTATTCAAGTTGAAACTATACAGTATTGCATTGCACTATGTTTCTGCACTATACAGACTTATGTTCTGCACTATGCAGACTTCTGTAGTTCTATTCAAGTTGAAACTATACAGTATTGCATTGCAGACTTCGTTTTTGCAGTCAGTCATGTTATTTGTAGGCTTGTGTATTTTATTTGCGTGTGATCTTGCAGACCACTATAATATGTCTACAATCATGTCTGTACTTGGTAAACATTTTTCTTTGTACTATAGTTTACTTATTTTATTCAATTATAAATTGCTAACAATTATGAAGAAAGTCAGCAATGATGAGATGGTGTTAGTAGTGAACATATACCACAATGTATCTATTGATTCACAACTTGCCAATCTGAGCCTTAAAACTTTAATACTTGTCAATGTCTAGGTTTATTTTGCAGGTGGTCTTCTTCGCTACAGGTTTATTGTGTTATCTTTTGGAATCTCTTGATTGATAACTGGCCTTTACATCAAGGTTAGAGAATTTTTCATTACTGATTATTGATTTAATACTTGCTCTGTTTCATATTCATATTTTCAGTATTTGTAGTCCAGGTAGTACAATATTGCTCTGGAAGACATGGAAGTTTTTTGTATGGGTGAAGACAATATTGTCCAGGTAGTCCAGGTAGTAGAAGGTAGTCTAGGTAGTACAATATTGCTTCCTGCCATCAAGGTTTTTTGTATGGGTGAAGACAATATTTTCAGTATTCATATTCATATTTTCTTATTCATATTCATATTTTCATTATTTGTAGTCCAGGTAGTACAATATTGTCCAGGTAGTCCAGGTAGTACAACATTTGTGTAAACTTTTGTATGGCTGAAGACATGGAAGTTTTTTGTTTATTTGCCCAAATTTGTATGGGTGAAGAAATGGCAGCAAGACTGAAATGGCAGGAAGACACATATATTGCCCAATTTTTTTGTTTATTTGCCCAAATTTGTGTAAACTTTTGTATGGGTGAAGACATGGAAGTTTTTTGTTTATTTGCCCAAATTTGTATGGGTGAAGAAATGGCAGCGAGACTGAAATGGCAGGAAGACACATATATTGCCCAATTTTTTTGTTTATTTGCCCAAATTTGTGTAAACTTTTATATGGGTGAAGACATGGAAGTTTTTGTATGTACAGTTTTCGATCTACTATGGTTCTTGTTGAATTTTGTAATTCTACTAGTTTAATTGTTATCAGTGAAGTATTTGTGTTTTTAATAAATATTCTGCTACTGGGTTGTTTATAAGTACTCCAAAAGTTTTATTCTACATTGTTATACAGTCTACTTGTTAAAAATGCCCAGTAAAAAAAACCGGCCCATGAAAAAATCGGCCCGGTAACAAAAACCGTCTCAACCGATATAAACCGAATAAACCAAAAAATCGAAAAAATTATTCGGTTCGGTTTATATCGGTTGTGTGTATTTTCGGTTCGATTTCGGTTTGTCCAAAACTAAATTCGGTTATTTCGATTTTTCAAAATTCGGTTCGGTTATAACCGAAATAACCGAATACTCACCCCTAGTGTATACTGACGGCATACATGTCACTCCCGTTTTCTGTTATACGTATTTTCAGTGTACGTATACGAATTTCTGACATTTGTCAGGTGACCCGTGTTTTAACTTATCTTTCTTAGCCTTGCCTTGGTTTAATCTTGTACTTGGTTTATTTTGGTTTGGTTCAACTTGGCATGAGTTGGTTTGGGTTGGGTTGAGATGAGAAGGGTTTTGTATAAAAACCAACTTCTCTCTCTCTCCTCCATTTATTTCATTTACTCCTTCTTCTCCATTTGCTCCTCCTCCAAAACCTAGGCAAGTACATCTTGCCAAATCTTGAGCAATGTTATTTTGTTTGTTCCATTCTTTTCCTTGTATGATTCTAAGCCTCTTTAGAACTTGAAGTTTTCGGTTTTAAAGCTTACATTTTTGTGGATCTAAGTTTGTAATTTTTCTTATTTTTTTTGTTTTGATCTCTTAAACTTTGTTATTTTTGAAAAATAATGGTTCCATGTTATAGGAAATTTTATTCTACCCAATTTTGGCTTTTGAACCACTTGATTTCGATTTATTTTGAGAAAGTTATGCCATTTTCTTGTTCATGGGTTCTCCACACCTTTTGGTATTGTCGGGACGATGAACAGTGCCGCGTGCAGTGTTTTTGCTGTCGCGTGCTGCGCGTCGTGTTTACGTGCAACGTGCGCCGTGGGCACTTTTGCTCGTGCGCGCAGCGCAACTTGCGCACCACGCAACGTGCTTGCGCGCAACGTGACTCCAAATGACTATTTTTGCCCATTTGAGCTGTTTTGTAGGCAAAATCTTAAAAAACTCAAAACATGAAAGTTGTAGATCTTTGTCTTGACTTCGAGAATCTTCTTGTTTCACTTTAATGTGAGTTCATATGCGATTGATAATTTCAATCGTAGTTTTAATCTTTTTGGCATGTTTTTTGTACTTGACGTTTTTGAGGTTTCCTTCGACTGTAATAAATTCTTATCATGATTAGATGATTTTGTATAGTTAGAGAATAATTGTACCCCCCTTATATTCTTAACACTAGCACAGATTTAATTATTGTTTTATGTCAAGTAGTACTTTTATTTATTCCTTCTCCAATGCCATGATACGTCTTTTATCTAATTCTTTCTACATGCGATCCTTATTGTCATGTTTGCTTATTCTTAGATAGTGGCCCGTCGGGGTGCACTCATGATTTATGTCTCTTCTTTGCTTAATCTAGATAGTGGCCCATCCTGGTGCACTTATGCTACACGTCTCTTCTCTGCTTATTCTAGATAGTGACCCGTTGTGGTACACTCATGTTACATGTCACTTCTTTGCTTTGCTTGATAGTGGCCCGTCGAGGCGCACTCTTGACAAGTACTCTTTACATGACAAGTAAACCTTAACATGATAATTCTTGATAGTGGTCCGTTGTGGCGCACTCTTGACATGATAAGTAAACCTAACATGACATGCTTAATCAAGATGCTGTTACGACGGCTATTTTCCTTTGCTAATGTAACTCTTTGGACACCGTGGTTGAATGTATTGTATATGCGTGAACAAGCTACATGTCTCGTCTGCATCATGTCTAGGACATGAATTCCTGGTTATCACGGTCATGAATTCATATTGAATCTGACTAGGTTAATGACTAGATTGATCAAGTAGTTCATATAGAGAGATTTTCCAATCACAGGCGATCCCGTTATCTGGGCGCTTTAATTGGACTTGTAGCCTACCGACGAGTAGGGCACATTTCCAGCACGCTGTCATGTGTTGCACCCCCAAGTCACCTAATACAACTTTTTCAACTTGCAACTAGATAACCTGAATAGTCTGCAGGGCTTGTGACTATGGGAATATCTTATTGCATCTTGCTAGTAACTAGCTTGTGATAACCCTAGTTAGTTAACGTATCAAGCCGTACTCATTGCTTGGTCGTGATTGATGGATGGAGTCAGTACAGTCTAGTTTTGTCTAGGCAGTGTCCGTATATTTATTTTAGTACATTATTTTTATGCTTTACTTTTGTCGATAAATGATTAGAGACTAAGTTCTGCTCAGGATGAGGGTTACAACTACGGTCCTTATTTGGTTTAGGGTTGTAACCTGGCTTCCGGAGTAGTTTCTTAATCATCTTGTCATTTGTCGTTCTATTCAGAACTCACACGCCATACATGATCCTTATGTTATACATTGATTAGAGATTAAGTTCTGTTCAGGAGAAGGGTTACAACCCCGGTCCTTGTTTGGTTTACGGGTTGTAACTTGGCTTCTAGAATAGTTTTCAAGTCATCTTATCATTGTCGTTCTATATAGTTCTCACAGGCTCTCATGCCCTAGTTACCTCTCATGCTCACAAGTCCAGTTATCTCACAAGTCATACATGATCCCTATACTGGGTCACCATGTTCTCATGACCCGGCTATCTCACATGCTTACATGATCAATTAATTTTACATGTTCTCAAGCTTCCGTTTACTTAACATGACTATACTGTACATTATGTCACATGTTAATTACTTTAATTACGTCACATGATGCTTAATTTACTTATTGTCTTTTCTATTCTCGGGATAAGTGCATTGGAAGTGCACGAGTCTCGATCCTCATCTACTTATTTGTATCTCTAACCGTTGATATGTTAGTTATTGCTGGTTTTATGTAAGTCCCCTGAATTTTAGGGTTTATTTTGAATTTTTTAAATGAATTATTTTCAATAAATATTTTATTATAATTTTTTTTGATCATTAAATGTACTTTTTCGTGATTTTAATTTCTGGAGCGTTAGATATATCAATCTCTGGAAACTCTCTTCATGAGTTTGTAGTAGACAAAATTATCTTCATTTTGATATATCATGTCCCACTCAAACTTGTTCCCTTGTATTCTGTTTGCATCGCACAACTTTTGGGTCAATTTAGTCTAATTGATTATCTACCGTAAAACCTGATCCAACTTTCAATCTAATTTCGGGACTCTACATCGGTCCAATCTAATCGACCCAATATATGGTTCTGACCTATTTTGAGTCTACTATGCACGTGCCACTTGCGTGCCACCCAATTGATCCCACGCGTGCTCTTATTTTATCCATGATTATAAATAATTTAAATTTGTAATTACGACCTAACCAAGCCCAAACTCAACCGAACTTGACCTAACACCCAACCAGATTTTATGTGACCCATCACATGACTACCCATACACCCCACTAATACATCACTCCTTCCTACACAAAATATCTCTCTTTCTCTCTCTACTTTATCAAATATCTTATTTTCTCTTATATATATATATATATATATATATATATATAATATATATATATATATATATATATATATATAACTCTCTTTCTCTCTCCTCCTTAAAATACTCCCACACACACACCCCTCTCTCCATCAGCACACACACCCCCCCAGCCGACCTTTTCTCTTTTTCTCTTTAATAATATCTCTTTCTCTCTCTCTCTCTCTCTCTCTCTCTCTTTAACATGTATCTCATTCTCTCTCTCTCCCCATCACAACACATACCCCCCTTTCTCTCCTTGCCGACATCACCCCCCATGGCCGACATCTCTCTCTTCTCTCCCCCTACTCTACAACCAACACCCCTACCATTAATACCATCACCATCATTTTCATCACACCACCACCATCACCATAACCATCACCGACACCACCACCTCCTCCTCTTCCATTCTCCACCACCACCGTATGCCGTCACGGCTACTACCGCCGTCGTCGTGCCGCCGCCGCACCGCCGTACAGCCTGTAGTAGCAGCAGCAGCCGCGCCACCGTGCGCTGCCGCCGTCGCACGCCACCGCGTGGGCAGCCCCTCATGACTGGCAACCCCCTTGGAAATCTCCCGCTCGCCGTCCTCCACCTCCCCGACGCGATTCGTAGGCTATTCGTGCGTTTGGCACGGAATCCCATCGTGACGCGCGAGTTTGAAATTCAGAATACGCGTATCGGGACAGCAACTTCATGCGTATTTTCTGGGAGACCCGACCGTTGGATCGTCGATCTCTTTATTCAGTCACAATTTTGGTATATCCCTCTTCACTCCCCTAAAATTTCATCCATTAATTTTATAGTTTGATACATTAAAATCGGCCGCCAAGTTGACACTTTAAATTGTACTATTTTTGGACAGTTTTGTGGAGCCGACTTTGTCGAATCGTATCTCCGCCGTCGTAGCTCCGTTTGGCATGCCACCAGTTCCTATACGCAGCTGGTATAACCCTCTTCCTGCCCCTTAATTTTCATTTTATTGTGAGCTTGTTTGATTGGTTGAATTTGACGCCAAATTTGGCCGTCCGAATTCGTAATTTCCAACTTGTAAAATTCTATTTTTAAACCCGGGATTCTGAATTTCAATTCTGATATCACGAGTAGACTCGTGGAGTCGTTCTGGCACAATTTCATATAAAGTTTGTTAGATTTGGAGGACGTTGGCCCTGGCACACATTTCGGTGTAAACCGGGCCCCATAGTCCGAGTCAACGGATCACTTTGAGATCGGCTCATCGAAATTCAATTTCGGATATACCGTTGAGTTCGTATCGTCATTCTGGACTCGTTGACATATACTTTGTTAGATTTAGTGGACTTTGACTTCGACATATATTTTCGTGCAAATCGGATACCAATATCCAGGTCAACGAATCATTTTGTGATCGGGTCATCGGAATCCCATTTCGGACATACTGTTGGGTTCGTATCGTCATTCTGAATTTGTGGACATATAATTTGTTAGGTTTAGTGAACTTTTATTCTAGCATATTTTTCGGTGCAAAGTGGGTCCAACGGCGGACATCAATTTGACCCAAAATTACTATTTTGCCCCTGTGTTCAAATTGGACTTATGGGTAGGCTATTCTAGCTATTTTGACCATTTTGGACACGTTTGTGATATTTATTTTATCATCCGATAACATCTGTAGATTTTTCCTTATGTATCATCCTTAATTTATAATTAATTCTTATTATTAGTATATTTGTATACTTGATTTTTGTAAAACTCTAGAATGATCTTTGAGTTTCTAAGGACTCTAAGTGTTGGCTATAGGCTTAGTGTCACCCCAAATTGGTCTACTATGCTAGGGCATCACTTAGCTAAGTGTCCCAGTTAGAAGTCGTGGCACACCACTAGTGTTGGAGTTAGCAGTCTAGAGTCTTGAACATAGAATAGGATCTGAGTTTGTTATACCCTTTTTGACAGTGACAGGACACCAGGCTTCTTCCTCTGCATTTTTATTTCGTTGTCTTGCTCGAGACGAGTACCCCTACAAACTGTATCTTATTGCATATGATAATGAATTACGTATGAACTATGTTAATACAGTTACTTAAATGGAAAATCGTATCTTACATATTTCTGTGTATCTCATGTATGCTTCACATGCTTCTCACAGGCTTGACATGCTTTAAACTGCTCTTAGTATCTTTCACATGCCTTAAACTGCTCTTGTATCTCTCACATGTTATAGCTTAGGTTATGGGGAAACTGATAGCTGAGTACGTGATCATGCCCCCTTCTTCCGTACGTATGTACCAAGCAAGGTCGTATTACATGCATACCTTGTCGTAGGTCATTATCCCGTATTTCTGTACGGATGTACACCTATGCTTGTACACTTGTACGTATGTACATTTTATTACATGTGGACTTGTACGCCAGTACATTTTACACCTATTGACCGATCACGTACCTGCTCCAGTTTTAAACATTACATATACATCTGTCGCCATGACAAATGTATCTTCTACATGATAGACCGTGATATGACATAATTCTTATTTATTACATCTTTTTCATTCCATGCTCAGTATGTTTAGTTTGTAGAACCAGTACTTGCTCCCGTCCTGACAGGATAACGTTGTAGGCATACCACTACTAAAATATGCTATATTAGCAATGTTGTTTAGCGACGGAATAAAATACCGTCGCTAAATATATAATATAGCGACTCCCTTCTATTGACATCGCAAAACGTCGCTGAATAGCGACGTTCAGCGAAACTAGATACAATACGTCGCGGAATAGCGACGTTCAGCGACATATTATTAAAATATGTCGCCTATATTAAATAGGTTGCGACGGTTAGCGACGTCGACTGTTGACGTCGCTAACTTTTTTACTTAGGGCACAGTCCTGTTTTCTTTTTCCCCCTCACTCGAAAACTCAAAAATTTTGTAATCGAGCTCTCGGCGCATCCCTCCCCCCCCCGGTGACTCCCTCCCCCCCGGCGACCCCTACCCCCCCCGTCGAGCTCCTCCTCCCCCAATCCGAGCTACTCCTCCTCTCCGGTAAACCCTAACCTAACTCCTCCTCCTCCTTCTCTCTCCCTCCCCACACACACACAGAGAGACACACACACACACACACGGACACACGGACACACACACACACGGACACACGGACACACACACACACACACACACACAGACACACACGATTAGGTTTAGTGATGAGATTTGGGGGCTTGAGTTTATTTAAGGTATTAAGCTATATATGTAATGGGTATTAACCTATATATGTAATAGGTTTATCCTATATATGTAATGAGTATTAACCTATATATGTAATGGATTTATCCTAAAATTGTCTTACCTTGCCTTAGGAATAGGTATTAACCTATATATGTAATGGGTTTATCCATCTTGATTTAGCACTGCCTAGTATCAGTCCTCTTGGAGATTAGGTTTAGTGATGAGATTTGGGGGCTTGAGTTTATTTAAGTGTCTTAACTACCAAGAGCATGTACTGATTACTCCTTACAGTTCAGTATAAGATTTGGATGGTTTTGGTGAGGGATAATGTGTAGTGCCCCGCTCCGCGAAGACACTAGATAGACAGAAAGATCAGATTGCTGGCTCTGCAATAGAAGACGATTGATCTGGGTGAGTGGACGAAGTCTCATTTGCTGATTCGCTTACGCCTAATAAGAATCAGAGTTTTTGATTGAATGTTTTTGTTAATAACAAGATAGTAAATCATTGAGTATGCTTTAAGAGGATTCCACATGTTGTTATGCTAAGAACAAGAAAAGAGATAACATGTATGCTAAGAAGATTTGTTACCTGCTAATAAGAAACGAATTGATGCCTGTATGCTAAAGTAGAGATGATACCTTTAATCACAGAACTGTTGCCATGCTTAATAAGAACAGAAAAGATAATGCTAAATTGTCCATAACAGTAAGCTATTAAGAGTAGAGTTCCTGCTTGTTGCTACTTGCTTGAATAAAGATTGTTCATTGTCCCTTGATTATTGCTATGAAATGACAGAGATGTAAAGAGATGATACGGCTTGTCCGTATAGAGAAAAGAGTAGAGATACTGGCTCGATTACGTGAAAAAGAAGAGATGAATATGTTTGCAAGTTACTTGATTGATGCATGAATGTCTATATGATAGTTGTATTTGCATTGGTCTAGACGGCTTGTGCACAAGTAGTAGTCTCTCGACGATTCTGGGGACACCCGGAGTCGATCGGCCTAGGAGAGAATAGGACACCTGGGGCTAGAAGTCCCCGTAGTAAGATGGGGTGTCAGTCTATTAGTAGTTGGGCAAGAAGTTCCGACTGCTAATATGGGTATTGCCCATGGACCACAAGAGTTATTGTCATGCTGCATATTGATAAGAGTCAAAAGAATGTTTTGCCAAGAGCTAACAATACAGAGACGAACAGGGAAAAATGTTGGTTTTATCATGTTTATGCTAATCCTTGTCTTGTGTAGGGATGGACGATCGGCTATGGTAAGAATCACTTAAAAGTGATACATATGTACTGCTTAAGTTTTTGACATGAATTGCTTACAGAGATTTATCTATGCCATAAAGTGCTATGTTCTACTAAAGAAAAGATAATGTATCATGCTTGTCATTGACCCTAACAGTTGCTCGAACAAAATAAATGATATGCTCATGAAACACGCTGCGCACCGCACAAATGAATAGTTATCGTGCTTGAAATGATTAATCCCTTGTATGCTTGATATGGAAATGAAATGAAACAAATGTTGGCTTTTCAAAGATGTGTTTTCAAAAAGATATGTAAACAGACTCTATATGCATGAAATGTACATAGGTAAAAAGTAGCAAGATCACATCACAAGAAACATTTTCTCACTAAATGAACAGTGATCGTTTCAGACAAATGTAGCTCTTTGTTCACAATCACCAGTATGCTGATATACTGACCCACCATCAGTCTGTATGCAGGTGCACTATGCATCGAGAAGGATAGTCCGAAGCGATAGCCCGAGCTTCATTCTCAGGAGCCAGAAATCAGAAGAGATGCCAAGAGATGGACATCTGTTGCAAGAGTTGGTTTTGTATATAAAAGGATGTAATATATGGGAACGGGATCATTGTAATCTGTAAAGTTTTGAGAGAATGTAACATTGTATCAGAGAGAATCGAGAGCTTGTAATTATATGTTCAAATGAAATCAATAAAGAGAATTATTTTTTGTTACCATTGTGTTCAATGTTTGTATTCTGAAATATGTCCGATGCTGCTTCAATTATCTGCGATATGTTCCGCTGCGTATTGTCAACCTTGTCTATCTTGTCTTGCTTCAGGTCTTAGCCTTGTGCAAGCGCAACTTAGGCTTGCACAACATCACGCCTTAGCGAGGATGAACGGTCCCAAAGAGCCCGAAGCGAGGACGAAAGGACTCTGCAGGATCGGGGCATGACATAATGTATCTGGGGGCCTGACCTTGTACTATCCAGACTTTGTGCAGACCACGGATACTTGGTATGAAGCCACTTCTTGCATTGATCTCATTCCTGATCTACTTAATAACTATGTACTGTCTCTTTGACAGATCTTTCTCCTTTCATGCGTGTGTGAGTGTTGGAGAGATAAAGAGGAAATTTGGGAATAAGGTTAGAGGAAGTTGGTAATTCTGGGCTTGAGTGATAGAAAGGATGCGTGTGTGAGTGAGTGAACATATGAGAGTGTCAGTGAAGAACCTGTAGTAGTAGGAGCAGGGAATTAGTCATAAGGAGAAGGGTTGGCTACGACCACTTGGCCATTTGGCTTGGGAGTGGATGAAAAAAATTAGAGAGTGTAGTGTTAGTATCAGTTAGCTACAGTGATGGTATCAGTAAGGGTGTCATGGTGCAAGATGTGCATATAAAATTAGATAGATACATAAGTTCTAAGTATATATATATATATATATATATATATATATATATATATATATATATATATATATATATATATATATATATATATATATATATTGGAGTATAGTGAATGGGAATGGATGCTTCATGATAGGTAATGGATGAAGGGATTTGGTTAGTGCACTCTGTTTAGAATATGAGAATGGTGCTAGTGTAATAAGAATATAGAAAAGAGCAGCAGTAGTAGGGTCTGCCATGCCTTTTATGCAATGCAACAGGTTGGAGGATACCAGGGAAGCCCTGCAGGCAAGAGAAGGCCAATGCTTACTGCTCTTAGGCAAGGACTAGTGGTAAGGTTAAGGGGGAGTAAGGTATATGTGTGTGTGTATGTTAATTATCTGTGTGTATGAAAAAAGAGCTTAAATTGGTGTGGGTGTATAGTTGTGTACATGAAATAGTGTATGTCCCTGTTTTCTAAAGGAAGCAGCTATGAAGAGTGAGATGAGTGTGTACAAGAGCCAGTAGGCAGGCAGGGATCATCCTAAATCAGTGTGTACTAGTAAGATATGTATAAGATTTGTAGTTAATATGGATTTTTGGATAGTTTTAGCTTGGTTAATGTTCAGTAAGAATCGATAGCGTATGTGTACACGTTGGATGCACAAGAACTTATGTGCGATATAGCATGGTTATTAGTAACTGTCCGCTACTAATGTGTGTCCCATAATAAGACATAATATACGAATTTGTGCCTATTGGATAATGTGTGTCCATCTTTGCAGAATTATTTCCAAATGGATATGAATTACTACTTGCGGAATCATTTATGGATGTACAATCGTCGTCCTGATGATATGTGTGGTGTGCATGATGAATACATAGCGGGAGTAGAGCAGTTCCTGCAGTTTGTTAAGGCGTTCCCTCAGTACATGGATGACACCAAAATTAAGTGTCCGTGTGTGAAATATCATAACGTGAAATATTATCCAGAAGTGGAAGTGACATATCATTTGTACTCGAGGGATTTCACACCTAATTACTATCAGTGGACCGCTCCATCTAAAATATTAATTTTTTTCAGTATTCTGTGACGGATAGCGACGGATAGCGACGTTAGGGACGTCGCTAATAAGTCGCTAATTAGCGGCATTTCGTCGCTGTACGTCGCTACTTTGCTGACGTGGCAGGCATGCCATGTCATCACATAATAGAAATAAACGTCGCTACGAGTCGCACTACGTCGCTAATTTTACGACGTAAGTTGTCGTCGCTCTCCGTCGCTAACTTTGCGACGACCAGCGACACGGCAGTGACGTCGCAAACAGCGACGTAGAGTGACGAATTTGTCATCTGCGACTAACTTTTTCGCGACCTTCATTTTTCGTCGCTAAAGTCGTCGCTAATTACGATTAGCGACGTATTTTTCATAATTAGCGACGTATCTGGATGTCGCTAATCTGCCTTATTTTAGTAGTATACTTTCGGAGGAAGATTTTGCTCTGTGATCTTTATTATGGGCCCACTACAGAGGACCAGGTCATTACTTCCGAGGAAGTCCCCGCAGGGAACCTCGCTTGGTAGTCTCGCTTAGATTATTATTTTAGGCTTAAATATTGAACTATTTAGACTATATCTTATAGTCACTGGACTTTGTCTCCAATTTAATACTTTAAAAGTATATTATTAAGTCTGTACTTATTTTACTTTCGCTTATAGATGCTGTATTGTGATGAACCTTTTAAATGTGATATTAAAACTGTTAGAAGCTTAGATCCATTATTGTCTATTCTTAGAACAGCTTACTACGCTTTAACCAAGCGTAGGCTGGACATGGATCGGCCCGGCCCAACAATTTGGGTAGCGGATCGTGACATTTTAGTTCATAAGTTAGGCTTCCTTTCTGGTAATTGCTATTTGGGGTCTGACCCCACTGGTTTTGTTTGGCCAGATCTGATAGAGGAGCTCGAAGAATCTTCCGTATCATCTACTCGACGGTGACTATCCGGAGCACCAGAGTACCTGAGTGGGTTTCTTATCATTCTCCCACTAGCTATGTACATTATTCTTTTGTGGCGTTTAGCCTCCGAGTACGTGTTTAGCTCGTGTTTTGGTTCTTGACATTTAGCCTACGGGCCAAAACATGATGTGCGTATTCTATACTATAGCTAGAGCTTATCATGTATGACTATTACTCTTGCTAGTTCTCCATTTTGTATTACTAGCTTCATAATCATCCATATATATATATGGTTTGGGACACTTTACTATTGTATGTCTGATGATCATACTTCTTGTTCTTTGTATAATTGCCTGTGATTGAGATACCTAGGATTGCTTGACCTAGGATCGACTGTTGGCTTGTAGAAGTAACCCCCATGTCTTGACAGCTTATACGTGATTTCAGAGTACTGGTGTACTTTGGTATTACGTAGCTAGCATTGTCCGTCTCCACTTGCCAGTATTATGGTTCTGGGACGTGACAACCATTCTACCACGGGTATAAACGACGGCCGACCACGCGGCCCGTCGTGCGGTGCCGTAAGGACGTCGAGAAGACGTCGTGCGCATAAAAATGGTGGCTGAGCGACATCAGTTATCGTAGGCGTCGTGAAGACGTCGGGGGCGCCTTCAGCGTCGTGGGCGAAGTGAGGCGTTGAGTTGCGGGCGTGAAAGACGTCATGGCCGTCTTGTGGAGCTTTGGAGCGTGCTGAGTGTGCAGAGTTTGCGTGCGGGACAATGATGACAAAGCCAGTGCGGACAAGATCCGTACGAAGAGTCCGAAATAAATTAACGACCGGCTAAAAATCATGTGCGGAGGACACACGATTTAACTGAGCCCACACGTGCTAATATATATATATATATATATATATATATATATATATATATATATATATATATATATATATATATATATATATATATATATATAGCAAATAACCTCTAGTCTAGTGGTTAAGAGAGATGCATGCGGCCCAAGTGGTCGGGAGTTCAAGCCCCAGTGGCGACGAGTTCGCCACAATTATCCATTGCTTTAATATTATATATATATATATATATATATATATATATAAAATATATATATATATATATATATATATATATATATATATATATATATATATATATATATATATATATATATAATTGAGGAGCACCAAAATTTTTTTTTATTTATACATATATAATATTTGGTAGTATTTTAAATATTAGTGCTCGTACAATTACTTGCCTATTACTAGCAACTATTGCCCAGCTCAGTGTTCTAAAAATTGCTAGGCGGACTCGATGCGGTGGGGGTCTGCCTAGCGTCTAGCCCGCCTAGATTTTTTTTTTTAAATTTGGAATTTTGAAATTTAAAATTTGAAATTTTAATGTTCTAAATTTCAAATACTATCTTAAAACCCAAACAAATATCCAAAATACAACTAAGAATAAACAAAATCAAAAAAAAAATTCGAAAAAAAATTCAAAAAAACAAGTTGCCTAGGCCCGCCTAGGTGCGCTTAGGGTCCGCCTAGCCGCATAGCCCACCGCCTAGGAGATTTTTGGTACGGTGGACGGGCGCCTATAGCCTAGGCGGACGTCTAGGCCGATTCTTAGAACACTGGCCCAACTCATTGAGGTAATCAGGCTATTGCCCAACTCTTTCTTGATTCATCAATGGGTTTAATCCTCACATTGTTTGGCATGCCTACCAAGTAATCTCTTTTGAATAACATGATTCACGACAGTTAGAACTGTTGAATTTTGAGTTTTTTTATAATTTTTTTTTATCTTTTTATCTTTTTTTTGTTTTTCTCAAAGTATTAGTTACATTAGTGAATTTTTCAGGTTATTTATAAGTCATTATAGTGAAGCTTAAAACCATTGATATCTTTTTCAAAAT
This sequence comes from Iris pallida, assembly GCA_029216955.1. Classification (NCBI taxonomy): domain Eukaryota; kingdom Viridiplantae; phylum Streptophyta; class Magnoliopsida; order Asparagales; family Iridaceae; genus Iris; species Iris pallida. Next base: position 28,505,720 of record JANAVB010006599.1, on the reverse strand, counting down.
AAAAACTATTGATAAGCATGATGACATAGCATCTTTGAAGGAACGCCGAGCCTTACTTTGAATGAAATTGATTATTATTATTATTCATAAACGATTTGTAAGTTTATTACTAAGTTTTTCTTTAAATTTGTTAAATTAGTTGAATGTGACCTTATTTAACATGTTCTATTTAAGTTTATTAAGTTTTAAATACATATATATATATATATATATATATGTGTGTGTGTGTGTGTGTGTGTATATATATATATATATATATATATATATATATATATATATATATATATATATATATATATATATATATATATATATATATATATATATATACACACACACACACACTTAATATTAGGCTTGTTCCTCCAAAAATATAACCAAAGCTCCGCCATTATTTGTTACTGTCACTCCCCGTTCCCGGAATACGTATTTTAATACGTGTACTGCTTGAATGTATTTATTTAATATTTATCATGCATTTGTTCTGTATTTAATTTCTTTAATTTTTTGCTAATTATTTTTCTGTATTTTATTTTCTGCTCTTGGGTTCGGCTTGGTTCGGTTTGTTTCTGAATTTTGATGGTTCATCATGAACCGAACCCAACCCTCCACCTACCACATCTTCATTTAAAGCCCCAATCCTTTCTCTCTCATCATTACTTCTTCTTTCTCATTTTCTCTTCTTCTTCTTCCTCATAACTCTCTCCACCTACCCAACCCATAAGCAAGTACATCTTGCTCCACATGAGAACCCATATTTTTATGGTTCATTTATCTTCTTCTCGTGATCCTAAGATAATTTAGAACTTGAAATTTTTCATTTTGAAGTTCCGTTTTTAGTAGATCTAGAAATTGCCATTTTCGGATTTTGTGGGTTTGATCTATTAAACTTCTTTGTTTTTAAGTTTTGATCGTTCCAGGCTGTTGAGATTCGTGTTATACGCCATTCTGACCCGTGGAAATCCCATTTTCGGCTTGGAATGAAGGTTCCATGAAATTTGAAGTTCGGGAAGAGTTTTACTCTCACGTTTTTACGTGCTCACGTTATATCAAGCTTTACGCTCACATTTTTACGTGCCCGCGTAATATCAGGCTCTACGCACACGTTTATACGTGCTCGCGTAATATCAAGCTCTACGCCCACGATCATTCGTGTTAGCGTGAATCTGTTTTACGCAAGTCGACTTGGCTTGGCGTATTACTCCTTTACGCGTATTCATTCGCGCGTAAACTTGACTCTTTACGTGTGCAACTTTTACGCGTGGCTCAACCCTTTACGCATACAATGTTTTACGTGTAACTCGACTCTTTACGCGTACAATATTTCATGCGTAACTCTATTCTTTTACGCGTACAAGTCTTACGCGTAACCCTGTTCTTTATGCGTAGCTTTGTTTTACGCGTACTCCTTGGCTCGGCGTAAGACGAGTTTTTACGCGCAACTTTGTTCCTTTATTTGAGAGTACTTCCTTTACGCGTATTCATCCATGCGTAAACTTTGACCCTTACGCGTACGAGTTTACGCGTAACGTTACTTCTTTACGCGTACTTTCTTTACGTGCGTATTTGCCTTAGCGTAAAGCTTGGCGTAAACCGGTGGCCTTAGCGTAAAGCTTTGGCGTAGACTAGTCATGGTATAGATTAGCCTTGGCGTAATCTAACCTTGGTGTTCCTATTGCTCTATACTTTATTTACTTTATGTCAGCATGATATTTTTCCTATTATATCCTTACGTCTTTTTGGCATGAACTCGATATAATCATGATATGCTAATATTTTAATACATATTGTGGTGTGGAATGTGCCGTGTGTCCCGATTGGTTTATGGATACCCAGTATGACTGAAACTTAACCCTGAGAGTTATAGATTCGACCATACTAAATACTAGTTTGACTTTCATGCCTTGGCACGAATTGACATTGATTGTTATCTTGACTAAATGATTGATCATGCGTTCCTAGTTGGAACTAAAGAGACTGGCTAGTCGTCTTACTGAAACTGAATGAGACACGTTCATATTAACTATGGACAATTGCAATCGACTAGCCGATCCCGAACATTGACATATGGACACATGCAGGCTTCAACTAATTTTCTACAAAAGCGGCATGTGTACTTTACAGTCAAGGCATGATTATTTTGTGGTTAGCTTTGATTGTTGTATTACGCTATGTAAGACCTACAACCTAACCGCACGGGCATCGTTGTAGAGTTGTGCATATCGTACTCTGTACGAAAGTACTCATTCTGAATGATCATGATCCACGGCATGGGATTTCAATTAACATAGGGACTACTAAGTTAAATAAAATAATGATTGCATGGAGAGAATGGATTTCCGAGTTCTTAAATGGCAGCCATCCTTGGGACAATTAGTGTTCCGACATGCCGGCTGGTTCCCACAGATACTGTAAATCTGCTACACAGGCAGGGAGCGGTATCTGCTTATATTATTTACTGTATACTGATGACGGGCGTCTCGCTGGAACTCGTCTAATTCATGACTGGCGCAACTGATTATTGGATAGACTAGCCTTGCTTGCACATAGTAAGAACTGAGGAATCCTTATTACATATTTCCAGGGCAACTTGGAACTTACAGTTAGCAAGCCGTAGTAGTTGTATTGTCGATTAAATTAATTTGTTTGTGTACTGTACCTACTCTGTTAACTACTGAGATGATCAGAATGTTAGGACATGACGGGTCAACTTATGTCCTTGTTTGGTTGGGAAGTTGGTTTGAAGTGTCGTGATATTGTGTGAACCACAGTAGCAAGCGGAGATTTATTTATCATATCCTTAACTCTTACCACTGGTTTTAGTTCTTATGTCGTGCTTCCTTGTGGTACTTGCTATTAGAGATCTAACCTCTCTGGTTTTGCATGGCCAGATATAGAGCCAATTTCCGAGGACTCAGCTTACTTCTACCTCCAAGATGGTCAATACTAGAGGAATGATCGCAGGAGGATACGAGTGGGTTCCTTGCTTCCCTGCTCGTTTTGCTTCTTACTTTACATTTTGCCGCTTAGCACCGACATGTTAGTCGGATTGTCTTGTACTTATTTTTACATAATTGTAACTAAGTCAGACTGCAGCTGATAACAATTGTGTATACCTTGCTATACCATATGGCTATGTTTTGTACATCCAGATCTCAAGAACATTTTGACTAAGCGTTTGGGACGCCTTACTGCTTTATCTTACATGTTTATTATTGCTTCTTGTTTGAATGATTGAGACAATAGATGTTGAGTAACCCTAGCGAGACTTTCATGTGGTATGCACCCCCTCGTCTTTTAGACAGCATTGATCGTATTATACGGTATTTATCTACCCGTAATACGTAGCTGGCTGAGTCACTCCCCCGCTCTCCGGTATTCTGGTTCTGGGACGTGACAGTTACAACTTTGAACATATGAGTATCTCTTCGATCATATCACTAGAAAGAAATCGGCAACAAAATCAAGATCCACCGATAAGAGCATCAATAATAGATGGAGCTCAAAAATGTATCTTAAGGCATAATTGTAATAAAAAAAAAAAATGTATAATGAGTTGGATTTGTATCAGAATAGTAAATAAATAAATTTTAGGACATAAATAAGATGAATGAATATAGACTCATGTACATCCTTTTTTTTAAATAATATAAAATTTAGAATCTAGAAATTAGGATTCCAAATTGAGTCATACTGTTCTACAAAATGAGTTCCTAAATTCTCAATGTAGAAATTATGAAGCCCTAACTATAGCTTATGTGGCTGAGACGGGGCCATCATGAGGTTCCAATTGAACCTTATTATTACACAAAAGGAACTCCTACGTTTTGAATCTATAATATAGTAATTAGGATGAGCCTTACTATTGATGCTCTAAGGGTGTCAAAAAAAAAACCAGACTAGGTTAATCTATAGGAAAAAAATAAAAAAGAGAACTATCTAACCCACAACCCTTATATTTATGGATATGTTTACGATTTGATGGGAAAAAACATTTTAGGGAGAGTTTTTACTTTTTTTGACAATATATTTTTAACCAGTTGCATTAATCTAGACAATTGGTAGACTAGTACCCGTTTTAGTACTAATGTTGTAATGTCCCAAATTCGTGATACGTATTTAGTGTACGTATACGTGTTTTGGGCCCATAATTTATTTAGTCATGATTAGTTATCTTGGTTTATTTTGCACTGGCTTGGTTTTATTGGCATTGATAGTTTAAATGGTTTTAATGGTTCATTGGTTTATTTTGGATTACTGAGGCTTGGGTTATTTCATGATTCATTTGGTTTAAATTGCTAGAGAGAGTTTATTGGCCTTGACTTGGTTCACCTTGGTTTATCTTGGCTTGGTTTATTCCTGGGGTTGGTTTGGTTCGGCTAGGCTTGGTTGCCTTGGTTCATCAAGAACCAAGGGGTGAACCCCCTACCTACCACCACCACTCGTATTTATTACCCTTTCTCCTTCTCTCTCTTCATTAATATCTTCTTCTTCTCCACCATTAACTCGTGCACCTACCAAGAGAGAGAGAGCTAGGCAAGTACATCTTGCTTCATGGGGGAACTCCAATTTTATTGCTCCATCATCTTCCTTACAGTATTCTAACTTACTTTAGAACTTGGCACTTTCACTTTCTATGGCTAGATTCTTGTAGATCTATGTTTACATTATTTTCGGATTTCTTGGGTTTTGATCTACTTAATCTTGTTATTTCCAAGTTTTGATGGTTCCATGTTGTAGAGCATTTCGTTCTACCCCATTTTGACCTATGAAAGTTCGGATTTGGGCTCTGGATGGAAGTTTTACGTTGCTTGGAAGCCATGGTTGCTTAGCTCTTCTTCTCGAAAAACTTGGAGAAGAAGAACAGTCTTGCCGTATGGACTCAGCCGCATAACTCTATGCGGCGAGTTCAACTGGCAGCATGGAATTCCCCAGCCGCATAAGACTTCTTGAGTACTTGACCGCATGAACAATCATGCGGCAAGTCTTTTCCCAGCCATATGAGACTTGACTTGGATCCAGCCGCATAGCCTTGCTCAGACTGAGCCGCATGAGTCCCTGTTATCTTGGCCGCATGGGACTACTCGTTCCTAGTCGCATAAGGACTAGTCTCTCCCGGCCGCATATGACACATCTCCCGCTGGCCGCATAAGCACCATATTCCTGAGCCGTATGACCCTTGCTTGGAACCAGCCGCATGAGGCTCGTTCTCTGAGCCGCATGAGACCCGTCACCCTGAGCCGCATGAGATGTGCTGTCTCAGCCGCATAAGCCCGATTCCTCCTTCAGCCGCATAAGGCTAGGACTCCCTGAACCGCATAGAACCCTGCTCATTCCCTGAGCCGCATGGACTCGGATTCCTGAGCCGTATGGAGTCTTCCCGAGCTTTGTCTTATTATTTGTATGCGATTATTAATGTTATATTTATCTTGTAACTTTAGTATAACTTGAGTACACATTTACCCCTTATTATATATTTTTACGCCCATTTTATATCCTTACGCCTTTTGTCCTGAACTTGAAAATCATGAATTCATTTGATATGTTTGGAATTGATAATTGAGCATGACGTGATAGTGACCCGTAGTGGTGCACTCCTGATATAATAACCTGACATGACCTGATAGTGGCCCGTCGTGGCGCACTCCTGACTAGTACACTTGATATGATAAACCTGACATAATTATCTCGAATAGCTGTTACGACGGCTACCTGACATGACATGACCTGTATAATTACCTGGACACCGTGGGCGATTGTGCTTGTACAAATAATCCAGTCCTGTCTTGCATCATGTCAAGGAGGGGACTCCTGAGTACCACGGTCAGGAGTACCTACTGAAATGGACTAAGGTTAATGACTAGTATAATTCATTAGACATAAAGAGATATTCCCCAGTTACAGGCGATCCCGTTATCCCGGCCGCAAATGTTTGGACTTGTAGCCTGCCGACGAGTAGGGCACATTTCCAGCCCACTATTATGTGGGGCACCCACCATTGTCACTTAAATGATTGAACTCTATTGTCACTCTAATACATTGTACTCTCTAAATTGTCACTATAATGATTGACTGGATAACCTGGATAGCTGCAGGGCCTGTGACTACTTGGAACATCTCATTGCATCTTGCTAGTAACTAGGATTGTGATAACCCTAGTTAGTTAATGTAGAAAGCCGTAGGCAATGATTGGCCGTGATTGCCTGGATGGAGTCTAGTCCAGTATAGTATTGTCTAGAATTGATTGATTGCAAGATTGTACCAGAATGATTGAATGATTGTCACTCCAGATTGTTACTATAATGATTGTACTCTATTGTCACTCTAGCGTATTGTACTCTTTATTGTCACTTTTATCATTGTACCCTCTCATTTTTTACCTTAATAATTGTCACCTTTAGCAATAAATGATCAGAAGACTATGTTCTGTTCAGGTGAAGGGTTACAATCTCGGTCCTTGTTTGGTTTAAGGATTGTAACCTGGCTTCCGGAATAGTATCTTCGTCTTCTCTTCATATATTGCCCTGCTATATTTTATTTAGCATGATTCTCCAATTATCTTATGTCATGATGTTTTACTTAATCATTTTCTCTGATTGGGATAAGTGCATTGGTAGTGCACAAATCTCAATCTGCGTTATTTATTGTTGTTTTCTTACATGTTGAATGCTAATGATTTGTTGGCTTTAGTTCTTAAGTGAAGCCTCCTTTGTGGCACTTGCTCTTTCTGGGGTCTGACCCAGCTGGTTTTGTATGGCCAGATACCGGAGCAACACCAAAGGATCTCCCTGCTTTCCAGCCCGATGGTGGTCACCAGGCGTAACCAGGGCATCGAGTGGGTTTCTTTTGTTCTCTCACTGTAATATTGTAAATTATTCTTTTGAGGCGTTTAGCCGACGAGCAAGTGTTAGCTCGATTGTACTTACTTACTGTCTGCCTACGGGCTGTAACATGATTGACAAGCCCCGGGGGTTGATCATGTATGACTGAACTCTTGCTAGTCCTCACATTTTGTAACGACTAGCTTCATGATCATTCCGAATATATAATATATGGGACGCCTTAATATTGTGTATTTGGTGGTCTGCCATCTTGTAACTATTATTAGTTGGTTGAGATTGAGACAATAGGCTATTTTATGACCTTAAGAGACTGATGGATTGTAGTGAAACCCTCACATATCTAGACAGCCGTGACCGTATAGCGGTGTGGATTCCATTCCGTTATACGTAGCTGGCTATGTCTGCCCTCGCTCTCCAGTATTCTGGTTGTGGGGCGTGACAAATGTGGGTGTCTACCCAATAGCTGCACGATGGAGGATAGATACAGTTGATCCAACACATTCTATTTGCTCGGTGACCTCAAAATGTATGACAACCAATTTGATACGCTTTAGCACATAGAGTTTAAGTATTTAATTATTTGCTTAGTTAAATTCACTCTCTTAAATTATTATGTTGACCATTCTCTTTTTTTTTCATCATCAAATAGGTTATGTAGTTATCCTACATGCATGATCACAATACTACTACTACCGAGATACAGAGGACCACCTACAATTTTAGTATCCACAGGTACTATGTTATGTAATACAGAAACATCATGTTTCATTTCGTTGATCGTGTTTTGCGATAATTGGGGTTGAAACATATAATTTTTAAGTAGCAACTAAATTTGAGTTGTGGTAGAAGTAATACATTTCAAGAGCCCAATCAATGATCCTGGTTGAAATTCCATGTTCCAGACACATAGCACAAATGTCTCAACTAGTAACAAACATGGATGATGGTCAGTAATTAAACAATTAATTATAGAATATAATTAAGTAATTATGCTCATATTTTGTTTAAATGTTGTAGTACTCGGTGATATGGTTGACCGATGTTGGTGGGAAAACCCTTTCATATGCAACAAAGCTTATGATATGAGGAGTACCGGTTCCATCGAGTCATAGATGATATTAGCTTGCATGTATTTTATGAACGTATGAATGTGATGTTATGTGTTATTTAATTTTAAAATATATATTTCATGATTTCCTTTTGTTAAATTTTAAATATATTAAAATTTTAGGTTCCTAGAGCGCAACAAGCACTTCAATACCAACATACTAATATGCCAGTACAATCATTTTTACAAAAACATGGGTATTTTTTGAACACTCTCCAAGCTCTCCTGATTTCTCCATTATATCTCGCCAAATTATCTTGCAGACAATGTTAGTCGGAAACAGCCACACCATGTAGGGTTAGACACAATGCCAAACGAACGCAATGTTAGGTTGGTGATGCCACTTCTCGACGGGATGACGATGACACTTCTTAGCATGCTGGTGGGTTAGAGTTATTCAATGATTTTGTCACATACACAAATGTTAACGACTCTATCTTGGCTCCTACCTTCTCAGAAGAAGGAGGAGGAGGAGGAGGAGGATGACTCGCTAGAAGATGCGTCCGAGGAGGATACAACACACAAAGGAGAGGCTGATTAAATCTCGTAACTTGATGTCGTAGGGATTATATGCGACTTAACAGGGGAGGTAGTTGAGACATGTATAATTTTATTGGGTTAAAAAATGTATAATTTTATGTTACATACATTTTTTTTTTTTTTGAATAGACCAAAAAAGTTGGAGTAATTGTAGACAATAAATAGAGAGCATAACAACAACGTCTTGTAACACGAGCTTAGTCTTCTCAAACCGTTAACCCTAATCATAATCCTAAACATTAACCCTAAAGAATCCTAACGCAACAAACCTCAACCCCAGTCCTAAATCTAACAAGGAGAAACGAAATTTTGGATTCCAAAATTCTGCTAGTCCTTTTGGCTTGTGTCTTTCTCCCTTTACTAACAACTAGCATATGTGCACGTGCCTTGCACGTATTTTAACATTTCTTAATTAGTTTAGAAAGACTCTTTAGGAAGACCAAAAGGTAGTCTTCCTAATTACTAAGTTGTCCTTATTAAAATTAATGAACAATTTTTAATTAGTATAAGTATGTAAGGATATTTTCGGAATTCAAAAGTTTCACCATCTAAGTTTTCCTATTATATAGTAGAATAGATGAACAATTTTTAATTAGTATAAGTATGTAAGGATATTTTCGGAATTCAAAAGTTTCACCATCTAAGTTTTCCTATTATATAGTAGGATAGATATAATTAAAATATATTTTTCTGAATAATATTTGATCCAAACCCTAACTAACCCTAAAACCTTATCGGTTCGGGTTGGTATAGGACTCGAGTCGGCCCGAACACCACCTGTTTGGCTGTTTCGTTTCTTGTCTTGTCCTCACTAAATCACAAACCCTAGTCTCTTCGCCACTTCCGTTTCGAGAGAGAGAGAGAGAGCGGCGGCGCAGAGAAAGTAAGTCCCTCCTCTTCTTCCCCAAATTTATGAGGTTAGGGTTTATGTCGATTTCCCATTTAATTTCGTAATTATCAAGATAAAGATCGAAACTTTCGACAGAGTAGACGATGCAGGTAGTTTTTATAGAAGGATCTGTCCATAATTTCAACAGAAATGCGTTCAATTGATTCTATATTAGTGTTCAATATTCTTCGCTCGCTGCCAATTTGCTAGATGTCATAATTTGAATATTTTTTTTTTACATTTTGTGAATTACTCATCGTTTGATTCCGAGTAAAGTACGATTTGTGAAACATATTTTTTTTAAATTTTGTTATTTCTCATCTAGTTGAATCCAAGAACAAGTAAAGAAGAACCGAACATGGCTTCTCGTTTCTGGACACAGGTGCTTCCTCCACAAATTTTAACCTGATATATTTGTAATAGTCGACATTACTCATTTTATACATGAATCTCAGGGTGGAGATAGTGAATCCGAGGAGGAGGAGGAAGCGAGCGAATATGACGGCAGCGAAGTCGATGCCACCGAGCCTGCTGGCAAACCCAACCCTGGGAGCCGATACCTGGAGGAGAATGCGACCGACAGCGACGACGATGACACCAGGCACAGGGTCATCAAGTCAGCCCGTGATAAGAGGTTTGATGAAATGCGCTCCACGGTCGACCAGATCAAGAACGCCACCAAGATCAACGACTGGGTCAGCCTGCAGGAGAGCTTCGAGAAGATCAACAAGCAGTTGGAGAAGGTGGTCCGGGTCACCGAGTCGGAGAAGGTCCCCAATCTGTACATCAAGGCGCTTGTTGTTCTCGAGGACTTTTTGAACGAGGCTCTGCTCAATAAGGATGCCAAGAAGAAGATGAGCAGCAGCAATGCCAAGGCGTTCAACTCGATGAAACAGAAGCTGAAGAAGAATAATAAGCAATACGAAGAGTTGATTAACAAGTATAGGGAGAAGCCGGAGAGTGATGACGAGGGTGGGGAGGAGGAGGATGAAGACGAGGAGGAGGATGAGTCAGGGTCGGAGGTAGAGGAGGACCCTTCTAAGATTGTAATGTCGGACGGGGATGAGGATGGCGAAGATGAGGATGAAAACGACCAGGCCAAGGGCGGAGCATGGGGGACAGTGATGAGCAAGAAAGATAAACTTATGGACAAGCAGTTTATGAAAGACCCGAGTGAGATTACTTGGGAAATCGTGGATAAGAAGCTTAAGGAGATAGTGGCAGCAAGGGGTAAGAAGGGAACGGGGAGGGTTGAGCAGGTTGAACAGCTTACATTCTTAATCCGTGTTGCCAAGACACCTGCCCAGAAGCTGGAAATCCTCTTTTGTGTCATCTCTGCACAATTTGATGTGAACCCGAGCTTGCTTGGGCACATGCCGATCAATATGTGGAGAAAATGTGTTGGAAACATGTTTCTTGTTCTTGACATCCTTTCACAGTACCCTAACATTGTGGTTGATGACACTGTTGAGCCTGAGGAGAAAGAGACGCAGAAAGGTGCTGATCATAAGGGAACAATTCATGTTTGGGGGAACTTGGTTGCTTTTCTCGATCGCTTGGATTCAGAGTTCTTTAAAAGTTTACAGTGCATAGATCCACATACTAGAGAGTATGTTGAAAGGCTAAGGGATGAGCCCTTGTTCCTAGTTATTGCTCAGAATGTTCAGGACTATCTTGAAAGGCTAGGTGACTTCAAGGCAGCTGCAAGGGTGGCTTTGAGACGTGTTGAGCTTGTATATTATAAGCCGCAAGAGGTTTATGATGCAATGAGGAAGCTAGCTGAACAGAGGGCTGATGGCGTAGAAGATGGTGGAGAGGATTTTGATGGTGAGGGAGGTGAGGAACATCGAGCAGTCGAGGAGAATCAAGGTCCACCATCTTTTGTGGTTATTCCTGAGCTTGTGTCTAGGAGGCCCACCTTCCCCGAAAGCAGTAGGGCATTGATGGACACACTGGTATCTCTTATTTACAAGTATGGGGATGAGAGGACTAAGGCCAGGGCTATGCTTTGTGACATATACCACCACGCTATATCTGATGAATTCACCATTGCTCGTGATCTTTTGCTGATGAGTCATTTGCAGGATGGGATCCAGCAAACAGACATATCATCACAGATTCTATTCAATAGGGCAATGTCACAACTTGGTTTGTGTGCCTTTAGAACTGGGCTTATCACTGAAGCACATGGGTGTCTCTACGAGCTTTATATGGGAGGAAGAGTAAGGGAATTGCTAGCACAAGGTGTACAGCAAAATCGTTATCATGAAAAAAACTCCTGAACAGGTACTTACACTTATGCTTGAGATATCATACAACTTCACTTTGTTTATTCTAATTATATTTTCGTCTGATATCATAGAGAGATTCTCTCTCTTAGGATATGAAGTCCTTTATGATGCCGAGTTCTATCTAACTGAGTGATGTTTATACTTTATACTCTTTCCTTCTTTAATGGATTGTAAACTGCCTGTGCTACTGATTCTTCCTTGTGCATACATCAATTACCTTACTATTCCATTCTTGTGTATACATCAATCTCTGACAGTTTCTTTTATGAACATTTTTCTTAAGTCCACTACACACACATACTAGAAGTTGCGCACGCAGGTGTCTTTTGTCTGTGTTTTTCTTTGTCACTTTTTAAATATATACTTGCATGACAAACCTATTTTAGAATACTGTAAAATATTTTGAAGTAAATTTACTCGGTGAACTTGTATTTGGAAGTGTGTAATTATTAGTTGGTTAGTAATTATGTTAATTTAGATATTTTACCCCTACTTAATTTAAGCATGTTTTGATATAAATAAGGTTGGAGAAGGTCAATTTTGGAACACAGAAGTTCCACGGTGAAGCCTAGAAGTTTTTCTTATATATATATATATATATATATATATATATATATATATATATATACTAGAAGTCGGGTCTTTTGGTTGTTTTTTCCTTATTTTTTAAATGTATACTTGTATGATAAATCCATTTTGAAATAGTATACAATATCTTGAAGTAAATTTATTTTTGAGATAGTGAACATTTATTGTATTTGGAAGTGTTTAATTTTTAGTGGTTAGTAATTATGTTAGTGTGAAGGTGTGTAATTTGTATGTTTTAGCCTTAGATAATTTAAGCATAGTTTGGTAGATATAAGGTTGGAGAATTGCACACCGTGATTTTCTTTCTTCCAAATATGCCCTTATCTTACTTTACTAATTAAAATTGTTCATTAAATTTAATGAGTTCACCTAGGTAATTTCGTATAGGAAAAAAAAAAGAAAAATGTAGTTTGCTCTTGGTGCTTTTTGTTCTTCCCAGTCAAGGTTGTAAAAATCGCTAGTCGGCCGCTAGTCGGTTCGTGGGGACTACGGATTAATCGGACTACTCGGGGACTACTCGAGGACTAGTCGGATTAGTCGGTTTAGAATTTTTAATGAATATATATATATATATGTAATATGTAATATGTTATAAAAATATTTTAAAAAATAATATGTTAATTGTTGAACTTTAATTATCGCAGACTACAGTGCATTTTCTTATTCATTATTTTGCATAAATTTCTATTTCGATAAATATTTAAATAATATGTTAACAACTTACTATTTTGCACGGAGAGTTAGAGCTGCAGTAGCAAGCAAAGCAAAAAAAAGTAACAAGCAAAAATTAAAAAAAGAGCCACAACAACAGTAGCAAAGAGATAACAAAGCAAAAGTAAAAAATAAAAAAAGAGTAGGCTAGTCACTTTTTTCAAAAATAGAAAAAGACAACAACAAAGTAAAGAGTCGACGACGGCTGCCTTGACGAAGTCGACGGCAGCCCAGACTAGTACCAATTTAGCTAATTTTTGGATGGACCAGCCCCTAATCGAGTCGACGGTGGCTGACAAGTGACTAGTCGGGGACTAGCCCCTAGTCGAGTCGGCGGCGGCCGACTAGCGACTAGTCGGGGACTAGTCGGCCGCCTAGAGGAATTTTTACAACACTGTAATCCCAGTACCAAAAAAGTTAATTAAAAGATAGTTAAAATAATATGTCAATAATTTTGTATCTCAAAATAGAACTAGTATATAACATGGGCCCTCTTAAACACAAAGTTATTGCTGTGTAGTGGTTAGTACTTTAGATTTCTTACTACAGGTCCTAAGTTCAATACTTAGCTGTAGCTATTTTTTTAAAAGATTTTTTAATATTTTTTATATTATGTATGGGGGCCTTATTTTGAAAGTTTGTCCTGGGTTTCCCATGAGCTCAGGACCGGCCCTAATAGTAGTATAGACTTCTATATATGTACGTGCGTTTGCACGCATTTTATACTACTAGGGAGAAGCAAACAACATCACCCCTTAATTTTTTTTCTATACGTAATTACCAAATCGTCCATGTTAAATTTGATGAACACTTTTAATTAGTAAACATAGGTAGTGTACTTTTGGAACAAAAAAATTTCACGGTGCACCTTCAACATTTCCTATTTTCTATATACTAGACTTCGCGCATGTTCGCTGTATGTGTCTTTAATCTATCCTTTTGTCCTCACTTTTTAAATATATACTTGCATGACAACCCATTTTGAAATAGTATAAAATATTTTGAAGTAAATTTATATCTGAGATGGTGAACATTTATTGTCGTTGGAATATGTAATTATTAGTGGTTAGTAATTATGTTAGTGTGGTGGAGGTGTGTAATTTACATATTTTACCCCTAGTTAATTTAAGCATATTATTCTTGATATATATAAGGTTGGAGGAGGGCACTTTTGGTACATGAAAGTTCCACGGTGAAGCCTAGAAGTTTTCTCACACACACACACACACACACACATAAACTCACTTTATTGTTTAGTATGTCCTGGCAAGTTCTACTTTTGACAAACCATGTTTACTACATTGAGAAGCCATATAAGTACATCAACAACAAAGTCTCTATCCCAAATTTATGGGGGTCTGCTAGAAGCCAAGAAGCGATACTGTAAATCATAGATAACTGTAATTTGCATATCTTTTATAAACATGTCAGACACCATTATACAGATAATGTGTAGCAAGGTTTGCAGTATCGGTATTGGAATCGGCATTGGACAATTCCTACTAGTATTGGTATCGGCGATATCGGTAGTATCGTCGGTTTCGGATCGGAGTATCGGATTTTTTGGTATTGGAAAACAAATAATTCTTAATAAATTATTAACATTAATTTTTTTTATTTTATACATTTGGCATAATTTTAAGTATTTCCAGTGTTATTTCTTAGTAGTTTTGAAATTAAATGAAATAATAGTCACCCTTACCAATTGGTTACATGCAATAGATAAATTTCTTCTTCTACATGCTTTTACAACCTTATTATGCTTTAAACCCTTGTTGATTTGTCTTTTTCGTTCAATTTTTTTTGGCCGAATTGACCGGAAAAGGGAACCCCAATGTTGGTATCCGTCAGTATCGGGTATCATTCGGTATCGGATCGGGACATGCCAAACCGTATCAGTGTAGGTCGTATCGGATCAGCATCGGCCGATACTGTAAAATATGAATTGTGTAGTCTTTTTAACATTTTCTGTTACTTAATCATATGTTGGAGTCTTACTGATATTCTGTTATAGTGAAGATATTTCTAATTTTAGAACTATAAAATACATATTCTTCAACGTACTAATTGTGTCTGATGCTGCGGCACAAATATTATTGGATTAAATTAATCCTTGTCTTATTCCTGATAAAATAGGTGGATTTTAGTAAAGTTAACTAATTCAATATTGGACCGAGTTCTCACTTAGCCCTATTGACTATGGATCTAATATATATGATGCATAAATAATGTCCTAGTATAAATTTACTAAACAGAGGTCTGAATCAGACCCATGGTTTATTTGTATAAAACACGTACATCTAAGTGGACTAGTTGAATCAGACACATGGTTTATTTGTATAAAACACGTACATCTAAGTGGACTAGTTGAAGTCTTACATCTAAGTGGACCCCCATAAATTTGGGATAGAGACTTTGTTGTTGTTGTACTTATATGGCTTCTCAATGTTTAAAACACGTACATCTAAGTGGACTAGTTGAAGTCTTACATCTAAGTGGACCCCCATAAATTTGGGATAGAGACTGTGTTGTTGTTGTACTTATATGGCTTCTCAATGTAGTAAACATGGTTTGTCAAAAGTAGAACTTGCCAGGACATACTAAACAAAAAAATTGAACGAAAAAGACAAATCAACAAGGGTTTAAAGCATAATAAGGTTGTAAAAGCATGTAGAAGAAGAAATTTTATCTATTGCATGTAAACCAATTGGTAAGGGTGACTATTATTTCGTTTAATTTCAAAACTACTAAGAAATAACACTGGAAATACTTAAAATTATGCCCAATGTTGGTATCCGTCAGTATCTGGTATCATTCGGTATCGGATAGGGACATGCCAAACCGTATCAGTGTAGGTCGTATCGGATCGGCATCGGCCGATACTGTAAAATATGAATTGTGTAGTCTTTTTAACATTTTCTGTTACTTAATCATATGTTGGAGTCTTACTGATATTCTGTTATAGTGAAGATATTTCTAATTTTAGAACTATAAAATACATATTCTTCAACGTACTAATTGTGTCTGATGCTGCGACACAAATATTATTGGATTAAATTAATCCTTGTCTTATTCCTGATAAAATAGGTGGATTTTAGTAAACTTAACTAATTCAATATTGGACCGAGTTCTCACTTAGCCCTATTGACTATGGATCTAATATATATGATGCATAAATAATGTCCTAGTATAAATTTACTAAACAGAGGTCTGAATCAGACCCATGGTTTATTTGTATAAAACACGTACATCTAGGTGGACTAGTTGAAGTCTTACTAGTCTAATACTGGAGGTGCACATTAGCAGGTGAAAGGGATATCTCCAAAATTTGTATAAGACATTATATTTTGAAGATTCAGGTCAAACCAACTCGGGATTTTAGGCTAATTGGGATTGTTAGAGAGTAGATTTCAAATTAAGTTGAACATATATGTTGTGGATAAAGATTGATGAAATAAATTTCAATATTAGGAACCATTCTGGTGGGCGTGGCTTTGAGAAATCATATGATAATCAACACTACACTTTACATAGTTAACTGCATGGGTTTTATCATATATTCTTGATGATGAGCACAATTATGATAAATTTGCCTTTATGTTTGATAGATAAATATTCAACAGCAAGAAAGCATTTATCCCAAAATTCTTGGTCAGATTTGAACTAATAAATAATCAATCCCATTAATATAGAATTAAGATTACAGTATCCCATGACAGAAGTGAATTGGCTTGTCATACTACTACATATTCTACAGAGATATCCATCTACATGGCAGGTAATGTCTGTCCTTGTAGTGTTTAGTTCTCTATTTGTTTTCTTCTCTATCCCATTTTTGTTTCCGATTGCACACTATGCCATTCTCGATGTTACTGGTTTCGTCATGGATATCGATTTTTAGTTTCATAATCATTATGCCTTTGTCCGGGTTTGGGGTGCTTGTTTTTTGTTGTTATCCATTTGGTTGTGTATGTACCACCTCTGATCTTTTTTTTCTTTTTTCTTTTTTACTTTTATCAGGAAAAGCTCGAGAGGAGAAGACAAATGCCATACCACATGCATATAAATCTTGAGCTCCTTGAAGCTACCCACCTTATCTGTGCCATGCTTCTTGAAGTTCCCAACATGGCCTCCAGCTCCCACGAGTCCAAGCGCAGGGTCATCAGCAAGACTTTCCGTCGTTTCCTTGAGATAAGTGAGCGACAGACCTTCATTGGTCCACCAGAGAATGTCCGTGACCATGTCATGGCTGGTACTCGTGCCCTCGCCAAGGGTGACTACCAGAAGGCCTTTGCCATACTCAAATCCCTTGACGCCTGGAAGCTCCTCCGAAACCGGGATGCAGTGCTATCAATGCTGGAGTCTAAGATCAAGGAAGAAGCTCTACGGACCTACCTCTTCACATATTCCTCTTGCTATGAATCCCTCAGTGTGGATCAGCTCACCTCCATGTTCGATCTCTCTGAGGCCCAAGCCCACAGCATTGTGAGCAAGATGATGATCGCTGAGGAGTTGCATGCAAGCTGGGACCAGCCAACACGATGCATCGTCTTCCACGGCGTGGAGCAGACCAGGCTCCACGGACTCTTGTTCCAGATGGCGGACAAGCTTAACATTCTTGCTGAGAGCAATGAGAGGGCACTTGAGGCTAAGACAGGCGGAGGGCTCGATGGGTTGCCTCCAAGGAGGAGGGGGGAGGGCCAGGATTACGGTGCGGCTGCAGGTGGTAAGTGGCAAGAGAATTTTGTTGCGGGATCCCAAGGGAGGCAGAGCGGTGGCAGGTACGGCAGCGGTGGTGGTAGGATGGGTGGTTCGGGAGGAGGGTTCTCACGGGATCGGGCTGGCCAAGGGGGAAGAGGGGGAGGATACACTGGTGGTTATTCTAGCACCAGGTACCAAGATGCTTACGGGAGTTCAGGTAGAACTCCCTACCAGAGTGGTTCATCAGCCAGAGGGTCTCAGATGGATACTTCAGGAAGGATGGTTAGTTTCAGCAAGAGTGGAAGAGTTTACTGAGGGCAGAATTTTGGCATTTTGATACTCGGTAATTTGGAGTTGGGCCCCTCTTTTTGAACAAGATTTTGTTGAGGATTAGAAGAACTCTTCTGGATCCTTGGTTTCCCTACATTTTTTCCGTCCGCTGTTGAATTAGGATAGTGAGGATTGTATCAACACTAATTTTGTTCTGCTTTGATCTTATGGATTCGTTTATGTTCCTTTTTTGTGTGCCTTTTTTAGTGCTAATTGCCTATTCTTCATCATTCATGAGCATGGATGGAGCTTTTCTTAATCTTTATAGACGTGATTAGCTCGTCTACTTCCACAACTCGTTACGAAGAAACAAGAATACTTTGTTGTCTTTGTGATCTCCTGATGACAGATTGAAATTGAACTACAAAGCATTCAAATTGGGGATTGTATTAATTCATCCTGATATTGGTACTGGATTCTCAATTGTCGATTGTTGTGCGTTTAATGCTAATTCCTATATTCCTGTCGTTGGATTATATGCATCTCATCCTTTAATTTTAAGTTAAAAGTCAGAGCTGATAATTTCGTTGCTTGAAGGAGTGGTAATTGACTAAGACCATCTCCAATGGAGGTTTCTATCTTCCCTATTTCTATGGAAGAAATTCATTCTAGAAAAAATTTCTCCCAATGATGATTTCTATCACCATTTCTATCATAGGTGGCAATGATTTAGGATGGAAACTTTCTAGGAGGGTTTCTACATGTAGAAACTCTCATAGAAATTCTCCTATCTCTCATGACAATTATTATTGGGCCCCACACCATTAAATTGGTCCTTTTACTATGTGACACATATGATAAAAATGGAGAACCATTGGAGAGCATTTTTGTATGTCACAATTTTTATGTAGAAACTCTTCCAACTAGGATAGAAATCTCCTTAAAGTACAATGCCAAGTAGGATAAGAACTCAATTTTAGAAATCACCATTGGAGATGGTCTAAGCTACATCTGAGCTTCAATCACTGACAATAACAAAACGATAAGTCTGTTTAGGTTCCGATTGTTGGGAGCTTTCATGTATATATTCAGTATCATATCCGTCTGGTATTCTCATCTGATACTGACCCACACACGCAAATAATAGCGGGTATTAAAATTGGGACTCTCCTCATTCAACAAAAATAAATAAATAAAAATAAGATAGATTTTAGCAAATACCTTCATTCAAAATATAAAAACTAGTCATATACCTTCACTATTTTAAAAATTAAACATTCTTTTTTTTTACTGAACAATTAAAAAAATTATGTTATATCCCCACAATTTTAATCGAGATTGTGACTATTTCGTCAAAAAATAAAAATAAAAATAAAAAAAAATCCTAGGGTATCCCATAGTTTTTTAAATAGTGAAAGTATATACTAGTTTTTATATTTTAAAATAAGAATATTTGCTAAAATTTTCGAAAAAAATAATAGAGAGAGAAGACAAAAGACTAGGACAATTGAAAGAGAGGACAAAACACAAATATCTGGCACAATGGTCCTGAAGATAAACATGTTAAAATCCTGTCAATGCATCAAGCATTACCATTTTTTCGAATAAATTCAAGATTGCAATAGTAAAGTACTCGTATACTTGGACGGCTTTTCTTGGGGTTATTTATAAGGACATATCATATTTTGATCAGGACTATTCCATTTTTAAGTTTGATTTATTTATATATTTGTTATTGAAAAAATTACTCAGGGCTATTTCATTTCTAGGTATAAAAGTCAATTCTTTTATTTTTGCTCTTCTCTTCTTCCTCGACACATCCAAGAAGAACAAAAATGTGGGATGAGTTTTTTTCTCATTTTCTTCTTCTCCACTATTTTCATCCTCACCATCTGCATAAAAACTCTAATTTCATCTCCACCAAAACCCTAATTTCTTTCTCATTTTCAATTTCGATGAAACCCAAAGACTCCTCATAATGTACAAACCCTAATATTGGTGAAAACTCTAATATTGGTGTTCAACAAGTGTAAACAAGAAGAACAATAATGGACTTGCTGTTCAACAAGTGCAAACTAGGACTGCCTAATTTTTTTGCAGTCCTACAAACTGATAGGACTGCCAGTAATAGTGGCAGTTCTACTTCACAGCAATTGAAATCAAGGACTGCCACAATTTCTGTTAGTCCTGACTGTATGTAGGACTACCAGAATTTCTCGTACTCATGACTGTATGTAGGACTACCAGAATTTCTGGCAGTCATTGATTTCACTTGCTGTGAAGTAAGACTGCCACTATTTCTGGCAGTCCTATCAGTTTGTAGGACTGCAATAAAATTAGGCAGTCATAGTCGACGCATGATTTTTTCGATCGTATTTACTTGGATTTAATTCAAATGGATAATTTTTCATTCTTTATGTACTTGGGGTTTAATTCAAATGAACTACAAATAATTGAAATAAACATTGTAATGTATACTTGAATTTTCAAAATAAATTGTTAGGGTTTTGGAAAGAAAGAGATAAAGTATTAGAGATTCTATCTTGTTTGTAAAGACCGTTTGGATGTAAGGAATAGAGTGAAATGGTGGAGGAGAAGAGGAGGAAGAAGAAGATATTGCTTAGGGAGGAAGGAAATGGTGGAGGAGAAGAGGAAGAAGAAGATGAGAGGAAATAGGATTTTGGAAGAAATAGAGTGAAATGTGAAAATGAAACTAAAATTTGGGATTTTGGGGGGGGGGGGGGGGGGGGGGGGGGGGGGGAGGTTTGGGTTGGGATAGCCTTATGAGTAAAAAAATAGACTGTCCTAAGTAATTTTCTTCCAAACCTGGACTAATCCTAATC
The DNA here is from genome assembly GCA_029216955.1 of Iris pallida. Classification (NCBI taxonomy): domain Eukaryota; kingdom Viridiplantae; phylum Streptophyta; class Magnoliopsida; order Asparagales; family Iridaceae; genus Iris; species Iris pallida. Next base: position 28,484,937 of record JANAVB010006599.1, on the reverse strand, counting down.
CGAAATAGTCCTGATCCAAAAATAATGTACCCTTATAAATATTTTGATGGGGTAGAAGCTTCGTGGAACAGAACTCAGAATCGTTGAGGCGTGTGAATCACTGTCCTCAAGAAAAGATTCGCCCCTTATCGTAACTGTAAGGCTCGAACGGCGACTTTCCTCCAGGATACAACAACGAGTTACAGATAGCAGTACCTATCTGCAACCTACAATCGAATAGGGAAGAAGAGGAGCGACTGCGTTTCTAATCTCTCTCTATTTGGTGGTTTTGGATCTCAGCGGGGTGATCCTCTCTGTGAAGAAAGAATGAATAAATAGAGTTGCAAAACTCTAATACTGTTAGATCGTGCACCAAATCTCAGGAGGAGAATCAGGAACGGTTATGAGACGAGTTGAATGAGTAGTAGCGGTTACGCATAAATTGCGGGCTCACTCCCAAGAGAAAATGCAAAAAGTAGGGTCGTGTCCCGCCTACGCGCGAGGCTAAATGGCCCGGATTTGCACCCCCCCTGCGCGTGCGACGTGCCCGCACATGCGCATTAAGGTTTTCTGGAGCTCCCCTCCAACCCGGGTGCATTCTAGCCCAATGCCTCCCGGGCGCGCGAGCACCCCTCTTACTACCCACTCATCACAACCATGTAGAAGGTGTAAACATATATATACCCACTCTCAAGTGTGGGTTTTAAGCGATGTGGGACTAAACAAAAGTCTCTTCCCTTTTGCCTATGGTGTATTTGAAATATCTATAAAGTGGAACTAACAACCAAAAGTTCCAACAATCCCCCACTATTTCAAAATACACCACACATGCTATGTCTATACCAACTACACCTCCCCCACATATTTTGAAATATGTGGTTGTCTCATCTGCTAGCCGTAGCACGAATACAATGCCTAAGTACTGGTGCCTTTCAGCTATGAACCAGCCATTAGGATAGAAAATCTTGTTCACAGGAGGTTGGTGAAATAAGTTTCTATGAACCAACAACCTTAAATGTGAACAGAGGATTCGCATCCACATTGTAATTCTTAGTACTTCACTGTTCTGCGGTTTTGCGCTTTTTGGCCCTGCGCTGATTCCTGGTTTTTCATGAGTGCTCTAGAAAGTCTGCCAAAGGCTTTCATAGGAACCGACCCAGTTCCTCACTCGTATAATAGATTTCCATCAAGTGTGTACTGCAGTTTAGACACACCACCTCAAGATTTGGGATATGGATTCTATTAAGAGCAAAGCTCAACCTTCTCACTGCAGTAGTTGTATTCATAAATACAGTACTATCTCGTCATAGGAATGGAACATCTCAAATACAATAGTCGATAGTACACAAAACAACCAGTGACTTGTTCTTACCCCTATGAACCTAAGTCATGGGATCACCAATCAAATAGGTGGGATCACCAATCAAATAGACAGCGGGCCGCTGGCCCACTGGCCAGCGCGCAGTGATCAAACACCCCCCCTTCTCCTGAGGGCAGAGTTCGAGCCCCCTTTCTGTTTTAAGATGTTTTCTGTTTTAGGCATAAGTCCCATTCCCCTCGACGTATCTTCCACTTGCCTCCTATTAAGTGGTTTGGTCAGAGGATCGGCCAAATTCAACTCTGACCTCACATAATCCAAGGATATAACTCCGAATTTTAACAGCTGTTTTACCACTGTATGTCTTAGACGTATATGTCTACTTTTCCCATTATAAATCTTGCTCTTTGCCTTTGCGATAGCAGCTTGACAATCACAATGCATAGGCACAGGAGGAGGAGCATTTACACTAATAGGAAGATCCGCTAAGAGGTTTTTAAGCCACTCAGCCTCAGAACATGCCTTCTCTAAGGCGATCAGCTCGGACTCCATGGTTGAACGAGCTATACATGTTTGCTTGGTAGATTTCCAAGACACTGCACCCCCACCAAGGGTAAACACATAACCACTAGTGGATTTGATCTCATCTGAATCTGAGATCCAGTTAGCATCACAATAACCCTCTAACACAGGTGGGGACCCTTTGAAAGATATTCCATGATTAATGGTACCTTTTAAGTACTTGGCTAATCTCTCAATGGCAACCCAGTGTTCCTTACTAGGACTCTGAGTATATCTGCTCAGTCTGCCAACAGCATAAGCTATGTCAGGCCTTGTACAGTTCATCAAGTACATTAAGCTACCAATAATTTGGGCATATACTTTCTGAGATACACTATGTCCTTTATTTTTCTTATGATGGATATTAGCATCATATGGCGTCGACACCCTCTTACAGTCATAATATCCAAATCTTTTCAGAAACTTCTCGACATAGTGTTCTTGACACAATGTAAGACCATCTTTTGTCTTTACAACTTTAATACCTAAGATTACATCAGCTTCACCAAGGTCTTTCATATCAAAATTTGAAGCTAAAAATCTTTTGGTCTCATTTATAATATCAAGGTTAGGTCCCAAAATAAGCATGTCATCCACATAGAGACAAAGCATAATATAAGAGTTATTAAAAGACTTATAGTATACGCATTTGTCTGCATCATTGATCAGGTATCCATTAGACACCATCACAGAATCAAATTTCTCATGCCATTGTTTAGGTGCCTGTTTCAACCCATATAAAGACTTAACTAGTTTGCATACTTTCTTCTCACTACCCGGTACAATAGTACCTTCTGGCTGTGACATATAAATCTCCTCCTCTAAATCACCATTTAAGAAAGCAGTTTTCACATCCATTTGATGGATAATTAACTTATGAACTGCTGCCAATGCAATTAAAATCCTAATAGAAGAGATTCGTGTCACAGGGGCGAAAGTGTCAAAATAGTCTATGTCTTTCTTCTGGGAGAATCCCTTCGCAACCAACCTAGCCTTGTATTTCTCAATAGAGCCATCTGCTCTTAGTTTCTTCTTAAAGATCCATTTGCAACCTATAGCTCTAGCACCAGGAGGTAAATCAACAACTTCCCAAGTATGATTAGACATAATTGAGGTTAACTCACTGTTGATTGCTTCTATCCAGAAAGGTGCGTCTCTAGAATGCATAGCATTATCATAGGTTATCGGATCATCATCCACAAGAAACATATGAAAATCATCACCAAAATTGGTGGATATCCTCGCTCTTTTACTCCTTCTCAATTCAAATTCTGAATTTTCAGGAGTCTCAGAGATACGTTCGGTATGGTTAACAGTTCTTTCGAGACCGGATTTCCAAGGAAAAATAGTTTCGAAGAAATCAGCATTTTTGGTTTCCAGAGTAGTATTGACAGCAACCTGGTCAGAGTCACTCTTAACCACCAAAAATCTATACGCAGCACTGTTATTAGCATAACCAATGAACGCACAATCAACAGTTCTAGAACCTAATTTTGTCTTTTTAGGTCCTACTAACAGAACTTTGGCGAGGCACCCCCACATTTTGAGATATTTTAGGTTAGGCGTATAGCCTTTCCATAACTCATAGGGTGTCTTGCCAGTTGCTTTATAGGGTATTCTATTCTGAACAAAACAAGCAGATAGGATGGCTTCCCCCCACAAGTTCAGGGGTGCACCTGAACTAACCAGCATAGCATTCATCATCTCTTTCAAGGTTCTATTCTTTCTTTCAGCTACCCCATTCGATTATGGTGAATATGGAGGGGTAGTCTCATGAATTATGCCAAGTTGTTCACAATGGTCAGCAAAGGGATTAGACTCATATTCACCTCCCCTATCTGACCTAAGCCTTTTAATTTTCCTATCTAGTTGATTCTCAACTTCAGCTTTATATTTCAGAAACATCTCACCTGCTTCATGCTTGTTTCTAAGGAGATATACCTTCGTGTATCTAGAGTAATCATCTATAAAGGTAATATAATAATATTTCCCTCCTCTAGACATTAAGCTTCTAAATTCAACAATATCGGTGTGAACTAAAGAAAGCAAATCAGTATTATCTCTAGAAACAACAGGTAAACAACCCTTTTTGATGGCTTTAACTTCAGCACATATTTCGCACTTATCATTCGTTGGTTTAGTGATGTTAGGCAATAAACCAGTTTTTCTCATTTCCCTAATATAAGGTGCAGAAACATGTCCTAGTCTACCATGCCACAAATCAAAAGAGTCAACCATGTAAGCAGAAAGAAGCAGAATTTTCATTAATAATAGTTTTGAGTACATTCAGAATAAATAAACCCTGGTTACAATACCCTTTCCCTATGAATGTCTCATTCTTGGAAAGCACTACCTTGTTGCATTCCATATTCACTTTGATTCCAGCTTGAACCAAAAGTGACACAGAGATCAGATTGCAGCGAATGTCAGGAACATGCAGTACATTACCCAGTGAAAGGGTTTTCCCAGAAGTCAAGTTGAAAAGAACTGTGCCTTTTCCCAGGACGGGTACAGGCCTAGAGTCACCCATATAGACTCGTTCTTCTCCATCTTTCACTTGGGTGTACTCTGAGAAAGACTTTAAGTCACCACAGATGTGACGGGTTGCTCCAGAATCAATAACCCAGTCTTTTTTCTCAGCCACCATGTTCACAACAGAGACAACAACAGCAAAGACATCATCCTTCACTATATTAGCTTTCGGAGTGACGTCTTTGTTGTCTCCATCCTTCTTGTGTCTGCACTGAAAAGCATGATGTCCGAGTTTTCCACAAACATAACAATTTTCTTTATTTTTCTTAAAAGGACGAGAATTGTTAGTCTTCGGAATAGAAGATTTCTTATCGGTTTTCTTAGGATTTCTCCTAAACCGATTAGAAGCAGAACTGGGATTCCCTTCCACAATATTAGCCTTAGAGTCAAACTCCGTAGCTAATCTTGCGTCAAGTTTCCTGTTTTTTTCTTCAATCCGGACATGAATAATCACGTCTTCCAGACTCATCTGCCTCCTTTTGTGCTTCACCTTGTCCTTGTAGTCTTTCCATGATTCAGGTAGTTTCTCAACCAAACAACCAGAGACGAAAGCATCAGGGAGTTCAATATCCTCAGTTTTCAAATCATTTAAAAGAACTTGAAATTCAATGATTTGAGAAGAGATATCTCTAGAGTCAACAAACTGGAATTTAAGATAATTTCCAATAGCGTACTTTTGAGTACCAGCATCTTCGATTATATACTTCTTATTCATATTTTCCCAGATTTCGTAAGCTGATTTATATGAATAGTATATATCGAAGATCTCATTCGACAAGGTGTTTAGAATAGCGTATCGGCATACCTTGTTTCCTTGCTGCCACTCATCGTGCAGCTTTTGGAAATCATCGAAAGCGTTGGCAGCATCTTCTATGTTTGCCGAATCGAACTCCATAGCCGCCGGCTTTTCAGGTTCAGGTTCAGTCAGGTACTTCGCATAGTTCAGTACGTCCAGGCAGACGTAGATCCTCTCCCTCCAGCGCTTGAAGTGGGTACCGTTGAATACTTCGATCTTCGAAACGTCAGGTAGTCTTGAGCGAGATTGAGCGGATCCAGCAGCAGCGAGATCATTGTTCTGAGAAGCCATCTTTTCTTGAGATTGATGGGGTAGAAGCTTCGTGGAACAGAACTCAGAATCGTTGAGGCGTGTGAATCACTGTCCTCAAGAAAAGATTCGCCCCTTATCGTAACTGTAAGGCTCGAACGGCGACTTTCCTCCAGGATACAACAACGAGTTACAGATAGCAGTACCTATCTGCAACCTACAATCGAACAGGGAAGAAGAGGAACGACTGCGTTTCTAATCTCTCTCTATTTGGTGGTTTTGGATCTCAGCGGGGTGATCCTCTCTGTGAAGAAAGAATGAATAAATAGAGTTGCAAAACTCTAATACTGTTAGATCGTGAACGGTTATGAGACGAGTTGAATGAGTAGTAGCGGTTACGCATAAATTGCGGGCTCACTCCCTAGAGAAAATGTCCGCACATGCGCATTAAGGTTTTCTGGAGCTCCCCTCCAACCCGGGTGCATTCTAGCCCGATGCCTCCCGGGCGCGCGAGCACCCCTCTTACTACCCACTCATCACAACCATGTAGAAGGTGTAAACATATATATACCCACTCTCAAGTGTGGGTTTTAAGCGATGTGGGACTAAACAAAAGTCTCTTTCCTTTTGCCTATGGCGTATTTGAAATATCTATAAAGTGGAACTAACAACCAAAAGTTCCAACATATTTTTCTTGGGAATATCAACTATTGTAAATATATTATTCTTTAAGACTAATTTGCACTTAAATACCATCCAACTTCCAGCTTTTTACGACTTACTACTATAAATTGTTTCTTTTAGCATAAAGGTCTACTCATGACCTCCTTTGTTTCAAGTCTTTAATTAATTCTGCACGGAAATGTAGCCATTGGTGACCATCCACTCCAAGCTCCAGTGGCGCTCGGCACTCCTGAAGGTCCAATAAGCCCATCCGAACGTCGCCTGGCCGAACACCTCCATCTGCGCTGCTGCAAAGCTCTGGTAGTCCTCCTTCGACGCTCCCTGGACATTCCACTCCGCCACCCACTCTCCTGCACCAGCATTAATTAATTAAGAAATAAATACAGTGACCTCTCATGTTTCATGATTAATGAGTATTACAGAGACTATTCCTATTCCGAAAATAATTACAATGACCGTCCATCTCCTTTATAAAATTTATATAACATAGAGGTGGTCAGCGTTATAAGTTTCTATAGAAATATAGGGGTGAATTGTGTAATTAGTTTCAAAGTATAGTAATTTTTGTAATAAGTGTAAAATATAGGGGTAGTTAAAACAATTTGCCTAATTATACATAGGGGTGAGCAACGGTTCGGTTCGGTTCGGTTCACAGTTCAGTTAAAACCGAACCGTATTTATGAAAACCGAAATAACCGTAAACCGAATTTCTCAAAACCGAAAATCGAACCGTTTTTATAAAAATCGAACAAAATCGAGCCGAATTAATTCGGTTTGGTTTTCGGTCGGTTCGATTTCATGAACCAATGTGCCGGACCTTCAAATTTTTAGCAGAATGAGCCTATTTAAATAACAATATTTTTTAAATGACATTATTCTAGTTATGAATTATTATATTACATAGTGTGAAAAATATTAGTATATATAGATTGAGAGTAGAGAAAGAGAGAGTGCTCAAAAACTACCGACAGAGAAAAGAGTAGAGAGTGCGCTCAATTAGGAATTTTAAAACATTAGTATATGTAGAGATTGACGGTGTTTTGATAAATTACTAAATCTAAATCGATTTTCGGTTCGGTTATCCGGATCAGAGCCGAAAATCGAACCATTATTTCAAATTTTTAAATTTTTAAACCGAAAATCGAACCGATAACCAAAAAACCGAACCGTTCGTCATATTTCGGTTCCAGGTTTTCATACACCATCAATATGGTACGTGATCAGAAACAGAAACAGAAACATGAACTCGTACGTAGACTACATGTATGTATGTATGTATGTATGTATGTATGTATGTATGTATGTATACTTGCCTATGAAAATAAGAGGGCCATTGTAGTAACTCAGTGCTCTCAGAATCATCAGCTCCCTAGCCCTTTGGTTATACACATAGTCGATGTTCTGCTGCACAGTCATGTCCACGAACTCGTCGGAGTAGAGGTTGTAGTAGTGGACGTCCACGACCGAGCCGTCAAGGCCACCGGCGAACCTGAGGAGCTCCGTTGCGCCGGCTTCCTCTCCCAGGCGGTTCGACATGATCACGTAGCAGCTGGGGCAGTGCTTGCGGACGGTGTCGTAGCCAGCTTGGTAGTACTGCTCCAGGATGTCCAGGGAGACCCCCGGAGCGAAAGGCTCATTAAGTAGCTCCATTGCTAGAAAGCTTGATCTTTGTCCATACCTGGTTAGGAAGTGGCAGAGATTAATATCCACAACTAAGCCTTGTCTGGTTCGCAGAATCATGACATTGGAAAAGAAAAGTGATTACTTTCTTACGTTCATATACCAAAGAAAATGAGCATGAAAGAAAATAAGAGGAGAAATGGTCCTCCCATTCACTTTCCTCTAAGCATTCACTTTTCTTTTCAATTTCTTTGACTTTTTCAAACATCGGAAAGAAAATTGATTGTAATTGTAATTTTCCAAAGAAGAAAAAGAGAGAGCAAAGAATAGATTTCCTTTCCTTTCCTTTCCTTTCCTTTCCGTGACCAGTTGAGGATCACTTGCAACTTTTTTATTGGGATTGGTCTAGGTATAGGGAATTATTTCATATGCTACTTAATTCTATTTGTTCATTCTATACATGTCGATTTTATAGGAAGATTAAGTTAATATGGTCTTAGGTTATGTTTGGTTCGCAGATTTAGAACTTTTGGAGAGAAAAGTAATTCTTTTTCTTTGTTTCGATGCCAAAGGAAATAAAGAGGAAAGGAATTTAATTCCCACCAACCCAAGTATTCATTTCTCCCCTTTAAGGATTTACTTTTCCTCTCAATTCTTGATTTTTCCAAACACCGGAAATAAAATTGATTGAAATTACAATTTTCCAAAAGATAGAATCAATTACCTTTTCTTTCCTTTCCGCGAACCAAACTAGGCCTTAGACTTAATTTAATCCCACTCATTTATATGCGATGTCTAGAGTTTCATTCTGAAAATTAAATCACTTTTGACAATTATAACTCTATGAAGACGTTGAGCAAAATTGTTATATATATATATATATATATATATATATATATATATATATATATATATATATATATGAGAGAAGAAAAAATATATATATATATATATGAGAGAGAGAGAGAGGAGGCCAATTAACCTTGCAGCCAGGAAATCTATTGCTGCAAGTGTCTGGTCTATGTTATCGTTGTTGTTGCTCCACTCCTGGGAACCATCTCTAGTTCCGCTGTGTTCAAATCCATTTTGGGACCCCGGTGCTGCATGCAGATCCACGATGACTTGCAGGTTGTATTTGCTGCACACAAGCATACAATTATTAGATGCAACAACAGGCGCTATGCTTTCATTTGTATTCTATAAGGCACCTAAACCAAATTATTATAATTGAGTCGATGAAACCATTGTCAATGTTATATGTATCACGAGTTCGACTACATAAACTCAAACAAGAACTCATAGTACGAACTTGCAATACTGGTGTGACACGTGTACTTAACTAACATTAATGAAAGTGTATTAATTTTTCTCTTTAGCTCCTTGAAAAAAAAAAAATAAAAAAAAAAAAATTCAAGGGACGAAATGCATGTAATCCAACGATTTTTTCTGCGTATCGTTTATCGATCTAAACCTGAAATACACTAGCTAGAGATCCATAAGATGTTAGCTTGTTATGTAGACAAGAGTAACTCTGCACCAGAAAGTTAACAAGGAATGAAAGCATTACTTCGCAAGTGCTTATTATAGACACACTCCACATGGTCCAATTAATCGAGAACAGAAAATAGATTATTTCTGCAAAGATACAGTTGAGGTTGCCATTACTTGGCAAACATAACATTTCTTGATCACTTTCTTCTTCCCAAAGAAACAAAGTGACCTTTGCTTTCTCCAACTTCCTCACACTAAACAGGTTTCTATAGGCAAATATAGCAAGGCACTTACTCTGCCCAAGTAAAGGCATTGTCCAGAGCCTGCAATGAGCCCCCAACAAAAGGGAACGGGGGGCTGTCGCCGCCGGCTATCCAGTAGCCCACCGGTATCCTTACCGTGTTTATTCCGTTCCGTGACATGAAGTCGAAGTCACCCTCCACGATGAAGCTATTCCAGTGGCCCTGCAGGCATCCATAATTTTGTTGGTTAAGACCCATAAATATCCACAGACACCACTTTGGTTCTGCAAATGTGCTCAGGTCCTACTTAAGTATAAGATGCACTCTAGAAGTAGACAGATCATCACAAGAACAAATCATGTTTCGAAAGCCCAATCAAATCTGTTTTTACTAGAAACCGAAAGCAAATCAATTTGGATCAGGTTAAAATGAATCAAGTCGGATCAAATGCACGACGAGTACTAGAGGCTGGTCATGAATATAAATCCATGAACAATCAGCCCCTGGCGTATTAATCTCAGTCAGCTCTTCGTGACTAGTTTTGTAGTATCGATGATTCAATTTCAGTTCATATGGGTCAAGTATAAACATTATAATGATATTAGTTTCAGAAAGAGCAACAATAACAAACTTGTCAAGTCTCTCTTAGTTGGAACGACATTAGAATTGCCCCATCAAAATTTACTCACAAATTTTCGTTGAACATGTTGGATTTTGAAAATTTGTCCAATCGCTTTGCTTTTGTTTCATCTACAACAATGAGATGGATTATAATGTGAAGGTAAGCTCAAGGTGGTGTTGTGCCTTACTCTCATGACTGTGGTTGCCATCTCTTTCCCATATCCATTGGCAACCTGGAAATCTCCTCTTAATGTGCCAACTATTGTCAGCGAGAACACCGATGGATCGTCGTCTCCCCAGCTGGTGCTCTCTGGATAGTCTGCGGTCACCATTCCATCGGAACTGACCTAATAAAGATCCGACTATCACTTCAAACCAGTGGATGGCAATCGCGTATGTGCACGCACGCAGTGAAGTCATTGCATCGGAATATCATCGAATTACCTGCAAGAAGAGGCCATTTTGCGCTCTGATGCGGACACGGTTGGCATCTCCGGGTTCTCGTTCTATCTCAAACGTCTCTTGCGCCCCAGGCGAGCTTTTAACTGCAACCAGACCTCCGTGTCCTTGGCTGTCAAGCCCAACGAACTGATCGTTGAGAACTTTGAACTGGAAAGTCGTTCTTGTGACTCTCCACAACTGGACACAGTCCCGATACAAATTACGAAAACAGTTGGAAGAGAAAACTCATGATCGCATTGTGTCATACGAAAATAAACGTATAGAAGATTAAATTTGCCTTGAAGTTTGCCCAGCCTGACGCAGTCGGTTGGTTGGCGACGACGTTTTCTCCACCACCGTTCACAGCCATCAGATACTTGTCGTGCATCATGGACTTGAATTGAACTTGAGTTCCGTCCTGACATCATACGAACTTATAAACTATTAGACCTATATGAATTAGGAAACTAATCATTATCAAGAAGACACTGTTAGATTACCAGTAGATCATTGTTGGGCATTTGGTCGAAGAGGCTTGGAGTGATCCAACCCTCTGTCACTAGCCATCCACCGAGGTTCACTGCCTTCACTGGGTTTTGGGGATATGCTTGTGATGCAAAAGATTGGGATATTGTGAGTAATGGGAGGAGGAAAAAAGGCGGCAGCCACCGGAGGAACATCATCTCCTGTTAGCTTGGAAGAGTCCTGAGAAATGGAAGTCCGGTGGCTTCTGTGATGGAGTATATATAGAGGCCAATATGGTAACCAATTGATAATTCGACAGTGCTACGTGGACCCTGTTTTGGTCCGCAGTTTTCGTCCACAGTCTATGTGGCGGTCTTTAATTGTGAGGTCGCCGGCAGGTGGAGCCCATACGAATAGGGTAGGCAAATTGGATTGCGCCACGTCAGCGGTCACAGCCAGCGGTCATAGACCGCGGGCTGTTTAGCATTTTCCTTGATAATTAATGTATGCTTATAATGCAGTTTGAAGTGGTTTCTGATTTTAACATTAACACTTATGTTCTTAATTGATGATCATGGTATAGTTAGTTTCACACTTTTTACATTGTTATCATTTATTTTTATGTAAATAAAAAGGAATACTAGAGAGAAAAGGGAGTCTTAAACTCCTTCTACCCATTCATTATATGAACTCACTGGGTAGAGATTACACACTTCTTCTAACCAAACTATAGTGCTCGGACGTTTTTGGCACTGCTCGATTTTGACACCCCTTACTTCATAAATTGCTTTTTTGAAACAAATTTCGTCATTTTTGAAGCACATTAAGTCCACTTCAAAAATATATCTTGTAGTATACAAAAGCGAAATTAAAATACTTGTATTGTCAGATATTTTTTGAAGTGGTCATGATATGTTTCAAAAGACGAAAGATGTTTCAAAAGAGTAATTAAATTTATTTATTTTTTGAAATGTCCGGCGTAATATTCGGGACTTTGTGCACGCTGCGTTGCATGCCGTTTGGGCCCACTGCCCCCAAAACTCCCACCATTTATAAATGGAAGGAATAATACGTCCCCATAGTTCGATCCACCGATCTTTCGCCACCCAGCCAGGGTCTTATGTCTCTTCTTGGTAACCACAAGAGTCACTCGAGTTCGGCGCAATTTACAAGTTGGAATGCCAAAATCGAGCAGTGGAAAGTTAAGATGCCATAAACGTTCCAGCGCTATAGTTCGGATGCCATTAGGATGATTTTCATTTTTAGTACGAAGAAAAATGTTACAATTCCAGAAACAATACATGTCCATATTATGTAGGCTAAACCAAACTGTATTTGTATTTTACATTGCATCAACTGGTGAGTCGCATACTCTGTGCCAACCTTGGCTGCCATCACTTCATCTACATCTGGAATTTCAGTCAATCAGTTAGAAAATTGAAAAGCAACATGGTTGTTCATGTGATTTGAGTAATGGCAGTTTGTTTTGGCATTTCCAAAGGGAAAGATCACGCAAAGACCACATCCATTTTTGGTCCCAGTGCGATTATTATTTTCAAACAAATAGTTTTTTTTTAACACAGCAATCCATGTTACCATTCCCTAATAGTAATGGTTACAGCTACCTAATAGTAATGGTTACGGCATTGTAACCAAGTTATGATGCACGATGCAATTTTCCAAGAATTGAACAAATTCATAATTATGGTTCACTTGAATTTAGTAAATTTTCCTTTTATATTATAGGTTCTAAATTACTACTTCTCTATTCATTAAATATTTTTCTAGTCCATAGAATTTGATTGAATAAATTCCTTAGCCCCATCAATCCTCTCCCCTTGAATAACTTTTCGACCTCAATAAGGATATCAACTAAACGATATTATAAGAAGCACAAAAATGCTATTTGGATTTACATTCTTAAGCATTTCTGTTTTAATGGATTGCTTACGCACCGCATGCTTATATGAACTGTGAATAGTAACAAGAAATTACGTTAACATAATCTTAGTTTATTTAGTATGTAAAAAAAATTAAAAAAAAAATCCTATTTTTAAACTTCAACCTAATTGAGAGAAGAAACCAAACTGAAGAACAAAATCATTATCAAACGATTCACATATGACATTTTACGAAGTCCGCTAGCTATATGAATCTTGCAATTTTTGGAGAAGAAAATCATTATCAAACTATTACATATGACATTTTATGAAGTCCGCTAGCTATATGAATTTTGCAATTTTCTTAGATAAAAGAACTTTGTGCACTGAATATGCATAGGTGAAATCGTCAATTAGGACATCAATCATAATAAAAGAAGAGATAAAAAGCCTAATGGTAGTATGGGGGCCACCCAAGCACAGGTTTTGGGTTCGAATATTCTTTCGGACGGCTGAATGGCTTGTATAGTTATGGTCCAATTTGGAGAAAAGCCACCTTACAAAAACATAATAAAAGAAGAGATAAAAAGAGAGAGGAAGGGTAAAAGAAGAGATAAAAAGAGAGAGGAAGGGGTGAGTGAGACCTGATGATCACTTTTGCTCCTTGTCTTCCTTTCGGAACAATAGATTGTTCCTGTGGTTTCAGCCAAAGAAATGAATAAAGTAACAAACTTTCAAGGTGACAAAATGTACTACTGATCAAGGTGTTAACTAGGCCGGGCGGTCCGGTCCCCAGCTCGAGCCTAGCCTGGTCAAATTCGGTTCGGGCCGGCCTGAGTCCGGTCAACGACCCGGACCGGCCCGACCTGCCCCCAATTTCGTCCGGACTGGATTTTGGCTCCGTACCCAGTAGCCGGACTGGCCCGGACCTGTTTAAATGCAGGTCCGGGCCGGTCAAACCGTCCTAGCCCGACCGGGCCGACCCGGACCGGCCTGGTTCGGCCAGTTTTTTTTGTTGGTTTTTAAACATTGGGATGCCAAATGACCATTTTACTTTCTGTTTTTAGACCGTTGGAAGGATATTTTGGTCATTTTGCTGGAAAAGACCAAAAATATCCTTATAACAACTCTTTTGAGGGGTAAAATATGTCATTTTGTACCCAAAAAAAATCTATAAATAGGCTATAAATCGTCAAACTTAATCACACCACAATTTCTTTCCTCTTACAATTTTTACAAGCAAATTCATGTGAAGAGACGATTTATATCATGGATAATGATCAACTACCGCAGCAACCGCAAGACCAGCAACCGTAAGATCAACAACCGCAACCGGCACCGCAACCTCAACCGGCGCCGCAAAAAGAGTTTGAATCAGATTCAAAATTTTGGCATCATTTAGCGGAGTTTACAATGATCGTGCAAGTGGTGGCACCGAAAGAAGATACTCTACTAAGTTCTTGTTGAATATTTGCATTGTAGAAAACGATTAAAATGAGACCATAGCCATGGTATAGGGAAGCTATGCCAACGTTTAAAATCATGTATCAACATTTAGTAATCTTGTATGAGTCATTAATCACGGTTTATGTACTAGTAATCTTGTATGAGTCTTTGTAATATTGTATTAGTCATTAATCGCAGTTTATGTATTAGTCATTAATCACTGTTTATGTATTAGTCATTAATCGCAGTTCATGTACTAGCAAATTTTGTATTAGTCATTCAATTATCTAATTTGTAATTTTTTTAAAACCTAAATGGTAGAAAGTAAAATAAATTTCTTTTACTAATTTTTTTGGTCATTCATTTTTTTTAGAAAGAAAATCATGTATTAGTCAGTCTTTTTTTCTTCACCCCCCTCCGGGTTAGCCCGGCCCGATTTCACGAACGGTCTAAGCCTGCCCGGACCGGGCCCGGTCAAACTCGATTTGACCTGGGCCTGGGCCGGTCCATACCGGCCTACCCAACACGATGAACTATTGACCACTCACAACAAAACTTGATGGTGCTGCTCATGGCTAATGCTGCAGCAGCCTTTGCATTGCTTGTACAGAGATGTTGGATGGCTCCTATTCTGTGCTGCTGAGTTGATCTTTGTTAGAAATATTGCTTCTTAAAAAAAACTATAAACAAAACAACCAAATTAAAGTTATTGGCCTCCGGGAAAGTCGCGCACGAAGCACTGCCCTAAGAGTTGATTCGGGTCTATGTGCAGACTTGTTCTGAATTCTCCTAGTGGTAAAATCCCTGCTCTACCGGTATCCCGTCGTCGCACACAACTCAGGGAGATTGACCCTGACTTAGCTCTTGCCCAGAGAAGAAAAGATTGGAATGGAAAGGAAAGAAGAAATACATGTTTGTGAAGGAGGAGGAGGAGGAATCACATGGTTACCATTTTTTTTCTTCTTCTCAAGTATATTCTCAATACTAACAATATGGATACATATATAGCTAGGCAACCCCTCTTCCTACAAATTTAATAGATTTTAATAGGATTTTATGGCTAGTTATGTAGTCATTTGATCATTAAGCCCATAAAATACCAATGAATATAAAATAAATATTGAAATGGTCAAAATTTAAACAACACAAAAAAAGGTTGAAAGTATTGAATAGAAAATAAAATGATATTGAAGTGACGAAGAAGTTGGTTTTTTCTCAAATTATACAACAATTTTCCCCAAAAAAACCAAGTTCCGAACAGCAGAAAGGAGGGGAAAAAAGAGAACTCTGGACAATTATATACTATGCATAGATGAGATGGACTACAGCCTTGAATCTCACTTAGTGACTATTGTCTTTATCTGAAGAAGTACTTGATGGACTACGCCTTGAATCAGACTTCTTGAACCAGATTCAGAAAATAGCACACATAGTACGCTAGAGGTACTTGGGTCTATCGGGTGGCGCGTTAGAATGGTCATGCGTACTTTTTCCATATTCATGAGAGTTGTCTGGGATT
Source organism: Iris pallida (assembly GCA_029216955.1). Lineage (NCBI taxonomy): Eukaryota > Viridiplantae > Streptophyta > Magnoliopsida > Asparagales > Iridaceae > Iris > Iris pallida. The sequence continues at coordinate 28,469,093 of JANAVB010006599.1, read as the reverse complement.
GTCCTGTCCCATAGTCGCGGCCTTCACGACCTCTCACATAGGTAAGTCCTCAAAGGGTTGGTGATCGGAGTCAACCCTGCATAATCATGCTTGGACCTATTAAGAGTTTAAAACTCATCCTAACCAAATCACACCGGAACACTGTCACCATAGGGATGAGAAATCATTGTACACATGTACAGCCACTTGGGCATTATTTTAATGAGATTTTAATCTCGGATCAGTGTTCCATAAAGTCACCTAAGTCCAGCTTGTTTCTACCCATTGAACCGGCTTCTTGGGATCTCCAGTCAGACTCGGTTGGGTTGTCACTGCTGGTGACTTACTTATGGGCTTAACCCCATCCCCCTCGATGATTCTAGGATTAATTTCCTAGACAAACTCTTCGTCAAGAGTAAACAGACTCTTCGTCAAGAGATCTGTAAAGTTCTTTATGACTTTATAGTCAAGAACTACATTTTTGCTTTTTAAGATCTTTTAATGTCTTGAAACGCAGCTGCAGGTACCTGTCCATCTTAGAATTCACAAGATCATGCTTTTAGCATAATTTTAAAATAAATGACAGGTAAGAAATATGTTGATCACGTAAAGTATAAAATGTCTAAGCCATACATCTTCAGTACAAGATGTAACTGAAGATAACATTTCTGAGTATATCTCTTAGCTATGATTCTTACATAAACTCAAGAGATGACAACTCCGCATAGGGTAGAAAAATATATATATATCCATAAATGGATTAGATGTCATATGAGTCAGTTACCCAGTTTGTATTAAAATGACTTTCTATGACATAAGATTATCTAATATGATACAATTTTACAATCTATAATTTTCTTAAAAATATATTCTAAAACTGGTTTGACTGAATTAGTTATTTTTCAAATCAGATTTGGTGACATTACAACTATTTAACAAGTATGTGATTTTACTAATTGCTGATATAAACATTAGGTAAGTGAGCAAAAACTCAGCTGATTCTATCATCTCTTAAAGTAAGATACAGTAACTTTCAGTCTTGGCTCTAAAAATTTATCTTTACAAGCCATTTTTACAAGAATGACTGTCTAAAGTATTAGAATAATAGTTTAAGTGAATTTTGCTAATTGGCCTTATCAAATCTTTAGTTATCAAGTTTTGATCAACTTGGGTTAGCTGTAGGGGCCGGTTCCCAGCTAGCGGAGGTCCACAGGGGGACGATTAAATACCGTGTCGCTTAGAGCTATTTACGCCTGGTTGACAGAAGGACCCTTTCGGCTTATACCCAAACTGATCTTAACTTTTAAAACTTTAGATTTAAAGGAATTTGCAATTTCACTAACTATTTTCTTGTGACAAAATTGTTTGAATGAATCAAAGAATTTTATATAGCGTCACGAAATATAAGCAAAAACAAAGTTTGTCTAACTATTGTGATAGAACAATACTGTGATTTCTTTCTGACTAGAAATTCTAATATTGTGATAATATATTCATTTAAGGTTCAAATATATAAAACTAACATGCGAAGAATATCGCTTTTATACAACAATATACAAAACCATATGTATAAACCAAGATAATTGGCTCATAGATTTCAACAATATATTTCTCCAATTAAATTTAGTAATCAAAATGAATAGAATACGTGAATTGTAAATATGAAAAATTACATTTCCACGTGATCAGAACAATTTTGTACCTCTTGATTTTGGCTTACCAATAACACTTCAGAAGATGTCATTTTTTCCCACCATTTTAGATATTTTCATTATTCTCATTTCACCCTTGATATGTTAGATATGGACTAACAAGTCACAATCTCTAATGCTTCTGATTTGGAAATATAGCTTTACAAAGATCATGTTAAGAATGAGTGAGTACAAACAAATTTTTAGTACCGTCACCAATAATATGTTGCTCTTTTCCAAAATTAAAAATATCTCTAAGGATTCTACCTTCAAAAGAATAGGGGTTAGTTTGCATATTAACAAGAAATATATACTTGAAACTATGCACAAACTTTTTTAACAATAATTTTACAAAGTTTTAATATGCAAGATTTGAAAAATAACATATATTTTTATATTTGACAAAATGTCAATAATATATTGTGTTAAACTAGTGGACTAAGAAAGGAAGAATTTTTTTGTTTGTGCAAAGTGTTCTACCTAACAGTAAAAGTCCAACCAAATATCCACCAAGGGTTATAATGTTAAGTTAATGTTGTATTCTAGCCAATGACAGTCACAAAGTATAACCAGTAAAAGAAGACTACGTTTATTGTTGCTAATATTAACTATAACAATGTCAAGATAATAGTATAAAAATAATATTTCTTGTTAGACAAGAAATAATAAATAAAACTAATAGATATAAAAATAAAATTTGAACTAATATTACTCCACAGATTCTATAAGGGAACATATCATATTATGTCATTCAGACCGGTTCAAACATATTATGTATTCCAAGTCAAAAAATGATAATAATATTTCATAACAATTGAAATTGCAAGAATCCTTTAGTGAAAAATATTCTTTGACCAAACTTTAAAGCTGAATGGTGACATTTAAGAGTTCTTCATTAGTAGGGAAGATGAAAGATAAATAACTGATATGTCATTCATTACTGATGTGTCTAATATTTTGTAAACATATTAACATTTATTTTCTAAGTCAGGACAACATGTAAAATATTATGTTAAAACAATATGAAAACTATAGTAGACTACATATTTATATGTATCATGTAAACCATTAGTATGGAGAATGATTATTTAACCATTCACAAAAGAGGGAGAATATAAGAATGATAGCTCCCAACATTTCATATAAGCATGTATATGTATGTTGTGTTTCTATATGGGTCTTTGAATGCAAAAAAATATTATCTACTAAAAAGTAGGTGGTAGTTAAAAAAAATTGATTTATATCATTTAGATCATTACTAATTGTTAGTGTCAACCAAAAACTTTAAAAATAAATATAAGATATCAATTAATTTCATAAGAGGCAATAAACCAAATATAAATAACTCTAGCCATGCACACACTTTAATTGCCACATTTATCTTCTCATTATCAGCCTTTATGCATATGATACAAGTTAATTACAATATCAAATTACCACAAATGTCATAAAGAATAGTACTAGAAAAATATATGGATAGTTGACAATATTTATATCCTTTAAGAAGTTTATACTAATAACTATCAATGATTGGCAATATCTTTTCAAATCAAAAGGATACATTTCTATAATTTTCAGTATACAATAAGCAAGTAGTATACACTTCAAACCATGAGTTGCATCTTGGCAACAATTTTTATATATATATTTATTTATTCTAACCATGAGAATGACTCCACCATTCAGAAAATATTAATATTAGTCGAAATAAAACAGTTATCAAAATTCTTCAAGCTGATACCAAAGAATTTTACATAGGAGAAAAAAAAACTTAATTCTATGCCGCGTGCATTTCCATTTTATATGATGCATGAGATATGATTAGGTACACTTGGTCCTGACAAATAAATTTGGTTTTAATCGCAAAAGAGAAAAGAAAAAAATTCTAATCATGGACATTACATGTCATTAAAAGAAAACATTTACATATCATTAAAAGAACTTTATGAACATTACAAAATCAAAATTTTGTGCCGAATAATTTCAGCACGTATAGAATTATAGTGTCTCCAACAATGGTAGATTATGCTAAAGCATAAACTTATAAGACCACAACCCCCATAGCATTGCCATCATTACAAACATCTATTTTACAACTTTATTATTAATTGCTTCTTCAAAAGTTTAAATGATCAATTATAATATAACATAAATCATGCATTCAAAACGAATTCACTAGTTCAAAAATCAATTCATTAGAACAAGTTTGCAAAATTTATAGGATTGATGAAGTTTGCAAAAAATATATGATCAATTACCAAGAAAAAATTCTAGCGAGATCACATGTTGTGTCTACAATTTTGCGAACATATTATAGTATCATGTCAGTAATAATAATCCTAGATTAAATATCATCTAAATACAATTAGATAATTTATAAAACAAATATATATTGCACATCAACATAACATATTCCAAACATACATGCACAAGTATGCATGTTTATAAGCATTTCTTTGTACAAATTATCACATTTCAATGAATAAAATTTAAGGACCAAGGTGGAGAGATATAGAGTATTTGTTATCAACACATAAAATTTAGTATACTTAGCTAGAGTAGATCCACGACTGGCAAGTAAAATGCAACAATATTTAATGAAAAGACAAATAACCATTCATGTGGACAACGAGATATACAATATATGAGAACTATTCGATAATTCCAGTGAACTGAAAATCACAACTTTGACAAGAAGAATACATACTAACACATATATGCTAGCGCTTTCTAAGTAACATGTCAGAACAATTTTATATCTTAAATTCTTTGATACACTAGTTTAATCATGCAAATTGTGGAGATCAATTGAGCAACTTACATAAAAAAAATTGTCACTAGCCGAATGCTAATTTTGAAGATCAATTAAACAAATAATATATATATCAACTCTTAGATTGTTAGAAATATTGCTTCTTAAAAAAAACTATAAACAAAACAAATCAAATTAAAGTTACCAGCCTCCAGAGAAGTCGCGCACGAAGCACTGCCCTAAGAGTTGATTCGGGTCTATGTGCAGACTTGTTCTGAAATTCAGGCATTACCGACGGATTATCCGTCGGCCTGGTTCTGGAATTCAGGCATAGCGACGACATGCCGACGGATTAGCGACGGATATTACGTATCAGAAACTCTCTGATACTCTTTTACCGACATATTTACGACAGTTTAGCAACGGATATTTCCGTCGCTAAACGTTGCTATATTAAAATTTTAAAATGTCGAAGTTGACGGAAAACCGTCGCTAACTGTTTTGATGTAGCCAACGGTAATCCGTCGCTAAGTAGTCGCTAAGCGACGGATTAGCGATGAATTTGTTTTAGCGACGAGGTTATTTCCGACGGATTTTTTCAGCCAGTATCCGTCGGTAATCCGTCGGTAACTTCAATTAGCGACGGATAGGCCCGTCGCTAAAACGTTGTATTTTAGTCGTGGATTGACCCTGACTTAGCTCTTGTCCAGAGCAAAAAAGATTGGAATGGAAAGGAAGAGAGAATACATGTTTGTGAAGGAGGAGGAGGAGGAATCACATGGTTGCCATTTTTTTTCTTCTCAAGTATATTCTCAATACTAACAATATGGGTACATATATAGGCAACCCCTTTTCCTACAAATTTAATAAATTTTAATAGGATTTTATGGTTAGTTATGTAGTCATTTGATCATTAAGTCCATAAAATACCAATGAATATAAAATAAATATTGAAACGGTCAAAATTTAAACAACACAAAAAAAAAGTTGAAAGTATTGAATAGAAAATAAAATGACATTGAAGTGAGGAAGAAGGAAGTTGGTTTTTTCTCAAATTATACAACAATCTTTGGTGAGTTTCTACTGAGGGAGCATAAGAACCTTTAGAATAAATTTGATATGCTCTCACCATGTGGAATAAAGCAAACAAGCCTGCTGATCTTTATCCCAAACGAATGGTAAAGTAATTACCAGTTGATAAATTAGAGCAGAAAGTAAGCTAGTACTTTCTAGAGAAACCTTGTTCGAGAATTTTAAACCTTTCCAACAAAAGCTAATGCTAGCACCTTATTCGTTTACGACCATGCCCACCTGCTAGCTAGGCTGCTTTGACAAGCTATAAAGAAGAATAATGTATACAAAGAACAAGCGAAAAAGAAAATCAATTATGATGTATGTGCACCAAGTTCCCAGGGCCAGTCCTGGCCCAGGGTGTTCAGGACGACCGCCCAGAACCTCGTGAAATATAGAGATCCAAAAAATTAATATATATATATATATATATATATATATATATATATATATATATATATACTAGCATATGTGTACATGCCTTGCACGTATTTTAACATTTCTTAATTAGTTTAGGAAAACTTTTTAAGAAAAACAAAAGATACTTTTCCTAATTACTAAGTTGTCCTTATTAAAATTAATGAACTATTTTTAATTAGTATAAGTATGTAAGGGTATTTTCGGAATTCAAAAGTTTCACCATCTAAGTTTTCCTATTATATATATATATATATATATATATATATATATATATATATATATATATATATATATAAAACCTTGTACCTAAAATAAAACAATTGTAGTGTAATGGTTATTATGTTAAACTTGTACACTAGAGGTCCTAGGTTTAATTCTTTGTTGTAACATTTATTTAATTTACTTTTATTTCAGTTATTTTTTTATAATATATATAGGCTCCATTCTGAAAGTTTGTCCAGGACCTCCATGAACTCAGGGCCGGCCTTGCAAGTTCCCTATCCCGTTGGTGATTCTGTAACCCAACAGGAGAGATCAGATTTGCATGAGCTTCATTCCAAGTGAACCTAAGGATCTCCTAAGATCAAAAACATTATAGATCTGTTACATTTGCATCGAAGAATAAAATTACTAAACCTAAGGATATCCCAACTAAGGTGCTCATCATGCATATGGAAATCAATTTTGCACAATTGTGAATGGTGCCAATTGAGCACAGGAAGAAACTATCCCATACATCAGATAAGTTATACACCAGGGTAAAGCTAATTGCAGGTGTTAAGCTTTAGTCTTACACTTTCAGTTGAAACAACACATCTCCAGACTTGCAGAAATCCATTACAAAACTACCATCTGTGTGTGTCTTTCTGCTCTTCCTCGGGCTGGCCTTGTCATCAGAAGCCGACTCGGATTCAGAAGAATCAGAAGACGATATTTATTACCTACAATGCCTTCTCTTCCTCTGCTTCTTTCTCCTCCACCTTCTTTCCTCTGAATCTGACGAGCTATAGCTTGAGCTGCTCTCAGCAGAAGAGTAATCCGAACCGGTCACTGAAGACTCACTATGTTGGGGCACATCGAAAATAAACTCAAGAAATTGGATAACACCTCAGATAACCTCAAAGATAGAATATACGTGATTCAGCTAAGATGCCTACGCCCACGGACGAGAATTATTTAGTTCCAGTCTGCAGAAGAAAATGAATTACAATAACTCCCACAACACTTCTCTCCTTGTCTCAAAAACTCTCTACCACAAAGATAAAGAAAACCTCTCTGTCAAACTATTGTGTTGGACTCGTTCAAAAACTTTCATTTGCTACAGATAATGGTGTTACAGCCATTTTTATTGCAACAAATGCTACAGAAAACAGATTTATTGCAGCTTCTGCTGCAGTAAATGACACAAATTACACCGAGACAAAAACTGAAACTGATGAATATGTCAAAACATGTTAATTGTATTTACATGCAACCAAACAGCAGCTTAAATTTGAGCCTTAAGAGCCTTGTCAAGGAACAAAAATAAACTGCAATGTTTTCACATGACTCTGGAGTTGAAACACCCGGAACTGAATTTGCAATTCCATGTTTTGCAACCGCCCGTGTAAAATCTAGAGCTGATCAACAAAAGAACCATGAAGAGTCTCATAAGACCATCACATGACAGTTCTTAATCTGTTGCAGTTGATCTTTGGAAAAAGAAAACAATCGCAATAACACATGAAATGTAATACATTCGTCAGAGAATTCAGTTCCCATCATATGCAAAACAAATCAAATCGAGTAATGATGTAACAAACCCTTTCACAAATCTTACAAGGTCACGTCAATTTGAATAACTATTAGCAAATAGGGGCGAAAAGAGATCCATAAAATACCCGGCAAAAAAATTAAGACCAGCGACATAATGTCTAATGACAGTAATAAACATATAAAATTGTCTCCCCCAAAAGACCACAGAAAGGCATAAAATAAAATAACATAGCAGCAACTTTTTAATAATAACCAAGGAAAGACTTGGATTTACAAGGGGCAGCATATAGGGCAAGTGTAGGTAAATGCTTTGTTTTTCCTTTTCGGTGAGAAGAGTTTCAGCATGACCAAATATTCCATACCTTCTATTCTACTTGTAAGGAAATACAATCCCACCAACCATTTTACAATAAGTATAATTGGACTGTCAACGCAACAAAATTTTAATATAAGAAAAATGGACACTCCTTGGTGCTCCTGACCACAGCTCACAAATAAAAAGGTGAGTTAATGCTTTACCAAATAAACCAACGTTAATGTGCAGCACCATCACATAGCAACTTGTAGATACCCGACTCATCAATTCAGGTCAACTCATGTGCCAAAACTGATATTAGCACATCGTTTGCCAATTGCTGGGACAGGACATCATTGACACAAGCTTCTGACCTGGGCACCTGGATAATTCAAACCATCTCTTTCTCCTGCCATGAATGGCAAGTTGCAAAAGATGCCACTTGTTACTTCTTCCAGAACTGATTTAAACTATGAACAGTAACTAAATCCAAAAAAATGGCATCATCGCACTGGATATGGCTCCGAACCAGCAATGTTGCTCCCATTAACAGGTATCTCCTGTGAGGAACTGCTGATAGGAGTGGATGAATCGTCTCCGTCCAATTTTCTGGTATCCATGGTGTTGGAAACACAATCAGAGCAACTTTGTTGATCTTCTGTTTCCTTCTCAAGGTTACTGTCTTTCGGGTCACCATTTGTATCTGCGGAAGGAGGATCAGCGGTTCCTTTGCCAGGCACATCACTCTTACTGCAAGTTGAACACGCAGCAACTACAGCAAGCTTACCATCAGTTGAATGCTGATCCAGCCTCTGTTTCTTAATCATCTCAGGCTCCGCATCGTTGTCAGATGAGTCACGTTCAGTCTTTTTAGAAGAAATTGATGCGCTGTCGCCTCCAGATGATGGCTCTGATTTCTTAGATAGTGGGTTGCAGTCTTCATTATCTTCATCATCTTCATAGTCCACAAGCCCCCGAGACACAGGTCTACAAAATGCCAAAAAATTTAACAATTGATAAATAATTGGTCGTCTCCAACTGCAACCAGAAGGTACTCGGAACATCAGAACTAAGAGAATTCTTACATAATTTGGTCGGTTTGAAACTGGTCAAGACTTCAGATACAAGACAAGTAGATATGTTGGCAGACTAACCTAGCTAGCGATAAGGTCAAACACATCACTAGATGGCTGAGGTTGAACGAAGCCATGACTGCATTGTCTCAGAGAGGGTCACAAGGATAGCTTTCTTCAATTAAATCTAACCTTCGTTATTCGTTTGAGTTCGACAGGGTAACCTAAATACCGGACCTGGAATTCAGTTTGGAATGCTCTCTACTTGGCTCATATTCAGGCATCTGATTTGAACCATTACTTGATTCATGAGTTACAATTCATGACTCAGATAAATCACATAAGATGAATGGACTGGTGGCTACTGGTCTCAGCAATAACCTTTATAGCACCATCCATGCCAAACATATATTGCTATCATTGGTTTAAAGTGAGGTACACAGCAACCTAACCTGTTAAAAAAAGTTTTGAAGACACTATTTATGGACTTAAAAACATAATCGTGATGAGTACCTAAGAGGTGAATAGGTGACTTTGTTTCCATTTGGCAACTTTGGAGATGCACAATGGTTCTGGGAATCTGGCAAATGAGCAGAAGCAGAGTCTTCTTCATCGCTGGACATTGAACATAAATTAGTAATTAAATATCTGGAAATTTCTTACATAACTTGGTTGAGTATAACCAAACCTTTCTTCGTTAAAGTATTCTTCTTCTTCTTTCTCAAGACCCCGTACATCAATCCTTTTCCTAGATTCGGTTACATTGACAGTGTTCTTTGTTTCACTATTTTCAAGTAACTGAAGGGACATGGATTAGTCATAACATAATCCAATGAAATTATCTAGAATTAGGTCAACAGCAAGATGCAATCATTTTGACCATTAGCCTTCCATTAATTGTAGTAGTATCGTTACTCATGAAGGAGATTCTACCTGTTCATATTTGATTTTTAGAGCCTGAATAGTACCCAAATGCTCAAACTTCAGTAGCTGATCCCAGAAACAATTAACTAAATATAGAATCAAAGATTTGAGATTATCCTGCAAAATAGAGCGGACTCAGCAACTTTCCTTCTGAACACGCATATAATGGAAACAGAAGGAAATGAGTACCTTGCGAATATACTCAAAGAGGTCTAGGACTCCTGAGTGCAGCATATTGTAACGGTTACCATTCTCGACAAAAACATCAATGATTGGTTTCAAGAGATTATTTTTCACAACATGGCGAAGAAGATGCTCGTCCTGAAAAAGGTAAACCAGTTCCATAATCAATGTGTAGAAGCACAGAGATAAATAGGGCAGTTTCAATCCCATGTCGAGTTTGACGTAAATAAAATCAAGAATGGTCTTCGTATCATACAGGAATTAATTGGTTTGTGATTTATCTACCAGGAAAATAACAAATATAATTTATCACAAACTATCAACAATATCAAAACAGGTTCCTATGGAACGTGCAAGTTGGGCGATAAAAATAATGCCCCTATAACTTTAAAAAAAAAACCTTTTTCAATAATCGGTGAAGAAATCCGATGTCATTACAAATACAGTATGTTTATTACTGGAAAGAAATGGTTAGACGTCATGTTCCTGACCAGTTGATACAAAAGCGAACATTCATTTGGGCCCCCAATCCCGTACCATCTAAATTCCATCATGTCTTCAAAAGGGGCAGGTTGGCCTCATTGTGTTATTCCACATGCAACACTTCATATTTCTAGATGAATATCACCATAGGATTCTCATTCTTATTGATCCCTCTTCCTTGGGATCTATCTCAAAATTTTGCCACGGAAGCCAAGTATTGGACACAGCCAAATTAGTTTCCCCAAATCTTCTAATTAGTTCTAATTGTATTAGATTCAATTCATCCATCCTACCATGAACCATTAACATAGGGGTGGCAAAGGGCCAGGTCTGATTGGTTATGTCAACGCTAAATATATTGATGTTTGGGCTTGAGCAGCTATACACGACCGGACCAGCAAGCGACATTAATATTGTTTAATCCACATCCATGAGCTTGCTCTGGCCCAAACATCAATATATTTAGCCTTGACTTATAAACCATAGTAGACCCCATTCTCTCTTACAGAACCTTCAACACTGCTTAAGAATGATAGCAAAATGTTTGTCACCAAAGATGTAAGAAATATTTTAAACAAAATAAAAATGTTTTTTAACCACAGCCTATCTGTCATTTTCTATACCATGCAGCCTTTATTTCCTGACGACACCACTGCTATCTTAACTTCATTGTCTTCCTATACAAAGTTTATTTGTCTGCATAGATAGGGAGTGGTTACTTTACAGATTAACCACTTACTATATATGTTACCCTAAAGCCATTCTATAACATGCAGCCTTAATTTCCCGACTAACCACTGCCTATCTATGTTATCTTACAGCAATCCTGCACATGCTTGCCAGTAACTTCTACTTGTCTTCCTGTACAAAGTGTAACTGACTGCTCCTAGCTATGTCAAAATAAAAATTTCTTCTCCTAGCACCTGCAATTCCTAACCCACTTATGCTTTGGCAAGCCCATATGAATCTACTGCTTAAACCATAGTGCAGCATTTCTTTTGCAATGGAATATTGTTTCTTTTGCAATAATATTAAAAGACCAGCCGCAATGTGCTTTTCATCTATAAGCAAACATTTTAAAGCAAATTAAGTTTTAGAAAAAAATTATTTATCGTCATAATACCTAAGATTCTCTTGTTCATATTTTCTACCCTCTTGAATCTTTTATTATTCACGTATTTTTACCACCCTCCTTGTCCTATTTTTCCTGCCAGCTCACAGCCTGCTCAGTTACTGGGGCTATTAGTTCAACAACTTCAGATCAAGGCAATACATTTTGTAAATCTTCAATTTTTTAACCTCCGACAAACCTGGCTCAAATATGTAATTGTGAGCCCCTGTTTTCTTTTAAAATTTATTTATTCTTCTTACTATATAATTTATTAACAAATTATTATTTTTTGATGACAACTTATACTTTGTAAGATAGTTGTACCTGTGGTTATGGTTTAAGTTAAAAGAAAACTATATATATATATATATATATATATATATATATATATATAGGGTGAAAAAAAAAAAATATATATATATATAGGGTGATGATGAGTTAGCCTGTGCGATGCGGGACATCCACAACGTCGGAGGCCTGACGATATAGGGCTACGAACTGAGCCTGCGTGGGGCAGAATAAGGCGTCCGTGTAGCAAACTCAGTGCACGGTCGCCGTGCGACGGATCGGGAAATCGGCACCATTCACCCACGGGTATAAGCGACAGGCCGACCACGCGGCCTGTCGTGCAGCGCTGCTGAGGGCGACGAGAAGACGTCCGCCATAAACGATCGTAGGCTCGAGCGTAAGGGCGTCGGCGATCGTCGCCAATATGCGCGTCGTGCGCATAGAACGGGCGGCTGGACGGAATCGGTAGTCGCAGACGACAGGAAATCAGTGGCCGTCGTACGGGCGGTCACTCTTAGTCGTTGAGGGCGTCTCTTCGGCGTCGTGGGCAAAGCGAGGTGTTGAGTAACTGCCGTCGAAAGACGGTGTGCTGCCGAGCGGAGCTCTGGAGCGCGCGGGGTGCGTGTGCACGGCGATGATGACAAGGCCAACGGACTATGTCCGCACTCCAAAAGTCATTCCATACGACAGGCCAAGAATCGTGTGCGTGGGACACACGATTATACTGAGCCCGCACGCGTTGGAAAAGAAAAAGAAAAAAAAAAGATATATATATATATATATATATATATATATATATATATATATATATATAGGGTTGGACCCAATAATATTTTCAGAATATTTCTTTGTTCACATATTATATTTTTTTTATGGGAACAAACTTAATAATTAGCATTTATTACTTAATTTTTAGTCTAGAAATATTGTTAATAATATTGGGCTTGACAAATATATTTTTTGGAAATTATAGGTGATATTGTTTTTTATAGAAATTCTTTCCTTTAAAAATCCCTAAACGAAATTCCTTAAAACAAACCCTAAACTAACCTATTATTTTCCTCAGAACCTGAAACCAAATATTTCCCTAAACCCAATAACCCAAACCCAACTGGCCTCTTATTGGCAGCAGCTAATAACTTGGGGTTTGGGCCGCGGATCCGACTAACCGTAACCCTCCAACCCGCAAACCTGGATTACCTATTACCTACTGTGCTTCTTCCTCCCTTGTAAAGGACACTGTTCCTCTGCAACGCAGAGCACGCCAAGCTTGCCAGCTCGTCCAGGACTCCCCAGAGCTTCCAAACCCTACCTCTCTATATAACATCCTATTCTCCTTCATTCTCAATCTCCACCCTTACGAAACCCTAGCAGCCGCCGCATCGACTCCACACCACCTTTCCCCACCTCCAACCTTTCCACCTCGTTGCGCGACGCCGGCGACGTTGGGAGTGGCCGTGGCGACGAGCTAGTCACCCTCTCCATCGATGCGAATAAGCAACCTCCGCTGGCCACCCTTTGCGTTGACGTCACTGCGCGTTCAACCTCGACAAGGCTTCACGCCGCGTCCACCGACCGGAGAGACTGCGGCGTTGAACGATCCCGGCTCAGTGGGATCGACCTCGGGCGAGCTCTCTAGCCGACCTTGTTCCCTTCCACTGTGAGTGTTTCTCAAACATCACCTTAATCCGCCATGATTTGTATGGGTTTCTCTGTACATAGGTATCATTACTGTATCACTGGAGATAAGCTTTAGAACTGAGTTTAGCTTGTATGTGCCATTAGAGATTCGATAGAAGTTTGAAGAATAAATTTATTGATGAGTTCCTAATAGGTTACTAAACATCAACTCTGTGTTGGAAACAATATAAGAACTGTGAGGAAATTGTGGGAGAAGGAAAGCACAGGTGGGAGTGTTCATATGAGAGGGCTTATTGAGGGTCTCGTTCATTCAATACTAATGCTGTTCGGTTAGAGTTCTTCTGCATAGGTTATTATGTAGCTTTTGTGTGTAAGTTGGAACTAGGCATATGCATGTGATGCTCAGGAAGAAAAAAAGAAGGAAGCCATTGGTTACTATTAAAGGTTTTCCTCTTGATATACTTTTATGATAGAGATGAGGTTGTGTAGAAGAAGAATGGATAGAATAGTGTATATTTATGACAGTTGGAGAGGACTTCCTTATATATTGGTGATTGTATTGTGCTTCACCTATGAAAACATAGGGAGACAGGGAAGCCAAATGACAGGTAATAGATGGATACTTTGTGTTTGTGTTGTGAACTCCTATGATGTTTGTATACATCTGTTGGGAGTGTTGGAGGGATAGACAATCACTTTGTGACATGGGACTGGTGTTGTATAATAGCTATGTAAGTTCCCATCCCACATGTTATATATGTACAGTAGGCATTAGATTAGTTTGAAAATACGTGTCATGAAATTGAAATGCATGGTTTGTGTCAATGAGATAAAAGGGAGCAAATATGGTCTATATTGAGGTGGTCATGAATTAATATGTAATGGCACACACTTGTGTTGAGGTCTGTTATGTAAACAAGCATTCACCTGGGAGTAAGCCAGTGACTATGCTTATATATATATATATATATATATATATATATATATATATATATTGGTAGCTAAAATATAAAAGAGAGATTGTTGGAAATGATTTGTTAGGAAGGAGGTTATTTGGGAATAAATTAGTTGGAAGAGGGTTGTGTGACAGAGGAAGACAGATGGTGTGGAGGAATTATGTGTTGTGGTTAGGGGCAACAGACCTCAGAAATTTTGCTTATCCTAATATTTAGTGCATAGATAAAGTTATGGATAAATCATTAGAATTTATATATGAATGCAAGTTATTAGCTTGAAATAAATAAATAATTAATTAGTCCTAAAATTTTCCTCTAGGTCCTGTTGGCTCTTCGAACTTAAGCGTTGGACTAGTTCTTCTCTTCAGCAATCGAAGCCAGGCAAGTGTACCTTGTCATTCTTGTACTTCAGTTACAATATTTAAAATTCTTAAATATTTATTTACGTGTATATTATTGTAACACCTAGGGCCGTGTAAGATACTTCACGTCTGAATCACATTAGCGCCATCGGGTATCGATACTAGATATTCACATTGCGCTACCACGACAACTCGTTGCGGGGTACACTCTGACCCTAGGACATGTTCATGTGACACTACATTATTGACGGATTCCCGTACTTGATTACATCTTGACATACGGAAATCCGTGTCTGATTCTAGGACGATGGCATTGATATGCATGCATTGTTACTTTTCTATTATAACTCGTTGTCCTAGCTAAAGGTTCTGGCTGAGCGTCTCGTGGATACGATTCGTGAAGTAACATGGACGGGGAGAACATACACCGTGCGCTTGGACTACTTTCCCACATTGTTACCGTCGTCTCTTACCCAGAGCTTCGGATATTCATAGTTACCACAGTTCCTTACCGGAACTGCGGATTCATCATAGTTATCGGAGTTCCGTACCAGATCTCCGGATTACACCGTGACAACTTGCGTGTTCGAATAATGTTTCTTAAATTGCATTTTCATACTAGTTGGTTATGTTAGATTCACCCACTTTATCAGTCTTACTATACTTTATCTTTTCTTTCATTATTGTCGTACATCTGGCATGTATATTATGTACCTTGTTGCGTCCCGCTGAGGACCTGATTTTCTTCCAGGTTAGCCGCTTGAACTACAAAGAACTTTGCTGAATTGTTGATGAGCTTCCATTATAGTTCATGTATGTACTCATTGCAGGTATTCATTCTTAAGCACTTTATATGTTTTATTTTATGTTGATTTGATCGCTTAGTAGCATAGTATTTAAAGACTCAATTCCTTTCGAGTCTATTCGGACAATATGATTATTAGGCTGCAGACTGGTTCTCATATTTTCCATTCTTTATGTTCTTGTTCCGTGGATTGAGATATAAACCGGTTATAGAGATAGCTACACAAATCTAGGACAGCTATGCGTATTCGGTTTTGGACTGGAGTCCACTTGGATACGTAGCTGGCCATTGCTACGTGGCCTAGTCCCGTGTATTTTGGGACTGGGCCGTGTATTTTGGGACTGGGGCGTGACAGTAATTTTGGTATATAATCAGTCGTCAAATTAGCGTGAAGCCTAGTTATTAATCCAAATAGCTATTGTAATACTTTACTTCTTCTATTAGTACTTATTTTAGTTTATTCAAGTTTAGTTTACGTAAAAATTACAGAAACTGTTTCCAGCTCCAAGGCGTTCTGAGATAAATAGTTAGGACCAATTAAAAAACTCCAGACGAAAAATACATGTTTACTCATTTGGGGAAGCTATACTGAAAAATAAGAGATTTTCCCAAACAGTCTTCTGCATAAGTGAATTTGCATCAATCCAATTCTTGGATCTAAAATTGCACCAGCATTCAATATAACACAGACTATAATGAAGATTCTTCATATGCAAAATTGACTTTTTTTAAATGTCAATATAAGTTCCAAAAAGAACTGAACTCTTCTTTACTTAATGCCCTCACTTAGCCCAACATAACATAAACATATAAATCCAAGTATCACACTAATGTAGCAATGTTTGTCATGCAAAAGTAACAAAATAACAAAGGAATATGTCACTCAATCATAGTCAATTCTAAATAATAAAAATCACTCACATTGCGAGAGATAATAGTCCGCATAAAACGAACAGCTGCCACCACCAGGAACTTTTCTCTTCTTCGGGTTAGACATAAGACCTTCTCTATGGCATTATTCCTTAGAAAGTTGCACCTAAAACAATATGATTGCAAATTAACTATTGTGCAGCATCACCAATAAGTATTGCAATAATATCCAAAGGCAGCATAAAATCTCACTTTATTCTGTAAGGATGGTGATGCACACAAAAGCACAGGAGCTCACAAATGTTTGATAAAATTTCAGGTTTTGTTGAAGCATGAGACCCATTTCTTCCGTCACCATTAGATGATCTTCTGATTGTTTGAGGGCAGTTTCTTGGAGGACAAGAAGATGCTATCACATCAATTAACTGGTCAAGGTGCTTTTCATAGAAGATCTCTATAATTGTGTCTCTCTGCAGTAAATAATTAAGCATCAAATACATATCAAGTTAAAATTAATTGATAATGCAAGCACCTCTGAGCTAACCTTCCGTGCATAAAAGAGCAAAAAGAGAAAATTCCTTACAAGATGACTTCAGCAAAAAATATTTTCCATCCAGATCAATACAATTTTACCAAATACAGAACGGTACCACTGACACATCAATAGATTGGTTTCTAGTACCCAAATGACCAAAGAGGAAGAAAACATCTTCATATTTACAGATCATGCCACATAGTAAGCTTTACAAAACAAGACTAGTGTAACATGACATCAATGAATGTGAACAAAAATCTAGCGGAAGAATCTGCCATGTGAAATTAGTAGGATAATTAGTAAATTTTACAGGGATGGGGTATTCAAAACAAAAACGAAAACAGCTAGAGCTTTCAGGATAGTTATCAAGAGTTTAGTCAAAAGTAAAGAAATGGCTAACAAGTCCAAATAATAGTATAATACACCAGTAAGACATAAAAAGGTTCAATGTTACAGAATGTACCAGCAGTACAACCATAAAAGTTAGCCCTGCAAATTGAGGTCCTTCTAATGGATAGCTTAATAGTCATTCCCTATATAAGATGAACAGAACTACACAAGATCCTAGAAAAGAGTTGTTAAGTCTAGACCAACACTGAGATAGTGACTGACAACAGTCGATAGATATGTTCAACAGGGACTGCTTCCAGTCTCCTTGGAATAAAATCATACTAGGAAATAATTATCTTCTTAGAAAAAATCAAGGGTATATAATATGAAGTAGATGACAAGTACAATACGAGTGTCATCATTCTTCTAAGCATAAATCATACCAGGTCTTTATTATCGTACTAAGGAAATGCATATTGCTTTCAAGTAGTTTTTGGCACATGGGCAAAATGATTCTTCAGATAGAAAGTTGATTATAAGTAAGAATTTCAATGATACACATGAAGTAACCATCCTAATATTAAGGTGAATGAACCAAGCTGTGACTTGACCGGAGACCTGTTCTATGGTCCACTCAACTATAAAGAACAAGCAAGGTAGTCAAATGCGCAACGCTCACTCGAGACGCAAAGGGTCCATATGTGCCCGAGCGACGTGCAAAAATAAAAAATACACATTAATTAATTAATTAATAATGTAGGAAATAAAACCAAATAACATCTTAAAACCAACAAAAACATGTTAAAACATAACCAATTGAACTAGCAGCAGTAGCAGTAAAATAAAAGCAAAACTAACTAGAATAAAAGCAGAGCAACAGTCGCAGTAAACAGAAATACTATCAAGAATTTGTGTTCTCTACCAAGAATTAATAAAATGAAAGGAATACAATTATAAATAAAAGCAGAACCAATAGAACAATCATTCATCTTCATCAAACTCCATCAAATCATCATCACTACCAATACTCCTATCATCATTTTCTGCCTGCCAGGTGAGCCCATAGAGCCAAAATAAATAGCAAATACATAAGGTGCGCCTTTAC
Source organism: Iris pallida (assembly GCA_029216955.1). Taxonomy (NCBI): domain Eukaryota; kingdom Viridiplantae; phylum Streptophyta; class Magnoliopsida; order Asparagales; family Iridaceae; genus Iris; species Iris pallida. The sequence continues at coordinate 28,450,464 of JANAVB010006599.1, read as the reverse complement.
TTGTTGGCACCTTGTTGGCCTTGCTGAAGGCGCGCCTTTGACTACACTGAGAACTAGGTTAGGAATCCAAAATAGTAACAAATGGGCTTATCATAAGCATCGTTCTAGACAGTGGTCCTAGCAGCAGCTAGTCCTTTTTTCAAATTAGTTGCAGAATATATCCACATAATATAGAAAACAACCTGAATGGCATCATCAATAAAGAAGAAAGACATTGTCAGAGATACAAATATTGGACTTGTGAAGCTACAAATAGTAAACACACGAACAACAATATACTCCACTGACCAAGGATCGCACTATCGGTATCGGAATCGATTTCGGACCCGGACCCTTGTTATGAGTATCGGTATAAGTGGTTTCATCAGTTTTGGATCGGAGTTTCGGATATCCCGTTTTAGAAAGTCAAAATTAAGAACAATTATGAGTAAAAAAAGTAGAAAATATTTCAGTTTTGTAAGCATAATTATATGTATTATTTGTTATTTCTTGTTAGCTGTGAATGAGAAAATATTAAGATAGATGGATGTTGTGGATACATAAATATACAACTTCGGTAATTGGAATGGTCAATGTGTCGATAAGTTGCAGCATCTAGATCCACGACACGTCGGATCATTGTATCGACACTGTTTTCCCCATATTGCTCCCTTTCCCTTATAGTTTTTTGTTTGTTGAATTGACGGGGAAAGAGAATCCCAATGTCGGTATCAGCCGGTATTGGTAGCGGTCATACCAAAAACGATAAATATGGCCGATATATATCAGTATCGACCGATAACTCTACTGACTTGACATGCAATTTCCACTGATCTAACTTTGTAGATGTGTAGACATACAAACCTACTTGAAATTCAGCTCTTCGGACTCAACGTGATGGTGGAAAATCTGTTGCTAGGTTGCACAGACATGACTCCTGAGGACTATGCACGTGTCCGTATCTGCGTCCAACACATTGGATACGATACATGATACTTCTTGGATATACATGACAGGCGTGCTTCTTGGATACACATGACAGGGATCTTATGCCTATGTCTAGGTTCCGAAGGGTCCCAAACACACGACTGAAATGATTTCGGTACGGTCATGACCATGCCAAATATATTCGAGATATGAGATTCTATAGATTTTGGAACTTAGTTACTATCTCAAATAAACAGTACATATATAGATTTCATTAAGATCTAATATACATATATGTGTGTGTGTGTGTGCGTGCGTGCGTGTTCATATGTATATTAATGTATCAATGTCATATCCAATCCACATTTAAAAATAAAAAAGCCATATCCTAAATCTTTATCATGTCCGTATCAGTATCCATGTCCACACAACCTAGGTATATTGCCAGTGAACACGATTAAGTTTCATGTAACGTCAGATCAATGGGAAGTACACCAAAAGAAGGTACAAAAGCAAGTATCACATTAGTCTAAAAATGTTACCATGAATAACCCATAATCAATGCACAGTTCACATGAGCCTATGAATGCAGGCTATTAATTCATAAAGAAAAGTTACATCCATCCCTTTGTGACTCCATAGACGTGGTTTTATATGTAGCATTCTGTTTTGCAATTTATTGTGTCCATGGGCAACTTTATTTATTCAGTGTGTCCGAGGACAAGAGTCCCAGTATAGGATGGAAGTGCGTGATTGAGAGGTTTTAAAAACAAACTTGAAGGTGCATAACAAGTTTTCGCTATTTAAGTCTATGTCATGGACAACTTCCTCAAATTAATCGAATTTCCTGTTAGACCTCCAAATGTGGAATTAAATGCCAATTTAACTGATGAGCAAAGATGCAAATCTTCTAAGAATAGTATCCACAATTTGCCGTATCACATATAGACATCAGAAAAGAAAAGGACAATTTTGTAAGTTGTTAGAAATACAATACTCTACTAAAACTACATTAACCTATATAGTTGATTAGCCATAGGCAAAGATTCTGACAATTCAATGCATTTTGGTTATGAAATATTAGTAGAAAAAAAAAGAGGAACTGTAAACAATCATTTAACTGCTTGACTAAGAGCACCTGTGATCCAGACATTGTGTATGAGTCCACCAATATACGAATAATTTCAAGAAATTGGCAGTGCATATCCTCCCCAAAGTCCGTTACCATACCTTTGACCTGCAGAAACAAATTTGTTTGCGATGTTATATATTACTCCATCATGGAAAAGAAGTTATTTGCAGGAATAAAAAAACAACGAAGAACGAAATCAGGAGGCATCATCAACTACAACACTGTTCCAAAGCAAATCAAGCAGGCAAATAATAGACCATGGAAGTGCTTAAAACGAGTGGTGGCCACAAAATTCTGGGTTGGCCTTCACTTAATCTGATTATGCAGTAAGGGGACCCAGACAAACATAATGAAACCTCCAAATATACACTGAATTGTAACATAAACCAAATTCTCCTGTATTTAACATATGCTATACAACATGTACCAATTTGATGCAAATAATAGTTTGATTAAAGATAAGCTATCAATATCGCGTGTTAAATTGAATCATGTTGGTGTAGCTACTAAACAGGTAATATACCAGGAAGGCTTCTTTTTATTGGGCAGGGAGTCGGAGGGACACATCGTACAGATTGATCCCAATGTACAGAATGTTAATTAAATATCAGACTAGTGCTGAAATATAGAGCTAGACACCCAATTGCTATGGAAAAGGTGCAAGGTACCAAAAGGTTAGCACAAGCAAAAAAGCACCTTATAAATCTTTATGCGTCCCGTTAGATATCTTATTTCTTTCTTGAGCTCGTTAAATAAACAAAAGGATCAATGGCCAGTTTTAGTTCTTGCTAGTGAAATTATTGAAATGGTGGAAAATCCTGCGCACATTATTTTGTCAGCATTAACTACAAGCAGTAAAATGGTGTGTAGCATGCAAATATTGATAATGGAAAATTTTCAGTACTTGTTCAAAAATATCACAAGATCCCACTCTCAAGCTTTTTATCTCACAGCCAATATTTATCTGCAGTTAACACTAAGGAGGTAAGAACTTAAAGCCGTCTTGCCACTGGTAAAAGACAAAAAGGAATATACGAAGGACATGGAAGAAAAGGCAAAAAATCTCATTGCCAGGTTTGCTATGTCCAAATTGAGCCATTCAGCACCAATGCCATCCCTCAACTTACTTTCATCCCAAGGCATCTTGAGTACACTCCGAGTATCTAGAGGATGTTAGCAGTAAAGGTACAGGCTCGGTAAAAATATGCACAGAAAAGGTATGCTTCCTATCTCAGAATGAAGCATGCACATCAAGATGGTGAGGCTAAATTTTGTTCCGCCACTAGACAGCGACACTTATGTAGTTACAATTATTTCAGCCATTGTAATTACTAAAAACAATGATAACTATGAGTAAGTTTTGGAAAATAATAGAGAGAAAAAAAAAAAGATGTGAGGGACATATGTGTGTGTGTGTAAAAAAAATGGGAACCCTGACGCTGCCGCTAGGGTTTGGCAATCAGCCAACCCGTGATTGCTTGGGCTCCAGGGAGGGAACCTGACCCGGGGGGAGGGGGGGGGGGGGGGGGGGGGGGGGGAGCACCCAGATGTGGTAGGGGGACTAGCGCGGCTAGGTGGGAAGGCGGAGGGAGATGGCTGGACAACCGTTGTCCGGAGGAAGCGTCTGCAGCACCCAATATATATATATATATATATATATATATATATATATATATATATATATATTTGTGTTAAAAAATGGGAACCCTAACGCTGCCGCTAGGGTTTGGCGATCAGCCAACACCAGCGATTGCTTGGGATCCAGGGAGGGAACCTGACCGAGGGGGAGCACCCAGATGTGGTGGGGGACCGGCGCGGCTAGGTGGGAAGGCGGAGGGAGATGGCTGGACAACCGTTGTCCGGAGGAAGCGTCTGCAGGGGGGTTGATTAACAATCAGAGATCGCCGGTGGCCATGACGGCCAGGCGGACGGAGACGCGATCGACGGTGGAGATCGGTGAGGCATGCGTAGGACGCGACGTCCAACCGGTGATCAACCGCAACAGGGGGTGTCGTTAGTGGGGCCGACGGGACACGACAATCTGGAGAGCAATCTGAACCTGGAAAATGGTGATGCGCTTCGACGGGTGGATTCGAGACTTTTCACGGCGGCGGAGAAAGGAAAACAACCGGCGGATGGTCAGGTACATGGTAAATCGTGGACTTCGTTTTTTCGGGAGGACGCTCAGGTGTCGGGACAGATAAGGTTTGTCGCCGTGTGTTCACGGAGGCACATCTGGCGGAGATGACAGAGTACTAAAAGAACACTATCGTGTTGTATATCCTTGGCAGCCGTCCGTTCTACGGACAAATTCGTGCCTACGTTGTCCGAGTATGGCGACTGAAGGAGAGCATAAAAATATTCTCGCGCGAGAACGGCTTATATTATGTTCGGTTCGGGATAAAGGACGACAAAGACAGAATCCTACAGGGGAGTCCGTGGACGTTTGACGGAAGGCTAATCATCATGAAGGCCTGGAGCCAAGAGTCGAAGTGCGAAAGGGAAGTATTGAAGTCGATTTCAGTCTGGATCTGACTTCCTGAATGGCCGATCAACTATTGGAGCATAGACATGATGATGTTGGTGGCAAGCATAGTTGGTTCACCTATGAAGGCGGATGAAGCAACTATGAAGAGAGCCATACTGGGTTATGCTCGAATCTTTGTTGAGATTGAGGCAGGGAGGGTTCTGCCACATACCGTCGAGTGTGAGCTATCTTTGGGGGAGGTGTGCCAGCAGCAGGTTGAATATGAATGGGTTCCACCGGTTTGCCAGCACTACAAATGTTTTGGACATCCAGCTAGAGATTGCAAGACGGTTGGGACGCATCAGCAAGGTGATGCAGTTGACAACATTAACGAAAATGGACAGAAGAGTATGGTGACAAACATATCCGGAGCAGGCACCTCTAGCAGTCAGGGGAGGAACGTCCAGAGCAGTGATGCGGGAGTAGCAGAGAGGACGACAATTACTACGCCAAACGGGCAGGAGATGAAAATCGAGACCGGAACTGAAATCGAAAAAGCGTTGGTTTTGTCCAATGCTCGTCGTACATCTACTGAGGATAGCTTGGATGAAGCAGGAGGAGGGTCTGGAGGGGATCAAAGCTTGGTCAGTGTTCCAAGCGCAAAATACTACACCGGGCAGGAGTGTAACGGGTTGAGGCGGAGGAAGGATGGAACCGACGAGGCATTATACCAGAGGAGCTCAAAAGAACAGAAGTAGCAGCAGTCAATCAAAGGGGGAGGAGGCAACGTCGTTCCAGGCAATGAGAGCAGAAAAAGAAGTGCAGGACCTTTGCGGGACTACACTGGACGTAGTGCACAGTATTCGCAGGGAGGGGAGGTTTTATGCATTGACAACCCGCGATGGAAGAAAGTGCACCAGGCAGCCGCTGAGGAGACGGTACAGGAGGATGGTCGGAACGAGCTCATTAATTACCCAGTTAACGACTCAGATATGCATGGGCCCGAATCACTGATTTAATGTCAGTGATCGCGTGGAACGTGAGGTAGGCTTTCTCCCCGGGTAGATGGAAAAAGATCTGCAATGTGCTGGAAAAAAAATTGTTGTATTAGCGCCTTGCTGGAGACTAAAATCAAGATGGACAAAATGCTGGCACAGAGGACACCTACCAATTGGAGTCAGGTCCATAACTTACATCTTTGTGACATGGCCCGCATTTGGGTTAGGTGGAATTCTCAGAGTTGGGATGGACAAGTGTTGCACTTGTCTGACCAATTGATTGCGGTATATTTTGCTAATAACGGAGGCTTCAAGTTTATTCTGGGTGCAACCTATGGACACAATGACAGATTAAGGAGGGAGGTCTCAGCTGGCTGAGCAGAATGGTAGATGTCCAATACGGACTTCCTCTGGTTGTTATGGGAGATTTTAACGAGTTACTTTACAAACATGGGAAAGTGGACAGTATAGTGGTTCCAGATTGTATCCTCCAAAATTTTCAACACTGTCTCCTTCAGTCTGGCTTACGGCCTTTAGAGAGGACGGGGCATCTTTGGATGTGGCACAACAAGGCTGTCCGGAAGTGAGTGGCATGTCAGCTGGATTGGGCTTTGGAAAATCGGAGTTGGTTCGACAAGCATTCTGGTCTGAGGGCAGAAGGGTTGATGGCTGGCACTTCGTACCACTCCCCGATCTGTATTCGTCTTGTTGACCAAACGAGGACCAATGCGAGACATTTTCAGTACAACAACAAGTGGGTGCTTCTCGAGGGATATAAGGATGTAGTACGACAGGGGCTACAAGGAACTGTTCGAGGAAACCCTCAATTTCGGCTCGTTAGTAGGCTGAAGAATGTAAATGCGGGTCTAAAGGCTTTGGTTCCGGTCCGGAAGCTCCAAGAAGAGAAGTAGCGCCTCCGGGAGATGCAACAGAAGCTTCAAGAAAATATTCTGAATAAAGATATATCTACAGAAGAAAGAAAGCTTGTCCAAGATGTCGGCGCTATTAGGTTCCAGGAGCAGATAGAACTGGCACAGAGGACGAAGTGTTCGTAGTTGCGGGATGGTGATAGATGCTCGAAGTACTTTTACGACGTTGTGAGAGCCCGACAACATCACAACCATATCAGCAAGCTTATTACTGGTAATAGAAAAGAGGTGGCGGCCCCAAAGGACATCCAAGCGGAGCCAGTGAGGTATTACTCAGATTTATACAATCAACATAATTATCTAATCACGTTTCCTGAGTTGGTTTGCAAGCGTGTGGTCACACTACATGGTAATCATATTTTATTGACTCTACTGACAATAGAAGAGGTGAAAGGGATTATTAAGAGAGGATCCAAACAAAGCATCGGGGCCTGACGGGTTTGGCAGCCACTTTTATCAGGTGCATTGGGAGGAGATTAAGTTTGAAGTGCTGGAGGTGATCACAAATTTTTTTGAGAAGGGCAGGCTTCTACGGGAGTTGAACCATACCTTCCTCACACTTATTCCGAAGGAGGGTGCCAGTTCGCTCGCGGATTTCAGACCTATCGCATGTTGCAACTACTTCTACAAACTGATTACACATTTGATGTGTCAACGAATAGAGGGCATTATACGGGAGCTGATTTCTCCGTACTAGACAACATTCATCAAAGGGAGGGATATTGCTGACAACAACCTTTTAGCTCATGAGATGGTACGGAACTTTAATAAACCAGGAGGGGGCAAAACTTGCATCAAACTGGACCTTCGGAAGGCATATGGCACCGTGAACCGAAAATTTGTCTGTCAGATCATGCTTGCTATGGACTTTGATAGCAGGTGGGTTACCAGGGTTAGGGAGTGTATCACAACCCCGAGTTTCTCTGTGCTCATCCGGGGGTAGCCACATGGATTCATTGGAAGTAACAGGGGGTTGAGGTATGGTGACCTACTGTCACCTTATTTGTTCACTCTGGTCATGAAGTATTTCTCCTCTCATGGAGGTTGCGGTGCTCAAGAAGCAGATTATTCCGCTTCACAGGAGGGTGACGCCTCATATGTCGAATTTGATCTATGCAGATGATCTACTGATTTTCTTGAAACCAACAAAGGGGTATGACTCAGTTGGCCTCTATCATGGAGATGTTCAATTTATACTCGGGTCTACACATGAATCGGGACAAGAGTAAAGCTTACTTTAATAAGCATTGCCAAAATAAGGAGGAGCTTGCATCACTTCTGGGAGTAGAGCGGGGTGAACTTCTGGTCAAATATTTAGAGATCCCGCTATTTGTCAATTATATAGAGATATGGATTGCCAGAGTTTAGTTGAGTATAACGGAGGGGAGTTGTAGGGTGGCATGCCCAAAACCTATCTTTTGGAGGACGGATTGAGCTGGTTCGCGCAGTCATTACGACGATTGCCCGTTTTTGGTTACAGGATGTACTTCTTCCGATCTCTACGATTAATAGGATCGAGAAAATTTGTGCCAACTTTGTTTAGAGAGGGGGGATACATGCTATTGGGTGGGACTGCCTATGTCGACGCAGAAGGAGGGAGGAGTAGGTCTGCATCCTTTAAAACTGCTACGGGATGTGGCTGGGTTGAAGCTTACTTGGAAGTTTCTTTCGAAAGACTCGTTATGGGCAGTTTGGATGGAAAGCAAATACTTGGGGGGTCATAATTTTTTGAGTAGGTCCTCAAACAACAATGGATTGCTCCCAATTGAAGCAGTTGATCTCGATGGTCTTCAAAGATGGTGAGACCACAGACCTATGGTTTTCAAAAGTACTATTGTATACTGCTCCCAATTGAAGCAGTTGATCTCGATGGTCTTCAAAGATGGTGAGACCACAGACCTATGGTTTGACCCATGGATTGCACACCAAAGCTTGATAGAGCGAGGAGGGTCAATTGTGTGTCAAGGGACTAGAAGGAGGGAACGTGTGCGTGTCATTCTGAGGAATGGAGTCTGGCGTCCAGAGTTACATGGCGGCACGAGACAATTCAAAGAGATCATTCGGACGATAAGGGTGAGCACTTCGCTTCAGACTGATGTATTGATTTGGGATAATAATGGGACGTAGCGGTTCACACATAGAGCCGTAGCTAATGTTGTCAGAGTCTCACACCCGGAGATGGAGTTGGCGGATGTAGTATGGGCCAAAGGGGTTGCTCGTAAAATGCAGTTGTATTTATACAAATTGAGCCTGGAAAGACTACTCGCACTTGATAGATTGCAAAAATTTGGACTACAGCTGGAGGCCCAGGGATGTATATTATGCAGGCAGGGGGATGAATCCATGACACACATATTCTTCCAATGTCCGGTGGCGTAGGATATTTCGCTAGTCCAACATGATAGGTTGGAATTATCAGTAGGGGATTCATGACCGGAGAGCAATTATCGAGGTCATCAGAAGAGAGAAGCGAAGAGGTTTTGCTTGGTACAACGAGACCCGAATTAGATTTGCTGCAGCGGTCTGGCATATTTTGAAGAAGCGGAACAATCGTATCTTTGAGGGGTCGGTGACTTCCACCATTGGGATTATTCGTAACATTGAGCATGATGTCAGTACAATGAGAGGGAAGACGCATCCTTGAATGGCCTCTTGTATTTGTATTTTTTTGATTTTATTAATACAATTACCCTAGTAGTCAATGAATAGAGGTATAAGGCTGGCAGCTAGGTGGCGGACGGTCTCAGGATCAAGCCACCACCCTATATATATATATATATATAGGAGGGAAGGATCGCGATCCCCGTTCTTAAGCATCTCCAAATGTCCCCGAAATAGCAGCCACTGAATTGTCTTTTTTAACTGTACAGATTAGTTCAAAATATCGCGATAAATTAAGTAGTTTAAGGATCTAATATGTACCGTCAAAAAAGAAAAATCCAAAACATGCTAATTTGGGAAGATTCGGGGATGCTTAAGAGCGGGGATCTCGATCCCCCTCTCACACACACATATATATTTGAAGTTGATAGAAAAATTCTACAAAATTGCTACAAGATCGGCCATGCATTATGAATCAAAGTGTTGGACCAAAAAGTTAGTGTAGCTGAAATGAGAATGTTAAGATAAATGAATGGCTACATATTAAACATTATGATATAAAATAAATGTATCCAGAGGGAGTTAGAGGTGGCTCCAGTTGAGAATAATAAGAGGAAAAATTGACTTCGGTGGTTTGGACATGTGAAATGCAGACCAATAGATGCTCCTCTAAATAAAAGTGATAATATTGTACTTAATGGAGCCGCTAGAACTAGAGATAGGCATAGAAGAACGTGTTTCGAAGTGTTGAAGAAGAATATGAATCTTGTTAGTGTTGCAAAATACATGGCCTTAACAGAGCCGAATGGAAGAAGGGGATTCAAACATCCAACCCCAAAAATTTGGGATAAAGGTTTTGTTATATATATATATATATATATATATATATATATATATAGGGCGGGATATTGCACCAAACAATCTCAACCACATTTTTTGAATCATGAGATTATAAACATCCCCAAAAGTTGTCGCCACGTCAGCATGTTTTATAACCACATGATTCAAAAAATGTGTGGTTGAGATTGTTTGGTACAATATTGGTGCAATAAGCCTTGGTCCAATATCCAGTAGCAACCCCCCCCCCCCCCCTAAATCTACCCTATTTATATATTCTCAGCCAACTGTAAACAGTCAAAGGATAGCAACTGGAGGTACGCTGCAACAGCAACAATTGGAGCCCCCAACTCCTCAAGTCTGGAATGGTGTTGCCTTGATTACTGAGTTGTTCCTTTCTACATTCAACATGATCTGTATTTAAATCATCAAAAAGCGTCCATAGCCTATGAGATAGAAAAGAAGTGGAGCAGTTATGGGGTATTAATGCAGAGTACAAGAGGCTGGTCCAAGTATAGTTAACACAAAAGGGAGGTCAGAAGTCTATAAGCCCAATGAATACAAGTCAGTATCATCAAAAACCTTTTGATTTTTGGAAGATTCAAGACAGTAAAAGAACAAGTTCTTCTCAGTATGTTTGTTTTAACAGAGAGATTCTATCAATGTATACTCAAAACTGTCACAACAACAGATAGAGACAAAGAAGCACCTAGCAATTTGTTTCACTGACCATATCCAGAAGAGACGATGTATAGATAAATTAGTATCATGTTAATTCTAAAAGATACAGCTAAATTATCTCCTCAATAGATTCATGATAGTGTGCAAGGATGTATGATCCATGGAAATAATATACATGACTCCACCTCATGTGAGAGAAATAGGAGTACCTCCTGGGGCAGAGGTGTCAAACTAGTTTGCCAATTGTGCAGATTCCACGTAAGTTCATCTGTACTAAATATTTAGGCTAGAGAACCACACCTATGTTGTTAGTATCTTACGATACACTAAACGTATCTTACAATACTACAATAAACTGCAATTTTGTTACGTATCGGTTGATACGATACATATAGGCTGATTGGTAAGGTTTTTTTTTTTTTTACTTTAGTCATGTAATGTATACTTAAGAATCTAGATTCTGGAACTAGATAGAATTGTAAAGATTAAAGAAACAAAACAATTTATTAGAAAATTATATTAAATCATGATCCTATATGAATTTAGAAGTATAGACCCAAACTCCTAAAGTTAGTGCATTGTAAACAATACAGTATCAAATTATATTAAATCATGATCCTATATGAGAAAATTATATTAAATCATCATACCATACGATAAACAAACAAATCAATAAATGATACAATACACGAGTTGACAACCTAGATCAATACCAGTTACATGCAAAACTCAAGGATTGTTGTGAGAGACGATAACAAGATATTGCATTGCTGGTTGGGTGAGGTATTTAGAGAACTGTGCCCTATTCAAAACCTCAAAACTAGAAAGGAAAAAAATCATCGTTATTAACACCTCAGAAGTAAACCTCACAAAGCTACCATACCAGTATCATAGACTCATGAGTGATGATAACACACCATCTAGGTTTCATAGACACGGACATGGATTCAGATATGGCCACAATATGGATTTCAAATATATGCATTTAAAAAAATAGTATACAAGTACAACATGGATACAGTTGTATATATATATATATATATATATATATATATATATATATATATATATATATCATAGACATCTGAATATCTGTATTTATGCATATTTTGGATAGTAACTATTCAACAAGTTCTAGAAAGGATCTGCTAAAAAAAAAAAAAGTTAATTTCCCTATCTCAATTATGTTTGGCACGATCATGAGTGTCGGGCCCCTTTGGAACCTAGACATGGGTGACCCTCGTCAAAGAAGTAGTGAACAAGTATTGTGTTAGATGCATGCAGCGAACTATCACCATCAGGTTTTTATACATCTCTAAATGGAAACAAGAGAACAAACGAGCTGGCTCACACTCATGTTTATTAGTTAACATTTGAATCAGAGTTCATCTAACATTTGGTCATATCATTGCAAATTTATTTCCCCTGCTGATAAATGTGTTACTAATTTACTTTCTTCATCAAGTCATAGTATAGTCGTTTTCTTGCAAGGGATAGTATACTTGGTATACATGGTCTCACTTTTGAGCAGTGTACTTTCTTCATTTAGTTAGAATACTTATGTTATCACATGCAATGTCAATTTTCTCTTATTCATTTCTTCCGCGTCCTTGGAATTTCAGTGTTACTAGTTGAGAAGTTATGATCCAGCTAAAAGAAGTTTCTACAGAATGCAGTTATTGCGTCTTCTTTCACTCTTATCAATTTAAGTTGTTTTAACTTGATAGGTGCTTGTATAGTGCCTAACCTCTTGCATCCCCTTGGCTAGTCAACTAGCCTGGGTGCCTTCCAGATCACTGAAAAAGGCATTGCTTGATACAACATCGAAAATCAGAACTATCAGGCATGTAACAAACAATGAACCTGAAGGTTTTCTCCTGTAACCTGAGAAGAAATGTTTTCAATGGTAGAAATACTATAACTGGTGCATATCAAAGTACACTCAACTTCTATTCTCTTCTATGACAAAAGCAACTAATAAAAAAGAAATAAGCAGCAACAAGATAAAGATATAAGATATACATAGCATATATATAAACAAGTAAACCAAAGTCAAGCTAAGTCATTGCTTGTATCCAAGTTAGATTCTGCCACATGTAAATTTCTTTTATTATTATTATTTGTCGGCTTGCTCACCAAAAGTCTAAGAAGGGAATTTCCTTCTTGTTGAACGACATACGACCTCAGGAGGTTGGGATCCTGGTTAAGGAAGAGGATAAGAATCTCTGTCCTGCACTCCTCATATATAATCACAAAATAAAAGAGTCAATCTTCATATAGTAGTAGCAATCTCATCTCAGAGATGCATTAATAATAAAACTAAATAAACTTCATGGACATGTAAGACTACCAATTACCCGGTAGATAGAAGCTGTCTATCTTCACTCTGTAATATGTCGGTAATGATGTCAAACATGCCTTCACCAGCAAGATCCCTATCAAAAGTAAATTTAAAATTGAAAAGCAAATAAGGGATCACCAACAAGAAAAGTGCAGAAGAAGAAGAAAGAAGAAGAAGAAGCAGCAGCTATCATAACTGATTAGTTTACAGTAGATACAGATATGCAGTGATAAAAAAAAATATAAGCGAAGAGAGAAGTTAGAATTTTCATTTAATCCTTTTTAGGCCCTTCCTAAATTTATTATGTTAAAATATATAAGAGAAAATTTTGGCATTTTACACGAGTTTGACTAATAGTGGGGTACTTATATTAAAAAGATGATGAAAGGCAGGATTTTCCACATTAAAACTTAAAACTCATGGTTATCCTTAAAATTTCTTCATATTCTTCATGAGGGTGTTCATCTCAAGATTCATTTGGTTCTGCACTATAATGATGCATTATTAATTGACTTTTCCTAATAGAAGGAGCAAAATAATTCGACCTACCGCAACAGCCGCAGTTGTTGTACAAGCTGCAAACTCTTACTTAGTGAACAAAACTCATGCAAGAACAAAACCTGACAAAAAGAGCCGAACTCAATTGATAAAAATAGAAGGCAACACAAAGATGCATATTTCAGTATTTCACCATGAACAACTAATATACAAAGCATTACAAATGAATATCATGTTACCAAATTCCTTTTAGATTCCGAAGAAGTGGAAGATGATTTCATTCTCACAAAAAGTTCTTGAATAAAAGATGTGTCATCCTTCAACAACGAAATAACCTAAAAAGAAAAAAAAATGAGTCAAAGCATATGCCCCAAAATCGTTAGTAATAAAGAAAAGTTCAGATTCTTACAATGGCATTATTCCCATGAATTATGGAATTGAGACTTGCTATTGTTGCCTCATCTAATGCTCTTGGTAAAATCACATCCTGAAACGGGTGAACCAACAATTATAAGACAACAAATACAAAGACATTTCACAACTTGGTAAATGTTTTACATACTTTTATATAGCCAACTCTGTAGGTTTGATGTATCTTTGAAAGTACTGATGAATCTTTAATCGGGATGGCCTGGAAGTAAAATAAAGCTTAAGCAGTTGGATGTAATGGCTATAGGTATCTCACACGAGAATTTCAAAAAAATACCTCCTTGAAAACCACATGCTCTTTTAGATAAGAACGATGATGCTGCACTTCGAGCACTTCAGGGTCATCTGAACAACAAAAAAACAGAATGGCACATGCCCTCCTAATTAATTCAAACAAATGGCTAAAAAGAAAAACAAGATATTAACATTACTGTCACATTAAGCAGTTTCCATTATGTGCTTGGTGCATGGCAGGTTACCAGTTAATCTTCAATTCCAGGTCAACTAATTGCAATTATGCGGACAGTTGGATTTTCAGAAAAATGACCAACCAGTTAATAGCATTAAGCGGATGCTGATTTACTCAGCTGATTAACAGCTTGTTGATCCTTGTATTAGAAAACAAACATATCAGGCAGTACTGCATAAGGTCTGTCATACAAAGTGTACACGAAACATGTGATAATAATTCAGAAAATACCGGAAACCCACTAGAGTATGTGACATATATAATTACCCTGGCGTTGAATTTGGACCTTTCGTCCCATGGTGCTAGGTAGATCAGTTAAGTCCCCCCCCCCCCCCACCCACCCACCCCCCCCCCCCCCCACCCAACAACAAACACACACACAAATTGCCTTTCTTCTAAAAAGAAGCCAAAAAGGAACAAAACAAAAAACAAGGAAGGGTTTGTTTTTTATAAATCCCTTTTTCCTCATCCTTCCCCCCAGCAAGTACAACTGCCACCCCCTTGTCCTCCCTCCTCTCTTACTCCCCTCCTCCCTCTCTCTCACACACATGGAAGTTGGTACTTGGTAGTAGCAAAGAAGAGAGGACAGTCACAGCAGGGAGAACAACAAGCATGTGGGAGCATCATTAATGTCGACCATGTACCCTGCTCCAGATCAGGTCGTCAAACTAGGCAGAGAGAAGGGCTCACAGCAAGGCATCTAGACAAGCTCATTACAACCCTGCAAGAGAGGGAAAGAGGGGAGTAGATGAAAAGAGGGAGCTGTTTCCCTTCTGCCGCCTTGTCACGTTCATCTTGCCTTCACGGGTCTGTCATAGAGAGTATAGGGGAAAGACGAGAAAAGAAAGAGAAGAGGTGTAGGTAGTCTAGGAGGATTCCTCCAATGGTGTTAAGTAGAAGGTGATTATAGTGGTGGAAGAATAAAAGATTATGCAATTTGTTAGAATAATATAAATATATAACCCTCAAGATTCGCTACAACTCTAGAGTTATGGTGCAGTGGCAAGGGCATCAATTTCTAAAATATTATCAGAGCAACCCTAGTATGAATGTCCCATGCGCGCATTTTAAGAGGAAATTATAAAAAAAATAATGAATTATACCTTTGCGCAAATCTAGTTCTCTATCCAAGATGGGCCTTCAGTATTTGGGGACGGGGACAGGTTAGAATAGTTTAAACTATTAATATATAACCCTCAACCACCATTACTCTAGAGTTTTGGACCTTTTGGTGTAGTGACAGGGTTAGCAAATATAGAACCCACCTTCCTTCGTTAACTTTCTATTCCATCTACTAAGGTAAGAGTATTTAAGTCTTGGTGTCTTAGACAGACGATAGTGGAGCAAAAGGTATGAAAAATAACGTATAAGGCGTTATTTTGTACAGGTGCATGGGATATATATATATATGCGCTCTTTTTGTCAGAGTGAAAATACAGATGTAGCAACTCATAGCAACTAATCCAAAAAAATGGTTTTGAGGAGTCAGCTGATTCAACTCACCAAAAATGCAGAATTTTGAGTACTAGCTCACTAAAAAATAGTAGTCATAACAGCTCACAAAGAGGAACTCAAAAAACATAATTTGATGAGAAGATATTCAAAAAACAGAATTTGGGAAGTCATTAAGTCGGATGCAAATTTATGTGTCTTAATAGGACGTACTACACTAGAGGTGCACGCCTCAGTAAAAGTGCCTTGTCTTAAGGGATATGGGGTGCAATGCCTCATTTGTGCCTCGTCTTTGTGCCTAGGTGCGTCCCGACAACACTACACTAAAGATAAAAGAAAATGTGCTCGAAATTCAGCAATATTTGTTACATTGGTGAAAAAAATGTGTGCCCTGCATGAATGCTCAAATTATAATTCAATGTACAAAAGTCTGAATTACAACACTTCTTCGAATGTATACATCAGATTGGGAGATGGAATGTGCAATAGGGCACATTAATTACTAAAATCAGTTGGTCCACACTATGAGAAGAACCCTAAGCCAGCTACCCTATCTTTGATGCAATGTAAATTGTAATGCAAAGCTATATATATATATATATATATATATATATATATATATATATATATATATATATAAGCTCAAAAAAAAAAATATATATATATATATATATATATATATAAGCTCAATGGAGTCCGTGGGTTGTGGCCTAGTGGTAACAACGGGGGCCTCGGCGCAGGTTTGAATATATATATATATATATATATATATATATATATATATATATATATATATAAGCTCAATGGAATTTTTTCAAACCTATGAAATATTCTTCTCATTTCTTTATCTAAGGAACAGCAGACCCCAAAAAAATTGGGATAAAGGATTTGTTTTTGTTCTTTTCTTGATCTAAGAAGTGAGGCATCATCATCACCCAAGCCTTCTCCCATCAAAATGGGGTCAGCTATGGAGCATAATAGAGCTCCATATAATACTCGACATATATCTTATGACCGGCGGTTGACCAGACATCAACCCTCTATGTTGGTGTCAAAATCTTAGACAAGGTAGCTATGAGCATGAGAGGGCCATGCCATAAACCTAGGTGGACTGTTGGCGCGTAGGTAAATCAACCTTTTGGATCTGCGGCTTAAGCTCATGCAACCAAGAGACAGGATTTCAGAAGTGTAACAAAAAAAATTCTCAGTTAGATATCTTAGATGTTAGTGTTTTAGTTACATTTCTCTTGTAGAACAAGTCCACTTGACATCACCGCCATTGTTGTACAAGTACCGCATAAATACACCTACAATTTGTAATCACCAGATTAGAAAAAAGTTGAGGATGCTGCTGACAAATTCTTAATCTTCCATGTATAAGAATGAGCAGCTAATATAGGAAAAAGGGAGCGAGAGAAAAAGGAAAAGATGGTTTAACTACCAAAGTAGTTTCCAAATTTCGATTGGTCTTCTTCTTCACCGCTCTCACCCTCTCCTTGCTAAACTCTCCTGCCCAAAAAGATGGTCTAAGGTGAGATAAAAAGGGGGTGACTGGAGATTATCACCCCTTCCAGCCTCCGCCCCGGCACATCCCCACCAGCATCTCGATACGAGCATCAATAACAACACCGCTCAATGAAGATACCCGATGCCCTAACGGCAGATCCGACAATAACAGCCCCTCCACTCGCCGATCCGGTGCCAACAAGGCCTCCAACAACGCTGGCAGCACCTCCATACTTAGCTCTCCCACTGGTATCCCTCCCCGTGTGATTCCGGTGTAGGTGACCTCTATGCATGTGGATCAGACGCCAGCATGGGGACTAAATGGCATGGTTCGGCAACTAGGGTTGGGAGCACTAGTTTGCTGTTGGGTTTCTTTTCAATCAGGTGTGCAGACGTGGGAAGATTGTTACAAATGTGTTCAGATCCCAATGGTCAATACAATCAACGGCATAGGAGCTCTATTTTGGTAAGCTATGACTAATAGTTTGACAAAAAAGATGACAATGGAGTTCACGGGGATGCATACAATGTTCGATAACTACATTAAAATAAACCCTTTTGTATCCATTATAAAATGGACAGTCCATGTCAACCATTTGTAGTCGAGAATGTTACATAAAATGGACAATGACACAACATAATCTTGTGATGATGCATAATGTTAAAATTATATTTCAAGCATCCAGTAAAACACACTAGTTACAAGCAACATACAACAGTATGTCCAGAATCAGATAGTTCAGAATGATTATATGTTGAAAATTGAGCAACAATAATATGTGGAAAGACCAAGCATGTGAAACGAAATGAACTTACACTCGAGGGAACCAATAACGTCTAATATAAATTCCTCTCCAAAAATCTTCTCAAAAATCTGTGGGCTATTAAGTAGAACTGCAAAAAAACAGTAGCAAGAATAATGGAATCATTGTCGCTATTCTAGAAAGAGAACAATATGAAACACAAAATCGTAAAATACAACACTAACTTATTCCTTTAATCAGTTTGAATATCATGTGAAGGCCATGTAGATTTTCCAAGTCTTCACATATTCTAAATAGATCCATCAGTTTGGGGAAAAATTCTTGCTGCATCAAAACACAGAGTTATATTAACTAGACATGCAAAATAATTGACATGCTCCAACAAAACAATTTCTATTAAAGAGAAAGGTTTCCACAAGAAATGGTTCAAGTTCTATTCAGTTTGAAAGCTAAGAAAATCATTCCTTGCTAGATAAATACAACAGCTAAGCCTTTCAGGTCAAATGGAGTCACTTTGAGAAAAGCAATTAGTTAAAAAGCCTCGTGAGATGCAAAAATTCAAAACTGGTTCGACTAGACATCAAGGCCTCGTTTGGTTCCCAGAACGGAAGGGAAAGGAAATCAATTTCTTGGCATTTCCTTTCCTTTGGGAAATTACAATTCTCATTGATTTTCCTTTCCGATGTTTGGAAATACCAAGGAATTTGGAAAGGAAAGTGAATACTTCAATGTGGGAAAGTGATTCCTTGCTTGGATGGATGGAATCACTTTCCCCCCTAATTTTTCTTCCATTGGGAATCACTTTCCTTTCCTCCTCAATTCCTTTGGCACCCAAACATAGGAAAGTAATCACTTTCCTTTCTCAACCCGATGATTCCGCAAACCAAACAAGGCCCAACAGTAAATTGTATTCCCAAAATGTTAAAATAAACAAGACTATCACAAAGATAGATTAAATTAACATGACACAAATATAAGAAAGAAGTCTTAAAAACGGCTATTGACTTGACGTAAACAATAACATTATTCTTGCAACATTAACTTAACCATAAGCAAGAGTATAACAAAACATGTATAAAATGACCATAAGAAACAAAAATAAGACAAACAAGATTCATCGGAAATAAGATAAACAAGACGAACAAGATTCTGGGCTGTAAGCAGCATTTGCATTTTTATAAAATCCGCTTAATATATGCTCCACCATGTTAAAGTCCTGCCACCAAAACAGAATTGTGATGATGGTTGAGGGTTAAGTATATATATATATATATATATATATATATATATATATATATATATATAATTCCACTAAGCTAAATAAAAAATAATTAACAAACAAGTTAATAGTATAAATATTACACAAGTTACATAGAAATAACATATATTGTGTATACATAAATCAAATTTTAGTAAAATACTAGTATCTTAATATCAAACTTAATTATTAAAATAAATATTGCAAAGACAATAATAAAATAAATAGAAGTATAGCGTAATCTATGTACAACACTAAAATGAAAATTATAATCAAATATATTTCTACGGTAGATAATTTTATATCAAATGAATAATAATAATCTATTTTTTATTATCATTTACGATTTATAATTAGTATTTAACAATTGTGGTAAACTTCTTTATATTTGGGCTGAACATTTATCAGTTTGTAACTGAAAATCAAACCACCGCACCGAAATTGGAATTCAGTTTAGTTTTCATTATGTCAGTTAGGTTTTCAGTTCAGATTAATTCGGTCCGGGTTTCGGGTCTGATTTCGGTTACCAACCCAAAATAGTCAATGGAATTACAGGTTTAACCCTCTCCCATATATATTCACAATTTTTTCTAACCCTAAATATTCTCTCCATATTTCCTGCCGCCGCTCTAAAGTCTCAATCCCTCCTCTGTTGTATGCTCTCTCCCGGAAGGACCAGAACAACTATGTTGTCTGCTCCCTCTCTCAAGTCTCTGACTCTCTCCACTCTCCACAGTTGAGACTCAAGAGTAGTGTCTTCTCTCCATTCTCCTCGAAGACTAGAACCTAGATCTAAATATAGGGAGATTCCGACATCGAAAACGACGATGAGACGAGGGATATTCCGTTGTCGGTTTCTTATTACAAGAAAGGTCATGGAAACGATGCCGCGTGAGTGATTCCACTTTCTCAAACAATGATTTGTATGTTATTTTTGTAGATTTAGGAGTTCTTAATAATTTGCCCATTATTTTTGGTAGAAGAATAGGTTTTGTATATGTGAATTTGCTACAAAAGTGATTTTAAAGCAGACCACTAATTTGGTTGGTCCAATCTATAAGAAAGAAGAGTTTTTTCAGGTCTTTACTAGTTGAAAATTGAGTCTTATATATATGAATTTGGTAAAAAAAATCTCACCTCGAGACACAAGTACTACTCCAAAAATTGGTGTCGTGTCCTAGCCGTGTGTAAGTCTTGTTGTGTCCGTCATGTGCCAGGTACGTTGGACAGTCTAAACTCATTATTGTGTCTGTGTTGTATTTATGTCAGCACAACAAAGTAAATTTTTTTAAAGATATCAACATCGTTAGAGATACAGGTACTTGTTAGATTTATGTTAGTGATTTCTCTAAATTAATACTTCTAATGATTTTTGTTTGATAATATCTAAATATGTTGGCTAAATCTTCTCCATCAACTAAAATTGTTCTATTGAACCCTTTATTATTTTGATGTTACAATGTCTAGATGTCAATATTTGCATGGTAGTGTTAGCTGCATCTAATCAAATAATAACAAATAACTTGTTGGGTTACAAGTTGAGTATCCTCTCCTCATTGGAGCAATAGAAAATGTAAGTTGGTTTAATGTTTTGGTTACTTGTAATAGAAACGGTAGAAGAAATGAATATGATGAGCTTATAACCATATGGTTTATTTTGTTTTCCCTAGCATGTGTTGCCATGTTATGTCTTGATGATTCACCGGTCAAATCAGTAATACGAGACAATTATGTTCGCTCTGAATCATCCATGAATTGTGCAAACAACAGAAACATTAAGAGGAGGAGGTTACAATTGTGACGTAACAGTTACAATTTACCATCTGCTTTGGGTCTTCTGTAACTATTATTTCTGTAATTTGAGAGACTAGACTTTGTAATAAACTTTGTAATTTGAGAGGTTTGTAATAATTTTTGTAATTTGAGAGAAATTATAATTGTGGGTTTCTTGAGATATTTTATAAATGGCCTAGGTCAAGATAGTTATGTTATGTGATTATGAACTATAAAATATCTTGAGATATATGTAGATTTACAAACATATAATAGCTGAAATTTTTTTACTGGATATTTGGAAACATTTCAATAAAAAACCTAGATTTTGAGACTGTACAAGACCCTAATTGTAAAGTCCATGACCATGTTATCTAATGCCCGTTGGCACAGCCGAACGAACCGAACCGTTTTGTTTCGCTTCGGGTCGTATTGGTTTTGTGCAAATATTGTTCGATTTTGCAATTCGGTTTGATTTTTGATAATGTTAGTCCGGTTGGACCGAACCGACAGATTGCTCCCCCAATACTTTATAGTTGGTTATATGTAATTAGGGGGGAGCAATCAGTCGGTTCGGTCCAACCAAACCAACATTATCAAATATCGAAAATAAACTGAACCGAATTGCCAAAAACTGAAATTGGACCGTATTTGCACAAAACCAGCAATCAATCGGTTCGGTCCAAACAAACATTATCAAAAACCATAAACTGAACCGAATTGCCAAAACCGAAATTGAACCGTATTTGCACAAATATGAACCGAACCGAACCAAAACAGGTTTGGTTCGTTCGGTTGGGCCATTGGGCCTTAGATAACAAGAGGGACTTCACAATTAGGGCCTTATACAGTCTCAAAATTTAGGGAAAATGTTCATTAAAAAAATCATTGAATGTTTCCAAAATATCCAGTAAAAAAAATTCCCTTCTATGCCTGTAAATCTACACATCTCAAGATGTTTCATAATTCATAATCATATAACATAACCATCTTGACCTAGGTCATTTACAAAGTATCTTAAGAAACCAACAATTACAAAGCCTCTCGAATTATAAAGTACAAAACCTCTCAAATTACAAAGACTCAAAGCTTTACAAGAAGAAATAATAGTGTTATAAGAATTCAAACCAATCTTTAAGGTTGAATTGTAATGGTTGCGTCACAATTGTCACCTCCTCCTCTTACTGCTAATGTTGTCGCTTATGTTGTCTGCACAATTCATGGATGATTCAGAGCAAACAAAATTGTCTCGTGGTACTGATTTCTTCCTCTTATGATTGTTGGATCAGTAAGGCATAGCAGGACAGTACATGCTCCTGAAAACAAAATAAACCAAATGGTTACAAGATTATCATATTTATCTTCTTCTACCATTTCCGTCGCTAATAA
This sequence comes from Iris pallida, assembly GCA_029216955.1. Taxonomy (NCBI): domain Eukaryota; kingdom Viridiplantae; phylum Streptophyta; class Magnoliopsida; order Asparagales; family Iridaceae; genus Iris; species Iris pallida. Next base: position 28,428,034 of record JANAVB010006599.1, on the reverse strand, counting down.
CCAAAATATTAGGCCAACCTATATTTTTTTATTGCTCCAATTAAGAGAGGATGCTCAACTTGGAACCCAACAAGTTATTTGTTAATCTTTGATCAGATGTAGCCAACGTTGTCATATAAATATTGAGATCTAGACATTTTAACATCAAAATAATAAAGGGTTCGATAGACAGACCTTCGATAATAGAGATGATGTAGCCAACCGATCTAGAGATCATCAAACAAAGACCATTAGAAATATTAATCTACAGAAATCACTAAAATAAATCTAACAAGTACATGTATCTCCAATATTGCTGAGATCTTTACAAATCTTCACTTTGTTGTGCTGACATAAACTCAACACGTACACGATAATAATTTTAGAGTGTCCGACATATCCGATACATGAGTGACACAACGAGACTTACACGGCTAGGATATGACACCAATTTTCGAAGTGCTCGTGTCTCGAGGAGAATTTTTTACCAAATGCATAGATATAAAATTCAATTTCCAACTAGTGAAGAGCTGAAAGAACTCTTCTTTCTAGTAGTTTGGACCAACCAAATCAAAGGTCTACTTCAAAATCACCTTTGTACCATATATATATATATATATATATATATATATATATATATATATATATATATATATATATATATATATATATATATATCACCCATTCTTATACCAAAAATTATAGGAGATTATTAAGAACTCCTAAACCTTAAAAAATTAACATACAAAACTTTGTTTGAGAAAGAAGAATCACTCACACGGCATCGCAGCAAAGTAGAGATCTGGATTCATGGCCTTTCTTGTAATACAAAAACGGCACCGCCAGCGGAGTATCCCTCGTCTCGTCATCATTTATGATGCCGGTCTCCCTATATTTTGATTTAGGTTGTGGTCTTCAAGGAGGGTGGAGAGGAGAGACTGCTCACTCCTCTCGAGTCTCGACTCTAAGAGTCTGGAGAGTGGAGACTGAGAGTAGAGAGAGAGAGACTCGAGAGAGAGAGGGAGCAGACAGCATAGAGGCTCTGGTTCTTCCGGGAGAGAGCAGACAGCATAGAGGAGGGATTTAAACTTGAGAGGGACGGCAGGAAATAGAAAGGAGAGAGAATTTAGGGTAGAAAAAAAAGTAGTGAATATATATGGGAGAAGTGTAAACCGATAATTCAATTAACTATTTCGTTTTTCGGTTAGGGTCGGTAACTGAAACCTACACCTGAAATCCGAACCAAAAAAATGAATTAATCTGAACCGAAAAACGAACCAACAGAATAAAAACCAAACCGGGTTCCAATTTAGGTTCGGTTTTTCGTTACAAACCGATAAATGGCCAGCCGTACATGTAATTGAATAATCACTACGTTATGCATTTGTTTTATGTAGTGAAATCACATGGTATACTTAGAGCGACTTATATATTTAATGGTTTAATTCATAACTGAATTTGTTTTATAACGGTATATTAATGATTATCAGCAATGATCTAGGATTAATCTGGAAAATTCTACTACGAATACATCAAATTACTGATTTGGAAATTGCATTAAACAGAAGAACGTTAGATTCTCAAAAATGTGCAGTATCATACCAAAAGCTATACAAAAGCTACATTGTTACACTCCACTAAACCAAATGCCTCAGCATCAGATTCTCACGTAAGGCGACATACCTTCTTAGTCGTGTTTATTATACCAAATTAAAACATGTAAGGTGTCATATGTTTGTGAGTGGCATAAAACCTAGAAGGCCTTTATGCACGTAAGGCGACCAAAATTCTTAGTCACACAATTTAAGCCCATGCAAGGAGACACTGAACTCTCTTTAAAATCTAGAAGAGAGCAATGATGCAAAATTCTACTACGGATTCAATACCATTCTCAAATCACAAATTGAAGGAACAAGAAATCACAACAGATTCCCAAATGTCTCATCAGATTTCTCAGTTAGTCGTATCCGAGAATCAACAACATCAGTATGGACAGATGTCATTAAGAATATCAAGCATCAAAACTCTGGAGATTTTCTAGTTAAAAAGAAAATTAACCATGAATATTCACAATTGACAAGAAAAAAGAAACATATATCAGAAAAGGTAGACAGATAACCTAAGTCTACTTTGAAACTTCAACCAGCAATTAGAAAATTCTCAAGTGCAAACCTAAACATCAATAAGATTTAGAAAACTTTACATCTTGAAGCATTAGCTCTGCGACTCGCATCTGATCAGTAATGCCACAATCTACCACAGTCTGCAAAGTGTAATAATCCTTTAGCAAAATCTAGCCCTCACAATTATAATAATTATCAGGAGAGCCACAGAAGTTACCTGACAAGTAAAAACGTAAACATAAAATTAACACTTAATACCCTGTAACTCATACTTCTTAGATGTTTCAAGAATATAGAAAAAGTAAAATAGTGATAGTAATATATCAGAAGTCTACAAATAATGCATACACAATGCATGCAACAAGGCATGAATTTCTTCTCCATAGTAGTAAACTTTCTAATTATATTTTTGGCTCCGGTGTAAGGCCTCGTTTGGTTCACGGAAAGGAAATGAATTCCCTTGTATTTTCCATGGGAATGAGAAAGTAGGATTCATGTCACATTTCCTTTCCGTTGTTTGGTAAAACAAGGAAACTACCTAGGAAAGGAAAGCAAAATATAACAATGTTCCAATAATATCCTTACCTTTTAAAATAAAAATAATATTATAAAAAATAACATTAATGGTAAAATAAGCAATGACACATGGTTACTTTTGTCATAACTTTTGTAATAAATGTTGGGAAAGGAGGAGGGAAAATCAATCCCATGGGTTTTGAGTGGAACCATATTCCCATCAATTTCCCCCCTTGTCAGGAAATTGATTCCCAAGTTTGTGGCTACCACAAAGGAAAGGAACAACTTTCCTTTCTTGGTTCCTTAAATCCGTGAACCAAACGAGGCCTAATTGTATATACTAAGTTACTAACATATTCTTCAAACATCCATTTTGGCTACCGTCTTGGAAACGCCTCAATGTGACATCATTGCTATAACTGTCATATCAATATCAAGTGCTCTAAGTGCCATAGATGGATCAAGAAAATTCAAATCTTTAGAGTTTTAAGTAGTCTATATGTGAAGGTAAGGGCCAATAAGTTCGAATTATTATAATTTTTTATTTCGTGACTTCTTCAATGAATTTCATGTATACAGTCTGAAGATTAGGGCAAAACTCTGCTCACATAGATCATAGTTTGAACTTTTTCTTGAGCGAGCAGTATCACAGCTTCAACATTCGGGCCATTAGGCATAGTATTAACTTCATTATTGCGATGTGTGTGGATCTAGTTATCGGCTAGGACGCACGGGTATTCCAAAAATAAGTGTTGTATTCACATCGCAGTGTCAGAGTGGGACACGTATCAGGGACGAGATGGGCACTCCAAAATAAACTAGGACAAGATTTAAAAAATCAGTCAACGTAGGTAATCAGGCTACCAGGTAGAGGCTTAAAAAGCAAGTAGAGCTTAAAATTAGAGAATATGATGCGAGTTATTGAAGGGGACAAAGATGAAATTCCCACAAGAAAAAGTAAATGAACAACAGTTGATTGAAACAAATAGCAACAGTCAATTAGGCTATATGATCTTTGCTTGCGGCATTTCTAACTATTCCGTTAGTGTATTTCACTTAATGAATCACACTTGAGCATCCAAATCTGGATCAATACCAGCAGAAACATCTCTAGACAGGGTTCTAGCACCATGCCAAATGTGTCCGAAAAAGAAGAGCAAAGCAGCGACCGGAGAAAAGCGGGCGTACCCACTCCGCGTTGTTAGGTATCCTTAAAAGCACACCAAGGAATCTTTCAATCCAAGTTAAGATCTCAATCCCAATCAGTCTAGTCTTCCATGTCACAATATATTTTTTTACACGCCCAAGTGATGGAAAACAAATAATATATTTTACATATACCCCCTCCCACCGTTTATCAACTTTTTCACCCGCTGCAATATGATGAAAGACTATTCCTTCCGGAACAAAAGGATCAAAACCTTTTGCGTCCCGCGCTGAATTTACAGGTTGTACTTTTCCAAAAAATACGAGACATCTAAGTCGTGTAAGTAAAGATATATATTCGTTGATAAGAAAAAGAAAAAAAAAACGTAAACGGTGATTAGATGGATGATAAAATAGAATCCTGGTGGGGGGAGTAAGAATCCCCTTTAACATCCCTTCATCTGCAAAGAATTCTCGACGTGAAACACAAAGACAAACGATTGATCTTTGAATAGAAAAAAGAATGGATCCGCAAGGTCCACAAAAGATTGACATATTCTACGCTTTCGTAAAAAAATGGATGATTCAACTAAGGGCCATGGGAGGAAGGAGAGATTGATAAAATCAAATACAAAATATGAATTTAGCAACATTTGAAAATGCTACATGGGTTCAACATCGAGCAATTAGTCTTAACAATTGCTTCAATTACCTACCACACAATATAAAAGAGAAATTCGGGTGGGAACAGGTGGGAGAGTAAAAGAGATACCTAGATAATCAAATACAAATATATGAATTTAGCAACATTTGAAGAATGTTAGATGAGTTCAACCTCGAGCAATTAGTCTTAAGAACATTTGCTTCAATTACCTACCACGCAACATAACAGAGAAATTGGGGTGGGGGAGTACAAGAGATACCTATGTGTGATTTATTTAGGATCAATTATTCATCATTTTGGAGAGACCAAGAAGAATGACATGCATACAATTAAAACAAGATTGTTGAAATAGAATGTTCCCAGAGTACTTTGTGATCGCATGCTACCTTTGAAGTTGAAAGAAAATTTTATAAGACTACTATAATACCAGCCATGTTTTATGGACCAGATAATTAGACAATTAGCAAACAACGTATCCAGAAAATCATTACAGCTGAAAGAAGTATGCTAGATGGATGAGAGGAAATACATTAAAAGAAATGATAAAATGATTATATTGGTAGAAAGTTAGAGGTGGTGTCAATGGATGACGAGATGAAAGAAAATTGTCTTAGATAGTTTCATAGTTTGGACATGTGCAACTCAAACCAATATATGTTCTAGTAAGGAGGATAAGATACTTGTTAAGGAGCCTCTAGAACTAGAGGTAACTGTAAACTAACAAAGATAAAAAGGATATATTTTTTGTTAGTGTTATAGAGGACATGGCCCTTAAAGGAGTTGAATGGAAGAAAGACTCAAAAAGCCAACCCCAAAATATCTGGATGAAGGCTTTGTTGTTGTACCAACAAGTCAACGTAAAACCGTATTTATTATTCAAAAAGTAAGGTAATAATTCATTTAATATTGTCCAATGTTCTAAAAATCGCTAGGCGGACTCGGTGCGGCAGAGGTCCACCTAGGCGGCCGCCTAGAAAAAAAAATTTTGAAATTTTAGAAATTTTGAAATTTCAATGTTCTAAAATCCAAATACTATCTTAAAACCCAAACAAATATCCAAAATACAATTAAGAATAAATAAAATCAAAAAAATTAAAAAACACGGCCGCCTAGAGGCGCCTAGGGCCTTGGCCCGCCTAGCCCACCGCCTAGGGGGTTTTCGGTGCGGTGGACGGGCGACCTAGGCCGATTTTTAGAACACTGATATTGTCAACAACTAAGGTAATAATTCGAGACATCCCTTAGCATGACGGTAAGGCTTGGCCTGCAGGATACGAGTTCAGGTTGCAGAAAATCATCAGAACAGCTTCTTCGTATCATGGGGATGTGTACATTGTGATCCTCCCCAGACCTGCATTAGCGAGGACCTTGATGTATTTAGATGCCTTTTGTTAACTAAGGTAATGATCTCACTTTAATATGTGGTTCCCTTGGCAAGTTGATAAATAATTACATATTACATGATTTGTTGTAACAAATTATGTGAAGCTTCATGAGGAAGTGCTAGAACCAGTTATTGACAATACAATCAGATAAAAGAGAATGAAGATTTATGTAAAAAACAATACTTTGGATTGGGACACATAGGCTTTACTTGATTATCTAGAATGCATCCTAGATAATGATGAGAAAGTCTTCAACCATCATACAAATAAAAAAAATCCTAAAAAAACTGATCATATAACGTGACGAATGTTGACACAAAATCAACATGAGTCAAGAGACCATAGGCATTTAAAGAATGGAGGAGAAGGATATAGACTTTTCCTACCTTATTCACATTTTTCAATAGCCTACCCTTTAACATCCAACAGCTAGTGATAACTTGATATGTAGGCTGTAAGTTCGAGCAAACTGTTCTTGAGCACCTCCTTCAGGTGTTGCTAACAGGTTTGCAAGTGGAGCAAATTGGATTAGGGGCTAAGCTTGAGCAAATTGTGTATTGGTGTTCAGTATTCAACCTGGCTAATAATAACCAAGTTTGGAAGGACATTCCAATCTGTGCTTCTTAATTAGTAACACTATCTAAAAGGATGTATTGTTGTTCAGTATTAAACCTTGCTAATAATAACCAAGTTTGGAAGGACATTCCAATCTGTGCTTCTTAATTAGTAACACTATCTAAAAGAAGCTAAGGTCAAACATCAAAGTGACTGAAATAAATAAGGTTTTTTTTATTTTAACAATGTCTTTACAAAATTGAATCACTCAAAGTGCTCATATAATAAATCAAGCTTGAAGTATTGCTATCAGAATTTGCTAGTAGTTGTTCTTCATAAAGGAAAAGTACACCAGCACTCTCATCATTAAAATGGTTATGCCACTTCCATTAAAACCCGATGTCCCTGGCTCAGGAAAGTCTTTCCTCTATACCCACTTAGTAACGTTCAATACCCTAATCGCAGTAGTAGACTACACTGCTAAAGAAGGAGAAACCACGAAAGGAACTAAAGGAATGAGCAAAAGCAAGAGTTATCAAAAATATATTGTCCATTCTCGGAAAGAAGAAGAGCATTTTAAACAAGTTTTGACGTGAGCGAGGGTAAATGTCATATTTCCTGTATTTCCTCAAAGAGACTTTACTAGGTGCATGAAAAAGGCACCCAAATGTATTCATAAATTTTGGCAAATTAATGCAAAAACAAAGATGATGCCTCTATATAATAAAAGATATAAACAATATAAAGGTACAAAGTGATAGCAGGAAAAAGTTGAATACATGCATGGATGGGAACTCTCGTTATGTTTTTTTGGTTTATAATATAGAAAAAGTAGCAAATCAATGGGTCAAAACTTAAAACCCTCAGGAAGCTGCAGTCCAGCCAAAAAGTCGTGACCTAATATCTATGCACCAGTTTAATCTTGACTTATTGCTTTTTATGCTCTTATAAGAAGACAAGAAGAATGGTTTGAATCAATATCTTGGATCATTTTATAGCCTCAGACAGTTCAAATCTTCCTACCTGCCATTATTCTGGCTTGATCTGGTCCTTATTCATTTGTAGCAAATTGGAACCTCCACACACCCACCCACCCACACATACCCCAAACACCCCGACTAGGTGGCCCTTCTATGGACTACCTGAAGGTCACAATATATCCCCCCATCTCTTAGAAGCGGTTAGGATTCACTAGTTCTTGTTGCTTTCTGTTTACTATTGAAAGAAAGGGATTGGTTCCTCAACCACATCTTCTCTATTATGGATGAGATACTTACCGCTGTTTTATCTCCCTTCACTTTTGGGATTCAACCAACCTTTACAGCCAGGAGCACCCTTGTCTGCTAGGCAGAGATCGCTATGGGTTGCAGTTCCACTCTCACTGTTCCGGTCTATCACCAGAATTTGCATTTTCTGTCTGTCCTTTTCCACCCAAATAAGGGATCTTTCACAGGACATTATGGTCGTGTGACCCAGTTTGGTCTTCCTTTCCTTTTCCTCTCTTATCTAGCTTTGATTGGAATGTAGGTTTTTTATTAAGGGTGCCTCCGGGCTTATTTTTGTAACTTTCCATTATTTTAATGAACTAGTGGCTGGTTTTGCCAGCTGATATTGTCCAAAAGAAGCTCAGATCTTATAGCAGTCACTTGTTACTGAAAATGCTTTTCCTTGTTGGATGAGAAGAATAGCAATCTTAACTTGTCTCTACTGATCAAAGACAGAGCATTAGACACTCTGTATGGAAGGATCATTGAAGCTAATTTGTCAAGCAGTGATCCACTGTTCCATAGAGTCATAGACTTGATAAGGTAGTTAGGTTTATGATATCTACGTTTGGATCCCAAAAGCTGGAGGCAACTTAAACTAATTTTGTAGCTTAACATCTAAATCTAAAGACTAGGAGCAGCAAATGAATTGATTATCTGTATCTAACCTATACCACAGCATTAAGTAACCTTATCTTAGTCAGACTCCTAATAAATTTCAAATACATAAAGTTTAGATTGGTGTTTTATTATATTAAGCGGACAAATTTAAGAGTGAAACTTCACAAAGGATGTAATTCCCTTCCAATCTATCAAGAAAACCAAAAGAACAAAAAGATGACATGGTTTTAAGTGAGACAGAAATTAATGGTGGAGAGGCATTAATATAATGGTTAGAATTGTAGATCTGGGACGGATTTAAGGGTTTATACTTTTGAACACAATGAAACATCTGCACACAGGAAATACAAAAACACAACTCATCCCCAAAAATGAAAGAACTATTTTACACTTGTTACTTTTCTACCTCGATCTAACAGCATGCCCTGTCATTTGGATACACCTCGCCATATTTTAAGACTGCGTAGATTCTCTCTAGGATTATGCATACAACGCTCACACCAAATTTTGCCAAAAAAGGATAACAATTCTCCAGAAGATAAAAGGACATTGCCATTCAGTGCCATGAAGCTCCTGCTAATGCATGGTGATCCTGGAAGGATCAAGATGTACAAAGCCTTATCCACATTTACGAAGTGATTGTTTCTGATATGCAAACCTGCATCCTCTGAGATGCAAGCACCTTATAGTCACTTAAAAATCTTCATACTTAGATTATAAATATTAAACTTACAAGTGACAAGCAATGGTTAATAAATAGATTAATGGTTGAGTCAACCAGAAATGATAAGTCCAAAGTTAGTATTCTAATTAGATGAGTTCCTCGCGATTAGATGAAACACGTGATTAGATGAAACACGTGCACTTTATAACTCAATACACCATACCATCTGTGAAGCAAGTTTGTTTTGGTAACATGATACTAGAATAACACTTTAGAATAGAACTATGTGGGGATTTAAAAGATATTGAATCCAATCAAATACATCAGGGTATGAACCTAGCAAGGTTGTGAAAAGCGCTAGGCGCTAGTCGGGCGGACACCTTCCGCCTAGCGCCTAGCCCACCTAGGCGGGTGCCTAGGCGGACGCCTAGATCTTGGCGGTTCAAAAAAATAAAAAGAATCCAAAAAAATCTACTAAAAATTGTAGAAAAAAATCCATAAAACCCCAAAACATGCATAGTTGGATGTCAGGGGGATTAGGCGGGTGCCTAAGCGGACATCGGGCGGGCACCCAGCGCCTAGCGCCTAGCGCCGCCTAGGCGCCGCCTAGGCGGTCTAGGCGGACGCCTATTAGAACAGAGGAACCTAGTGAAACTGCTAATTAGATTTCAAAAAGTAACGAACTTGAAACGAGAAAAAGGAGATAAGGGGGTTAAAAAGCTATTGAATCCATGTCAAATACATCAGAGTATGAACCTAGAAAAGCTGCTAATTAGGTTTAACAAAATGTAATAAAATTAAAACTAGAAAAAGGAGATCAGACACAAGCAGGCAAACCTCATAGGCTATGTAAATATTTGAACTCGCACAAGGAGCAACATATGTCAAATGTTTTATCAAAATAAACAAAAAGCAAAAAAAATGAGGTAACAGACAATCAGCAATAGGATGATAGGAGGCAGAACAATAGACATTAATTGGATACCAAAATAATTCTAGATATATAATGGTGTAGTATATTAGAATAGAAGATGAGTTTGCATACTTAATTACCAAACAAATGTTCTCACCTTCAAAATCAACGGGAGAGTGGATAGCTCAACAGATGGAAGCTCTCTCAATTCACTGCCCACTGCATGAGATTCATCTATGACACAACAAAACCAATTAAATATGTATCCAAAGCAGAGATCATAAGACATTAGACAACTAAAAGGCACCCAAAAGAAGAAAGTATTCTGAAAAAATTAAATGAGTAAAATAAACAAAGACGACTAGAACTAATCATTTATTATAAAAAGGCACCCAAAAGGAATAGTTTTCTTCTATTCAAGTATGAATGAATAGCCCTCTTCTATTCAAGTATAAATGAATGTTTAAAACTAAATGAGTAAAATAAACAAAGATGTCTAAAACTATTTGGCAACTACTTTACTTTTGTATAAATGGATGTTTAAGAGACAGGTCACAGGCCTGTCCCTCTCCAACTTCTAACTCAAGTTTTCCTATTCCCAATCATGGCTTCCTACCACTCCAGTATAAGGCCCTCCACATACAATGTGACACATCAGTCCTCCAAAAAATGTATATGCACCGTAAGGAAAATTTCATAGGTTTGTGCATAATACGCCACGTAATATGACATTAAATGAGAATTTTGTAAGATCTCTACAATAAGTAACATGCTATGGTTTTATATATTTAAAGGAAAAACATAGGCATGAATATCACAAGGTAAAAAGGAATTGTGAGAAAAGTTGATCACTCATTAATCTTTCACAATGCACTAACTTCTCTAAAAATGATAGTAGAAACAGCTTACTTTTTGAAGTGTGTCGAGTGTATACAAGACATGTGTACAACCAATATCATTCTCCACATTCCAGGCAGTATCAAGTTGCATTACTCAAGAATGAATTACATTTAGGGTGCGTTTGATTGCAAGGTGGAAAATATATGGAAAATAAATTAATTTTACGGAATTATTTTACTAGGAAAAATATTCCTTGGAATTTTGAAATTTTCCATAATGGTGTTGTTTGATTGTATTTATTTTCTTGTGGAAAATCAAATAAAAAACTTAATTTGGGTGTTTGATTGTCATTATTTTCCACGGAAAATAGTTTTTGTTGTTGTTGTTTGATTGCACTTTTTCCCATAGAAAATTAACATTTTCCATTGTAAAACTTACATTTTCTAAGTAACGTCTAAGGAATAAAAATAATAAGAAAGCCAAAATGAACCTCAAATTCAAGAAATATAACAATATTAATCAAATCATGATGAAATGCATCATATCCATAATTGAAATGTTAGTAAAGTCAAGGCAACATTGAAATACTAATAAAGTCGAGACCAAGTAAAAAATATCCAACAAATCATATCCATAATTGGAAGATGCTTGTTTCTCGAAAGCAACGACGAACATCTTGGAGGACTTCGCTATCTTACTTTCAAGCTCATAAAATTAATACTAGAAACTCTCTTCACTTTTGCTGTTGGAGGTTTCAATTTCGGTATTAGTATCAGTAACGGAATTTTGAAAAGATGGTATCGGCAGTGTTCTAAATTTCGCTAGACGGAATCTGTGCGCCGGAGGGCCGCCTACCGTCTAGGCCGCCTAGGCGCCGAGCTGAAAATTTATTTTTGTTTTTATTTTTTATTTTTTTCAACATGTATAGATATAAACAATTTGTATGCAACATTTTGACATAAAAGTTTATGTGTTCTTGTGGCTTGCAGGATGTATTCAAGTACTGTGTTGTTGCTGGGTTGGTATTGAGTTTGAATCCCACCTTTTTCTGCTTATTTTTAGTTTTTTTATAAAAGAGGAGGAGAGGAGAGAGAGTTCTGCCTCCGTCATCTTTCCTCTCCTCTCCACCATCTCTCTCCATCCTCTCTCATCTCCGTCTCTCGTAGGAACCACCACCACCAACAGCAACCACCATCACCAGCAGCAGCAACCACCACCACCAGAAGGAGGAGGTTTTTATTCGAAAATTTTTGAAATCTGCAAAAAAAATCTGAATTTTTTTGAAATTTCAAATCTGAACAAGCTGCCTAGGGCCGCCTAGCGCCTAGGTAGGCTGCCTAGGGGGTTTCCGGTGCGGCCGGAGGCCGCCTAGGCCGCAATTTAGAACACTAGGTATCAATATAAGTATACGGACATTTTCAAAATGTGAGAACATAAGGATCTATAAGAGACAGTTTGACAAGCCACAAACCAATGTGTTACTGATTTGAGTAGACCTATAGGTTTATCCATAATATCCAGGCAAGAATATCCAGGCCTTGTGCTCATGGATAATTGGCCTTATAAAACATTCCTGCAATTGAGAATCTGATATAAGATATAGAATTGTCGACAAGTGCCTATTCTAGAATTGTCGGTCCTTTGAGATCTCTATGAAGTTGATTATACTATCTAGAAAATATTTGTGGGAAGATCAAAATATCCTATTAATTAATGGTCACCAACGTTCCTTCTTTCTTCTATGGGGTAAGCAGCTGGACAATAAGCTACAATATCATAATTATGGTCACCAACACCGTTGTCGACATTTTAGTATCTTCAACCGAGATCCTAATTGATCGCTTAATCATTGCCAGACAGTCTCAAGGTTCAAAAAAAAACTTCCAAACCTCTCTGGGGTCTTATAAGCCCATTTGATTTTTTTGTCCTTCAAATACATATCTTGAGTATATAATGATAGAAAAATGGAGATACAAAATTCCTTATCAGCATACCAAAGTTCGTCAACAATGATCAAGCAAACTGCAGTTTAAAACTTCAGTCCAGATCCTTTCGCTTATTCATTGCCAAACTCCCTATCAAGGTCTAAAAAAAACTTTCAAACCTCTAATTTTTAGAAGCCCCTGTCATTTTTTGATAGATATATTGCGTATATATGATCATGGAATAAGTCAAAAGTAGATATGTGATTGATTGTCAACCAAAGTCAGATACAAAAGTTCCTTATCGACAATACCAAAGCTCACTGACAATGATCAAGCAAACCAAATACACCAAAAATCAGGTAGCGGGCAGGTTTGATTTAGAACTGCAAGGAAAGTGCTACAAGTATCATTTCAAATGGTACAAACCAAGAGTGAAACTAACTGGACTATTCGACAGTGGGAAAGGACCTGGGCTAGTGGAGGTTGTGCTTGGTGACGCAAGAGGTCCGGTGAAGGAGTACGACGTCGACAAAGGCCTGCGAGAGGATGGCAGCAAGGTGGTCGCGGAGGGTTCACACCGGGTTTGGGATGGTCGGCAGCACTCGGCACGCAAGCTCGCACGGGGACGTCGAGGGGAGTACGGGTTGGCTGGGTTGGCACCTCGAGGAGACGATGATTGGGTCAGGATGCGACGTCGATGGCTTGGGTTCTCGGTACCGGTCGGCACGGCGAACAGGGGGACGTCGACAGTGAGCATGGGTCTTCGGCGTCGGGGCTGGGAAGCAGTCAGACGACAGCGGTCATGGTAGTGTCGTGGTTTGGAGAACATGGCTTGGGTGATGAACGGGAAGGAGCAATCGAGAGAGAGAGAGAGAGAACTCACCATTCTTCAGTCTAATCGAGGGAGAGACTTCATATCCACAAATCGTTGGAATTTTTCCATGGAATTTATTTCTCTTGGGTTGGCCAAGTTTTATTCTCCACTGTTTTGGTGGAAAATAGGGTTAATGGATGTTTTTTGGAAAACAAATCAATGAAAAATATAATTTATCAAACACTACACATTGGTGGAAAATTTTTGATGGAAATATTTTCCATGGAAAAAAAGACCAATCAAACAAAACCAGTGTTATAAAAATCGGGCTAGGCGACACAGAGGAGCTAGGCGGCCGCCTACCGCACCGAAAATCCCTAAATCGGCCCTCCTAGGCGCCTGTTCGGACATGTTCGGCCCTAGGCGGGCCTGATCGGCCAAGTTGGCCCCTGTTCGGCCAAGGCGGAAAAAAATTTTAAAAAAATCAAAATTTTGAAATTTGAAATTTCAGAAATTTAAATTTTGAAGTTTCATAGTTGAAAATTCAAAAAAAAAATTAATTCAGATGTAAAGAAAAAATCAAAATTTCAAAAAAAAAAAAAAAATCAAAACAATTCAAAAAAATCCAAATTTCCAAAAAAATCCAAAAATTCCAAAAATCAAAAATCCAAAATTTCAAAAAAAATTAAAATCCAAAATCCAAAATTTCAAAAAAAAAAAAAAAAAAAAATCTTGTGCGGCCGCCTATGCAGCCTAGGTGCTAGGCGCACCAAATCCGCCTACCAAAATTTATAAGACTGAACAAAACCTTAGAAGAGTTAAAAATCCTCTAAATGACTTGTATGATTCAAAGTGACATTAAATGAGATTTTGGTAAGATATCTACAATAAGTGACATGCTATAGTTTTATATATTTACAGGAAAAACATAGGCACGAATATCACAAGGTAACAAGGAATTGTGAGAAAAGTTAATCAATCATTAGGCTTTCATAATACACTAACGTATCTAAAAATGATAGTAGAAACAGCTTACTTTTGCAGTGTGTCGAGTGTAGACAACACATAAGTGTGTGTTCTACCAATATCATTCTCCACATTCCTGGTAGTATCAAGTTGCATTACTCGAGAATGAATTACAATTAGAAGAGTTAAAAATCCTCTTAATGACTGTATGATTCAAAGTGTTCTCAGAGCATACAAAAAGAGCACTTATTATGATGTGATTCATATTCATACTTTATGGTCAACTACTATGTATAAAACTTACCAGCAATTGTGTATTTATTATTGAAAATTATTATCAAAAATTAAAAATCTAGAATATATTTATCAACAATAAAACCATCATATAATGTGCTTCCTTACTGGTGAACAGACTACGGGACATCTTCATAAGATTGCCTTCATATTGATTATTAGAAATTAGATGAGGCATTGTGTCTTACCAATGAAGAAAGATACAGTGCACTAAGTCAGCATATTGTACAAACAGATAAATGGGATAGCACAATACAGGTCAAAGAAGATACCATTTGACCGCAAAGCACCAGTAGTTTCAATAGCATCCATTGTTGACGGACGAGAAACATCAATATCTACAAAGAAGGCCATTAAAAAGTGTGTAAAGTAAATAACATAACATGTAGTCAAATACTTACTGCCAAGGCTATTAAAATGCATATTTCTCTGTGCTTCGAATATGTGGTCCCTACAAAAAACAAGACACCAGACAATTAAGCAGTGTGAAGCATGGGAAGACCAAAGGGAGTGTAAAGGTAACATACAGTATATACGAGCATCCTGTAGCCTCTTGAAAGCTTAGTGCAATTTCTGTAGATAACTCTGGATCTCTCCAAGATATAATTGTATCTAATAAAATGAGAGTTGTGAGTCACTGACTATTAAGAAGTAACAAGCTTGAAAAATGCAACACATTCTATGTGTGCACCTTCTTGTCTTTTGTAGATATCATCTGAGGAGATGCGATGCATAAGCAAAGTATCATTATCTTCTTCATCGACGACGAGCAAACCAAGATCCTCGGATCTCTGCAGATCATATCCTTATATTAAATAGAAGTGCAATAAAAGATATCCTCTCACCTTTTCTCTCAAAAAAAACAAGTGCACTAAAAGATTAAAGATCTGTGAGATGGAAAGCATCTTTTAAGGAAAGACTGTAAAAACTGCATAATATAACAAAGACATGATACATAAAATAAATTAGCAAAAGAAAACAATGTCCTTCGCAAAGCATAGCTAAAAAAAGTAGTGCAAACTCAACAACCTAAGTACATAGGAGAATTTTTTGATGGAAAATAAGATTGCTTATTGAGTTTGAACTACAAAAACAGAGAGACTATAGTTGTAGTAGTCTTCTATGGTTCACCACAACTCGTAAAGGATTCAGATGCTAAGTTTGGGGCAATCTATAAACATCATCACACCAGTGGCAAGTGCAAGTATGAGAAGAAATGAAGAAGAAACAATTAGACCATAAAATTAAGAAAGCACGACCCTGGACATTTTTAAAATTCTCAAGTAAGAAAACAGATACAGGCCGAAGTTCTGCAATTTGCTTATAGTTTGCAAGAATGAAGAATTTGATAGTAAGAGAATAGCAGAGGAACAAACGTAAAGGATAAAGCAAATAAGCTTCCACAAAAAGTTCCACTATGCAGGCACAATTTTACACGGCTCTCCAGCAGACTACTTAAAAGTATAATAGAGGGACCACAGAATTTAAGTGATGAAAGTTCTGTTACTGATTAGTGATTCCACGTAGTAGTTGCCATAGTGCATATAATATATGCTCGCAAGTAATGTGAGAATGTACTTCGTTTTCGCTTAGGCTTGTGGCATAGAGATAAATGCAGTTCCTGTAGCAAATCCTATCATCTAAACTTTTTTGTAGAAATTGGAGAATGTTCCATATGACCAAAAAAGTTGGGTGTACCTACCCTAGGTTCTATGACAAGACCCTTTCTTTCTCATAGCTACTTTACCAAGGAATTTGGCACCAGCACAGAGAGTTTAGTTCAGGTTGACAGTCTATTCCGAAAAAACCTCTGAAATCTTTTGGGAAGTTCTCCATGCCCCTTAGCTGATACCATTATGAGGGAGAACGCTTGGATGGGAATAATGACGAGGATGATGAGTGAAGATGAGAACCACCTATTTGGAAGACGAAGTAAACCTCACAAGGAAAAAACTACTAAGTTTGGGTTAGCATTACGCAACTCTCCAGCAATCTCCCTAAAAATATTAAAGTTGAACTAGATTACTAAATTCAAGTTAGAAATAAAATCTGTGACGACAATTTCAATTTAACAAGAGATCCTAAAGATGGAAGAATCATTAATAGCAGCCACAAGTTCTGTAGCCAAGTCCCTATAATCGTTTTGTCCTTCTGAACATGAGAAGCACATGTTTGGATACTACGTTAATACAAAACTAAGCTTTAAATGATCTAATTGATATATTTTTAAACAGAAAATTTCTGGAACCAAGTTATGAGTGCACATTCACAGTCTTGTTTGGTCTTCCTTTTCCAACTTCAGGTTCAGTTTGGTGGCTGCAGATCATACTTTGTGACCTAAGCTTCAGATTCTTCTTTTTTTCTTGATAAAATACAGAACTCTCGATACATTTTCACTATTTTAGGAATTTTAGATTGAAATTTCGTATTACATAACAAGAGGTAGAGTTGCACTTCTGGAATCGCAAAACATCTAGAAAAATGATTTTAATCCACATATGAATTCACTGTTAAGGTCTTGTATAAATGTTATGGTAAGCCAAAAAGGGTTTTGCTTTTAAGCCAAGGAACCTATTGAACTTGGATATTAGCTTAAGTTCAAAATAAGTTCGGTCTTTAAGTTAGATGGGTTCTTGCCCATGTATAACAAAACCCACCCGATCATCTTTTTTGTGCAATTATGCCTGGAGTGCAAAAGGTCTACCTTCATATAAATGAGGTGTACACCCTCCCTCTCAGCGAGGTGTACACCCTCTCACCATTTCTATCATTTGCTTCCAGGATTTAGGGTTACGGGTTCTCAATGTTGAATCTCCTGCTTTTTTTCTCTCTCTTTTTTGAGGTTGGGAACAGATATTCACATAAGACAATAATGGACTTTTAGGCATTTCGATGATTAAATGCTTTGAGGGGTCAATTGACCAACTCGGAACTCAGTCCAGTCTTTCTAGTGGTAAAACCAATATGTTTTAGAGAAGCCTAAAGCCTTGCCCATAAGAACATGGCAAGTAGTGTTTCTTTTCCTTTGGTATCAACATATTCCCTATCAAAACTTGTTGGACAATAACACCTCATCATGAAAGATGATTAACAAAGAGGAAACATAATACCAACAAAGCCTTATCCTAAAATGCTAAAGTCAGCTGCCTTGATCAGTATCTCCCATCCAACTCTCCTGAAGGTCATAATCTTTTAACTGTAATTCCAATGATGCTGATCATGATGCACATAGTTTATTTTAAATTTACATAGTTTTACCATTGAATCTGCACATGAAGATTTGAGTTCAAACCCTGTTGAGATTGCTAAGATGAATGAGTGGCAAAATCTTGAAAGTTGCATACATTAGATGGCTGTCAATTTAGAATAAGATGACACAAAATCGTCTGGTGGTTTGAACATGTGCAACATAGAAGAATAAATGCACTAGTTGGAAGTTATAGATGGTGTCAATTGAGAATAAGATGCCAAAAATTCATCTACTATATTTTGAACAAGTGCAATGTAGAATAATAAATGCACCGGTTAGGAGGGGCGATAAGATATTAGTTAAAAGAGCTATTAGAACTAGGGGTCAAACTAAATCAGCTTCGATTGAGGCTGTAAAGAATGACGATTTTTGTTGCTAACAACAAAAAGGATATACCCTTAACAATTTGAAAGGGAGAAAAGTATTCAAATATCAGACCCCAAAAAATTATATATATATATATATATATATATATATATATATAGAGAGAGAGAGAGAGAGAGAGAGACTGACTTTGAAGCTTCCCAGAGGATTTGAACTCAGATCGTTCTTGTACAAACTCAATGGTAGAAGTACTCAAATTAAAATAGACTAAGTTAATCATGCCAACATCATTGGAATATCTCAACTAAATCATTTGTAGTTCTCTCACTTATTCATCAACATCTACAATAACCTACATAGCACGGACACAGCCATCTTACTACCGTATCTCGTGTGAGACACTGACACTCTCAGACTCATTTTTATGTTTCCTCATTTTTCATTTGAAAACGGGCAAGGACACTCTCTTAATACAGACATGTTGGATACGGATACTTTTCGAATACCTGCTAACACTTTCTATAGTGTTTTTGTTTGAAATTAGGATAAAATCAAGCATAAAAGGTAACTTAAAAAAAGGACATGCACGGACACATGATGGATACGTTTCTGACACCTTATTTCTGTGTCTTGCTTTTTGTATGAAAAAGACAGTGTGTCGGACAATTAAAATATATAGCAGTTCCTTCTTCGACTCTCACTTTCTTTTTGTTTTTTCACTTGGTACAACTTTATTTTTAGTAAACTGACTTGGTATTTGACTTAATGCATATAAATATATATATATATATATATATATATATATATATATATATATATATAAAGTAAACTGACTTGGTATTTGACTTAATGCATATAAATATATATATATATATATATATATATATAGTGTCCTCAAAGTGTCGTATCCTTTGTCCTTTGTTTTAGAAAAAGGTGTGTCACCGTGTGACTCTGCAGCATAGACAATAACAACAAAGCCTTTATCCTAAACTTTAGGGCTCAACCTTACTTATTAGCAAGGTTGTGAAAAGTGCTAGGCGCTAGTCGGGCGGGCACCCGCCGCCTAGCGCCTAGCCCGCCTAGGCGGTTGCCTAGGCGGCCGCCTAGATCTAGGCGGTTCAAAAATAAATAAATAAATAAAATCCTAAAACCCTACTGAAAATTGTAGAAAAAGTCCATAAAATCCCAAAACATGCATAGTCCGGCGTCGAGGGGTCTAGGCGGGCATCAGACGGGTACCAAGCGCCTAGCGCCTAGGCGATGCCTAGGCGGCCGCCTAGACCGCCTTTTAGAACAGTGCTTATTAGTCAATTATTTAAAACGAATTTTTCACAACAGCATGTGGAACAGATCCACAGTTTACGGCACATATTAAGATTTCAAGTTGTTAGTCATGATTTAAATCCTAAAAAAACTCACATAAGATGACTTTATTTGGTCAGTTGTATGACAAAGCTACCATCACTGAACTGTATAAATGTCAATTCCAAAAATGATCCAAAAGAGAAAATGTATTGACTTGAAAAGTATAAAGCTTCTTAGAAGCAACCGCTAAATATCAGGTGAGGACTATATCTAGGTTTGGTCAGTAGTAAATATACAGCAACAAAGCCTTTATCCCAAATTATGTTATCGGCTGTTTGAATCGTTTTATTCCATTTAGATCGGTTAAGGGCAATATCTCGGTAACACTAACAAAAAACATATCCTTAATTATGTCTTCAATGCATGTGTCTACCCTAGTCTACTATTTTATCTCTCCTTAACTGTCCATCTACCATATCCATTACAGATGTTCAAACCACCTAAACACGATTTTCTCTAACCTTGTCCTCAATTTGCAGTACAGCCGACCTCCCACAAATATACTCTTTCTTGTCATAATGTACAGCCACTCATCCATCTTCGCATTCTCATTTCAGCTACACTAATTTTTTGGACATATTTCTTAGTTGCCCTTCAGTCAGTAGGAATATGAAAAGTAAAAAAAGATGACTACATCTAAAGGAAATGTAAAGGCATCTTTTAATGTAATAAGTAATGAGTTCAAGAAATATGATCCTCAAAAGGAAAAGCATGATAGATGCATGGGACCTGCATCAATCAGCTTGCATTACCTATAAGACTGACCATTAAAATATCAAGGAAATGAAATGCAGCTCAAACAAATTAATAAACCATGAAAAAAGTATTGGAAAGGATGTACCTCCAGATAATCCACGGTGACATGTCCAGTTCCCTGGTCATCCCATTTTCCATCATCATTCAAGCGATAAACCTTCACACGCTGAGAAGGTAAACAGAAATGGACATTAAGAAAAATATTATAAAACTAATCGACCAATTTCCAATAATGAAAGTTCTACCTACTAAACAGAAAGGAAATTTGCAAGGATCATAAGATAAAATACCCTACAGGCTTGACCACATTTGCTGTCTGTTTCTATACGGTAGTAACTAGGAGATTAAGCAAATACTGTATAGCACATCAATATTTGATGCAGGGATGTGAAATAGGTTATAAAACAAGACAAGCGAAGCTATTGTTAGAAAAATTGTATAGATGACAAAGAAGCAGTGTTCTAAAATTCGCTATGCAGGTTCGGTGCGTAGGAGGGCGCCTAGCGCCTAGACCGCCTAACAGGTATTATGCAGTTCTTCTTCTCTCTTCTCCTACTCCCTTGTAACAGCTTATATAGTGTTCTTTAACTAATTTGGGTTCTATTTACTATTTCTCTCATCTCTAAACGTATCTTGTTATCTATTACAGAGTTCAAACACTTCTACAAGACTGCAACAATAAAAACATTGGATCAAACTATCATTTTGTACGAACAATAAGACGGCTTCTACAAGAGGCGACACAAGACGCTAAGGCACCAAACAAGTCCAAACAGGGCCACACAAAGACTCAAAAAGACACAACCGTATTATACCGCCGAATAGGAAGTTTTCGGCTCGGCCTAGGGACGTCTAGCGCCTAGGCGGCCAAACATGCCAATTTCCAAAACACTACAAAGAAGTACAAAACAAATTTCCAATTCAAGAAACATGATTCACTAACTGAAGAAGGTGAAGCATCAACAGAAAAGGTTTGAACATCAACCCTATTGTTTTGGAGCTTGATAACGAAAAAGGAGACAGGTCAATCAACAGCTAGTCTACATCATAATGAACCTTGCATAGTTTTAACAAAAAATAGAGATCTTCATCGAACTACAATGAGAAGCATGGCACGATTAAGAACACAGAGATAGGTACCATGAATAACAGGCAAGATCAAAAAATTAAGTGGAATACATTAACAGTGTAGTGAAGGTTTGTGTGTTCCTCAAAGCAAGGTTTAATCGTCTCTATGCAGTTTCAGTGGAATATCAGTCACATAATTAGGTTTGGTTACTCTAGAAGAAATTTTGAAACTGTTAGGGTGTGTTTGATTGGAAGGTGGAAAATATGTGGAAAAGAAATTAATTCCATGGAATATTTTCCTAGGAAAAAAATTCTATGGAATTTTAAAAAAAATCATGGAAAACTTAATTTGGGTGTTTGATTGTCATTATTTTCCACGGAAAATAGTTATTTTCCATGGAAAATGATATTTTCCTATGGGTTGGACAAGTTTCATTTTCCACCATTTTAGAAGAAAATATGGAAAATGATAGTTTTTTGGAAAATAATTCCATGGAAAATATTAGCTATCAAACACTACAATTGGTGGAAAATTTGTGATGGAAATATTTTTCATGGAAAAAAACCCCAATCAAACACAGCCTTAAATTTACAGTTAAATATAATGAAAGGTTAAAGTTCAATCATGATTTCATTCATTACGTTTTTGTAGCTTTATGTTGCTTTTGGTGAATGCATATTTGCATGACTTTTGTGAAATTATAACATAAAAAAGTGTCGAAAGAAAAATAAAATTTTGTCTTCTCTCAGTCCGCTTCATAAATGGATAATTTTGGTAAGTTTTGGCCCATGGTTGTCAAAGCAGCTAGGCAGTCCAGAGCGGACGAGACACCTAAACGCCTAGGCACCACATAGTCAAGACATAAGTGAATTACATATAAGCCTTTAAGTTTAACATAGATTTACCAAAATGTTATGCAATAGATTTAGCAAAGGGTGATGGAACTAAAAGCTGCATTATGTTCAAAAAAATATTTAAAATACGCAAAACGTGTAATTTCTTTCGCTTGCTGAATCTTTCTTTTTGAATCTCTGTTTGGCCGGTCAATAGACGATATGTTTTCCTCTCGTGCATTTCTCTCGCACCAATCCATCCTGAATTTGGTGGTTAAACCCTAAGACAGTGAAAATACTGTAGGGAGGGTCCTACAAAAAGATAACTTGACAACAGAACAATAATAAATGTAACACCTCATACTTTATTTTAAGTATGATAAATACAAAATTCTTGTAAATCTCCCAATTATGACATCTCTTCTCTACCACTTTGCACCTAGGACTGTACTAAAGCTTTCCTGTCTTCCTTCTTAACCCAGGAAGAAACGGCTGAGGTGCGTTGCTAGGAAGCACGGGCAGTCCAAAAGTCGGTGAAATGT
>JANAVB010006599.1:28031009-28405212 GCA_029216955.1 Iris pallida | reverse complement strand
TCACTTTCCCCCTAATTTTTCTTCCATTGGGAATCACTTTCCTTTCCTCCTCAATTCCTTTGGCACCCAAACATAGGAAAGTAATCACTTTCCTTTCTCAACCCGATGATTCCGCAAACCAAACAAGGCCCAACAGTAAATTATTCCCAAAATGTTAAAATAAACAAGACTATCACAAAGATAGATTAAATTAACATGACACAAATATAAGAAAGAAGTCTTAAAAACGGCTATTGACTTGACGTAAACAATAACATTATTCTTGCAACATTAACTTAACCATAAGCAAGAGTATAACAAAACATGTATAAAATGACCATAAGAAACAAAAATAAGACAAACAAGATTCATCGGAAATAAGATAAACAAGACGAACAAGATTCTGGGCTGTAAGCAGCATTTGCATTTTTATAAAATCCGCTTAATATATGCTCCACCATGTTAAAGTCCTGCCACCAAAACAGAATTGTGATGATGGTTGAGGGTTAAGTATATATATATATATATATATATTATATAATATATATATATAATTCCACTAAGCTAAATAAAAAATAATTAACAAACAAGTTAATAGTATAAATATTACACAAGTTACATAGAAATAACATATATTGTGTATACATAAATCAAATTTTAGAAAATACTAGTATCTTAATATCAAACTTAATTATTAAAATAAATATTGCAAAGACAATAATAAAATAAATAGAAGTATAGCGTAATCTATGTACAACACTAAAATGAAAATTATAATCAAATATATTTCTACGGTAGATAATTTTATATCAAATGAATAATAATAATCTATTTTTTATTATCATTTACGATTTATAATTAGTATTTAACAATTGTGGTAAACTTCTTTATATTTGGGCTGAACATTTATCAGTTTGTAACTGAAAATCGAACCACCGCACCGAAATTGGAATTCAGTTTAGTTTTCATTATGTCAGTTAGGTTTTCAGTTCAGATTAATTCGGTCCGGGTTTCGGGTCTGATTTCGGTTACCAACCCAAAATAGTCAATGGAATTACAGGTTTAACCCTCTCCCATATATATTCACAATTTTTTCTAACCCTAAATATTCCTCCTCATATTTCCTGCCGCCGCTCTAAAGTCTCAATCCCTCCTCTGTTGTATGCTCTCTCCCGGAAGGACCAGAACAACTATGTTGTCTGCTCCCTCTCTCAAGTCTCTGACTCTCTCCACTCTCCACAGTTGAGACTCAAGAGTAGTGTCTTCTCTCCATTCTCCTCGAAGACTAGAACCTAGATCTAAATATAGGGAGATTCCGACATCGAAAACGACGATGAGACGAGGGATATTCCGTTGTCGGTTTCTTATTACAAGAAAGGTCATGGAAACGATGCCGCGTGAGTGATTCCACTTTCTCAAACAATGATTTGTATGTTATTTTTGTAGATTTAGGAGTTCTTAATAATTTGCCCATTTTTTGGTAGAAGAATAGGTTTTGTATATGTGAATTTGCTACAAAAGTGATTTTAAAGCAGACCACTAATTTGGTTGGTCCAATCTATAAGAAAGAAGAGTTTTTTCAGGTCTTTACTAGTTGAAAATTGAGTCTTATATATATGAATTTGGTAAAAAAATCTCACCTCGAGACACAAGTACTACTCCAAAAATTGGTGTCGTGTCCTAGCCGTGTGTAAGTCTTGTTGTGTCCGTCATGTGCCAGGTACGTTGGACAGTCTAAACTCATTATTGTGTCTGTGTTGTATTTATGTCAGCACAACAAAGTAAATTTTTTAAAGATATCAACATCGTTAGAGATACAGGTACTTGTTAGATTTATGTTAGTGATTTCTCTAAATTAATACTTCTAATGATTTTTGTTTGATAATATCTAAATATGTTGGCTAAATCTTCTCCATCAACTAAAATTGTTCTATTGAACCCTTTATTATTTTGATGTTACAATGTCTAGATGTCAATATTTGCATGGTAGTGTTAGCTGCATCTAATCAAATAATAACAAATAACTTGTTGGGTTACAAGTTGAGTATCCTCTCCTCATTGGAGCAATAGAAAATGTAAGTTGGTTTAATGTTTTGGTTACTTGTAATAGAAACGGTAGAAGAAATGAATATGATGAGCTTATAACCATATGGTTTATTTTGTTTTCCCTAGCATGTGTTGCCATGTTATGTCTTGATGATTCACCGGTCAAATCAGTAATACGAGACAATTATGTTCGCTCTGAATCATCCATGAATTGTGCAGACAACAGAAACATTAAGAGGAGGAGGTTACAATTGTGACGTAACAGTTACAATTTACCATCTGCTTTGGGTCTTCTGTAACTATTATTTCTGTAATTTGAGAGACTAGACTTTGTAATAAACTTTGTAATTTGAGAGGTTTGTAATAATTTTTGTAATTTGAGAGAAATTATAATTGTGGGTTTCTTGAGATATTTTATAAATGGCCTAGGTCAAGATAGTTATGTTATGTGATTATGAACTATAAAATATCTTGAGATATATGTAGATTTACAACATATAATAGCTGAAATTTTTTTACTGGATATTTGGAAACATTTCAATAAAAAACCTAGATTTTGAGACTGTACAAGACCCTAATTGTAAAGTCCATGACCATGTTATCTAATGCCCGTTGGCACAGCCGAACGAACCGAACCGTTTTGTTTCGCTTCGGGTCGTATTGGTTTTGTGCAAATATTGTTCGATTTTGCAATTCGGTTTGATTTTTGATAATGTTAGTCCGGCTGGACCGAACCGACAGATTGCTCCCCCAATACTTTATAGTTGGTTATATGTAATTAGGGGGGAGCAATCAGTCGGTTCGGTCCAACCAAACCAACATTATCAAATATCGAAAATAAACTGAACCGAATTGCCAAAAACTGAAATTGGACCGTATTTGCACAAAACCAGCAATCAATCGGTTCGGTCCAAACAAACATTATCAAAAACCATAAACTGAACCGAATTGCCAAAACCGAAATTGAACCGTATTTGCACAAATATGAACCGAACCGAACCGAACCAAAACAGGTTTGGTTCGTTCGGTTGGGCCATTGGGCCTTAGATAACAAGAGGGACTTCACAATTAGGGCCTTATACAGTCTCAAAATTTAGGGAAAATGTTCATTAAAAAAATCATTGAATGTTTCCAAAATATCCAGTAAAAAAAATTCCCTTCTATGCCTGTAAATCTACACATCTCAAGATGTTTCATAATTCATAATCATATAACATAACCATCTTGACCTAGGTCATTTACAAAGTATCTTAAGAAACCAACAATTACAAAGCCTCTCGAATTATAAAGTACAAAACCTCTCAAATTACAAAGACTCAAAGCTTTACAAGAAGAAATAATAGTGTTATAAGAATTCAAACCAATCTTTAAGGTTGAATTGTAATGGTTGCGTCACAATTGTCACCTCCTCCTCTTACTGCTAATGTTGTCGCTTATGTTGTCTGCACAATTCATGGATGATTCAGAGCAAACAAAATTGTCTCGTGGTACTGATTTCTTCCTCTTATGATTGTTGGATCAGTAAGGCATAGCAGGACAGTACATGCTCCTGAAAACAAAATAAACCAAATGGTTACAAGATTATCATATTTATTCTTCTACCATTTCCGTCGCTAATAACCAAAATATTAGGCCAACCTATATTTTTTATTGCTCCAATTAAGAGGGATGCTCAACTTGGAACCCAACAAGTTATTTGTTAATCTTTGATCAGATGTAGCCAACGTTGTCATATAAATATTGAGATCTAGACATTTTAACATCAAAATAATAAAGGGTTCGATAGACAGACCTTCGATAATAGAGATGATGTAGCCAACCGATCTAGAGATCATCAAACAAAGACCATTAGAAATATTAATCTACAGAAATCACTAAAATAAATCTAACAAGTACATGTATCTCCAATATTGCTGAGATCTTTATAAATCTTCACTTTGTTGTGCTGACATAAACTCAACACGTACACGATAATAATTTTAGAGTGTCCGACATATCCGATACATGAGTGACACAACGAGACTTACACGGCTAGGATATGACACCAATTTTCGAAGTGCTCGTGTCTCGAGGAGAATTTTTTACCAAATGCATAGATATAAAATTCAATTTCCAACTAGTGAAGAGCTGAAAGAACTCTTCTTTCTAGTAGTTTGGACCAACCAAATCAAAGGTCTACTTCAAAATCACCTTTGTACCATATATATATATAATATATATATATATATATATATATATATATATCACCCATTCTTATACCAAAAATTATAGGAGATTATTAAGAACTCCTAAACCTTAAAAAATTAACATACAAAACTTTGTTTGAGAAAGAAGAATCACTCACACGGCATCGCAGCAAAGTAGAGATCTGGATTCATGGCCTTTCTTGTAATACAAAAACGGCACCGCCAGCGGAGTATCCCTCGTCTCGTCATCATTTATGATGCCGGTCTCCCTATATTTTGATTTAGGTTGTGGTCTTCAAGGAGGTGGAGAGGAGAGACTGCTCACTCCTCTCGAGTCTCGACTCTAAGAGTCTAGAGAGTGAGAGACTGAGAGAGTAGAGAGAGAGAGACTCGAGAGAGAGAGGGAGCAGACAGCATAGAGGCTCTGGTTCTTCCGGGAGAGAGCAGACAGCATAGAGGAGGGATTTAAACTTGAGAGGGACGGCAGGAAATAGAAAGGAGAGAGAATTTAGGGTAGAAAAAAAAGTAGTGAATATATATGGGAGAAGTGTAAACCGATAATTCAATTAACTATTTCGTTTTTCGGTTAGGGTCGGTAACTGAAACCTACACCTGAAATCCGAACCAAAAAAATGAATTAATCTGAACCGAAAAACGAACCAACAGAATAAAAACCAAACCGGGTTCCAATTTAGGTTCGGTTTTTCGTTACAAACCGATAAATGGCCAGCCGTACATGTAATTGAATAATCACTACGTTATGCATTTGTTTTATGTAGTGAAATCACATGGTATACTTAGAGCGACTTATATATTTAATGGTTTAATTCATAACTGAATTTGTTTTATAACGGTATATTAATGATTATCAGCAATGATCTAGGATTAATCTGGAAAATTCTACTACGAATACATCACAATTACTGATTTGGAAATTGCATTAAACAGAAGAACGTTAGATTCTCAAAAATGTGCAGTATCATACCAAAAGCTATACAAAAGCTACATTGTTACACTCCACTAAACCAAATGCCTCAGCATCAGATTCTCACGTAAGGCGACATACCTTCTTAGTCGTGTTTATTATACCAAATTAAAACATGTAAGGTGTCATATGTTTGTGAGTGGCATAAAACCTAGAAGGCCTTTATGCACGTAAGGCGACCAAAATTCTTAGTCACAAATTTAAGCCCATGCAAGGAGACACTGAACTCTCTTTAAAATCTAGAAGAGAGCAATGATGCAAAATTCTACTACGGATTCAATACCATTCTCAAATCACAAATTGAAGGAACAAGAAATCACAACAGATTCCCAAATGTCTCATCAGATTTCTCAGTTAGTCGTATCCGAGAATCAACAACATCAGTATGGACAGATGTCATTAAGAATATCAAGCATCAAAACTCTGGAGATTTTCTAGTTAAAAAGAAAATTAACCATGAATATTCACAATTGACAAGAAAAAAGAAACATATATCAGAAAAGGTAGACAGATAACCTAAGTCTACTTTGAAACTTCAACCAGCAATTAGAAAATTCTCAAGTGCAAACCTAAACATCAATAAGATTTAGAAAACTTTACATCTTGAAGCATTAGCTCTGCGACTCGCATCTGATCAGTAATGCCACAATCTACCACAGTCTGCAAAGTGTAATAATCCTTTAGCAAAATCTAGCCCTCACAATTATAATAATTATCAGGAGAGCCACAGAAGTTACCTGACAAGTAAAACGTAAACATAAAATTAACACTTAATACCCTGTAACTCATACTTCTTAGATGTTTCAAGAATATAGAAAAAGTAAAATAGTGATAGTAATATATCAGAAGTCTACAAATAATGCATACACAATGCATGCAACAAGGCATGAATTTCTTCTCCATAGTAGTAAACTTTCTAATTATATTTTTGGCTCCGGTGTAAGGCCTCGTTTGGTTCACGGAAAGGAAATGAATTCCCTTGTATTTTCCATGGGAATGAGAAAGTAGGATTCATGTCACATTTCCTT
Source organism: Iris pallida (assembly GCA_029216955.1). Taxonomy (NCBI): domain Eukaryota; kingdom Viridiplantae; phylum Streptophyta; class Magnoliopsida; order Asparagales; family Iridaceae; genus Iris; species Iris pallida. The sequence continues at coordinate 28,398,988 of JANAVB010006599.1, read as the reverse complement.
TCCGTTGTTTGGTAAAACAAGGAAACTACCTAGGAAAGGAAAGCAAAATATAACAATGTTCCAATAATATCCTTACCTTTTAAAATAAAAATAATATTATAAAAAATAACATTAATGGTAAAATAAGCAATGACACATGGTTACTTTTGTCATAACTTTTGTAATAAATGTTGGGAAAGGAGGAGGGAAAATCAATCCCATGGGTTTTGAGTGGAACCATATTCCCATCAATTTCCCCCCTTGTCAGGAAATTGATTCCCAAGTTTGTGGCTACCACAAAGGAAAGGAACAACTTTCCTTTCTTGGTTCCTTAAATCCGTGAACCAAACGAGGCCTAATTGTATATACTAAGTTACTAACATATTCTTCAAACATCCATTTTGGCTACCGTCTTGGAAACGCCTCAATGTGACATCATTGCTATAACTGTCATATCAATATCAAGTGCTCTAAGTGCCATAGATGGATCAAGAAAATTCAAATCTTTAGAGTTTTAAGTAGTCTATATGTGAAGGTAAGGGCCAATAAGTTCGAATTATTATAATTTTTATTTCGTGACTTCTTCAATGAATTTCATGTATACAGTCTGAAGATTAGGGCAAAACTCTGCTCACATAGATCATAGTTTGAACTTTTTCTTGAGCGAGCAGTATCACAGCTTCAACATTCGGGCCATTAGGCATAGTATTAACTTCATTATTGCGATGTGTGTGGATCTAGTTATCGGCTAGGACGCACGGGTATTCCAAAAATAAGTGTTGTATTCACATCGCAGTGTCAGAGTGGGACACGTATCAGGGACGAGATGGGCACTCCAAAATAAACTAGGACAAGATTTAAAAAATCAGTCAACGTAGGTAATCAGGCTACCAGGTAGAGGCTTAAAAAGCAAGTAGAGCTTAAAATTAGAGAATATGATGCGAGTTATTGAAGGGGACAAAGATGAAATTCCCACAAGAAAAAGTAAATGAACAACAGTTGATTGAAACAAATAGCAACAGTCAATTAGGCTATATGATCTTTGCTTGCGGCATTTCTAACTATTCCGTTAGTGTATTTCACTTAATGAATCACACTTGAGCATCCAAATCTGGATCAATACCAGCAGAAACATCTCTAGACAGGGTTCTAGCACCATGCCAAATGTGTCCGAAAAAGAAGAGCAAAGCAGCGACCGGAGAAAAGCGGGCGTACCCACTCCGCGTTGTTAGGTATCCTTAAAAGCACACCAAGGAATCTTTCAATCCAAGTTAAGATCTCAATCCCAATCAGGTCTAGTCTTCCATGTCACAATATATTTTTTTACACGCCCAAGTGATGGAAAACAAATAATATATTTTACATATACCCCCTCCCACCGTTTATCAACTTTTTCACCCGCTGCAATATGATGAAAGACTATTCCTTCCGGAACAAAAGGATCAAAACCTTTGCGTCCCGCGCTGAATTTACAGGTTGTACTTTTCCAAAAAATACGAGACATCTAAGTCGTGTAAGTAAAGATATATATTCGTTGATAAGAAAAAGAAAAAAAAACGTGAACGGTGATTGGATGGATGATAAAATAGAATCCTGGTGGGGGGAGTAAGAATCCCCTTTAACATCCCTTCATCTGCAAAGAATTCTCGACGTGAAACACAAAGACAAACGATTGATCTTTGAATAGAAAAAAGAATGGATCCGCAAGGTCCACAAAAGATTGACATATTCTACGCTTTCGTAAAAAAATGGATGATTCAACTAAGGGCCATGGGAGGAAGGAGAGATTGATAAAATCAAATACAAAATATGAATTTAGCAACATTTGAAAATGCTACATGGGTTCAACATCGAGCAATTAGTCTTAACAATTGCTTCAATTACCTACCACACAATATAAAAGAGAAATTCGGGTGGGGAACAGGTGGGAGAGTAAAAGAGATACCTAGATAATCAAATACAAATATATGAATTTAGCAACATTTGAAGAATGTTAGATGAGTTCAACCTCGAGCAATTAGTCTTAAGAACATTTGCTTCAATTACCTACCACGCAACATAACAGAGAAATTGGGGTGGGGGAGTACAAGAGATACCTATGTGTGATTTATTTAGGATCAATTATTCATCATTTTGGAGAGACCAAGAAGAATGACATGCATACAATTAAAACAAGATTATTGAAATAGAATGTTCCCAGAGTACTTTGTGATCGTATGCTACCTTTGAAGTTGAAAGAAAATTTTATAAGACTACTATAATACCAGCCATGTTTTATGGACCAGATAATTAGACAATTAGCAAACAACGTATCCAGAAAATCATTACAGCTGAAAGAAGTATGCTAGATGGATGAGAGGAAATACATTAAAAGAAATGATAAAATGATTATATTGGTAGAAAGTTAGAGGTGGTGTCAATGGATGACGAGATGAAAGAAAATTGTCTTAGATAGTTTCATAGTTTGGACATGTGCAACTCAAACCAATATATGTTCTAGTAAGGAGGATAAGATACTTGTTAAGGAGCCTCTAGAACTAGAGGTAACTGTAAACTAACAAAGATAAAGAAGGATATATTTTTTGTTAGTGTTATAGAGGACATGGCCCTTAAAGGAGTTGAATGGAAGAAAGACTCAAAAAGCCAACCCCAAAATATCTGGATGAAGGCTTTGTTGTTGTACCTACAAGTCAACGTAAAACCGTATTTATTATTCAAAAAGTAAGGTAATAATTCATTTAATATTGTCCAATGTTCTAAAAATCGCTAGGCGGACTCGGTGCGGCAGAGGTCCGCCTAGGCGGCCGCCTAAAAAAAAAATTTTGAAATTTTAGAAATTTTGAAATTTCAATGTTCTAAAATCCAAATACTATCTTAAAACCCAAACAAATATCCAAAATACAATTAAGAATAAATAAAATCAAAAAAATCAAAAAACACGGCCACCTAGAGGCGCCTAGGGCCTTGGCCCGCCTAGCCCACCGCCTAGGGGGTTTTCGGTGCGGTGGACGGGCGACCTAGGCCGATTTTTAGAACACTGATATTGTCAACAACTAAGGTAATAATTCGAGACATCCCTTAGCATGACGGTAAGGCTTGGCCTGCAGGATACGAGTTCAGGTTGCAGAAAGTCATCAGAACAGCTTCTTCGTATCATGGGGATGTGTACATTGTGATCCTCCCCAGACCTGCATTAGCGAGGACCTTGATGTATTTAGATGCCTTTTGTTAACTAAGGTAATGATCTCACTTTAATATGTGGTTCCCTTGGCAAGTTGATAAATAATTACATATTACATGATTTGTTGTAACAAATTATGTGAAGCTTCATGAGGAAGTGCTAGAACCAGTTGTTGACAATACAATCAGATAAAAGAGAATGAAGATTTATGTAAAAAACAATACTTTGGATTGGGACACATAGGCTTTACTTGATTATCTAGAATGCATCCTAGATAATGATGAGAAAGTCTTCAACCATCATACAAATAAAAAAAATCCTAAAAAAACTGATCATATAACGTGACGAATGTTGACACAAAATCAACATGAGTCAAGAGACCATAGGCATTTAAAGAATGGAGGAGAAGGATATAGACTTTTCCTACCTTATTCACATTTTTCAATAGCCTACCCTTTAACATCCAACAGCTAGTGATAACTTGATATGTAGGCTGTAAGTTCGAGCAAACTGTTCTTGAGCACCTCCTTCAGGTGTTGCTAACAGGTTTGCAAGTGGAGCAAATTGGATTAGGGGCTAAGCTTGAGCAAATTGTGTATTGGTGTTCAGTATTCAACCTGGCTAATAATAACCAAGTTTGGAAGGACATTCCAATCTGTGCTTCTTAATTAGTAACACTATCTAAAAGGATGTATTGTTGTTCAGTATTAAACCTTGCTAATAATAACCAAGTTTGGAAGGACATTCCAATCTGTGCTTCTTAATTAGTAACACTATCTAAAAGAAGCTAAGGTCAAACATCAAAGTGACTGAAATAAATAAGGTTTTTTTTATTTTAACAATGTCTTTACAAAATTGAATCACTCAAAGTGCTCATATAATAAATCAAGCTTGAAGTATTGCTATCAGAATTTGCTAGTAGTTGTTCTTCATAAAGGAAAAGTACACCAGCACTCTCATCATTAAAATGGTTATGCCACTTCCATTAAAACCCGATGTCCCTGGCTCAGGAAAGTCTTTCCTCTATACCCACTTAGTAACGTTCAATACCCTAATCGCAGTAGTAGACTACACTGCTAAAGAAGGAGAAACCACGAAAGGAACTAAAGGAATGAGCAAAAGCAAGAGTTATCAAAAATATATTGTCCATTCTCGGAAAGAAGAAGAGCATTTTAAACAAGTTTTGACGTGAGCGAGGGTAAATGTCATATTTCCTGTATTTCCTCAAAGAGACTTTACTAGGTGCATGAAAAAGGCACCCAAATGTATTCATAAATTTTGGCAAATTAATGCAAAAACAAAGATGATGCCTCTATATAATAAAAGATATAAACAATATAAAGGTACAAAGTGATAGCAGGAAAAAGTTGAATACATGCATGGATGGGAACTCTCGTTATGTTTTTTTGGTTTATAATATAGAAAAAGTAGCAAATCAATGGGTCAAAACTTAAAACCCTCAGGAAGCTGCAGTCCAGCCAAAAAGTCGTGACCTAATATCTATGCACCAGTTTAATCTTGACTTATTGCTTTTTATGCTCTTATAAGAAGACAAGAAGAATGGTTTGAATCAATATCTTGGATCATTTTATAGCCTCAGACAGTTCAAATCTTCCTACCTGCCATTATTCTGGCTTGATCTGGTCCTTATTCATTTGTAGCAAATTGGAACCTCCACACACCCACACACCCACACATACCCCAAACACCCCGACTAGGTGGCCCTTCTATGGACTACCTGAAGGTCACAATATATCCCCCCATCTCTTAGAAGCGGTTAGGATTCACTAGTTCTTGTTGCTTTCTGTTTACTATTGAAAGAAAGGGATTGGTTCCTCAACCACATCTTCTCTATTATGGATGAGATACTTACCGCTGTTTTATCTCCCTTCACTTTTGGGATTCAACCAACCTTTACAGCCAGGAGCACCCTTGTCTGCTAGGCACTTGTTACTAAGAGATCGCTATGGGTTGCAGTTCCACTCTCACTGTTCCGGTCTATCACCAGAATTTGCATTTTCTGTCTGTCCTTTTCCACCCAAATAAGGGATCTTTCACAGGACATTATGGTCGTGTGACCCAGTTTGGTCTTCCTTTCCTTTTCCTCTCTTATCTAGCTTTGATTGGAATGTAGGTTTTTTATTAAGGGTGCCTCCGGGCTTATTTTTGTAACTTTCCATTATTTTAATGAACTAGTGGCTGGTTTTGCCAGCTGATATTGTCCAAAAGAAGCTCAGATCTTATAGCAGTCACTTGTTACTGAAAATGCTTTTCCTTGTTGGATGAGAAGAATAGCAATCTTAACTTGTCTCTACTGATCAAAGACAGAGCATTAGACACTCTGTATGGAAGGATCATTGAAGCTAATTTGTCAAGCAGTGATCCACTGTTCCATAGAGTCATAGACTTGATAAGGTAGTTAGGTTTATGATATCTACGTTTGGATCCCAAAAGCTGGAGGCAACTTAAACTAATTTTGTAGCTTAACATCTGAATCTAAAGACTAGGAGCAGCAAATGAATTGATTATCTGTATCTAACCTATACCACAGCATTAAGTAACCTTATCTTAGTCAGACTCCTAATAAATTTCAAATACATAAAGTTTAGATTGGTGTTTTATTATATTAAGCGGACAAATTTAAGAGTGAAACTTCACAAAGGATGTAATTCCCTTCCAATCTATCAAGAAAACCAAAAGAACAAAAAGATGACATGGTTTTAAGTGAGACAGAAATTAATGGTGGAGAGGCATTAATATAATGGTTAGAATTGTAGATCTGGGACGGATTTAAGGGTTTATACTTTTGAACACAATGAAACATCTGCACACAGGAAATACAAAAACACAACTCATCCCCAAAAATGAAAGAACTATTTTACACTTGTTACTTTTCTACCTCGATCTAACAGCATGCCCTGTCATTTGGATACACCTCGCCATATTTTAAGACTGCGTAGATTCTCTCTAGGATTATGCATACAACGCTCACACCAAATTTTGCCAAAAAAGGATAACAATTCTCCAGAAGATAAAAGGACATTGCCATTCAGTGCCATGAAGCTCCTGCTAATGCATGGTGATCCTGGAAGGATCAAGATGTACAAAGCCTTATCCACATTTACGAAGTGATTGTTTCTGATATGCAAACCTGCATCCTCTGAGATGCAAGCACCTTATAGTCACTTAAAAATCTTCATACTTAGATTATAAATATTAAACTTACAAGTGACAAGCAATGGTTAATAAATAGATTAATGGTTGAGTCAACCAGAAATGATAAGTCCAAAGTTAGTATTCTAATTAGATGAGTTCCTCGCGATTAGATGAAACACGTGATTAGATGAAACACGTGCACTTTATAACTCAATACACCATACCATCTGTGAAGCAAGTTTGTTTTGGTAACATGATACTAGAATAACACTTTAGAATAGAACTATGTGGGGATTTAAAAGATATTGAATCCAATCAAATACATCAGGGTATGAACCTAGCAAGGTTGTGAAAAGCGCTAGGCGCTAGTCGGGCGGACACCTTCCGCCTAGCGCCTAGCCCACCTAGGCGGGTGCCTAGGCGGACGCCTAGATCTTGGCGGTTCAAAAAAATAAAAAGAATCCAAAAAAATCTACTAAAAATTGTAGAAAAAAATCCATAAAACCCCAAAACATGCATAGTTGGATGTCAGGGGGATTAGGCGGGTGCCTAAGCGGACATCGGGCGGGCACCCAGCGCCTAGCGCCTAGGCGCCCTAGGCGCCGCCTAGGCGGTCTAGGCGGACGCCTATTAGAACAGAGGAACCTAGTGAAACTGCTAATTAGATTTCAAAAAGTAACGAACTTGAAACGAGAAAAAGGAGATAAGGGGGTTAAAAAGCTATTGAATCCATGTCAAATACATCAGAGTATGAACCTAGAAAAGCTGCTAATTAGGTTTAACAAAATGTAATAAAATTAAAACTAGAAAAAGGAGATCAGACACAAGCAGGCAAACCTCATAGGCTATGTAAATATTTGAACTCGCACAAGGAGCAACATATGTCAAATGTTTTATCAAAATAAACAAAAAGCAAAAAAAATGAGGTAACAGACAATCAGCAATAGGATGATAGGAGGCAGAACAATAGACATTAATTGGATACCAAAATTAATTCTAGATATATAATGGTGTAGTATATTAGAATAGAAGATGAGTTTGCATACTTAATTACCAAACAAATGTTCTCACCTTCAAAATCAACGGGAGAGTGGATAGCTCAACAGATGGAAGCTCTCTCAATTCACTGCCCACTGCATGAGATTCATCTATGACACAACAAAACCAATTAAATATGTATCCAAAGCAGAGATCATAAGACATTAGACAACTAAAAGGCACCCAAAAGAAGAAAGTATTCTGAAAAAATTAAATGAGTAAAATAAACAAAGACGACTAGAACTAATCATTTATTATAAAAAGGCACCCAAAAGGAATAGTTTTCTTCTATTCAAGTATGAATGAATAGCCTCTTCTATTCAAGTATAAATGAATGTTTAAAACTAAATGAGTAAAATAAACAAAGATGTCTAAAACTATTTGGCAACTACTTTACTTTTGTATAAATGGATGTTTAAGAGACAGGTCACAGGCCTGTCCCTCTCCAACTTCTAACTCAAGTTTTCCTATTCCCAATCATGGCTTCCTACCACTCCAGTATAAGGCCCTCCACATACAATGTGACACATCAGTCCTCCAAAAAATGTATATGCACCGTAAGGAAAATTTCATAGGTTTGTGCATAATACGCCACGTAATATGACATTAAATGAGAATTTTGTAAGATCTCTACAATAAGTAACATGCTATGGTTTTATATATTTAAAGGAAAAACATAGGCATGAATATCACAAGGTAAAAAGGAATTGTGAGAAAAGTTGATCACTCATTAATCTTTCACAATGCACTAACTTCTCTAAAAATGATAGTAGAAACAGCTTACTTTTTGAAGTGTGTCGAGTGTATACAAGACATGTGTACAACCAATATCATTCTCCACATTCCAGGCAGTATCAAGTTGCATTACTCAAGAATGAATTACATTTAGGGTGCGTTTGATTGCAAGGTGGAAAATATATGGAAAATAAATTAATTTTACGGAATTATTTTACTAGGAAAAATATTCCTTGGAATTTTGAAATTTTCCATAATGGTGTTGTTTGATTGTATTTATTTTCTTGTGGAAAATCAAATAAAAAACTTAATTTGGGTGTTTGATTGTCATTATTTTCCACGGAAAATAGTTTTTGTTGTTGTTGTTTGATTGCACTTTTTCCCATAGAAAATTAACATTTTCCATTGTAAAACTTACATTTTCTAAGTAACTTCTAAGGAATAAAAATAATAAGAAAGCCAAAATGAACCTCAAATTCAAGAAATATAACAATATTAATCAAATCATGATGAAATGCATCATATCCATAATTGAAATGTTAGTAAAGTCAAGGCAACATTGAAATACTAATAAAGTCGAGACCAAGTAAAAAATATCCAACAAATCATATCCATAATTGGAAGATGCTTGTTTCTCGAAAGCAACGACGAACATCTTGGAGGACTTCGCTATCTTACTTTCAAGCTCATAAAATTAATACTAGAAACTCTCTTCACTTTTGCTGTTGGAGGTTTCAATTTCGGTATTAGTATCAGTAACGGAATTTTGAAAAGATGGTATCGGCAGTGTTCTAAATTTCGCTAGACGGAATCTGTGCGCCGGAGGGCCGCCTACCGTCTAGGCCGCCTAGGCGCCGAGCTGAAAATTTATTTTTGTTTTTATTTTTATTTTTTTCAACATGTATAGATATAAACAATTTGTATGCAACATTTTGACATAAAAGTTTATGTGTTCTTGTGGCTTGCAGGATGTATTCAAGTACTGTGTTGTTGCTGGGTTGGTATTGAGTTTGAATCCCACCTTTTTCTGCTTATTTTTAGTTTTTTTATAAAAGAGGAGGAGAGGAGAGAGAGTTCTGCCTCCGTCATCTTTCCTCTCCTCTCCACCATCTCTCTCCATCCTCTCTCATCTCCGTCTCTCGTAGGAACCACCACCACCAACAGCAACCACCATCACCAGCAGCAGCAACCACCACCACCAGAAGGAGGAGGTTTTTATTCGAAAATTTTTGAAATCTGCAAAAAAAATCTGAATTTTTTTGAAATTTCAAATCTGAACAAGCCGCCTAGGGCCGCCTAGCGCCTAGGTAGGCTGCCTAGGGGGTTTCCGGTGCGGCCGGAGGCCGCCTAGGCCGCAATTTAGAACACTAGGTATCAATATAAGTATACGGACATTTTCAAAATGTGAGAACATAAGGATCTATAAGAGACAGTTTGACAAGCCACAAACCAATGTGTTACTGATTTGAGTAGACCTATAGGTTTATCCATAATATCCAGGCAAGAATATCCAGGCCTTGTGCTCATGGATAATTGGCCTTATAAAACATTCCTGCAATTGAGAATCTGATATAAGATATAGAATTGTCGACAAGTGCCTATTCTAGAATTGTCGGTCCTTTGAGATCTCTATGAAGTTGATTATACTATCTAGAAAATATTTGTGGGAAGATCAAAATATCCTATTAATTAATGGTCACCAACGTTCCTTCTTTCTTCTATGGGGTAAGCAGCTGGACAATAAGCTACAATATCATAATTATGGTCACCAACACCGTTGTCGACATTTTAGTATCTTCAACCGAGATCCTAATTGATCGCTTAATCATTGCCAGACAGTCTCAAGGTTCAAAAAAAAAACTTCCAAACCTCTCTGGGGTCTTATAAGCCCATTTGATTTTTTTGTCCTTCAAATACATATCTTGAGTATATAATGATAGAAAAATGGAGATACAAAATTCCTTATCAGCATACCAAAGTTCGTCAACAATGATCAAGCAAACTGCAGTTTAAAACTTCAGTCCAGATCCTTTCGCTTATTCATTGCCAAACTCCCTATCAAGGTCTAAAAAAAACTTTCAAACCTCTAATTTTTAGAAGCCCCTGTCATTTTTTGATAGATATATTGCGTATATATGATCATGGAATAAGTCAAAAGTAGATATAGGCTTGATTGTCAACCAAAGTCAGATACAAAAGTTCCTTATCGACAATACCAAAGCTCACTGACAATGACCAAGCAAACCAAATACACCAAAAATCAGGTAGCGGGCAGGTTTGATTTAGAACTGCAAGGAAAGTGCTACAAGTATCATTTCAAATGGTACAAACCAAGAGTGAAACTAACTGGACTATTCGACAGTGGGAAAGGACCTGGGCTAGTGGAGGTTGTGCTTGGTGACGCAAGAGGTCCGGTGAAGGAGTACGACGTCGACAAAGGCCTGCGAGAGGATGGCAGCAAGGTGGTCGCGGAGGGTTCACACCGGGTTTGGGATGGTCGGCAGCACTCGGCACGCAAGCTCGCACGGGGACGTCGAGGGGAGTACGGGTTGGCTGGGTTGGCACCTCGAGGAGACGATGATTGGGTCAGGATGCGACGTCGATGGCTTGGGTTCTCGGTACCCGGTCGGCACGGCGAACAGGGGGACGTCGACAGTGAGCATGGGTCTTCGGCGTCGGGGCTGGGAAGCAGTCAGACGACAGCGGTCATGGTAGTGTCGTGGTTTGGCATGGCTTGGGTGATGAACGGGAAGGAGCAATCGAGAGAGAGAGAGAGAACTCACCATTCTTCAGTCTAATCGAGGGAGAGACTTCATATCCACAAATCGTTGGAATTTTTCCATGGAATTTATTTCTCTTGGGTTGGACAAGTTTTATTCTCCACTGTTTTGGGGGAAAATAGGGTTAATGGATGTTTTTTGGAAAACAAATCAATGAAAAATATAATTTATCAAACACTACACATTGGTGGAAAATTTTTGATGGAAATATTTTCCATGGAAAAAAAAGACCAATCAAACAAAACCAGTGTTATAAAAATCGGGCTAGGCGACACAGAGGAGCTAGGCGGCCGCCTACCGCACCGAAAATCCCCAAATCGGCCCTCCTAGGCGCCTGTTCGGACATGTTCGGCCCTAGGCGGGCCTGATCGGCCAAGTTGGCCCCTGTTCGGCCAAGGCGGAAAAAAAAATTTAAAAAATCAAAATTTTGAAATTTGAAATTTCAGAAATTTAAATTTTGAAGTTTCATAGTTGAAAATTCAAAAAAAAAATTAATTCAGATGTAAAGAAAAAATCAAAATTTAAAAAAAAAAAAAAATCAAAACAATTCAAAAAAATCCAAATTTCCAAAAAAATCCAAAAATTCCAAAAATCAAAAATCCAAAATTTCAAAAAAAATTAAAATCCAAAATTTCAAAAAAAAAAAAAAAATCTTGTGCGGCCGCCTATGCAGCCTAGGTGCACCAAATCCGCCTACCAAAATTTATAAGACTGAACAAAACCTTAGAAGAGTTAAAAATCCTCTAAATGACTTGTATGATTCAAAGTGACATTAAATGAGATTTTGGTAAGATATCTACAATAAGTGACATGCTATAGTTTTATATATTTACAGGAAAAACATAGGCACGAATATCACAAGGTAACAAGGAATTGTGAGAAAAGTTAATCAATCATTAGGCTTTCATAATACACTAACGTATCTAAAAATGATAGTAGAAACAGCTTACTTTTGCAGTGTGTCGAGTGTAGACAACACATAAGTGTGTGTTCTACCAATATCATTCTCCACATTCCTGGTAGTATCAAGTTGCATTACTCGAGAATGAATTACAATTAGAAGAGTTAAAAATCCTCTTAATGACTGGATGATTCAAAGTGTTCTCAGAGCATACAAAAAGAGCACTTATTATGATGTGATTCATATTCATACTTTATGGTCAACTACTATGTATAAAACTTACCAGCAATTGTGTATTTATTATTGAAAATTATTATCAAAAATTAAAAATCTAGAATATATTTATCAACAATAAAACCATCATATAATGTGCTTCCTTACTGGTGAACAGACTACGGGACATCATCATAAGATTGCCTTCATATTGATTATTAGAAATTAGATGAGGCATTGTGTCTTACCAATGAAGAAAGATACAGTGCACTAAGTCAGCATATTGTACAAACAGATAAATGGGATAGCACAATACAGGTCAAAGAAGATACCATTTGACCGCAAAGCACCAGTAGTTTCAATAGCATCCATTGTTGACGGACGAGAAACATCAATATCTACAAAGAAGGCCATTAAAAAGTGTGTAAAGTAAATAACATAACATGTAGTCAAATACTTACTGCCAAGGCTATTAAAATGCATATTTCTCTGTGCTTCGAATATGTGGTCCCTACAAAAAACAAGACACCAGACAATTAAGCAGTGTGAAGCATGGGAAGACCAAAGGGAGTGTAAAGGTAACATACAGTATATACGAGCATCCTGTAGCCTCTTGAAAGCTTAGTGCAATTTCTGTAGATAACTCTGGATCTCTCCAAGATATAATTGTATCTAATAAAATGAGAGTTGTGAGTCACTGACTATTAAGAAGTAACAAGCTTGAAAAATGCAACACATTCTATGTGTGCACCTTCTTGTCTTTTGTAGATATCATCTGAGGAGATGCGATGCATAAGCAAAGTATCATTATCTTCTTCATCGACGACGAGCAAACCAAGATCCTCGGATCTCTGCAGATCATATCCTTATATTAAATAGAAGTGCAATAAAAGATATCCTCTCACCTTTTCTCTCAAAAAAAACAAGTGCACTAAAAGATTAAAGATCTGTGAGATGGAAAGCATCTTTTAAGGAAAGACTGTAAAAACTGCATAATATAACAAAGACATGATACATAAAATAAATTAGCAAAAGAAAACAATGTCCTTCGCAAAGCATAGCTAAAAAAAGTAGTGCAAACTCAACAACCTAAGTACATAGGAGAATTTTTTGATGGAAAATAAGATTGCTTATTGAGTTTGAACTACAAAAACAGAGAGACTATAGTTGTAGTAGTCTTCTATGGTTCACCACAACTCGTAAAGGATTCAGATGCTTAAGTTTGGGGCAATCTATAAACATCATCACACCAGTGGCAAGTGCAAGTATGAGAAGAAATGACGAAGAAACAATTAGACCATAAAATTAAGAAAGCACGACCCTGGACATTTTTAAAATTCTCAAGTAAGAAAACAGATACAGGCCGAAGTTCTGCAATTTGCTTATAGTTTGCAAGAATGAAGAATTTGATAGTAAGAGAATAGCAGAGGAACAAACGTAAAGGATAAAGCAAATAAGCTTCCACAAAAAGTTCCACTATGCAGGCACAATTTTACACGGCTCTCCAGCAGACTACTTAAAAGTATAATAGAGGGACCACAGAATTTAAGTGATGAAAGTTCTGTTACTGATTAGTGATTCCACGTAGTAGTTGCCATAGTGCATATAATATATGCTCGCAAGTAATGTGAGAATGTAATTCGTTTTCGCTTAGGCTTGTGGCATAGAGATAAATGCAGTTCCTGTAGCAAATCCTATCATCTAAACTTTTTTTGTAGAAATTGGAGAATGTTCCATATGACCAAAAAAGTTGGGTGTACCTACCCTAGGTTCTATGACAAGACCCTTTCTTTCTCATAGCTACTTTACCAAGGAATTTGGCACCAGCACAGAGAGTTTAGTTCAGGTTGACAGTCTATTCCGAAAAAACCTCTGAAATCTTTTGGGAAGTTCTCCATGCCCCTTAGCTGATACCATTATGAGGGAGAACGCTTGGATGGGAATAATGACGAGGATGATGAGTGAAGATGAGAACCACCTATTTGGAAGACGAAGTAAACCTCACAAGGAAAAAAACTACTAAGTTTGGGTTAGCATTACGCAACTCTCCAGCAATCTCCCTAAAAATATTAAAGTTGAACTAGATTACTAAATTCAAGTTAGAAATAAAATCTGTGACGACAATTTCAATTTAACAAGAGATCCTAAAGATGGAAGAATCATTAATAGCAGCCACAAGTTCTGTAGCCAAGTCCCTATAATCGTTTTGTCCTTCTGAACATGAGAAGCACATGTTTGGATACTACGTTAATACAAAACTAAGCTTTAAATGATCTAATTGATATATTTTTAAACAGAAAATTTCTGGAACCAAGTTATGAGTGCACATTCACAGTCTTGTTTGGTCTTCCTTTTCCAACTTCAGGTTCAGTTTGGTGGCTGCAGATCATACTTTGTGACCTAAGCTTCAGATTCTTCTTTTTTTCTTGATAAAATACAGAACTCTCGATACATTTTCACTATTTTTGGAATTTTAGATTGAAATTTCGTATTACATAACAAGAGGTAGAGTTGCACTTCTGGAATCGCAAAACATCTAGAAAAATGATTTTAATCCACATATGAATTCACTGTGAAGGTCTTGTATAAATGTTATGGTAAGCCAAAAAGGGTTTTGCTTTTAAGCCAAGGAACCTATTGAACTTGGATATTAGCTTAAGTTCAAAATAAGTTCGGTCTTTAAGTTAGATGGGTTCTTGCCCATGTATAACAAAACCCACCCGATCATCTTTTTTGTGCAATTATGCCTGGAGTGCAAAAGGTCTACCTTCATATAAATGAGGTGTACACCCTCCCTCTCAGCGAGGTGTACACCCTCTCACCATTTCTATCATTTGCTTCCAGGATTTAGGGTTACGGGTTCTCAATGTTGAATCTCCTGCTTTTTTTCTTTCTCTTTTTTGAGGTTGGGAACAGATATTCACATAAGACAATAATGGACTTTTAGGCATTTCGATGATTAAATGCTTTGAGGGGTCAATTGACCAACTCGGAACTCAGTCCAGTCTTTCTAGTGGTAAAACCAATATGTTTTAGAGAAGCCTAAAGCCTTGCCCATAAGAACATGGCAAGTAGTGTTTCTTTTCCTTTGGTATCAACATATTCCCTATCAAAACTTGTTGGACAATAACACCTCATCATGAAAGATGATTAACAAAGAGGAAACATAATACCAACAAAGCCTTATCCTAAAATGCTAAAGTCAGCTGCCTTGATCAGTATCTCCCATCCAACTCTCCTGAAGGTCATAATCTTTTAACTGTAATTCCAATGATGCTGATCATGATGCACATAGTTTATTTTAAATTTACATAGTTTTACCATTGAATCTGCACATGAAGATTTGAGTTCAAACCCTGTTGAGATTGCTAAGATGAATGAGTGGCAAAATCTTGAAAGTTGCATACATTAGATGGCTGTCAATTTAGAATAAGATGACACAAAATCGTCTGGTGGTTTGAACATGTGCAACATAGAAGAATAAATGCACTAGTTGGAAGTTATAGATGGTGTCAATTGAGAATAAGATGCCAAAAATTCATCTACTATATTTTGAACAAGTGCAATGTAGAATAATAAATGCACCGGTTAGGAGGGGCGATAAGATATTAGTTAAAAGAGCTATTAGAACTAGGGGTCAAACTAAATCAGCTTCGATTGAGGCTGTAAAGAATGACGATTTTTGTTGCTAACAACAAAAAGGATATACCCTTAACAATTTGAAAGGGAGAAAAGTATTCAAATATCAGACCCCAAAAAATTATATATATATATATATATATATATATATATATATATAGAGAGAGAGAGAGAGAGAGAGAGACTGACTTTGAAGCTTCCCAGAGGATTTGAACTCAGATCGTTCTTGTACAAACTCAATGGTAGAAGTACTCAAATTAAAATAGACTAAGTTAATCATGCCAACATCATTGGAATATCTCAACTAAATCATTTGTAGTTCTCTCACTTATTCATCAACATCTACAATAACCTACATAGCACGGACACAGCCATCTTACTACCGTATCTCGTGTGAGACACTGACACTCTCAGACTCATTTTTATGTTTCCTCATTTTTCATTTGAAAACGGGCAAGGACACTCTCTTAATACAGACATGTTGGATACGGATACTTTTCGAATACCTGCTAACACTTTCTATAGTGTTTTTGTTTGAAATTAGGATAAAATCAAGCATAAAAGGTAACTTAAAAAAAGGACATGCACGGACACATGATGGATACGTTTCTGACACCTTATTTCTGTGTCTTGCTTTTTGTATGAAAAAGACAGTGTGTCGGACAATTAAAATATATAGCAGTTCCTTCTTCGACTCTCACTTTCTTTTTGTTTTTTCACTTGGTACAACTTTATTTTTAGTAAACTGACTTGGTATTTGACTTAATGCATATATATATATATATATATATATATATATATATATATATATATATATAAAGTAAACTGACTTGGTATTTGACTTAATGCATATAAATATATATATATATATATATATATATAGTGTCCTCAAAGTGTCGTATCCTTTGTCCTTTGTTTTAGAAAAAGGTGTGTCACCGTGTGACTCTGCAGCATAGACAATAACAACAAAGCCTTTATCCTAAACTTTAGGGCTCAACCTTACTTATTAGCAAGGTTGTGAAAAGTGCTAGGCGCTAGTCGGGCGGGCACCCGCCGCCTAGCGCCTAGCCCGCCTAGGCGGTTGCCTAGGCGGCCGCCTAGATCTAGGCGGTTCAAAAATAAATAAATAAATAAAATCCTAAAACCCTACTGAAAATTGTAGAAAAAGTCCATAAAATCCCAAAACATGCATAGTCCGGCGTCGAGGGGTCTAGGCGGGCATCAGACGGGTACCAAGCGCCTAGCGCCTAGGCGATGCCTAGGCGGCCGCCTAGACCGCCTTTTAGAACAGTGCTTATTAGTCAATTATTTAAAACGAATTTTTCACAACAGCATGTGGAACAGATCCACAGTTTACGGCACATATTAAGATTTCAAGTTGTTAGTCATGATTTAAATCCTAAAAAAACTCACATAAGATGACTTTATTTGGTCAGTTGTATGACAAAGCTACCATCACTGAACTGTATAAATGTCAATTCCAAAAATGATCCAAAAGAGAAAATGTATTGACTTGAAAAGTATAAAGCTTCTTAGAAGCAACCGCTAAATATCAGGTGAGGACTATATCTAGGTTTGGTCAGTAGTAAATATACAGCAACAAAGCCTTTATCCCAAATTATGTTATCGGCTGTTTGAATCGTTTTATTCCATTTAGATCGGTTAAGGGCAATATCTCGGTAACACTAACAAAAAACATATCCTTAATTATGTCTTCAATGCATGTGTCTACCCTAGTCTACTATTTTATCTCTCCTTAACTGTCCATCTATCATATCCATTACAGATGTTCAAACCACCTATACACGATTTTCTCTAACCTTGTCCTCAATTTGCAGTACAGCCGACCTCCCACAAATATACTCTTTCTTGTCATAATGTACAGCCACTCATCCATCTTCGCATTCTCATTTCAGCTACACTAATTTTTTGGACATATTTCTTAGTTGCCCTTCAGTCAGTAGGAATATGAAAAGTAAAAAAAGATGACTACATCTAAAGGAAATGTAAAGGCATCTTTTAATGTAATAAGTAATGAGTTCAAGAAATATGATCCTCAAAAGGAAAAGCATGATAGATGCATGGGACCTGCATCAATCAGCTTGCATTACCTATAAGACTGACCATTAAAATATCAAGGAAATGAAATGCAGCTCAAACAAATTAATAAACCATGAAAAAAGTATTGGAAAGGATGTACCTCCAGATAATCCACGGTGACATGTCCAGTTCCCTGGTCATCCCATTTTCCATCATCATTCAAGCGATAAACCTTCACACGCTGAGAAGGTAAACAGAAATGGACATTAAGAAAAATATTATAAAACTAATCGACCAATTTCCAATAATGAAAGTTCTACCTACTAAACAGAAAGGAAATTTGCAAGGATCATAAGATAAAATACCCTACAGGCTTGACCACATTTGCTGTCTGTTTCTATACGGTAGTAACTAGGAGATTAAGCAAATACTGTATAGCACATCAATATTTGATGCAGGGATGTGAAATAGGTTATAAAACAAGACAAGCGAAGCTATTGTTAGAAAAATTGTATAGATGACAAAGAAGCAGTGTTCTAAAATTCGCTATGCAGGTTCGGTGCGTAGGAGGGCGCCTAGTGCCTAGACCGCCTAACAGGTATTATGCAGTTCTTCTTCTCTCTTCTCCTACTCCCTTGTAACAGCTTATATAGTGTTCTTTAACTAATTTGGGTTCTATTTACTATTTCTCTCATCTCTAAACGTATCTTGTTATCTATTACAGAGTTCAAACACTTCTACAAGACTGCAACAATAAAAACATTGGATCAAACTATCATTTTGTACGAACAATAAGACGGCTTCTACAAGAGGCGACACAAGACGCTAAGGCACCAAACAAGTCCAAACAGGGCCACACAAAGACTCAAAAAGACACAACCGTATTATACCGCCGAATAGGAAGTTTTCGGCTCGGCCTAGGGACGTCTAGCGCCTAGGCGGCCAAACATGCCAATTTCCAAAACACTACAAAGAAGTACAAAACAAATTTCCAATTCAAGAAACATGATTCACTAACTGAAGAAGGTGAAGCATCAACAGAAAAGGTTTGAACATCAACCCTATTGTTTTGGAGCTTGATAACGAAAAAGGAGACAGGTCAATCAACAGCTAGTCTACATCATAATGAACCTTGCATAGTTTTAACAAAAAATAGAGATCTTCATCGAACTACAATGAGAAGCATGGCACGATTAAGAACACAGAGATAGGTACCATGAATAACAGGCAAGATCAAAAAATTAAGTGGAATACATTAACAGTGTAGTGAAGGTTTGTGTGTTCCTCAAAGCAAGGTTTAATCGTCTCTATGCAGTTTCAGTGGAATATCAGTCACATAATTAGGTTTGGTTACTCTAGAAGAAATTTTGAAACTGTTAGGGTGTGTTTGATTGGAAGGTGGAAAATATGTGGAAAAGAAATTAATTCCATGGAATTATTTTCCTAGGAAAAAAATTCTATGGAATTTTAAAAAAAATTCATGGAAAACTTAATTTGGGTGTTTGATTGTCATTATTTTCCACGGAAAATAGTTATTTTCCATGGAAAATGATATTTTCCTATGGGTTGGACAAGTTTCATTTTCCACCATTTTAGAAGAAAATATGGAAAATGATAGTTTTTTGGAAAATAATTCCATGGAAAATATTAGCTATCAAACACTACAATTGGTGGAAAATTTGTGATGGAAATATTTTTCATGGAAAAAAACCCCAATCAAACACAGCCTTAAATTTACAGTTAAATATAATGAAAGGTTAAAGTTCAATCATGATTTCATTCATTACGTTTTTGTAGCTTTATGTTGCTTTTGGTGAATGCATATTTGCATGACTTTTGTGAAATTATAACATAAAAAAGTGTCGAAAGAAAAATAAAATTTTGTCTTCTCTCAGTCCGCTTCATAAATGGATAATTTTGGTAAGTTTTGGCCCATGGTTGTCAAAGCAGCTAGGCAGTCCAGAGCGGACGAGACACCTAAACGCCTAGGCACCACATAGTCAAGACATAAGTGAATTACATATAAGCCTTTAAGTTTAACATAGATTTACCAAAATGTTATGCAATAGATTTAGCAAAGGGTGATGGAACTAAAAGCTGCATTATGTTCAAAAAAATATTTAAAATACGCAAAACGTGTAATTTCTTTCGCTTGCTGAATCTTTCTTTTTGAATCTCTGTTTGGCCGGTCAGTAGACGATATGTTTTCCTCTCGTGCATTTCTCTCGCACCAATCCATCCTGAATTTGGTGGTTAAACCCTAAGACAGTGAAAATACTGTAGGGAGGGTCCTACAAAAAGATAACTTGACAACAGAACAATAAATAAATGTAACACCTCATACTTTATTTTAAGTATGATAAATACAAAATTCTTGTAAATCTCCCAATTATGACATCTCTTCTCTACCACTTTGCACCTAGGACTGTACTAAAGCTTTCCTGTCTTCCTTCTTAACCCAGGAAGAAACGGCTGAGGTGCGTTGCTAGGAAGCACGGGCAGTCCAAAAGTCGGTGAAATGTCCATGCCGTGTCGGACACGTATTGGGCACGATATACACTCCAAAAGCACACTACGACACCAAATCAACGCTTGTGTCGCTGTGTTCGTGTTGTCTCGTGCCTGATTCATGTCTTCCTACAACCAAGAGAACAGCTTCTCGACCCATCTGTGACCAAAAATGTCTGGCCGATAGACCATTAGCTGCAACTAGAACTACCAAAACAATAGTTAAGAGCTATCGAAATTAAAACCACCAAAAAAAAACTAACAGTTACTTCCATAGTGAAGTACAAACCGACAGCAATTTAAACAATAGTAGTAAAACAAAAACAAAAAATAACTCGAAAAATGAATCTAGGGCATCAAAAAGCAGCGAATTTTCCCCAAAATAGCAAAAACCCGAGCCCCTCGAAACCCTAAAGACCACTGACCTGCATGGAATTCGACAAATTGGAGACCTTTGCTTGAGCCCCCATCTCAGAGTGGGAAGACGAGCGGTTCGCCAGCAAGAAATCGAAGGGATTCGCACGATTGGAGAGAGAAGCTAGTGGATATTCGAGAATTGGGGGAAAGCGCGGGAGCTCTATGAAACCCTAGTGGAAAGCCCCAACTGCCATTAATGTTGCGGAAACCCTCGTTTTTTTTTTCTTTGTTCCCCCTTTCTCTCTCTCTCCTCGCTCTTTCTTTCTCTCTCCTCTATATTTCGGAGGCTTTTTCTGCGAGCCCTTGTGTGGAAATAGGACGGAATGGTGGGAGGAGTTGTGGGCTGACGAAGTGGCCTCGGTCTTGCGTAAATATTACGGAACTGGCCTCTTGTTGGTGGGGTCAAAGGCTGTTATCGGGTCGGGCGGGTAGTGCTACCCGTTGGTATTGTCGACCAAGTTTTAGACCCGGACCGTAACCGTCGCAATTTCGGATGGACTCTGGTTCTTAGAGCATCTCCAACCCTATTGTCTTGTTTAAGTGTTGTGAGTCTTAGATGGCTCCTATGTGGCATGAGCCACAAGACAATGTCTTGTTTATGTGGCAAAATTATATCTCAAAAGACAATGAGATAGAAAAACTCTCTCCAATGCAAAAGTATTGAGGAGACAATAAAAAGTATTTTTTCCAACTTCCAAGACAACTTTTAAAACAACTACTCATCTTCTTTCTTTTTTCTAATATTTTTTATTCATAATTGATGACATGGAAGAGAAGACATTGTCAAGTGCATTGTCTAGAACAAGACAATCAACTTCACAATGTCTTCTTTAATTTTTGCCACATAAGCTTCATAATTGACTTGACAATTGCATTGGAGAAGAACTTTTGAATAAAATTTTGTCATTCCTATGTGGCAACAACTTTTCTCCAAAGTCACAATAGGGTTGGAGATGCTCTTATGCTACAGTTAGACCGTACCTTACACTTTCGCCATGGCCGGTCCAGAGTTGAGAGTCTTTCGGACCCGTAACAAAAGTTTGAATGATGCCCCCTTTAAAAACAGAAATCATTTTAAAAAACAAAATAATTTCCACTGGAACTTAAACCCAGGATCTTTTACATAGTAAGTATACCCTTTGATAAATCGTATTTAGAGCTGGATTTTAGGATTATATGGTTTTGGAGTCAAATTTATGAAATCATATGTTTGTTTGGAGATGGATTTTGATATGAAAAGTATGGTCAAATCCAAATTTTGAATTTGGGAGAAAGAAAGTTGAATTTTATAATAAAAAATTAGTTTTTTTTAATAATTGCGTTGTTCTATTAAATATATAGTTAATATTAATAAATAATTAATTAATTAATAATGAGTTTTTGTATATTAATTTTCTATAACTAATATTTAAACAAAATTATAGTTAATTAAAAATTACTCATTATTATTATTATTTTATAAATTATTTTTTATAACTAAAAGTTATTTATTATTTTTATAATAAAATTAACAAAAAGTTAGTTATCATTATTAGAATCTAAATTAATAATTTAGTAATTAATAATTTTATTATTAATATTTTATAATAATCTTAATTAATAACTGTCACGACCCGCACCCGCTAAAAGGGCACGTGACGCGACAACGCCCAGCCCTCACCGAAAAATCGGCGTGGAACGCTGTAGATTTTTCTACTCTAAACAGTTTATATATATAACAAAACCTGTCAAGTCCATGGTCAACTCCGAAAGGAGGACAAGCAATGAATATATATACGAGTACTCAATCACGACTCTAAGATAACAAAGTAAAGACTGAAATGAAAAGACAACTAGACGATAAAATAATATATAACCTGTCAAGTCCAACACAAAGAATATATACAAGTCTAAGTTCTCTAATACAGTCCATAACAACAATAGTCTCAAAAGTAGCTGGAGACAAAGTCCAGTATAAAAGACCTACTCTAACTAAGCAGGGGGTAAGGTCTCGCCAGGCGGAGCTAAGCCCTGCTGGACCAAAGTCTCCAAGTCTATGCCCACTACGTCATTCGGACCGTAGTAGGTACTGTAGTCTCCCTCATCTGCATCTGTAATATTTTCAACATATCCTGTCAGGATGGAACGAGTACAATCTACTAACAACAGTTCACAAGATATGACAAAAGCTATAAGACAGTAAATAGAGAGTATATACAAGAAAATCATGGAATGTACATGTGAGTATCATGGCAAGGTAAGCTGTAAAACTAGAGCTAGAACAAGGCAAGTAAACTGATCATGGCATGTACAAGAATCAAGAATCATATCTCTAGGTGTGTGAATACTAGCTACAACATGTGGCCGGATTGGGTCTGCACAAGGTTATGATCTAGCCAATCATACGTGTGGTGTAAGATTAGCATTCACAAGGTTCACAATATATACAAGGCGGGTATGACCACACATCTACACTAGTACTCCCCGTCCCCGACTGGTAGAGTGGATCCAAGCAAGACACGTTACGATACGGGATTCTACGAGAAGGGAGCAAGTCTCCTCGGAAATCGGTGTCCATATACTGCACAAGAACTACAAGTGAGCTTGCACAAGATATACCAAGATAACGAGGAATAACATCTCATGTCGGGATCCATGAATACCAATCCGTGTGACCAATGTGTCGAGAACAAGCATATCCACACTAATTACATGAATCATAACAATCATTATAAATTGGAAAAGTGTCAGAGAATGTACTCGCCTGAAATATGATATGGTACGTCAACCGGAGCAAATGCAGCGTCTCGAGGACCTATAGAGAACAAGACGTATCAATACTATACTTAGAAAATAAAGTCAAATCAATTTGAATCCTATTAAGTCATTCTAGGTCAAGACGCGTCAAACTAGACTGTACGAGGTCAATCTAAGTCATATTAGGTCTAGCTAGGTCATACTGGGTCAATGCAAGTCAAACGGAATTAATCTAGGTCGATTTGAGTCAACGGTTGACTTTTTGGTCAACCGGTCAACTCTGGTCAACCGTGGTCAACTGTGGTCAACCCTAGGTCAACTCTAGGTCACTGGTGACTAACAGTTGACTTCCGGTCAACTGCACAAGTCTAATGAAATTTGGGACTAAATTGGGTAAAGTGTTGACCCATAGTTGACTTTTGGTCTAAAAAGTCAACCGTGGTCAACCGGGGTCAAGACTAGGTCTAGGCGACTATTTCTAATCATTACCAACCTATACAACCCATATCGAAGTCCATCTTGGACTTCGAAACCCATTTCTTGGCCATAGGCCAAATTCCTATTTTACCCTTAAAAAGGGCAAAATTCCAACTTCGACAATTAGCTAGTTAGCCTACCTACGCTTGATATTTTGACCCGATCTCCCCAGGGTAGTATGATACTAGCCTATACATATAATATCTACCAAAATACCTAGGTAACGTGGACATTCGGTCCACGATACGGTCCGTTGTCAAAATATTGAATATTTCAAGATACGCATCGATACGGCGCGATACCGGCGCCCTACGACTCCGATTCCCACTCGGGAGCCTACCCGCAAAATCTAAATCACGTATTCTTGCCCCACGCCAAGTTTCAACTCAATCCGATACTCCGAGCTCCGTTTCGCCCTCTAACTCGGTTTTCCTCTTTTTCTATTCTAGCTTTCTTCCTATTCTTCTAACTTCTTCCAATCTTTCCTCTTAACCTCTAATTCTTTTCTAACTTCTCATTCCATAATCTTCTTCTACTCTTCTCTACGATTCTAACCATATATATATATATATATATATATATATATATGTATATATATATATATATATATATATATATATATATATATATAGGTGAAAAGGGGGGTTAAATAGGCTTAAAGGCTAATGGGGGGGGGGGGGGGGTTTGCTGCTGTCACAGCAGCTCCATAGCAGCTGCTGCTGCTGGTCCTACTGCTGCTGCTGCAGCCATTCTTCTTCTTCATCTTCTACTACTTCTTCTCCTCCTATTCCTCCTCTACACTCTCTCTCTATATATATCTATATATATATATATATATATATATATATATATATATATATATATATACTTATCTATCTACCTATCTAAATATATATATACACATATCCATATCTATATATATAAACTCACTAACCCACACATATCTATACCTATATGTAAATACATACACACACACACTCATCAATATATATATATAAATACATACACACATATGTCTATATATATACATATACCTATATATACATATAGACACACACACACCCTCTCACACAAACACACACACACACTCACACAAACACACACACACACTCACAAGCTCTCACCACCACTCTCATGACACACACACTCTCACAATACCACCACCACCACTCTCTACACACACACACACAAATACATATATATATATATATATATATATATATATATATATATATATATATATATATATATATACACACATAGATATATATATAAATACACACACACACATTCTCTCTACCACACTAACACACACAAGCACACTCTCACACAACACCTCCCTCATGACAACACCACCACCACTCTTAAATGGTATATATATATATATATATATATATATATATATATATATATATATATATATATATATACCATTTAATATATAAAACCCCCAATAATCCTCTAACCTAGATTTTAGGGAAATCCTACAAAATTTGTGGGCAAAGTGTAGAGAATCCTCTTCTCTACACTTATTGTGAAGCAATAAATGGAGTAGAGAAATTAAATGGAGAATTAAAATCATACCTAGAATGGGTTCTTGGGAGAGAGAAAGAGCTTGGAGGAAGAAAGATTTTTTTTGAAAGAGAGAGAGAGATATTGACTTTGTGAAGAAGAAAAGGGGGGGGGGGGGGGTTGCCTCTTGGCCGGCCAAGTGGGGGAGGAAATGGGTTTGTGGGTTTGGGTTGGGGATCCAATAAGCCTTAAACCCAATAGACTTAGTTTGGGTTCGGTTTGGTTCGGTTTGTTTCTAATGAACTAATTAAGCTCTAAAATGACTAATTAAGCCATGAAAAATAGGGTTTAAGATTTCTAACCTAATTTGGATGATATGTGGGCTAAGCCCAGCTAGTATGTGGGTCCCACTAGGGTCCAGGCTACCCGGGTCTCCAATTTGAGTCCGAATTGGATAAAATCCAAACCAACCCAAATAAATCCCAAAAAATCACATACAATAAATAAAAATTCCTAAAAATTATAAAACTTGAAAAATGATAAAAATACCCCTAATTTGAAAACTGGGGGTGACAATAACTTATAACTTTATTAATCATATTTAAAATCATAATTATAATAATTATTAATCATAACTATAATCTTAATTAATAATTTATTAATTACTATTCAATTATAATCATAATTAATAATTTATTAGTCTTATTATAATCTTAATTAATAATTTGTTAATGATATAATCTTAGTTAATAATATTTTAATCACAATTATAAGCATAGTTAATAATTTATAATTTAATAATTAATATATTTTAATAATTTTAATTAATAATTTATTAATCATAACTATTATCGTAGTTATAATAATTATTTATTTATTAATTCTAACTATAATTATTATTATTATATTTAACTAATAATTATTTTATTATTTTATTAATTAAATTTTTATTATAGTCATAACTATTAATTTATTAATCATAATTATAATCTTAATTATTAATTTAGTTAGTAACATTTTATTATAATCTTAATTAATTAATATACTAATTGTAATTATAATATTAATTAATTAATATTTTATTATAATCCAATGGCAATTTTTAGTTTTTTATCCAATAAATTGGATTTGGATTTCAACTAAATCCAATGGACTAACCAAATAATGGATTTGATAAATGGAATTTGGGAAATTCAAGATTTAGATTTGAATTTAAATTTTGGATTTTCAAATACAAATCCAAATTTTATTTACCAAACAAGTCCTAAGGAAAAATCAACTGAGTAAATAAGTTACTATGTCATTTTGTATGAACACTAATATTTATCATATTACAAAGGTTATATATACTTTTGTGGCCTTCCTCTTTTATGGGCCCTGGGCGATCGCCCTGGCCAGGACCGGCCGGCCCTGACTTTTGTTACAAATTTTTTTAGCACATATAATTTTAACTATTTTATATAGACACAGTTGTTACACAAGCAAATAGCCACATATTTTTCAGTAAAATTATGTTCTAGTCAAAATATAGAATAAAAATATATCAATATAAAAAATAAAAATATATTAACTAGTTAGAAATATAATATTGATATATCAATAAAAAATTTTCTGTATGACTATTAGTATTATATATATATATATATATATATATATATATATATATATATATATATATATATATATATATATATATATATATATATATACATGAATGATATGAAATAGATATTAAAGCTTTTATTGCATTTCAATTTCGTAAAACATCAATTAGTTATACCTAGCTAATAAAAATTAAAAAGCAACTTATATTTCATCTCCAATAGAAAAATCTAGGTACAAAACTAACAACCACCATCTCGCAAAATTTGGAATTCTTTTTATATATAGGAACACTGTTCACTGTTAAAAGTTTGACTAAGGAATCCCATGTATGTATTGACTATGTAGCAAACTTTTACTTACTAACCTAGTTAACTTATAACTTCGGATTATATTATTTCTATATTTGATCTCTTCCCTTGTCGTAAATAGAGGGACACTCCAAAGGCCATCTCTAATGGGAGGCTATATCTCCCATGTTTCTATGATATAAATTTATTTTAGTAAAATATCTTTCAATGTTGATTTTTATCCCAATTTTTATAATATGTGACATTAATGTAGAATGGAGAATCTCTAAGGATTTCTATATATAGAAACACTAATAGAAACTCTTCATCTCTCATGATAATTATTATTGGATTCCACACAATTAAATTGATCATTTTATTTTGTGACACCTAAGATAGAGCGGAGAACCATTGGAGTTTTTTTTTAAACAATTTTTATGTAGAAACTCTTCCAACTATGATAGAAAACTCCTTAAAGTACAATGAAAATTAGGATATAAACTCAATTTTAGAATTCATTAGTGGAGATGGCCTAATATTATAGCTCTTGAAATCGCCCCTAGTAATCATGAGTATTGCAAAATAGTGTTTACCAAGTTCAACACCGATAGAGAATAATGTTTACCAATTGACCGTGAGTGAAATACATAATATTTTATTGCACAAATTATCAAAAAATTTATTTAATGCAAACATAATAACTATATGTAAAATAAATATACACCATATTTTCAATTATCACAATTTATTTTGCAGTCAATATACTTGTATACCCACTAACAATAGTAATTATTACTCCATTTTACATGATTTCTTCCTCATCCTATCTCGATTTAATGTCACAAAGCCGCAACAACATATTGAACTCATTTCTACAACAACAAAAGTTAGCATTCGACATGCTAATTATATTGTTCAAAATAACAGATTCATAAAATCCTGTGCATTGTTTACAGGAAACATGACAATATATTTGCAATGGTTTCATTATAACAAGTGTTAAATGCGTCAAATATTACACGATATTTTTATTTATTATTTACAGGCAACCAAATAGATCCGTAAGAATGAATTATCCTTTAATTTTTAAGTTTTATTACAAGGAACTTTTTTGAATTCTCCGTACGTGCTTCTTTTGATTTTGTTATTTTAAATTTTTTTAATATTTCGCTTAGTTATTTCAAGTGTATTTATGATTGGTTTGGTATTATTGCTACTTTTAAAGAAAAACCGAAAGTAATTTTTCCATGCTTTAAAAAAAATGGAAGAAAAAAAAGAAAAAGGAGAAAGCATTATAAACAAGTCGTACTAAGCTCAGCCATACCTACGGTAATACTTTATTGTATTTTTTTTTTTAGAAGCCAAGAACCTCAATAACTAATATATTAGTCGTTTCATACATTTATATCCCTACATGGGCAACAAAACACTCTATTGGACATAGAATCGAAGAGAGTTGGTGAGACATGAGTCATGATCAGAGTCTTCAAAATGCAAGAGATCGCCTTCGCACATAGCAAGGCTTCAAAATGTTACAACCGTCGCATTCAGTTCCTAGGCACGCTTTCTTGGTTCGGAGCACGGATCAGTATATTATCGTGTACTGGTGGGTAGCTAATTAAATTATGTGCTCTTATTTGGTTTAATAAGTTATGTGAAACATGTTATATAATCAGTGATCTTTATAACCATCATAGTGAATTACATGCAAGCATTTGATATGCATAATAACATAAATTACGTTAAAACTTACCCATGACAGAGCGTATTGTTGCAGTGTGAAAGTTACCATATTATTTTATGTCAATTGTTATCATTTACTAGCATAGCTAGTGTGTGTAAATGTACATGTGAAGGTCACTGACACCACAAGCCATCTCAGGCTATAACTTGGTTTAGACGGCGATCCTTTCAGCGCAAGTAGCGAGTCCCGTTGAAAGCTTCTGAATAATCAGTGTTAGTATCCATCACAATTATCATGTTTTCTCCTAGGTCGAATTGGTCCCGTGGCCCCCGGGTTTGCCGTTCGAGAAAACTTTACCTTGTGCACAAGTTGTCCATGACCGTGCAAGACTAAACTAGTTACTTAAGCATGGTCTGACATAAGAATTTAACCAATTTTTTTATCGTGTTCCGCCTTGCTGTGGCAACATTTATTCAATGAATCATTCTTTTGCTTAACACATATATATAGCAGGAATAACATAACAAGTAAGTAGCAGTTTCATGGCATAGCAATTTTTATAGCGGATGTACGTGAGAAATCGTACAATAGTTCATTAGAAATAAGCATTCGTGTTCTTGCATCTTCAACTAACATTATATCGATTGATTTGGAGAACAAGAGGGTCAAGGAGATGAAGGGTCAGCCACTTCTTGATTTGTTTGAGGCGAGAGATAAGAGGACGGTTGCGCTGGACAACGCCTACGCGATCACCTGGAATCGCATATGCAACGAATTAGCACCCTTCCTTTCTATTCCGAGTTCATATGAAATACGAAGTTCGAAAAACGCAAGCCATGAAATCCATCGAAAACATTCACGAAAATGTATTCACCAAATAAGCAAGTGCGACATGAAAAACAGAGCAACGAGATGTCTCTCCCGACTCAACCGCATAGTCCATCATCGAGACGCATCCCGCTGAATATGTGTGACTTGATTCTGAAGAAGCCATTCCATAACGAGGAAATAATTTTGATTCAACCGGTCCCGACCAATCAATAGCGACAGTGTTTTTTAACTACGCTCCCCGTGTCGCAACGAGGAACGTGCACGATGTTGGGACAGGACGCTATATTATAACCAACTAAGAAAAAGTTTCGTCCTCGAAACTTAAGAATAGAACATACCTCTAAGAAAATAATGAATGAAACTTTTTAACTTAATATGTGGCTCTCAGGTCATAGTTCCATGGATTTCTGCTAGGTTGGAAAAGTATGTTGTCTATTTGACGGAAAAAATATCGTCGAGATGGAACTTAGGTTACGGAGTTCCCATCGAAAGAAATGAATCCCTTTTCATTTAATTGAATCCAAACCAAAATAATATGAATTTTGAAAAAAGTTTGTTTTATTAAGAAAGTATGTATTTTACTTGATTTATTCAAATATTGTATGGTAAACTTTTCATGTTACCAAGAACATATGCGAGAACTCAAGAAAAAAAATGTGCCTAAGTTCATGTAAGCTCTTATTAGGTTCGTAGAATCAAGCACGACACAAAGAAACATCAAAATTTTTAAAAATAACTACATAATGCATGAAACTATACTGTGAGATTCGACAAGCTTAGTTCACATAGTTTTACTATTACTTTTTAAACTTAAATTCGTCAAACAAGTATTTGAGGTGATTATCACACCAAATAGAGAGAGATATAGAAAAAGTAGGGAGTAGTAGGAAAGTGGCCAACCTGTAAAATCAATTTAGTGATACTGATATTCAGTGAAGAGGTTATTTGCTGTCGTGAAAAATGATTAACCACAAGACCCGCAACCTCGACCCGCACCTAAACTTAGGGGGTACAAAGGCATCAATTCGAAAGAAGATAAAATATTTGGGGGCATTTTAACAAAGTGTACAATGAGCGTGATATATAAAGAAGAATCTCCCACGGTGTTATTGTTGAATGCTTGCCTTGTAGGAAATGACTACAATGGAAACCTAATTACGACACAACATGTCACGCCCCGAGTCGACAAACCATTCGTCCTCGATGTTATTTTGCTGAATCGATCGTCCTCGCTAAGGCGTGATGCCGTACGAGTCTGGAATTGCACTCGTACAAGGCAAAAATGTTACGTTAGTTTTTATATTGAAACGCCAAGTTGAAACTTCACAAATCACATCAAATTGAGATGCAATATAGGAAGATAGAAATATGCTTTTTCATTCATAGCTTGCAACTAAGTGCAAGTCGTAATTATATTGGATGCCATTACGGCTACATTGATTGAAAACAAAAGAAAACATACTCGACAAGCTGCTTAACTAACACTTGCCGTTCCATACATTCGCCCCTTTATACATAAGCCGTCGATTGAATTGACTTCAAAATACTTCAGCATAGGAAGAGCTTCAAAACGCCTCTCCGCACTTCAGGTTCAGTTTAGATCGCCCACCGCACCTGGGGAAATTGGGGGAGGGGATTAGCACACTTGCTAAGTGGACGAGACGAACCAACTCGTCTAAATCGACTCTGATTGTTAAGGTAGGCATGCTTTAGAGTTGTCTTTCTATTTAGAACTAAATGAATTCAGTTCATATCGATAGCCATCTTTGAAGTAATAAAGTCTATAGTAAGACATAACAATTTATCCCATTTCTTACCACGGCAGTGCTCGTCCCTGCATAAAAACAGAGATAATACTTACTACCTGCATAAGATAATAGGTGAGCATGCTACTATCTTATATGCGCGGTCATTGGTGTTACACACCACGTGGAACTATCTCAACGACCTTTCGGCCCGTTCAGTCTAGGTTGCAAGCCTGACTGACGGTCCCGCAATGCATCAGTGCCGAAGCACGATTATCATTCCCCTAGGTTGATTCGATTCCGATGCCCCGGTTATCGATTCGAGAAAAATCAACTTGTGCACAAGCTGTCTATGACCATGCCAATGCGTGAACATTTTAATATGTCACGCCCCAGAACCAGAATACTGGAGAGCGGGGGCAGACATAGCCAGCTACGTATATTGAAATGGAAACCACCTCGATATACGGTCATGGCTGTCTAGATATGTGAGAGTTTTCTACAAGCCAACAGTCTCTTATGGTCATGAACAAGCCTAGTGTCTCAATCACCACAAGTAAGTAAAGTCGCAAGATGTATGATCATTAAATATACAATAATAAGGCGTCCCAAATATTACATATTCAGCTGATCATGAAGCTAGTCGTTACAAAATATTAGGACTAGCAAGAGTTTAGTCATACATGATCAACCCTAGGATTTGTCAATCATGTTTACAGCCCGTAGGCAGACAGTAAGTAAAAGTGCTTCGAGCTAACAGGTGCTCGTCGGCTAAACGCCTCAAAAGAATAATTTTTACAATAGAGTAAGCGAAACAAAATAGAAAACCCACTTTTGGCCCGGATTCCGTCTAGTGTTCACCATTGGGCTGGAAGCTTGGTAGATCCTCGGGAGCTGCTCTGAAATCTGGCCACACAAAACCAGCTGGGTCAACCCCAGAAAGAGCAAGTGCCACAAGGGGGCCACGAAATAAGAACAAAAGCCAGCAATCAGCACAGAAAATCTAATATTAAAACTAAAATTATGAAAACATGTCAGGATGATATACGACGAGATAACCATGGAACTATTCCGATAACCAGGTTACAATCCGTAAACCAAACAAGGACCGGGGTTGTAACCCTTCATCTGAACAGAGCTTGGTTTCCCACCATTTATCGACAAGATAAGTAATGTAAGTAATCAAGACAGAAAACAATCTTACATGGGATCAAGACATGACTAGACTGGTTATACCTCATTCAATCAATCACGGCCAAGCAGATCCTATGGCTTACTACTTTAACTAACTAGGGTTATCACAGGCCTAATTACTAACAAGATGCAGTGAGATTGTTCCACAGCCACAAGCCCTGCAGACCATCCAGGTTACCCAGGACGAAAGATTAGGGTTGAATTCAGGTGGGTACATCGTCCAGGAGACGCATGTACCCTGAGGTGACTTAGAGGGTGCAACACCTGACAGTGTGCTGGAAATGCGCCCTACTCGACGGCAGGCTACAAATCCCTGGAGCGCCCAGGTAACGGGATTGCCTGTAGCTGTGTCATCTCTTCATGACTACTGTGTTATTCTAGTTTTTAGCCTTAATCCATTTTAGTAGGTACTCCTGACCGTGGTACTCAGGAGTCCCATCCTAGACATGATGCAAGACTGGACAAGTGGATTTAACAAGCAAGCAAGAAAGAACCACCCACGGTGTCAAGACAGGTCAAGCTAAGTTATCAGGTCATGTCAAGTCAGGAGTGTGCCGTCACGGGCCACTATCAAGTTATCAAGATAAATCAAGTCAGGGTACTTGTCAGGAGTGCGCCACGACGGGCCACTATCATATCAGGTTGGTCATGTCAGGAGTGCACCACTACGGGTCACTGTCGTGTTATGCAAGTTCCTTGCCATACCAAGCCATGTACAATAGTCATTCTAAACATATTAAGTAAAATCAAGTTCATGACAAAAGGCGTAAGGATATAAAATGGGCATAAAATATCTAATAAAATATCAAAGTACAGGGTTATAGAAGAGCCAAGCTTAAAGATATAAAACCGAAACTCTAAGAGCCAATGGATTAAGCAAGGGGTCAAGGGGCAGCATACGTGCAAAAGCACGCACGCAGGGAAGCTGCGTACGCACAAAAGAACGCACGCAAGGCTCGCTCAGGTCTGCGTACCAAGGTACACTCAAGTCTGCGTACCAAGGCACACTCAAGGGGAGCAGCGTTCGTGAAAAGTCACGCACGCTCAAGGGAGCAGCGTACATGAAAAGTCACGCACGCTCAAGGGGAGCAGCGTTCGTAAAAAGTCACGCACGCTCAAGGGAGCAGCGTTCGTGAAAAGTCACGCACGCTCAAGGGAGCAGCGTTCGTGAAAAGTCACGCACGCTCAAGGGTAGCAGCGTTCGTGAAAAGTCACGCACGCTCAAGGGAGCAGCGTTCGTGAAAAGTCATGCACGCTCAAGAGAGCAGCGTACATGAAAAGTCACGCACGCTCAAGGGGAGCAGCGTTCGTAAAAAGTCATGCACGCTCAAGGGAGCGGCGTACATGAAAAGTCACGCACGCTCAAGGGAGCAGCGTACATGAAAAGTCACGCACGCTCAAGGGGAGCAGCGTTCGTGAAAAGTCACGCACGCTCAAGGGAGCGGCGTACATGAAAAGTCATGCACGCTCAAGGGGAGCAGCGTTAGTGAAAAGTCACGCACGTTCAAGGGAAGCAGCGTTCGTGAAAAGTCACGCACGCTCAAGGGAGCGGCGTACATGAAAAGTCACGCACGCTCAAGGGACACGCTTCCAACAGGAAGCGTACCTAAGTCTGCGTACGCAGCGCTAAAGAGCACACGTAGCTCAGGGTGCGTAAGCTAAACAGCTCTGCACACTGCTCACTGTCTTCTCCAAACAGCAAGAACACCATGGATGAACCCAAGGCTTCAAAGCATCATAACTTGGCCATCCGAACTCCAAATCCAGATTTCCAAAGTTCCAACTTGGGTAGAATTGAATGATCTTCCACTTGGAAACACCAAAACCCATGAAAATCCAACTTAAAGAGATCAAACCATGCAAAATCCGAAAATAGAAATAACTTAGATCTAGAGCAAAGGAGACTTCAAATCACAAAACACCAAGTTCTAATGTTGATCACCATGTCCTAATCTATCAAATAAACCAAGAAAATAGGGCTCTCATGAAGTGGCAAGGTGCACTTGCCTAGGGTTAAGAGAGTTGTGGAGGAAGGATAAGAAGAAGAAGAAGGAAATTAATGGTAGAAGTTATGAGGAGAGAGAGTGGTAGGTGGGGGTTATAAAGAGGGTAAGTTGTGGTGGGTTGAGGGGTAGCATAGGTTAAGGTGATCCAACTCACATAAAACCGAACCAATCCAAATAAAACCGAGCCATGCCAAAACCCAAAATACGGGAAATACCGAACTCCCACAAGTTTGAGAAAAATACATGCCAAAAATCCAGATACGAGTATAAATATGAAATACGGAAAATACGGAAAATGAGGGTGACATAATATATGCAATGAACATTTTAATATATGCAAACAGTTTTATATAGCGCGGACAATATTGAACGACATTATCATTTCTCCCAACTCATACAACGATTCATTTTCCATAAAGCCGTACTCCCGATTTAGCATCCCGTGGGCACCAAATTGTCCGAGGCATCATAACCCATGATCGACGTTTTATTTTATTTTGCAGCACGTGAAATAGTCTATCTTTTTACTAGAACCTTAAACTTTCTTGTTTATGTGATAAACTTGTATTTTTCAGAGTACGTTTCTCTAAATCGATACATTTTTTCCGAGTTCTTGATGTTAGTGGATTGACATGCATTTAACTTGGCATAGTCGATTTGAATGAATTCGAGACAAAGAAAATTTTGTTTGTGGGACAGAGTAGATAAGAAGGGGCCGAATCACCCACCAAGTTCCGCGATCGTGCCGACCGTCGAAGCGCTTCGCAACGTTCAAGCTTTAGTTACGCGAGCTCCTGTAATGGCACCAACACTTTGTTAGGATTCCTTCTTTTTCCTTTACTTCAAAATTTGTAGATTGTATCCAGAAAAACGACGCGAAAGCGCTTCATCAAAATCTAGCGGCAAAAGCTCCAAGAAAACCATACAGCGGTTCGATCCCGTCGAAGGGACTTATATATAGCTCACTCGCTGAGACGTAGCCCGCTGCATCTAGGACTTATTCCAACAAAAGTCGTTCCATTAGTTGGATCGATTCTCGTAACGTCCGTCCAAATAGATTTGATCGATGCCGCAAGGTGTTATCATTTACCAAGCTTAGCGATCGAGTCAGATGGCCATCTAAGTTCCCAGTCGATCTGACTCGGTGTAAGCATATTATGAAGTCCGTCGTCTATCGAAAGCAGGGCGCTACATAATAAACCACTAAGAAAAAGTTTCGTGTAACACCCAGTTTTCCAGATGAGGATAATTTTAAAATTTTATAATTATAATTATTATTTAATGATATTTATTTCATATTATAATTTTTAGTGATTTTTAAATTATTTTAAACTATTTAAATTCATGACTTGTGGTTTTGACGTTTTGCTAGTGAAACCCTAGAGACTGTTTGACCTAGAGCCTAACCATGTGATTATGATATTTTAATGTCATTTTTGGCCTAAGGATATTTTTGCATTTGAACTCTTTGAATTATTTTGATATCATTTTATTATTTATGATATTGTTTTGGGGTTATTTGAGTCGGGTTCGAATTTCAACTCAATCCGACTTGAAACGGGGACCCGGGGGTAGTTTGACTCTAGTAGGACCCACACACTAGTTAGGCATGGCCCACATAATATTAAATTTAGTCCACATGATAGAAATATTTTAGTTAGAGGTTAGACTAATTATTATGGATAAGGTTAGTGTGATTAGAGACTTTAGAATGACTAATTTAGCCCCAACCAATTAGCCCTTTCTTAATACTCATAGAATAGGTTAGTGGAGGCATTTTAGACCTTACCATAATAGGACAAATAGCCCCATATGGCCAGCCACTTTGGGAGAGGATAGGCTCAAGTTTATTTCATTATTCTCATCCACACTCTCTCTCTTGTTCTTCCCCAAATTCCTAGAGAGGAATCCCTAGCAATTTCTCCACCAAATCCTTCCATTTCGCCACCAAATCTTCTTCTTTCCTTCTCCATTCTAGCCAAGGAGGAAGCTACCCAAGTTTGGGAGGATTCGGAGCTCGTTCGTGTCCTTTTGGAATCTCTACGTGTCGGTGTCGCTCCGGGAAGGCTTCTCTTCGATTCGATCTATCGGGAGGTATAAATCCCTTCTTCTTTTTATTTTCTCATGCATATAGGTCTATTTTGAACCCATAGGAATGACCTCCATGGTTGCATCTCCATTTGTGTTCATTTCGTGTCTATTTGGAGGTCATAGGAGTGTCTTTTGTGTTGTAGTTGTGTCCATGTGGGAAAATTCCAAATTTGGACACATTATGTGTTGTTGTTATGTATGAATAAATTATTACATGTTTAATCTCATATTTTTGTATTGGAGATGTGTTCTATAGTGTCTCATATATATATTAGTGTAGAGAGTGAGTTCTTGATATATTATGTTATATACTTGTGTTCTTTTGTCTCAAACTATCCAAATCCGTCATAATTTTTATCCACGTTTTTAATTTCAGCCCTAACTTAGAAATGTCATAACTTCTAGCTCAAAGCTCGGTTTAATCTCTCGTTTTTTTTTAAAAAGAAGCATATTGAAGTTAGCTTTCCAAAAACATGTATTAATAGGCCTAATTCTTTCTGTAACTTTCTGGAGAATTATTTGAGTGTCAGCTGTACGAAAGACAAACGCGTTCTCGGTGTTTTCGCGATTCCGGGAGTTTCCGGAAATGAAAACGCGATCCGTTTGAAGTTTCGGAAAGCTAACACATAGATCTATAACATACTTTAATCCTAGATTTTAATTCATGCTGAGATGGTACAGTATTGATTATTAGTAGGAGTTACTATTCGGCATATGTATTTTGTGCACCCTTGTGTGTAATATAATGTTCTATTTGATTTTAACCCATGTTAATGTATATACATTATGTAATTAAATAGAGAATGCAAGCATGAGTAAATGTTTAAGTAAATGATGTATGATATGTAAGTATCCTATCTAATGTAAACATGTATAAGTATGGCTTGTAATGAATATGTAGGTTCCATAGTATGTAATGTATGGTGCATATAGTGGTGCAAGAGAATAAATGAATGATGAATGAATGCAAGCATGAATGTAATGTAATAATAGATGTAATATATGTAGCCTTGTTAGGAATAAAACTAGAATTTAGTTTTGTTTCACTAAATAAGAGATACATGAGAACTCATATATGTGAATGTTAACTTCCTATTGACACTTTGCTACACAACTGTCATGCCTCACTATCATTCCACACACAATGCACACTACACTATATAACCCTCACACCCTCACTCATTGACACTCTCACTCACACATTGCCTAACACTCATTCCATGATAACACACACATGTTCTTGTGCACTTTCATGACACACACACACACACCCATGAACACATACACATGCTCTTCTCTCTCTCTCTCTCTCTCTATATATATATATATATATATATATATACTATACTATACATGGCTAAATGTGTTAATGTGGTAAATAGAGTTTTCCCATAGTTATATATACATATATGTGATATAGGGCCTAATGTTGAATTCTCTTTTCGTGTACTCCTCCATGTTCACACACACACATAGCTTTACATGTTAGCTTCCTTTCTCTTATGTATAATATTGAATGTGATGGCTTGTGTTTGGCTTGTATAGCCTTGTGATTGGTGTGTGATTGCTAGACTAGGCTTGGTTAGGCCAAGTGAGACTTATTAGACTTGTTGGGCTAGGATTTGACCTAGTTGACCTAGTTTGACTAGTCTAGTTGACTGGAGTTGACCAAGTGTTGACTTTAGTCTAGTTTGACCTAAACAACATGCAGATGCATTATAGATTATATTTATCATTCTATGTGTACATCTTGATTTGTGTTGCTCTAACTAGGAGTCAGGTACCTCATCTCGGACAGTACATTTACTTCAGACATTCAGATACGAGGTGAGTACATTCTCTGACCGTTTCATACTTGTCTGAATTTATATT
Organism: Iris pallida; assembly: GCA_029216955.1. Lineage (NCBI taxonomy): Eukaryota > Viridiplantae > Streptophyta > Magnoliopsida > Asparagales > Iridaceae > Iris > Iris pallida. The sequence goes on along the minus strand of JANAVB010006599.1, from coordinate 28,360,361 downwards.
CTTGCTCTAGATTACTGTACTTGATGCTGACACGATCATTATCACGGATTGGTACTATACGGATCTTCTTCTGAGATGTTATCTCCTTGTATTCACTAAATATATATTGTGATGTGCATTTTACTTACATATTGTATTTATTGAATACCCATATCCTTGTATACTCTTTGTGCATATTGTACTCTCAGTATCACATGAGTCCCAGGGATAGACCATTGTACAACTATTGTATAATATTGTATATCTATTGTATAATATTGTACATCCATTGTATAATATTGTACATCTATTGTATAATATTGTACATCTATTGTATAACATTGTACACTATTGTGCAAGATAACGTAACCGGAGTAGATCCTTGTGTATTGATTTGGGGAGGAGGAGTAGAATTGGTTATGTAATCAAATCCTATTGTACAATATTGTATAACTATTGTATATGTCTATTGTACACCCACGTATAATGGAGTTACCATTGTATTTTCCTAGACCGTTTACATAACCATATTGTACTCTAAATCATAGTTGGCTTACAGTTCTTATTTATCATATTTAGATATTTTCTGTTATCAAATCTCTACTGTTTTTCATATACTTCTTACTTTCAGCGTTTCATATACCTTACTCTATTGCATGCTTTATATTTCCTAACATGATATGAACTGTGTGAGATGTTTTGTGCTCGCTCCCGTCCTGACTGGACCTGTTGAAAATTTTGTAGAGGATGATGAGGCACCCTGCACCCTTACTTGGAGTTTGCCTAGTTGACACTCGCGACCTGGACCCCAGGGGAGGTTCAGGCAGCTGCTGAGGTCGATACGTTGCTTAGTATAGATAGTTTAGACTGTTTTCCTTTTATGTTTAGTTGTTGTTCTTGATTCAGAGTTTGTATATTGTAGAGATGTTGAGGCTTGTATTTCATTTCTGTTGTACCTCGGTTGAAGATTCTCTTATCTATTTTTATCGTGCCATATTCTATCTCTAGATTGTGATTGAGTTGTACTTCTGTATTGGCCTCCTTATGGAGAGCATTCATATTATGTTAGTTATAGTTCATGACCTAGAACAGCGTTCTACCACCGACACTGCGGCGTAGGCTGGACGTTGTTACGCTCTCGTACCCTCACAGTGGGTGCGGGTCGTGACACGTTTTTAGTGGTGGCCCATGCAGGTCGAGTTTATGTAGTGGTATTCGAACTAGAGTATCACTACAGCCTGCAGCAGGATTAGGATTATTTTTAGAGGTACTCAATCACATTAGGAAAAACTCTTAATCAGATTCCTTTGTCTAAAATTGTTGTTTATTGACTTCCCTTGAATATAAACTGTCCTCCTTTGAATTTTTGCTTCATTCTCAAAAATTGCTCCTTGTTTTGATCTGTTTTCATGATGGTTATGAAGACAGGATCTCATCACTTCGGTTCGGGGGATACTATCGAGAGGCTGGCCACCTCTCGTCCTGTTCATCAGGGCCTCGAGACCGCAGCTCCTGTTGTGCCGACTCAGGTTGGCGTATCTGCTACATTGGAGGTGCACCTCTATCTATACAGAGATTTTCTCCCGTCATTTCTGATTTCTCTCAGCAGCGGTGATTCATGCAGCATCAGCAGCAGACCACGGGAAACCAGCAGGGCGAGCTATCGTCAGGACAGTCAAGGATGCACAGACCATTGGAGATCTTGCTGCAAGTTCCGTTCTTCTCAATTCCATTCCCGGAATTGTCTTTTATAACTACCTTGAAATCCGATTCCATCTGTTCCTTGCTGATTTATTAAGTTTGTCATGTTGTTCTTTTGTTATGATGTTTTTCTTCAGAATCGTATGGGCTAGGTCACCTAAATCATGGGATCTAGGATCTTCGATAGTTGTGTTAGTTGGCATAGTGAGGACATGAAGTCAGATTTCAGATGTATTTCTTGGGTATGGAAATTTAAGGTTTTCGCCGTCGCATGCGACTATACGAAAATTTTAAATACCATGAACCTAGAGGTACGTACCTTAGTCAAGGACTCTATGATTATCGTAGCCTTGCTCACTAGCATGATGAAGACTCTGGACAACATGATTTTGGACAGACGCATATGATTAACAGATTGTATCTTGAGAAGGTTTAAAATATCATACCCTTTTTGTTGTTATAAATGACTTAGGAGTAGGGATATTTAGATTGTAGAGCTTGTTCATAGGTAGTTCCTTCATAGTATATAGATATGGTGACTTGTAGAGTGTCTGTACCCTAGAGGTGATATAGTTAGCATTGGTGCTAGAATAGTAACCCATTGCAGATAATTTCCTGTTATTATGATACCAACCAGTTACGTATAGGATGTTAGTATGCCATACAACCTTGATGATTATTTATTGTTTTCCTTTACCCTTCCAGTAAGGCACCCAGTAACCAGAGCCTGTCCTTGAGCATAGTTGTAGTTTCACCTAGGACTAAGAGGTCTTTATATATAGATGATATACTTAGGATATATGTGATGGGTTGTTGTTCTTGAGCATATATATATATATATATGTGGTATTTGGGATTGGTGTGCTTAGCTTGTGGGTAATTAGTTATGTGTGACTTGATAGGATTTGGAAGTTAAGAGCTAGTCTATTATAGAGTTTTCTTTGCTAATCCCTAGTTGCCAAAACTAGGTAGCTAGCATAGGTAAAAGTCCTAAGAAGTTGACGAGCTGATGACCAAGTACTAGAATGTTGAGGAAATTGACTAGTGATTGACCCTTGTCTATGTTCGGCCTATAAAAGGGTGCGATCATCTTAATTTCGAGGACGAAATTTTTATAAGGTGGGTAGGATTGTAACACCCAGTTTTTCAGATGAGGGTAATTTTGAAATTTTATAATTATAATTATTATTTAATGATATTTATTTCATATTATGATTTTTAGTGATTTTTAAATTATTTTAAACTATTTAAATTCATGACTTGTGGTTTTGACGTTTTGCTAGTGAAACCCTAGAGACTGTGTAGTGCCCCGAAATTCGTGATACGTATTTTATACATGTTCATATTTCTGACCCGTATTTCTCATTTTCTTTGATTAGTTAGTTGTGGTTTATTTTCATATTTAGCATTGTGGTTTAATTGTCATTTATCGTTCATGAATTTATTTTGATTAAGTGGAGCTTGGTTTTATTCGGATGGAAGAAGGATTGGGTTGGTTCGGCTTGGCTTGGTTTACTTGGTCCATCATGAACCAAGGTGAACCCCTACCTACCACCCCCATCATCATTTATTAACCCCACCCTCTTTCTCTCTCATCATTCACTCTTCTTCTTCCTCACCGTTGCTCTCCACCTACCAAGAGTTTTAGGCAAGTGTAACTTGCTTCTTGAGGGATCTTGATTTTTATTGTTCCATTCTTTTATTTATATGATTATAAACCTCTTTAGAACTTGGAGTTTTTAATTTTGATGGATAGATTCTTCTAGATCTACATTTTAACTTTGATTTCATGGAGTTTTCTTGGTTTTGGTCTATAAAACTTGTTATTTTCGAAAACTAATAGTTCCATGAGCAAGAGCACGAAATTTCGTGTGAATTTGGTTTTTGATTCACCTCATTTCGAGTTAAAATGAAGTTTTTATGGCCAAAACAAGTTTTTCTGAATTTTCATGTCGGCTGAAGAATGTGGGCTGACGTAAAATCAGAATTTACGCAGGAAGGCTAGCGTAAAATCAGAATTTACGCAGGAAGGCTAGCGTAAAATTAGAATTTACGCAGGAAGGCTTGCGTAGAATGTAATATTTTACGCAGGGAACCCTGGAATTGCGTAAATTACGCTGGATATCATCCAGAATGTAATATTTTACGCAGGAAACCCTGGAATTGCGTAAATTACGCTGGATTGTATCCAGAATATAATATTTTATGCAGGGAACCCTGGAATTGCGTAAATTACGCTGGATTGTATCCAGAATGTAATATTTTACGCAGGGAACCCTGGAATTGCGTAAATTACGTTGGATTGTATCCAGAATGTAATATTTTACGCAGGGAATCCTGAAATTGCGTAAATTACGCTGGATGGTACCCAGAATGTGAAATTTTATGCTGGAACCTCCCCTTTTACATATTTTACGCAGAATTAATTTTTTGGCATAAAAGTGCACAGAATGACTGTTTTTGCCAAGTTAAGCTATTTTCTAGCCAGAATTTCGAAAAACTTAAAACATGAAAGTTTTAGATCTTTGTCTTACCTTTCCGAATATCTCTGGAGCACCTTAAATTGAGTTCGTATGTGGAAGTTATGTCCCGTCTCTCTGAGCCGCATGATTCCTCCACAACTCTTGCACCCTGTTTATATTTGGTTATTGCATACACGCTTATACCAGATTAATGTTAATTTTTAAATAATGACATGACTTGATAGTGATCTACCGTGGTGCACACTTGACATGATAACTTGACCTGACAAATTTGACATGATAACTTGGCATGATAATTTTTGATAGTGGACCGCCGTGGCGCACTCTTGACATGATAAACCTGACATGATAACTCTCGAAACGCTGTTGCGACAGCTAACACGACATGACAAGATTGAGTAACTTGGACACCGTGGACGATTGCGCTTGTGCAAATGAACCCGTCTTGTCTTGCATCATGTCTAGGACAGGAATCCCTGAGTACCACGGTCAGGGATACCTACAGTAATTGACTAAGGCTAATAAAACTAGAATAATTCAGTAGACATGAAGAGATTTCCAGCTACAGACAATCCCGTTATCTGGGCGCATTAGTGGACTTGTAGCCTACCGACGAGTAGGGCACATTTCCAGCACACCGTTGCGTGTTGCATTCTCGATAAACGGAAATTCGACCTGGATAACCGGATGGTCTGCAGGGCTTGTGGCTGTTGGGATAATCTCATTACATCTTGCTAGTAACTAGGCCTGTGATAACCCTAGTTAGTTAAAAGTATCAAGCCGTACTCTTGATTGGCCGTGATTGATTGGATGGAGTTTATCCCAGCTTAATCTTGTCCCGATCCTGTACAAGATTGTGACACGACATGATTATTGATGCTTGCCTTAACAATAACGATCGGGGGTCCAGTTCTGTTCAGGCGAAGGGTTACAACCCCAGTCCTTGTTTGGTTTAAGGGTTGTAACCTGGCTCCCTGAGCAGTTCTGTGTCCTCTCTTCGTTTATTGTCTTATTGCACCCCATGCCATGCTCGTCATGTTTTACCTTACTTCAACGGCATGATTAATTATTTATACTGGTTTATTGTCCTCACTGTACCAATAGTATTTGAGACGGGTTCTGTTCAGGCGAAGGGTTACAACCCCGGTCCTTGTTTGGTTTAAGGGTTATGACCTGGCTACTTGAATGGTTTCCTCGTACTCAGTTTACTGTGGTTGTCTCTATTATTAGCAATTCTTTATTTATTATCTTTATTATTCTGTTATTGATGTGCTGGTTTTAGTTCCTAAGTGAAGCCTCCTTTGTGGCACTTGCTCTTTCTGGGGTCTGACCCAGCTGGTTTTGTATGGCCAGATATCGGAGCAGTCCCAGAGGATCTACCTAACTTCCAGCCAGATGGTGACCACCAGGCGTAACCCTGGCAATAAGTGGGTTTCTTTTGTCCTCCCACTTTATTGTAAAATTATTCTTTTGAGGCGTTTAGCCGACGAGCGCCGACGAGCATGTGTTAGCTCGATTGCACCTTTACTTACTGTCTGCCTACGGGCTGTAACATGATTGACAGATCCTAGGGTTGATCATGTATGACTGAACTCTTGCTAGTCTTGACATTTTGTACGACTAGCTTCATGATCATCCAATATGTAATGTTGGGGACGCCTTACTATTGTATATTTGGTGGTCTTACATCTTGTAACATTTACTTACTTGCTTGTGATTGAGACAATAGGCTTGTTCTTGACCATAGGAGACTGATGGATTGTAGTTAAACCCTCATATATCTAGACAGCCGTGACCGTATAATGAGGTGGATTCCATTTCATTATACGTAGCTGGCTATGTATGCCCCCTTTCTCCAGTATTCTGGTTTCTGGGGCGTTATATGGTTTTAGTGGTGGCCCATGCAGGTCTTGTCAATCAAGATATGTGAGGGTTTACCGAATAGATGTCTCAATCAGTACTCGTCCTTGATCTCTGCCCGTATCCCCTTGATTCCTGAAATTCTTGTCCTGATCACATGCTTGTAATCGTTGATCTGTCCTGGTCCTTCCTTATTGTTCCCATGTCGTCTTCTTCAGCGGCATTGAACCTGGACCTGCCGATCAGCAAGGCGGATCACCTCCCGTGGACCAACATCAACTAGAAGATCAGGCCCAGCACTCAGGAGCAGCATCCCGAGTCATGCCTACTGGGGATCCAGAGCCACCAGTTCAGCCAGTTCAGCCTGCAGAACCTGATGATGGTACTTTGGTAGGTCTCATCAGGACCTTGTTAGCTTCCCAAGATCGTCGAGGTGATGCATTGCACCAGGCAGTGGAAGATGCTCTGAACAGAGGCGGTCATCCAAGGAACAGTGCAGCGAACAGTTTCAAGCGCCTGAACCCCCCATTCTTCGATGGCAGCAAAGATGCTATCGCTGCTGATGCATGGCTCCAGGATACTGAAGTCATTCTAGAGGCAGCCAGAACCCCGGAGGATGAGAAGGTGGCCGTGGTGCGTCTACAGTTACTGGATCTTGCCCGCAGCTGGTGGACAGCACTACACCAAAATAGCTAATTAGGAACACTAGACATATTTTAATCTGGAACGTCTATTTGGTGTGCCTAGGTTTTGGAACGGAACACAAGCGTGCCAAAATAAAAAAGAGTTCCAAATTTTTTTTTTTAATTTTAATAAAAAATATTTATTCTGCAACACATAAAAACCGTTCCAAACTTGTTCCAAATATTAAAATTTTAGTTGACGTGATCCCACGTGACCCTAACAAAACGTCAGTTCTTTTTTTCTCTTTGGCACGCATAGCTATAGCCATCCCGGCCCTCTTTTCTTTGTAAACCTTCTCGACCTGGCCTCTTTGGCGGGAATTAAAATACATGCGCGGGAAAACCATCAATATCTGGCCATCCTTTCTCTCCATCCCCGGCGTCAAGTTCACGGTTTGTCTCGTTGTCCTCCTCTCCATCCTTGGCCATCGAGATCACAGTCAGCGTGATCGTGGCCATCGGGATCACAACATCGGTCGGGTCGGAATCGTTGTCGTCTGAATCATTGGCGGGTTAGAAGCGTCGGAATCCGTTTTCATCTCGCCATCATTGGCGTCGGAATCCGTTTTCGTCTGAATCATTGGCGGGATCACTCTAAGGTATTTGTATGCCCTTATTATTTTGAAACGCTAAAAATAATTAAAGGGTTAAAATCTCAAATTGAGGGTGGGTTGGAGAGAATTATCCTCAATTAGGTGTATTTTGAATCAAGGTTGGAGATGGCCTAAATAAAAACATCCACAATTCTTAATCAATTAGGTGTATTTTGAATCAAGGTTGGAGATTGCCTAAATAAAAACATCCACAATTCTTAATTGAGATTTCCAGTCCAGTCTATCCAAGAGGATATAAGAAAAGGATTCGGATTAGTACACTTTGAGTTGAAAATTCAGTCTACCTAGTTTCTGCCAAAAGGTATTTCGTCGTAACCAAAAATTATAGTTCCTCAATTCCATTCAAACTTCCTCGTTTATTGTAGTTTATTCTGTTCTCGACTAATTCTTAGATTCTAGACTTGGATGTTAGAATTAGAACCCGTTTGGTTTACTGTAATGTAATTGTAATCACAATATAATCAAATAATATTTTTATATTTTTTTTTATTTAATTACATTGCGATTACGATTACGATTACAATGTAACAAAGGAGGCCTTAGTATCAGGATGTTAATATCTGAGTTCTCTAGTAAGCAAAAAAAATACCATGCAAAACGCTAAACACCATCTACAAATTGCCCATAATAAGATAAAAGGATATCTGATCACTCTAAGGTATTTGTATGCCCTTATTATTTTGAAACCCTAAAAATAATTGAAGGGTTAAAATCTCGAATCAGTATATACTTCTTCCTTTTTTGGTGGAAAATTCTCATAGATGAAATTCATAAATGGAAAAAATTCTTGAATCAGATCGGCCATCGGGATCCTCCCGTGTTTTGTAATGGGGGTCTATACTTCTTTTTTGTAGTATTCTGATCTCTTGGTTGCTTTGGTTCAGGTAAAAATTAGATTTTGGAATGAGGTTCTGGATCTGGGAAGCAAGGATTTTTTGATCTGGGAAGCAAGGATTTTTTGATCTTTTGGTTCCTTTAATTCGTTATCTATATTTTTTTTATTCTGGTGATTGTTGGTATTTCTAGTACCCAAATGCTAGCTTTTGTTGGAGGTATTTGTGCTAATCCCATTATATTTTGATGTTCTATTGTTTTTTACTCACTATGATGCCAATGGGAGTTAGTTATTTTTTGACTTTTAGTAGTTTTCTAATGTTTCCTATAAAAAAAATTATGTTGGAATAATGGGAAACAAGGTTATTGAAGTCTGAATTTGTCATAGAAAAAATGGATTCTGGTGATTATTTGTGTTTTTGGAGTTGGAAATGCATTAGACCATGATGTTCTATTGGATTTGGTGTGCTTGCTGCTTACTATGATGCCAAACATGAGTTTCTTTTTCTTCTATTTTTTTCCTGGTATTTTTCTTTTACCAAGAAGTTTGAAAACAAACTTTTACAATCCTCTATATTTTTTTAAAGGTTATGGTATGGTGCAGGTATTCTCCCTGTGGGCGAAAAGTGATAAAAAGATTGAAGGATTAAATTTCCATCTCAATTGGGGTCAAGGTTTCCATATCTAAGGGGCACAGGTGAGTACCTATTTATATTGAATATGCTTCTAATTAGGAGTTAATTCATAGTTTTAACAACAATAATGGATCGGATCCTTGAATGTTCTCATATCATGATATCTGAGAGAAGCTTGGCTACTAGTATGAGTAGTCGATAACTAATAACCAAGATATTATTGTACTACAAACTTCTCCTTGAATTTTCTTTGATTGTACTACCTACTACGGGAAATGTTAAATGTCACCAAGTACAATATGTCATAATCTAAATGACATTTCATTTATTCGCAAGTTGCATTAAAACTACTTCATTCCCTTTTTTTCCTCCTCTCCTAAGTAGCCTTCACCAATGTTTTTGGTGTGGGTGTATGTAATATTCATTCCCTTTTTTTTTCCTATAGTGAATCCAAATCATCGTGAAGGATTGTTTATCATGCCTGATAATCCTTTTTTTTATTTTATGAAATTGAATGACTCGTGGGCCAAGAGTTTGGTTCATAATTATTGCTTTCTATATATGTTACATGCATATATATACGTGACTAGATATACAGGACAGAACAACTTGGGCATGGGATCAATTTACTGTGACATGTTCACCATGTGGACGACATGATCACGATACCAAATTGGTTTCGCTGTTCCTAGCTTCCTTCACCCTTGAAGTCATGTTAATGGATTCATACTATGTTATTGTAGTTTTTCCTGTTCGTGACAGGTTAACTATATTAACTTTAATACAGTTGTGGACCTTAATACATTATGGTATTTTTCTTTGAGTTATATTGGTATCCCTTACAAACTCCAGAGTTAGTATCAGACCCCATATGCTAGATTAAGAAGGGTGTAATTTCATTTGTAAAAACATATTGCCTTCCGAATGCGTGGGAAGTACAATTCTCCTCTCAGGTTAAGTGCACATAATCCTCTTAGATAGTTTAGTTTGCTAAACTGGTGACAGTTTTACCTTTATTGGTTCTGCCGGACATAATTGATTTGATTTAGTAAAAGACTTGGCATGAAATTTACTTCTATGCAGGCAGCTCATGTGACACTAATCATGTGCACATAATCCTCTTAGATAGTTTAGTTTGCTAAACTGGTGATCAGAGTATATCTGTCAGAATAGCTATCATAGAAGATGCATACAATTATGATTTAATGCTAGAATGACTGTCACCTTCTGTAATTTCTCGTATGTGTGTACTGTGTAGCCAAGTTTATATATGAACACTGCTGTAGTAGGTTTCTACATCAATAATATGTTGGGTACAGATTGGGGCGATGCTGGACCAGTACTTACTCATATTTTAGTCTTAGTTTTATATTTGGGTCCAGATACACATAGGAATCTGAAATCATTTTTTAGTCTTAGTTTTGTATTATTTTCTTAGTTTCGATTTCATATTACTTCTATTTTCAATTTCACTTGGTAAATGATTGTACATCTTGTAGGATTGAGCACCTATTCTACAAATAAAAATGAATTTGGACAAATCGTGGATGAGCAAAAGGGGTGGTACAAGTTATATCAAAGGTGTTCAACAGTTTGTGAATTTCGTTAAGGAGAATGCAGCCGGACAAACACAATTTCCATGCCCATGTAAGCATTGTAAGAATTCGAAGGTACACATAGATCTCGATGAAATCAGCCTTCATTTGTTGAAGAATGGCATGTACCAAAGTTACGTGGTATGGAAGCATCATGGAGAAAAGGCAAGAGATTTAGGGAGAAACATACCAACAATGGCTAATCCAATTGAAGAACCATCAACCGAAGAATCAAACTTGCCTAGACTGGAGGATCTCATTGACGATGTATATAATATTCATACCAAGGAGGCTGGACATTCACCTGTTGACGTGAGTGTAGCAAATGAAGACGACGAGGGAGATGACACAATTGTTGAGCCTATGATGAAAGAGAGCAAAAAACACAAAAGCTTTATGGATATGGCATCAGAACCTCTGTATCCGGGTTGTCCTAAGGGGAAAACCATATTGTCCACCATTATTGAGTTGCAAAATTTGAAGACACGGTATGGGTGGACAGGCACTAGTGTGACGGCATTACTAGAGTGGCTAAAGGACTTGTTCACAGAAAATTGCAATCTTCCAAAAAATTATCCTAATATGAAGAACATGATTAAAGAATTGGGAATGGAATGTGAAACCATCCATGCATGTAGGAATGGATGCATCCTATATCGTAAGGAATACAAACATCTCCATATATGTCCGAAATGTGAAATGAGTCGGTATAAACTTGTGTTTGAAAATGATACAGAGACAAAAAAGAATTTCAAGAAAGAACCTGCAAAGTTTGTGAAATACTTTCCCTTGATTCCGAGGCTAAAAAGATTCTTTAGCATTCCTTGGATTGGAGAGGCAATGACTTGGCACCAAAAGGCAAAGAGTGATGGAAATCTAATGAGACATCCTTGTGATTCAGGCCAATGGGATTCAGTCAAAGTTCATTGGCCAGAGTTTGCTGCAGATGCTAGGAACCTACGACTTGCAATATCAACAGATGGTTTCAACCCACATGGAACTCTAAGTAGCAATTACAGTTGTTGGCCAGTGATTTTAGCCCCATTAAATCTTCCTCCATCGTTGTGCATGAAAAGAGAGTTCGCATTGCTAACATTGTTAATTTCTGGACCCAAAGGACCTGGAAAACACTTTGACATATTCCTAGAACCTTTGGTAGAAGAATTGCAAGAGCTATGGGTTAATGGCGTACCAACGTGGGATGTATTCACCAAAACCACATTTACAATGAAGGCGATGTTGTTTTGGGGGGTCCATGATTTTCCTGCATACGGGAATCTATCTGGTTGTACTGTTCATGGTTATAAGGCTTGTCCAGTATGTGCTGATGATATCGACTCTATGCGGCTTGGAGACTCTTCGAAAGTATATTATCACGGCTATCGACGATTCTTGAACTCCGATCACAAGTTTAGGAGTGACAAAAGATTCAACAAAATACTCGAACAACGACCTCCTCCACAAAGATTGTCTGGAGAAGAAGTTGAACAAAAGATAGCCAAAATTCTTGAAAATAATGAAAGGACAAGATTGAAGCAAGCTACTCGTGGAAAGCGTAAGAGGCAAAACCGGAATCATGAAAGCAAGATATATGAAGATGACAATGAAGAAGAGACATCTACTAAAACAGCACCATGGTCCAGAAGGTCTATTTTGTTTGATTTGCCTTACTGAAAGTTTCTTGAAGTGAGACACAACATTGACGTTATGCACACTGAAAAGAATGTCACAGACCACTTATTGAATATGTTGATGGATGTGAAAAAGAAAACAAAGGATGGGATACAAGGTCGGAAAGAAATGAAAAAATTAGGGGTAAATAAGAAGTTGTGGGTAGTTGAAGATGAAGAAACGGGGAAAACATCAATGCCAAAGGCATCTTATGCCTTGACAAAGAAGGAAAAAGAAGAGTTTTGTCGAACATTAAAACATTTAAAACTTGAGTAATTGTGTCACCACACAGCCTCCCGAACTAAGGGGGCTCAAATCACATGACTATCATGTGATTATGCAACACTTGCTTCCTGTATTGTTGAGACATACTTTTCATAAAGACAGGGACATAAGGATTGCAATTCAGAGGATTAGCTTATTTTTTAAAATTTTATGTGCCAAGGTGATCAATAAAGAAGAGCTTAGGCAAGCAAAGAAGGCATTGGTTGAGGCAAACAATGTTCATTGACTGAACCCACTGTGCAAACACAACTCCAGGTCAGAATATAGAGGTGCAAGCAGGGGCGGACACACAGTAGGGCATGTGGGGTCAACTGACCCCACTGAATTTCAAATTATTATTTTTTACTGCTATTGATTCTTAACCCTCAACACAGTACGCAGCTGAGATGACCCCTCCCTAATTGTGGCACTATGCACATCCTGCACAATGTACTGCACGCACAGCTCACAGCTGCTGCACACACTGTACCAAGCACATGCCCACCCTACTCCTACACCTACCAATTAAACTGTTATGTATGGTATCGGATGAATCGACACGTAAGGAAATGATAGTGTATCGTATAATAAGATACAATAAGATACTAACAACATAGGTATATAATATAAGCCATGAAACTAAATTTACAAAGAGGTTCAAAAATAAAGCATTTCACTTTTGTTATTTAAACCCGAATACAAACCTAAATAGTTAGATTCTGTGCACAGCTTGTCTCATTTTTTCTGTAGCATCTCTGTATCATGAATGCATTTGAATGCAGGTGTGTGTAAACTGGTATTAACAAAAGCAGAAATCTTGATGATAGCATATAGAAGGAACATTCATTAGCTAAACAAAAGTACCATATTTGCTTGTCCTGCTGCTGCTACGATTATGTCAGCTTCAGGAATAATTCTGTCAGGATCACGAGTATGGGAGTGAACAATGGTCACAGTTGCATCTGCTTTTAAGAGAAGTAATGACACTGGCAATCCAACAATATTGCTCCGGCCAACTACAACGGCATGTTTGCCTTTTATACTAATTCCACTCCGTGATAAAAGTTCAAGGAATCCCTGAAGGAAAACACATCAAATACAGAAAGCAGCGTATCTTCAGTTGAAAGCATAAAGTTTTGGTATAAAATAATTTTATGATCTCCAAGAAAAAAAAAGGACTTGGACCATAAGCTCTGAAACTGTAGGGCCTGCTCTAATTTGGCCAAAAATATGAATCATTTTATCTATATGATTGTCAGATATATCAGTTACTATGGTTAGAAGTACAAAGATCAGAAGTACCTGGGGAGTGCAGGGGTGAAATAATGGTTCTCTGCCTTTCATTGCAAGCTTGCCAAAGTTCAGAGGATGAAATCCATCCACATCTTTCTCAATGCTTATTTCACTTAAAACTTTCTCTTCGTCTATATGCTTTGGCAATGGAAGTTGAACCAGTATTCCTGTGTAAGCGAATTATAAGTCAAATATGCATATATCATATAGTATTCTCGTATCAGATTTTTCAGTTCAATTCCAAAGACACTGTTCCTAGCATCCAGGTTCAGTTGGATCATAAATATTCTAAATACCAAATTCATAACTGGCTTGCTCACATTTGCAGTTCTTTCTTCGTTATAATTTGGGGTGCTACCCCTTAATAAGAAACTATATTTGTTTGATGCCTAATGGTGTAAATTTCTCTTGCTTTCTATATTTTCTGTATTATTCAGCTTGGTCCTACAGATCTTGAATTAAAATAAACTATATTTGTTTGATGCCTAATGGTGTAAATTTCTCTTGCTTTCTATATTTTCTGTATTATTCCGGAAATGCATGACATAGCTGGTTTCTTCTGTTAGCTGCTATATTTTGTTAATATAATAATATCTGAAATGCTTATGAATTCCATTGTCTATAGAAGGCATGTTAGTGTCATTATCATCTTTCAGAAAGTTTGTAGTTGACATATCTTTATTTCTCTTTTAATAAAGCATTTTAATTGCAGGCAGAATTTGATATCCCAGGTTATCTCAGGAAAGATGTTGAAAGATCAATGCCAGATGCGTTCCGGAAGCTAAAGCATACATTGAGAAAGGATCATTTGGATAAGCAACCAAATTTGGAGGCAAAAATGATGGCTATTCCAAATGGGATTAGAAAGGAAGACTGGGAGCAATTTTGTATCAATGAGGCTGATGATAAACAACTAAAAAGAAGAGCTATGGCCGTTGAAAGTAGAAAACATAGTGTATATGGCCATACTGGGGGTCGTAAGAGCAGTACAATGGTAGAGTATGAGATGGTAATTTCTTCTAGAACCAACATTAGCATTTTATAATTTTTGTATTTTCAATTTTAAGCTTACGTCTCAAAACTAATCCATGATTTATCCAGAAGGTAAAGCGGGAAGATCCTACTATCCCTATTACACGGACTCAAGTGTGGATAGAAACTCATACGAGAAAGGATAGAACTACACTACCTAGTGCTGAACCGTTTATGGTGAGGTCACCTAAAACTTTGTTATCACCTTGCATTTAATTTAATGTTAACTTTTCTTACAAATGATATTACAGAAATTAGTCAAAGAGAAACTTGTTGAATCCACACAAAGTGAAAGCGACAACAATAGCGTTCACCCTCTATCAATTGATAATGATCCTTTGACTCAAGTGTTTGGCAAGAAAGTGAAAGGATTGCCAGGTGTTGGGAGCTTTGTTTCTAAGAGAAAGTATGATGCTACCCTTCATGCTCATATCATGTACACAGAGGAAAAAGACGAGAGGGAGGGTCTGAAAAAGAAGGTTGATGAGATGCAGACAAAGGTTAACTTTATTTTTGATTATTGTAAGGTGAGATAACCAACTTCTTATATGAAAGTATAAAAGATAATAACTACATGCCTATCATAATATGAAAATTCATATTCTTAATTTTTTTTATTGTACCACAGTCACAGATTGGTGGGCCACCAGCAACTATTCCCCAGTCTACTGGTGGGTCATCAACACACGTGCCTCCCCATGCAGGTGGGTCATCATCACCCATTCCTATGTCCCAGGCAGATGGGACATCAACACCCGTGCTCCAACAACTGCAAGCAACTATTGAGAAATCAATACCCATGCCTCCAATGATGATAAACAATGCACGTGGGCCATCTTTCGATGAAAGGGAAAAGGATTCAACGACTTCGGCAAGCATTGAACCAACTCCCACGGCAAGGTTGTGTGAATTGTTTGATTGGAATTGGAATTGTGTTGCAGTTGTAAAAGAAGTAGTTGATCCAATACATCGAGGTAATTGTCATAATTATCAACTAGACCCTCAATATGAAATGAAGGTGAGCATGTCTGTCCGAAAGATTTTTTCCGCGAAGCTCTACAAAGAAACTCCCGATGCAAAAATAATTAAAGAAGTAGGAGTTGGCGAATTTCTTGTGTGGCCCAAATCACACATCAAATTTATGGAAGCATTAATTTGTGAGTATTTTTCTTATGATACTTTTTCAATGATTAAAAATACATGAATTGATTACCTTTCTTGTTTGTTTGTTTGTCGATTGATTTCATGATGTGCCTATGGAACAAGACTTCTTTCCTACAAAATTGATATCTTAATAAATAGCAATACTAGCAACTTGTTTCTCATTTTCGATTATGATCGCTTAGATAGAATTCATTTTGTATGGCATATTTTTAGATTTTTTACTATCCTTAATGTCTACTAATATAGCTATTTTTGTTTCGTAGGACCTACAACTGTTATATTTAATCCTGGATGTGCTGTTGACATGTGTTTTCTCTTTCTTCTGGGATAGTCAGCTCAAATCTCCTGGGTAGGATTTAAGGTATAACCCGTGTATATCATTGTAGCGGTTGTGTTTTAACTCTGATACCTATTTTTGAGCAGAAAGTCTAGTTGCACCATTTTTTTGGGGCTGCCAAGTTGATTGTCAGATTCAATTCAGTATTCTTTGTCTTTATACTCTATTGCTGGCCCTATCTCAGTGAGCTGGTCAATTTATACTTGGCAGTTTTATTTTGTGCTCTCCAGTTATCAGTTAATTGGATTAAGCGGGCACCTTATCATATTTCACAGTAAGCTTGGAGTTCTGCTTATACATGGGCACTTAATCCTTATGTGGCTTATTAGTTTGTTGACTAATTGCCGCTTTTTTGTTTTAATACACTTGTTATGGTCTAACCTTACGTTTTTTATATCTTTTTTTTTTCATTTCAGCTTACATGTTATATCTGTACTATCCGCTATCTTAAAACATATTGTTTTCAGTACTTGTTCTCACAAGCCATTAACAATAGTAGCTTTTTTAGATTCATGAAGGTGGCATTAAGATCCCTTGGACTTCCCTTTGTGTGTCATGCAGTGGAGCTAACAACTGAGTGGCATTTACTAAACTCTCTAGGGGATAAAATCCCCAATTTTGGCATTATTTTTTTTCTTTGTATGTCTCATTAAATGAATAAGTTTTTGTGGTCAAATTATTTTGTCATGATTTTAAACAATATTTGAAATGTTTGCAGGTTATCATATTTTTGCTTACTCGGTAATCTCCGTTCCAGGCTTTCGATTACTAACAAGAAGGTCAAGCGTCAGAGAAGAGATTAGTCTATGCTGCTCAAAGTGTTTTCACATATCTCGAACATTAATTTAGCATGATAGTTTAGTAAAGTTGTATTAACAATGTAGCTTTAACATGAACTATTTTGTATGTACTTGTACGTGCTGTGGTCGGACGTTCGTTTACTTTCGTTTAAATGAGTTACATTAAAATCTTAAGATTGCAACATATTGTCAATTGTTACTTTGTTACAAACTTTCTTAGATTTTCTTGAAATGTAGCATAACCACTTATATTGTAATATGTTCTCTCTAGGTTATTTAGATTTTTTTTCCTTCAAAAAATCAAACGATTTTTAGCCATTCCACTAATTGGTGCAAATTTTTTTTTTTTTTTTTTGGTTAGAAACGCTTTGCTACAGGAACACTTTTTAGTCGTTACTGTGAATAGGAAATATATATATTCTAAAACGCTTTGTTAGGAACACATTTATGGTGTTCCAACATTGGAACATTTTTTTGTCGTTCCAGTTAACGTAGTAGAAACCAGCATGAAACACTTTATCAGGCACGCAAATGTGGTGTTCCAAATTTGGAACATAACTAAAGCGTTCCAATATGCATATGTTGGAACGCTTTTATTCCGTTCCAATATGTGTTTATTGGAACGCTTTAATTTCGTTCCAACATACGTTTATTGGAACGCTTTAGTTTCGTTCCAAGGAATTTGGCAGCCCAAAAATAGGCACACAATATAGGCGTTCCAAAAATTATTTGGAACGGAGTTTCGTCGTTCCAAAAGGCTTATTTTGGTGTAGTGCAGCTCAGGCCGTTGGATTGGTGGCGCCTATTGCTTGGGCAGTATTCCATGAGAGATTCCAGACGAAGTACTTCGATGCGGTGGCTCGGTACGATCTATAGACCAAGTTCACCAATCTGAAGCAAGGAGGCAGAACGGTCGACGGGTATGCGGCCGAGTTTTCCAGGCTTAGTCGGTTTGCTCCCACTTTGGTGGCGACCGAGTTTGACAGAGCCCAGCGGTTCCAGCAAGGGCTCCATCTCGAGATTTTGTTGGCAGTAGAACAGTTTGAGCATCAGACTTTTGATGCAGTGTTGAGGGCAGCTAGGAGGCATGAGTATACCTCCCACAGGATCGTGGACAGGACCGGAGGTTGGAAGCGATCTCACGGCCAGATGACCCAGTCGACAGCACCAGCCCCGGCAGTCAGGGCTTTGACAATTGGAACTCCGAGGCAGGCGGTCTCAGTGACGTCGGTCACGTCCCCTCTGCAACAGAAGCCGAAGCAGTCTTCCGCAATGGGCTGCACTCATTGTGGGAAGCCAGGACACGTTGTTTCGGAGTGTCGCAGAGCGTAGGGATTATGTTTGGCTTGTTGGGCACCGGACCACAAGATAGGGTCCTGTCCGAATAGGGCCAGTTCATCATCGGCCCAGAATAATCCCTCGGTAAGGGGACCAGCCCCAGTCCAGCAGCAGCAGCAGTACCAGTCTCCGAGGCCATTGCCGCCTCAGGTCCTAGCCTTCCAGCTACAGAGGCCTCAGCAGTTCGCCCTGGCCCAGGCCCAGATCCAGAATCGGCAGAGAGGTATCTGTGTCCTATTATCTTGCTTTTCGCCGTCATCATGCGGGACACATGTCATGTTTCATATATCCTGATTACAACGGTATATCCTGGGCCCGAGTCATGTCCTAGATCATTCGAAAACGGTTATTGGTGCCAACCTTTTCGTATGAGGAGAGGCCCGTGTCCCTGTTTGACCAAAGAGAGAGACCTCAAGCGCAAGACTATCAGTTTAGTTCGTGTTGCTTGAGTTCATCGCTCCTTGGGAGAGTCAAACGTGGGAGTGTGAGGATGATATCCGATCACGTTATCCCAATCGGTTTGGCTCCTAAGGTGTAATATCTTCCTTATGCCTTGCACTTCGATTCCTTGTTTGCATGTATAATTGTATGATTGATTGGTAGAGTAGATTGCTTGCGATAGTATAGCTGTCCCGACATCTCTAGCCTCTTGATTAAATTCCGAGGACAGAATTCTTTTAAGGTGGGTAGGATGTAGTGCTCCGAAATTCGTGATACGTATTTTATACGTGTTCATATTTCTGACCCGTATTTCTCATTTTCTTTGATTAGTTAGTTGTGGTTTATTTTCATATTTAGCATTGTGGTTTAATTGTCATTTATCGTTCATGAATTTATTTTGATTAAGTGGAGCTTGGTTTTATTCGGATGGGAGAAGGATTGGGTTGGTTCGGCTTGGCTTGGTTTACTTGGTCCATCATGAACCAAGGTGAACCCCTACCTACCACCCCCATCATCATTTATTAACTCCACCCTCTTTCTCTCTCATTATTCACTCTTCTTCTTCCTCACCGTTGGTCTCCACCTACCAAGAGTTTTAGGCAAGTGTAACTTGCTTCTTAAGGGATCTTGATTTTTATTGTTCCATTCTTTTATTTATATGATTATAAACCTCTTTAGAACTTGGAGTTTTTAATTTTGATGGATAGATTCTTCTAGATCTACATTTTAACTTTGAGTTCATGGAGTTTTCTTGGTTTTGGTCTACTAAAACTTGTTATTTTCGAAAACTAATAGTTCCATGAGCAAGAGCACGAAATTTCGTGTGAATTTGGTTTTTGATTCACCTCATTTCGAGTTAAAATGAAATTTTTATGGCCAAAACAAGTTTTTCTGAATTTTCATGTCGGCTGAAGAATGTGGGCTGGCGTAAAATCAGAATTTACACAGGAAGGCTAGCGTAAAATCAGAATTTACGCAGGAAGGCTAGCATAAAATCAGAATTTACGCATGAAGGCTTGCGTAGAATGTAATATTTTACGCAGGGAACCCTGGAATTGCGTAAATTACGCTGGATATCATCCAGAATGTAATATTTTACGCAGGGAACCCTGAAATTGCGTAAATTACGCTGGATTGCATCCAAAATATAATATTTTACGCAGGGAACCTTGGAATTGCGTAAATTACGCTGGATTGTATCCAGAATGTAATATTTTACGCATGGAACCCTGGAATTGCGTAAATTACGCTGGATTGTATCCAGAATGTAATATTTTACGCAGGGAACCCTGAAATTACGTAAATTACGCTGGATGGTACCCATAATGTGAAATTTTATGCTGGAACCCTCTCCTTTTACATATTTTACGCAGAATTGATTTTTTGGCATAAAAGTGCACAGAATGACTGTTTTTGCCAAGTTAAGCTATTTTTTCGCCAGAATTTCGAAAAACTTAAAACATGAAAATTTTAGATCTTTGTCTTACCTTTCCGAATATCTCTGGAGCACCTTAAATTGAGTTCGTATGTGGAAGTTATGTCCCATCTCCCTGAGCCGCATGATTCCTCCACAACTCTTGCACCCTGTTTATATTTGGTTATTGCATACACGCTTATACCAGATTAATGTTAATTTTTAAATAATGACATGACTTGATAGTGACCTGCCGTGGTGCACACTTGACATGATAACTTGACCTGACAAATTTGACATGATAACTTGGCATGATAATTTTTGATAGTGGCCCGCCGTGGTACACTCTTGACATGATAAACATGACATGATAACTCTCGAAACGCTGTTGCGACGGCTAACACGACATGACAAGATTGAGTAACTTGGACACCGTGGACGATTGTGCTTGTGCAAATGAACCCGTCTTGTCTTGCATCATGTCTAGAACAGGGATCCCTGAGTACCACGGTCAGGGATACCTACAGTAATTGACTAAGGCTAATAAAACTAGAATAATTCAGTAGACATGAAGAGATTCCCAGCTACAGACAATCCCGTTATCTAGGCGCATTAGTGGACTTGTAGCCTACCGACGAGTAGGGCACATTTCTAGCACACCGTTGCGTGTTGCATTCTCGATAAACGAAAATTCGACCTGGATAACCGGATGGTCTGCAGGGCTTATGGCTGTTGGGATAATCTCATTACATCTTGCTAGTAACTAGGCCTGTGATAACCCTAGTTAGTTAAAAGTATCAAGCCGTACTCTTGATTGGCCGTAATTGATTGGATGGAGTTTATCCCAGCTTAATCTTGTCCCGATCCTGTACAAGATTGTGACACGACATGATTATTGATGCTTGCCTTAACAATAACGATCGGGGGTCCAGTTCTGTTCAGGCGAAGGGTTACAACCCCGGTCCTTATTTGGTTTAAGGGTTGTAACCTGGCTCCCTGAGCAGTTCTGTGTCCTCTCTTCGTTTATTGTCTTATTGCACCCCATGCCATGCTCGTCATGTTTTACCTTACTTCAACAGCATGATTAATTATTTATACTGGTTTATTGTCCTCACTGTACCAATAGTATTTAAGACGGGTTCTGTTCAGGCGAAGGGTTACAACCCCGGTCCTTGTTTGGTTTAAAGGTTGTGACCTGGCTACTTGAATGGTTTCCTCGTACGCAGTTTACTGTGGTTTTCTCTATCATTAGCAATTCTTTATTTATTATCTTTATTATTCTGTTATTGATGTGCTGGTTTTAGTTCCTAAGTGAAGCCTCCTTTGTGGCACTTGCTCTTTCTGGGGTCTGACCCAGCTGGTTTTGTATGGCCAGATATCGGAGCAGTCCCAGAGGATCTACCTAACTTCCAGCCAGATGGTGACCACCAGGCGTAACCCTGGCAATGAGTGGGTTTCTTTTGTCCTTCCACTTTATTGTAAAATTATTCTTTTGAGGCGTTTAGCCGACGAACATGTGTTAGCTCGATTGCACCTTTACTTACTGTCTGCCTACGGACTGTAACATGATTGACAGATCCTAGGGTTGATCATGTATGACTGAACTCTTGCTAGTCTTGACATTTTGTACGACTAGCTTCATGATCATCCAATATGTAATGTTGGGGACGCCCTACTTTTGTATATTTGGTGGTCTTACATCTTGTAACATTTACTTACTTGCTTGTGATTGAGACAATAGGCTTGTTCTTGACCATAGGAGACTGATGGATTGTAGTTAAACCCTTATATATCTAGACAGCCATGACCGTATAATGAGGTGGATTCTATTTTATTATACGTAGCTGGCTATGTATGCCCCCGCTCTCCAGTATTCTGGTTTCTGGGGCGTTACAGACTGTTTGACCTAGAGCCTAACCATGTGATTATGATATTTTAATGTCATTTTTGGCCTAAGGATATTTTTGCATTTGACCTCTTTGAATTATTTTGATATCATTTTATTATTTATGATATTGTTTTGGGATTATTTGAGTCGGGTTCAAATTTCAACTCAATCCGACTTGAAACGGGGACCCGGGGGTAGTTTGACTCTAGTGGGACCCACACACTAGTTAGGCATGGCCCACATGATATTAAATTTAGTCCACATGATAGAAATATTTTAGTTAGAGGTTAGACTAATTATTATGGATAAGGTTAGTGTGATTAGAGACTTTAGAATAACTAATTTAGCCCCAACCAATTAGCCATTTCCTAATACTCATAGAATAGGTTAGTGGGGGCATTTTGGACCTTACCATAATAGGACAAATAGCCCCATATGGCCAGCCACTTTGGGTGAGGATAGGCTCAAGTTCATTTCATTATTCTCATCCACACTCTCTCTCTTGTTCTTCCCCAAATTCCTAGAGAGCAATTCCTAGCAATTTCTCCACCAAATCCTTCCATTTCGCCACCAAATTTTCTTCTTTCCTTCTCCATTCTAGCCAAGGAGGAAGCTACCCAAGTTTGGGAGGATTCGGAGCTCGTTCGTGTCCTTTTGGAATCTCTACGTGTCGGTGTCGCTCCGGGAAGGCTTCTCTTCGATTCGATCTACCGGGAGGTATAAATCCTTTCTCCTTTTCATTTCCTCATGCATATAGGTCTATTTTGAACCCATAGGAATGACCCCCATGGTTGCATCTCCATTTGTGTTCATTTCGTATCTATTTGGAGGTCATAGGAGTGTCTTTTGTGTTGTGGTTGTGTCCATGTAGAAAAATCCCAAATTTGGACACATTATGTGTTGTTGTTATGTATGAATGAATTATTACATGTTTAATCTCATATTTTTGTATTGGAGATGTGTTCTATAGTGTCTCATATATATATATATATTAGTGTAGAGAGTGAGTTCTTGATATATTATGTTATATACTTGTGTTCTTTTGTCTCAAACTACCCAAATCCGTCATGATTTTTATCCACGTTTTTAATTTCAGCCCTAACTTAGAAATGTCATAACTTCTAGCTCAAAGCTCGGTTTAATCTCCCGTTTTTTTTAAAAGAAGCGTATTGAAGTTAGATTTCCAAAAACATGTATTAATAGTTCTAATTCTTTCTGTAACTTTCTGGAGAATTATTTGAGTGTCAGCTGTATGAAAGACAAACGCGTTCTCGGTGTTTTCGCGATTCCGGGAGTTTCCGGAAACGAAAACGCGATCCGTTTGAAGTTTCGGAAAGCTAATACATAGATCTATAACATACTTTAATCCTAGATTTTAATTCATGCTGAGATGGTACAGTATTGATTATTAGTAGGAGTTACTATTCGGCATATGTATTTTGTGCACCCTTGTGTGTAATATAATGTTCTATTTGATTTTAACCCATGTTAATGTATATACATTATGTAATTAAATAGAGAATGTAAGCATGAGTAAATGTTTAAATAAATGATGTATGAGGTGTAAGTATCCTATCTAATGTAAGCATGTATAAGTATGGCTTGTAATGAATATGTAGGTTCCATAGTATGTAATGTATGGTACATATAGTGGTGCAAGAGAATAAATGAATGATGAATGAATGCAAGCATGAATGTAATATAATAATAGATGTAATGTATGTAGCCTTGTTAGGAATAAAACTGGAATTTAGTTTTGTTTCACTAAATAAGAGATACATGAGAACTCATATATGTGAATGTTAACTTCCTATTGACACTTTGCTACACAACTGTCATGCCTCACTATCACTCCACACACAATGCACACTACACTATATAACCCTCACACCCTCACTCATTGACACTCTCACTCACACATTGCCTAACACTCATTCCATGATAACACACACATGTTCTTGTGCACTTTTATGACACACACACACACCCATGAACACATACACATGCTCTTCTCTCTCTCTCTCTCTCTCTATATATATATATATATATATATATATATATATATATATATATACTATACATGGCTAAATGTGTTAATGTGGTAAGTAGAGTTTTCGCATAGTTATATATACATATATGTGATATAGGGCCTAGTGTTGAATTCTCTTTTCGTGTACACCTCCATGTTCACACACACACACATAGCTTTACATGTTAGCTTCCTTTCTCTTATGTATAATATTGAATGTGATGGCTTGTGTTTGGCTTGTATAGCCTTGTGATTGGTGTGTGATTGCTAGACTAGGCTTGGTTAGGCCAAGTGAGACTTATTAGACTTGTTGGGCTAGGATTTGACCTAGTTGACCTAGTTTGACTAGTCTAGTTGACTGGAGTTGACCAAGTGTTGACTTTAGTCTAGTTTGACCTAGACAACATGCAGATGCATTGTAGATTATATTTATCATTCCCTGTGTACATCTTGACTTGTGTTGCTCTAACTAGGAGTCAGGTACCTCATCTCGGACAGTACATTTACTTCAGACATTCAGATACGAGGCGAGTACATTCTCTGACCGTTTCATACTTGTCTGGATTTATATTCTTGCTCTAGATTACTGTACTTGATGCTGACACGATCATTATCACGGATTGGTACTATACGGATCTTCTTCTGAGATGTTATCTCCTTGTATTCACTAAATATATATTGTGATGTGCGTTTCACTTACATATTGTATTTATTGAATACCCATATCCTTGTATACTCTTTGTGCATATTGTACTCTCAGTATCACATGAGTCCCAGGGATAGACCATTGTACAACTATTGTATAACATTGTACATCTATTGTATAATATTGTACATCTATTGTATAACATTGTACATCTATTGTATAATATTGTACATCTATTGTATAATATTATACACTATTGTGCAAGATAACGTAACCGGAGTAGATCCTTGTGTATTGGTTTGGGGAGGGGGAGTAGAATTGGTTATGTAATCAAATCCTATTGTACAACATTGTATAACTATTGTATATGTCTATTGTACACCCACGTACAATGGAGTTACCATTGCATTTTCCTAGACCGTTTACATAACCATATTGTACTCTAAATCATAGTTGGCTTACAGTTCTTATTTATCATATTTAGATATTTTCTGTTATCAAATCTCTACTGTTTTTCATATACTTCTTACTTTCAGCGTTTCATGTACCTTACTCTATTGCATGCTTTATATTTCCTAACATGATATGAACTGCGTGAGATGTTTTGTGCTCGCTCCCGTCCTGACTGGACCTGTTGAAAATTTTATAGAGGATGATGAGGCACCCTGCACCCTTACTTGGAGTTTGCCTAGTTGACACTCGCGACCTGGACCCCAGGGGAGGTTCAGGCAGCTGCTGAGGTCGATACGTTGCTTAGTATAGATAGTTTAGACTATTTTCCTTTTATGTTTAGTTGTTGTTCTTGATTCAGAGTTTGTATATTGTAGAGATGTTGAGACTTGTATTTCATTTCTGTTGTACCACGGTTGAAGATTCTCTTATCTATTTTTATCGTGCCATATTCTATCTCTAGATTGTGATTGAGTTGTACCTCTATGTTTGCCTCCTTATGGAGAGCATTCATATTATGTTAGTTATAGTTCATGACCTAGAACATCATTCTACCGCCGACACTGCGGCGTAGGCTGGGCGTTGTTACGCTCTCGTACCCTCACAGTGGGTGCGGGTCGTGACATTTCGTCCCGAAACTTATGAATAAGGGTCTGACCTTAAATTACGCAAACAATGAAGGATACTTCTCCTTCATCTCCGTTTCCATTTCCCACGTCGACTCTTCAACTAAGTGGTTCCGCCAAAGCACGCTGTCACGCCCCAGAACCAGAATACTGGAGAGCGGGGGCAGACATAGCCAGCTACGTATATTGAAATGGAAGCCACCTCGATATACGGTCACGGCTGTCTAGATATATGAGAGTTTACTACAAGCCAACAGTCTCTTATGGTCATGAACAAGCCTAATGTCTCAATTACAAACAAGTAAGGTCGCAAGATGTATGATAATTAAATATACAATAATAAGGCGTCCCAAATATTACATATTCAGCTGATCATGAAGCTAGTCGTTACAAAATGTTAGGACTAACAAGAGTTTAGTCGTACATGATCAACCCTAGGTTTTGTTAATCATGTTCACAGCCCGTAGGCAGACAGTAAGTAAAGTGCATCGAGCTAACAGGTGCTCGTCGGCTAAACGCCTCAAAAGAATAGTTTTACAATGAAGTGGGCAAGACAAAAAGGAAAACCCACTCTTGGCCCGGGTTCCGTCTAGTTGTCACCATTGGGCTGGAAGCTTGGTAGATCCTCGGGAGCTGCTCCGAAATCTGGCCACACAAAACCAGCTGGGTCAACCCCAGAAAGAGCAAGTGCCACAAGGGGGCCACAAAATAAGAACAAAGCCAGCAATTAGCACAAGAAAGTCTAATAGTAAAACTAAAATTTACGAAAACATGTCAGGATGATATACGACGAGATAACCATGGAACTATTCCGATAGCCAGGTTACAACCCGTAAACCAAATAAGGACCGGGGTTGTAACCCTTCATCTGAACAGAACTTGGTTTTCCACCATTTATCGGCAAGATAATAATGTAAAAAATCAAGACAGGAAGCAATCTTGTACTGGGTCAAGATATGGCTAGACTGGTTATACTTCATTCAATCAATCACGGCCAAGCAGATACTACGGCTTACTACTTTAACTAACTAGGGTTATCACAGGCCTAATTACTAACAAGATGCAATAAGATTATTCCACAGTCATAAGCCCTGCAGACCATCCAGGTTACCCAGGTCGAAAATTAGGGGTTGAATTCAGGTGGGTACATCGTCCAGGAAATGCATGTACCCTTAGGTGACTTAGAAGGTACAACACATGACAGTGTGCTGGAAATGTGCCCTACTCGTCGGCAGGCTACAGATCCCAAGAGCGCCCAGGTAACGGGATTGCCTGTAGCTGTGTCATCTCTTCATGACTACTGTGTTATTCTATTTATTAACCTTAATCCATTTTAGTAGGTACTCCTGACCGTGGTACTCAGGAGTTCCATCCTAGACATGATGTAAGACAAGACAAGTGGATTTAACAAACAAGCAAGAAAGAACTACCCACGGTGTCAAGGCAGGTCAAGTTAAGTTAGCCGTCGCAACCGTTAAGTTATCAAGTCATGCTATAAGTCAGGAGTGCGCCGCCACGGGCCACTATCTAGTTATCAAGTCGCAAGGATTAAATACAAGTTACAAGTTAGGTGTGCACCCCACTGGGTCACTAGCAAGGAGATCAGAGAATACCAAAATCATAATCCACAGAAAACCCCGAGAACCGTACTAGTCATAAATAATTACTTGAAAACCGTGTTAGGCCATGTCGGGTCAAGATAGTCGTGTCGAGTTGAACAGATCTCAGGAAAACTCAATCCACAAACAAAGAAACCAAGTCAAGAAATAAAACCAATACTCCTAGAGCCAATGGGTTAAGCAAGGGGTCAGGGTGCATGGGTCACGCAGCGTACGCGCAAGGACACGCATACAGGGGAGCAGCGTACGTACAAGGGCATGCACGCAAGGGAGCTGCGTACGCGCAAGGGCACGCACACAAGGGAGCTGCGTACGCGCAAAAGCACACACACAAGGGAGCTGCGTACGTACAAGGGCACGCACGCAAGGGAGCTGCGTACGCGCAAAAGCACGCACGCAAGGGAGCTGCATACGCACAAAAGTACGCACGCAAGGGAGCTGCGTACGCGCAAAAGTACGCACACAAGGGAGCTGCATACGCACAAAAGTACGCACGCAAGGGAGCTGCGTACGCACAAAAGTACGCACGCAAGGGAGTTGCGTACGCGCAAAAGCACGCACGCAAGGGAGCTGCGTACGCACAAAAGCACGCACACAAGGGAGCTGCGTACGCGCAAAAGCACGCACGCAAGGGAGCTGCGTACGCGCAAAAGCACGCATGCAAGGGAAAGGGTCTTCTTCCCCATGGCTGAGAAGAAGCTCCAATGGCTCCCAAAACTTCAAAACATCACCACTTGGCCATCCGAACTCCAAATCCGAACTTCCAAAGTTCCAACCAGGATGGAATTGAACTCTCTTCCACATGGAAACATCAAAACCCATAAAAATCCAACTTAAATAGATCAAAACCATGCAAAACCGAAAATAGGAAAAACTTAGATCTAGAACATTGGAGACTCCAAATCACAAAATACCAAGTTCTAATGTTGATCATCATGTCCTAAACTAGTAAATGGACAAATAAAATAGGGTTCTCATGTGGTGGCAAGGTGCACTTGCCTATGGGTGGGTGTTGTATAGAGGAAGGAGAAGAGTGTTGTGTAGAGGAAGGAGAAAAAGAAATTAATGAAGGTTTATGAGGAGAGAGAAAAGGTTGGTGGAGTTTTAAAGAGGGTGGGATGTGGTGTGTTGAGGGTGGAGCATAGGCTAAGGTATTCTAATACACAATAAACCAAACCAAACCAACCCAATCCAATTAAAACCGAGCCATGTCAAAACCCAAAACACGAAAAATACCGAAATTCCACAAGTTGAGAAAAATAAAAATACATGCCAAAATTTAGATACGAGTATAAATACGAAATACGAGAAATACGGGAAATGAGGGTGACAACTCTACCCACCTTAAAAGAATTCCGTCCTCGGAATTTAATCAAGAGGCTAGAGATGTCGGGACAGCTATACTATCGTAAGCAATCTACTCTACCAATCAATCATACAATCATACATGCAAGCAAAGAATCGAAGTGCAAGGCATAAGGAAGATATTACACCTTACGAGCCAAACCGATTGGGATAACGTGATCGGATATCATCCTCACACTCCCACGTTTGACTCTCCCAAGGAGCGATGAACTCAAGCAACACGAACTAAACTGATAGTCTTGCGCTTGAGGTCTCTCCCTTTGGTCAAACAGGGACACGGGCCTCTCCTCATATGAAAAGGTTGGTACCAATAACCGTTTTCGAATGATCTAGGACATGGCTCGGGCCCGGGATATACCGTTGTAATTAGGATACATGAAACATGACATGTGTCCCGTATAACGACGGCGGAAAGCAAGACAATAGGACACAGATACCTCTCTGCCGATTCTGAGTCTGAGCTTGGACCTGGGCATACTGTTGGGGTTCCTGCTGCTGGAATACTTGCGTCTGAGGCGGCAATGGCCTCGGGGGCTGGTACTGCTGTTGTTGCTGTACTGGTGCTGGTGCTGGTCCCCTTATCGAGGGACTAGAGAAGGCCGATGATGAACTGGCCCTATTCGGACAGGACCCTATCTTGTGGTCCGGTGCCCCACAAGCCAAACACAATCCCTGTGCTCTGCGACACTCCGAAACAACATGTCCGGGCTTCCCGCAGTAAGTGCAGCCCATTGCGGATGACTGCTTCTGCCTCTGTTGCGGAGGGGACGTCGGGACTGAATGCTGAACCGACGTTACTAAGGCTGCCTGCCTCGGAGTTCCAATTGTCAAAGCCCTTACTGCCGGGGCTGGTGCTGTCGACTGGGTCATCGGGCCGTGAGATCGCTTCCGACCTCCTGTCCTGTCCACGATCCTCTGGGAGGTGTATTCATGCCTCCTAGCTGCTCTCAAGACTGCATCGAACGTCTGGTGCTCGAAATGCTCAACCGCCAATAAGATCTCCAAATGCAGTCCCTGCTGGAACCGCTGGGCCATATCAACTCGGTCGCCACCAAGGTGGGGACAAACCTACTGAGTCTAGAAAACTCCGATGCATAATTGTCGACTGTTCTGCCTCCTTGCTTCAAGTTGGTAAATCTGGTCTACAGGTCGTACCGAGCCACAGCATCGAAATACTTCGTCTGGAATCTCTCTCTAAATACTGCCCAAGCAATGGGTGCCACTAATCCCATGGCTTGTGCCGCCCACCAACTGCGAGCCAAGTCCAACAACTGCAGGCGTACCACCGCCACCTTCTCATTCTCGGGTGTCCTAGCTGCTTCCAGAATCACCTCGGTATCCTGAAGCCATGCATCCGTGGCAATCGCATCCTCGCTGCCGTCGAAGAAAGGAGGGTTCAATTGTAAGCCCCTGTTTTTCAATTTTAGTTTTATTAGTGCTAATTAAATTTTAATGTTAGTTTTGACCTTAAAATATTTTATTAGGATTTTTAGAAATTTTTCTATATTTTTAAATGAGTTTTTAATATAAAAATATCACTTTGCAAATTATTTGAAATTAATTAAATAAGTTTTGCAATTTTTAGAATTAATTTTATATCAGTTTGTAATTTATGATTTGTTCTTAATTATGAAATGCAAATGTTATTTTGCATTTCATGCTGATAGAAGTCGTTTTGCAATTCCTAAAACATGGGGGACTTTTGTGCTAAACTACCAAACCCCCCCGACCAGTCACCCACTCTCTCTCCTCCAGCTCTCTCACCCACCCCGCTGCCCCGACGACTGGCCGCCCTGCCCCCGCCGAATCCGGCTGCCCGACCGCCTCAAAAAGCCCTATAAAACTCCCCCTCACTCCCCTGACTAAACCCTAACCCTAAATCTCCCCCACGACCAACCGCTGTCCCGTTCTACTCCGACGAACTCCCAAACCCTAGCCCTACTCCGGCGAACTCCGCCCAGCCTCACCGTCGACCATCACCGCCTCCAACCACCCTCACCCGACGCGCCTTGACGAGTCCACCGCAGCGCCACCACTCCGCCACCGCCACGACGCCTCCTCCGCCGTCCACGACCACCAAATCCCCCCCCGATCGACTGGACACGTGAGTGTTTTGTGTCAACTGTGTCGTGCGTGTCTCGTACGCATGTATGTTGTTCGCCGTGTCCTGGCGAGCATAAGTGTGGAACTGGACACGCGAGATTGAACTCGTGCGTGTCGTGCATGCCTAGGACACGCTGATACCTGTGTCCTTAACTGTCAGGACACAGGGCCGATATTTATATTTTTTTTATTGTTAATCTAACCTAAACCTAATAAAATTAACCTAAACTCTAACCCTATCACTGAGCTCGGGCTGACCCCCTGGCCAGCCCGACCCGTTTAAACATCCTCCCCCTTCCTGAGGACAGGGTTCGAGCCCCCCTTTCTGTGTTTCCTTTTTCTTTTCTGTTTTCTTTTCTTTTTCTTTTTATTTTGTATTTTTATATATATATATATATATATATGTATATATATTAATATGTATATATATGTATATACTGTATTTTTAACAGTATTTAATATATATGTATATATTTTGTAGTTAGTAAATTATATATATATATGTCTATATATACATTTTTCCTATGTATATATATATTATATATATACACTATATTATTAAGTATTTTCTTATGTATATATATATATATTTGTAAATATATATATATACTCAATAAATTAAGTATTTTTTTTCCTTATATATCTGTATATACTTTAGCATAGGTATGTGTATTCTTTTGTACAAATTAGCCTTATTAAAATAATAATATTTATTTTGCACTATCACCAAATTATATTTTTATTGTATTTAAATTACTGCAACCATTTGGTGTCCAAGCCTAGCATGGGTATTTGGGCTCAAATATGTTTTCACACATTCAAGTCCTGTACAAGTCATATTGGACTTGATTCATGGCCTTGGGTCCTGTATTTGAACTTTGGTTCAAATTATATACATGGACAAAATACGCAGATAATTAATTATTGTGTGCATTGCTGTTTTTGATTTTCTAAAAATACTTAAAGTATTGCTAAAAATATGGAAAAATAGTTTTTAGATACTATGTTAAGTTAGCTAATTTAGTATAATTTTTGTAGTATTTAATTTACTGTTTTGCCACTAGTTTGGCACATGAAACCAAAACTCATTTTCTGTATACTTAGGAAAACTGATTTTTATAAAATATTTGTACTTGTTAATAAATTCCAGAAAAATTATAATAAATTTCTATGATTAACAAGGATCACTTTGATACTTTGCTTTAAGAAAAACTAGGCTTTTTGCCTATCTCTAAAAATTGTTAGAACACAATAATCTTTTGATTTATTTATTGATTAATTACGACTTGTAGCTTTTTGTGTTGTTTGGAGTTTTAGTCATGTTAAACCCCATCCCTCACTAGTGTAAAGACCCTAGAAGGTTAGTTAACATAGTGTGTCACCCCACATTGGTCTCCTATGCCAAGTCATCATTTTGGCTAGGTGCCCAGTCACAAGTCGTGTCGCACCATTTAGTGTCCTAGTGTTTTAGCTTAGTGTAAAAACTAAGTTATTATATTTTACTTCTACAGCGATGAGTTACTGGACATCCATAGCATTGATATCGCAGCTTGTTTTGTTTTGTTTTACTAGAGACAAGTACTTTCTACGAACTTTACATATTGTCACATGAATGAACTGCAAACCCCACCATGTTACATGCTGATCCTTGGGGTAGCAAGTTAGATCTCTACATGTTGTACTTTCAGTTACCACCATGCTTAGAACAGTCTTGATGTATCTCTCACATGATTAGAATATGGGATATGGGGAAACTGATAGTAGTGTACGTGATCATATCCCCCTCTACAGTACCGAGCAAAGTTTTATTTTATATGTTACTAAGCCGTAGGCCTTTATCTCAAAGCTGTATTTGTGCGTATGTACATCTATCGCCTTTACACTTGTACGTATGTACATTTCATTATGTGCCCCAGCACATTGTACATCTATTGACCGATCACGTACCTACTACAGTTTTAAACATTACATATACATCTGTCTCTATGACATATGTGTCCTTACCATGATAGACTACATGATGCCATGCTTTCCAGTTATTCCTCTCATGTTCATTTCCATATTTCATATGCTAGTTTGCTAGATTTAGTGCTTGCTCCCGTCCTGACAGGATAACGTTGTAGGTGTCCTTACTAAGGAGGAGTTACTCTGCGACTCATACTATGGGATTGCTGCCGAGGACCCGGCTCTGCTTTACGAGGATGTTCCTGCGGGGAACCTCGCCTAGTTGTCTTTTGTTTACTTAGACTTTTGAGAGTAGACATGTATTAGACTATATCATTTTGTAACTGGACATGTATCCAGTTTTACATATCAGTTTACTTGTACTTGGACATTTTACTATATACGACGACTTTTGTGTTTGGAGCATTTATGATTCTTCTTCACTTATAGAACTGTTAGCACATTTAGTCTTATCATGTTGTCTTTAGAACAGCTTACTACGCACGCAAGGGAGCTGCATACGCACAAAAGTACGCACGCAAGGGAGCT
Source organism: Iris pallida (assembly GCA_029216955.1). NCBI lineage: Eukaryota > Viridiplantae > Streptophyta > Magnoliopsida > Asparagales > Iridaceae > Iris > Iris pallida. The sequence goes on along the minus strand of JANAVB010006599.1, from coordinate 28,327,004 downwards.
GCGTACGTGCAAAAGCACGCACGCAAGGGAGCTGCGTACGCGCAAAAGCATGCACGCAAGGGAGCTGCGTATGCGCAAAAGCACGCACGCAAGGGAAAGGGTCTTCTTCCCCATGGCTGAGAAGAAGCTCCAATGGCTCCCAAAACTTCAAAACATCACCACTTGGCCATCCGAACTCCAAATCCGAACTTCCAAAGTTCCAACCAGGGTGGAATTGAACTCTCTTCCACATAGAAATATCAAAACCCATAAAAATCCAACTTAAATAGATCAAAACCATGCAAAACCAAAAATAGGAAAAACTTAGATCTAGAATAATGGAGACTCCAAATCACAAAATACTAAGTTCTAATGTTGATCACCATGTCCTAAACTAGTAAATGGACAAATAAAATGGGGTTCTCATGTGGTGGCAAGGTGCACTTGCCTATGGGTGGGTGTTGTGTAGAGGAAGGAGAAGAGTGTTGTGTAGAGGAAGGAGAAGAAGAAATTAATGGAGGTTTATGAGGAGAGAGAAAAGGTTGGTGGAGTTTTAAAGAGGGTGGGATGTGGTGTGTTGAGGGTGGAGCATAGGCTAAGGTGTTCCAATACACAATAAACCAAACCAAACCAACCCAATCCAATTAAAACCGAGCCATGTTAAAACCCAAAATACGAGAAATACCGAAATTCCACAAGTTGAGAAAAATAAAAATATATGCCAAAATCCAGATACGAGTATAAATACGAAATACGAAAAATACGGGAAATAAGGGTGACACACGCAGACCAAAGACATCGACCGATTTCGTAATACCTTCTCCTTACAGTCCAAGATTTGAATAGGCTTTTCCGAGTAAGACAAGTCAGTACGTAGCTCCAACTGATCGAAGCTGTAGTGCCCCGTCCCGTTCAGTCAATCGGAGGAATAGGAACGCCGACGGCGTTCGGACTTAGCCTTACAACGGCTGCTCGAAGACATTGCTCGGTCGAGGCGACCACTCGCTCAGGTGGGGTAGTTTCGGTGAACTTGCCTCGTCTTAGCCTTCACATAATAAATCGTATATTTTCAACTTGCAAAAGTAGGCTTGATAATAAAAGTGACGAATCCACATAGCTAAAGGGAATAATCCCGACGGTCGAATTGAGTTAGAATATGGAAAGGTCCAATGGTCGGTTTAGAGTAGGTGCACGGCGTACTTTGAAAATGATACTCGATCCTTCATCCCGTGGCTTGGGAGATGGAAAGTTGGTTGAGTAGGCAAAGTTATGAACGTAGCCTAAGTCATAGGCGTCGCCCGCGTAAATGCTCGATAAAGCATGCACGATTCCATGATGCAAGGCTTGGCATAGCCTTTGCTCGTCCCTTGAGTTAAGTTGTAGGCTTGGTGAAGTTAGGCAAAGTGATGGTGGTCGACCTAAGTCATTCCAAGCACGGTCCTACGAGTTCTATGGCTGGGTATGACAACTTAGTCTTACGTTTTCAAGCCGTCATATAGAGTAAGTCTTGGGCTGTGGCATCGCGTAGAGTTCAAGTTGGTTTAAGGCACGATGTCACAGACTTAGTGTTTTCAGGCACGGGCCACGGTTGATTCATTGAGTTTGGAAAGTGTTACAAATAGTTGTTCTTGAGTTGAGTAAAATGATAGGGCAAGAAAGAATAATGCTCGCGACTACGGGTCGTCGAGGCAAGATCTCAGATGTGAGAAGTATTGAACTTGGCCCTGAAAGAGATGATAACACAAGAGGTGGAATGACTGTGTGAGACGTCAGTTGAGTCGAGTCTTGCATGGTCATGGACAACTTGTTGACAAGGTAGAGTTTCCTCGAACGGTAACCCAACGGAAGGGGATCGATTCTTGAGAAGCAGCATTAGCACGTGCTGGATGACCGCACAAGTTAGCGCAGAGGCTTGCCAGCGGGGCTAGCTACCCACGCTGGCAAGAGCGGCCGCCTAACAAGCTAAAGGAGTCCATGATGGCTCTGGAAGTCAGTGACCAAATCATATAGATGAGTCGGCATGGAGGCTGTCACGCCCCGACCCGGAATCATCCGAATCATCGTCCTCGCAGGGGGCATGATGCCGCACGAGCCTGGAGTTGCGCTCGTGTAAGGCAAGATAACAAGTTCTTAAATGGTTATCTTTTGATTCGATATTAATAACGATAGGAAAATAGAGTATACGAAACAATTCTCTTTATTGATATTCGAAACTGAGATTACAATGGCTTTCGATAGCCTAACAATATATGCCAGATTGGCTACAACACTCAGGTTCTCTCTTGTCCACAAAGGATTTTACCGTTCCATACATCATGCCTTCTATATCTCGGCCGCATCAATCCAGCTGCATAGTCCGAGCGTCAATACGATAGCACACTTCAATGTGCTTCGGCATTCCAAGCCTTAACACGTTCAAGCAACGCTTCATCGCGAGCAATCCATTCCCTACACCCTGCATGAAGCTAGTGGAGGATCAGTACGTTCGTCCTCGCATGTACTGAAGCAAAGATCATCTTTCCAAACCGACATTTTAATATTTATGTTGAATCATGCAACTTAGCTTATGATCTTGCTATGTTCTCCTTAGGGTCAATTTCATGGCATCTACGAAAGCGTAAAGCATGTTATCATAGCAGCATGTTATCGAATTGAATAGGCAAATAAACAAGCAATCTCGTGTTTGATTCGTGGCGCGACTTACCAAGTCAACGCACTCGCCCTTGCACCGACGCAAGGTGAATACGCCGTAATCCTTCCCTGTCATGTTATATGTGCATCTCTAAGCAGGATCTCTATGCGGAACGCATATGCGCCTACACTTTCAATCCATCGTTCCTTAACTATATGAGGGCCGTTGGCGTATCCGCGCCGGAATGGACTAAAGGAGTTCCTTTCTTTTCTCTCCTTCTTTTCTCTCTATTTGGTCGGGCTGTCCGACGTTTCACGGGTTGGGTCACATCCCAACAGCCGAAACATTCCCGCTGCATACCATCATTTGCGGCTTTTCCCATCTTGTTTAAGGATGTGCGCCTACAAAGATTATTCGATTCCCTCCTAGGCCAAAGCAATTCCGGGGCGCTCCGGCATTTAACCGTTTGGGGGAAACACCCGTGCACGGGCTATTATCACAATTTAATCTCGAGCCCATTCCTATCGACCATGCAACGCCCTATCATTCAAGTAATCAAATTCAAACAACCAAACATAGTCTTGAGTTCGAGACTCAGACTTATCATCTCGTATCTCTTTCGTTAGCTTTCTGTGTTCTTACATTTCATACTTCGTTTCAATGATTCAATGGCATCGTGCCTCAACTCAATGCTCGTCAACCGAACGATCCGAAGGTCTTGAACACCTTTCGAGGCACAATGTCATATCCGACAGTTCCGTCACATTCATGCCACAACTGTATTCTCTCGCAATGAAGCCATCTTTTATTATCCCATGCACGTAGGCACGTTTCAACCGTATCCTCATGTTCTATAACTTAGCATTCAACGTTTGGAGCTTGCGCGCTAGGGCACTCGCCTATTGTCTTTCAATGTTCTAGCCGTCTAACTCGTACAGCAAAGGCACGGTATGGTTCGTGCACTAAGGCACTCGCCGAGTACAGTTATCCCATGTTCTTACGGCTTGTGCACCGAGGCGCTCGCCTTAGCGATATCCAATGTCCCATAGCGACTCGTGCATATTGATGCACGTTTCATTTCAATTGTTCTAACTTAGTGTTCGACTCACACTATGATTTATCTCCGATCGGCCACGCCCGTGGCGTCAATAGGTTAACTCTTAGCATACATTGATATATTTGACTTATCGAATGAAGGAGTAAAAAGAAGTCAATCCTCCCACCTTGAGTCGATATGCCTTTGTCGTTTTGCCGAGCCGATGCGGCTCGATTTCATAACTTTGTTGCACGGCCACTCTCCTGACTTAGCCATTCGAGCACTTCGTGCTTCATTGAGTTATACGTCCGATTTGCCTTAGCATGCCCAAGTCTCGGCCCGTCGCAAGACGACGATTTCATTTCGCAGACCCCTTACTAAATATTGCAAAAGATCGACCTCTAATATTTTCCCGTCAAAGTATAACCTGCACACGAAACCAACTAAAATCAATACTTGCATCGATTCGGACTTGCGCCTTGGTCGATTCGATTTCTTAGAATCTCCGAGCCGATTCAACGCACTCATCCTTCGGGGCAACGCGGCGCTTCGTATCGATTCAACTCGATGCATTCTTTCGGGGCAAGGCAACTCTTCGCATCGACTTAGTACGATGCGTTGCTCGGGACAACTTAACTCTCGTATCGTTTTGCATCGATACATTTCCTTGCATAAACTTGACTCGTTGAGTCAACGCTTCAGCATAATACGCCGTACGGAGCGGGGCATTACAGCGGCAATCCGCGTGTGTGCCTTTAGATTGAGTTGAGTTGTTAAATGTGTGTACAGTTGGAATACAATGTTTGGTCCTAAGATGTGGCATCAACATAGGCGACGTGCTTCGGCACGAGATGTGGCATCGAGTCTAATGTTGTCAGCATATAAGTTACATAGTTTGGATGTGAGTTATCCTGAGTCTAAGTCAGGAAAGGCCGTAAGGCAAAGTTGGTCGAGTGACACTTAACTCACAAGTCTTGATTGGGTCAGTTGATGATTTAGTAGCAAAGGGCTGCGAGGCGGCGATATGGTTGAGTCGCACGTAGTTGCGAGGCACGGCAAAAAGGATTTGTAGCACGGTCACACGGGAATGGAGCCTCATCGCGTAGTTGCGTCTCTGATTTTGGCCGAAAGGCAAGCACGACTTGATAGGTTAACGTTGTTTGAGTCGACATTGTTGTTGCAAGCACGGAATGGTCTAGAGACACAGAATAGGCCAAGGCGTCGGTCCTAAAACTGATCTTAAGGCAAGAGTAGAAAGACAATCAAAAAGGGGACTATGTTACACAAAGTAAAGTAAATGTGTTGGTTTTGTATGGGTGGACGAGGAGCTCATTCCACCAGTACAGTTGAGTACTGACACCCACATAGTTTACATGTGCAGGCACATATAGAAGCTCGTGGCGCGGAGCTCGCTTGGATGCGTCGAGGCACGAAGTTCCTTGGCGATTCGAAGCGTGCGACCGCATGGAGAAAAGACTTATACGGGATATAATGTATGGACATCGCCTTCCAAATCTTCTGCTGGTTCAAGCACTTGTATTTGAGAGATGAGAGAGAGCCGAGTGACTTGTAATATAAGATGAGTGAGCTTGAGAGACTTGTAATCTTGGCCTTGCGCCCCAAATGTAACCGTTGTTTCTATATCAATAAAAGAGTATTTTGTAATGACTTGTATTTTGTTCTAAATTCCGTTGCTGTTATTCAATGTCTCTGCTTGGGACTTCTGTGCGACGACCCTGTCGCAGCCGCTGAAATCGGCCGTTATGGAACCCGTCTTGCATGAGCGCAATCTAGGCTTGTGCGGCATCACGCCTTAGCGAGGACGATCACTCCTATAGAAGCGGGGCGTGACATAATGGTATCAAAGCACGGCTTTACGTCCTTGGACTACCGATTGAATTCTTTAACTCGTTGTTTCCGTAAACTCTGTTGCTTCCGTAAGTTGATATCGTTGGTGCGCTCTCTCTCAAATGTCCCACGGGATATCCATACAATATGTCTAACTATTTTGCAAATTATAGGAGAACAGTTTTTGACAATAAAACAAAAAGATGGTTCGCGTAAGCACGGTTGGCTAAGTCGGGCTGGACATATACACCAAGGATTGGGTCGACCATAGCAAAGTCGAGTGTGGGATTCGTAATGTTTCGAGCTAGAATGAGTTTAACTTGATTGAGTAAGCGGGATGACTATCGATAGGGATACTATCGAACGACGATATCGTCGGTGCGATATAAGGTGAGCGTGCTTGAAATTTAAGGAATCGTTCGGACGGAAATTCGAGGAAGTAGATTGTGAATCGAATGATAGTTTTGAGGATTTGTTGAATAACTTCATCCCTGAGTGGTGTATGCGATAGCCTCAGGGATGTCGATCGATCGATTGACAAAATACGTTGGTCGATAACTTAAGATAGACGGATGAACAATACGCAAATTTGGGTTTGAGGAAATTGATGTTGTGAATGATTCGAGGGATAATGATCGAACTTGAAATTAAATATCGAGGAGACTATCCAGTCGGACGATAATATCGTTCGCATGACTCAAAATTTGTTGCAAAGGAAGATCGTCAGGTTATGTATATCATCAATGGTATTGAGGCGTATCAAAGATCGATATGCGATAACTCGGAGGCACTCTAATTCGGTGAAAGACGATCATGCAAGTGTTATTGTTCGGTTGGATGCGATACTTAGGATTTTGATCGAGATGAATATGGGATAAAAAATGATTATGTCTTGATGGTTATGCGGATAACCACAGCGTCGACTTTCTTGTCTTGCACGAGCGCAACTCCAGCCTCGCACATACGTTGCGTCGGATTTGAGGCGATCGTTCCGCGTGAGCGTTGACATGGTGATTCATGTCGCGGGAATGATCGAACTCGAAAAATTAGGACGCGACAACTTTGACTGTCTCGACTTGTCGGTTTGATGCGAAAAAAATGTGAAGATGTTAGGACTTGCGATTGATGAATGAAATAAACTTGAGGATTGAGTAGGTCCAATCCGCGCATCGAGAATGAATTAGTCTAGACGCAAAACAAGAGTTACGTCCCGATGAGGATAATTATCCCACGGGAGCGTGCATGGTGATTCATGCCTACCGTGGATAATCTGACTCGCGTGAGATCGGGATGCAACGTATTGTTAGGTCAGACGACCTAGTGATCGATTACGTGAATTGGAATAGATGACTTCGGAAGTATGGAAAGTGAAATTTTGGTTTAGCGGTGAATTGTGTCGTAGCGTGCTTGACTTGGAAGGATTGATAGGTAGATTATACCGAATATGTTTGAAGGGATAGACTATACGAAATGGCTCGATGAACGAGCGATGTGTTCATGTCGAGTATTGGTTGAACGTGTGTTGTCGTAGGATGGCTTTGCTGAATGACTCGGACCACATATGACAGAATGTTGGGATGTGTGTAGGCAATCTATGCTCGAAGTTTAGAAATCGGAGTGATGCGAGCTTGGGTAGAAAGACCCCGTACTATCAATTTGGTTTGACCTTAGGATGGGGTCAGTGTTGATATTGTTGTTTGGGAACTATGGTTCCAATACTGACGGAAAGACATAGCCTAGTAGTTAGGCAGACGTCCGAGTGCGAAGTGGTAGGATTTGTGGAGGCACCACTCGCGAGTATCGGTTGACATGCATATATATCAAGGATGCTTGAATACGTGCACGATCCGACTCGAGTGGTGATAGCGGGATTCGCTATCACGAGGCTTGGTTGAAATACATGTATTTTGGGGACGCCTGGAATATGTGCACGATCCATACTAAGTGATACGTTGAATCAAGTAAGATTTGAGGAACGAGGAAGTATCGAGGATTTTGAGATCGTAAGTTTTGAAGAAAGGATTGAGGGTAGCACAAGCGTGGCTCGGATTTGAGGGAACGCCTAAGAGAAGTGTGTGTGCGAGAATCTAGGAACATTCGAGTGATAAGTCAATAAGTAAGTACTCAGTTAGTTTCGAGGACGAAACTTTTTTGAGTGGTGTATGATGTAGTGCCCCGTCCCGCTCAGTCAATAGGAGGAATAGGAACGCCGACGGCATTCGAACTTAGCCTTACAACGGCTGCTCGAAGACATTGCTCGGTCGAGGCGACCACTCGCTTAGGTGGGATAGTTTCGGTAAACTTGCCTCATCTTAGCCTTCACATAATAAATCACATGTTTTCAACTTGCACAAGTAGGCTTGATAATAAAAGTGACAAATCCACATAGCTAAAGGGAATAATCCCGACGGTCGAATTGAGTTAGAATATGGAAAGGTCCAATGGTCGGCTTAGAGTTGGTGCACGGCATGCTTTGAAAATGACACTCGATCCTTCGTCCCGTGGCTTGGGAGAGGGAAAGTTGGTTGAGTAGGCAAAGTTATGAATGTAGCCTAAGTCATAGGCGTCGCCCGCGTAAATGCTCGATAAAGCATGTACGCTTCCATGATGCAAGGCTTGGCATAGCCTTTGCTCGTCCCTTGAGTTAAGTTGTAGGCTTGGTGAAGTTAGGCAAAGTGATGGTGGTCGACCTAAGTCATTCCAAGCACGGTCCTACGAGTTCTACGGCTGGGTATGACAACTTAGTCTTACGTTTTCAAGCCGTCATATAGAGTAAGTCTTGGGCGGTGGCATCGCGTAGAGTTCAAGTTGGTTTAAGGCACGATGTCACGGACTTAGTGTTTTCAGGCACGGGCTACGGTTGATTCATTGAGTTTGGAAAGTGTTGCAAATAGTTATTCTTGAGTTGAGTAAAATGATAGGGCAAGAAAGAAGAATGCTCGCGACTACGGATCGTCGAGGCAAGATCTCAGATGTGAGAAGTATTGAACTTGGTCCTGAAAGAGATGATAACACAAGAGGTGGAATGACTGTGTGGGACGTCAGTTGAGTCGAGTCTTGCATGGTCATGGACAACTTGTCGACAAGGTAGAGTTTCCTCGAACGGTAGCCCAACGGAAGGTGACCGATTCTTGAGAAACAGCATTAGCACGTGCTGGACGACCGCACAAGTTAGCGCAGAGGCTTGCCAGCGGGGCTAGCTACCCACGCTGGCAAGGGCGGCCGTCTAACAAGCTAAAGGAGTCCAGGATGGCTATAGGAGTTAGTGACCAAATCATACAGATGAGTCGGCATGGAAGTAATCCGCGTGTGTGCCTTTGGATTGAGTTGAGTTATTGAATATGTGTACAGTTGGAATACAATGTTTGGTCCTAAGATGTGGCATCAACATAGGCGACGTGCTTCGGCACGAGTGTGGCGTCGAGTCTAATGTTGTCAGCATATAAGTTACATAGTTTGGATGTGAGTTGTCCTGAGTCTAAGTCAGAAAAGGCTGCAAGGTAAAGTTGGTCGAGTGACACTTAACCCACAAGTCTTGATTGGGTCAGTTGATGATTTAGTAGCAAAGGATCGCGAGGCGGCAATATGGTTGAGTCGTACGTAGTTGCGAGGCACGGCACAAAGGATTTGTAGCACTGTCACACGGGAATGGAGCCTCATCGCATAGTTGCATCTCTGATTTTGGCCGAAAGGCAAGCACGACTTGATAGGTTAACGTTGTTTGAGTCGACATTGTTGTTGCAAGCACGGGATGGTCTAAAGACACAGAATAGGCTAAGGCGTCGGTCCTAAAACTGATCTTAAGACAAGAGTAGAAAGACAATCAAAAAGGGGACTATGTTACACAAAGTAAAGTAAACGTGTTAGTTTTGTATGGGTGGGCGAGGAGCTCATTCCACCAGTACAGTTGAGTACTGACACCCACATAGTTTACATGTGCAGGCACAGGTAGAAGCTCGTGGCGCAGAGCTCGCTTGGATGCATCGAGGCACGGAGTTCCTTGGCGATTCGAAGCGTGCGGCCGCATGGAGAAAAGACTTATACGAGACATAATGTATGGACATCGCCTTCCGAATCTTTCGCTGGTTCAAGCACTTGTATTTGAGAGATGAGAGAGAGCTGAGTGACTTGTAATGTGAGATGAGTGAGCTCACTACCAAAATAAGTGGTTTTAGCGACGCCCAAAAACGTCGCTAAAATAATAAAATTCGTCGCTAATATGAAGCACCGACGCAATTACCGACGTTTAAGTTTTGTCGCCGTTTTCTTAGTCGCTGATTACAAAAACGTCGCTGAACGTCGCAATTACCGACATCCAGCGACGTAACTGTACGTCGGTGAGTTCTCGACGTCTACCGTCGTGTCGTCGGTATATTAGCGACGTATATGTAGTCGCTACACGTCGGTGAAGTCCTGGAATAATTCCCGACGTCTACCGTCGTTTCGTCGGTAATATAGCGACGTGAATGTAGTCGCTAGACGTCGGTAAAGGTCCTGGATAATACCGACACTCACCGACGTTTAAACGTCGGAAAAACGTCGGAGACCTGTACATTTTTTTGCAGCTAGTCGTCGGTAAACGTCGGAAAAGCGTCGGAGACCTGTACTTTTTTTGCAGTTAGTCGTCGGTAAATGTCGGAAAAACGTCAGAAAAATGTATTTTTTGCAGCTTGTCGTCGGTAAACGTCGGAAAATGACGTCGATAAACGTCAGTAAGCGTCGCTAAACGTCGCTAAAATTGTAAAAAAAATAAAAAAAATAAAACACAGATTCTATATTACCACTCACAATTCAAGATGCTACACATATAGGTACACATTCAAATCCCCACTCACATTTCCAAATCACAGCGCATTCAAACCCCCACTCACAATTCAAGATGCTACACATATAGCTTTAATCTAAGTTAATTAACATCCAATCCAAACACAATTAACATTTATCGACGAAGGAATTAACATCCAATCCAAACATCCAATCCAAACAAGTCACAAGTCAAATCGATACAAACACAATTAACATCCAAATCTAAACATCCAATCATAAGTCACAAATATATGATGATACAAACACAAACAAAAGTCCTAACTAGGACTACTAGTGATCTGGTGCAGGAGGGGCACCGCCGCGACGAAGGGATAACAACTCCTCATACTCCGCAAGTGAAATCGATACAGATGGAGCGCCAGGCTGTGACGTCGGTGGAGTCGGTGTCGAAGAAGAAGGCGGTGGAGGCGGCGGAGTCCACATCGACAATATTGGTTACAGGAGGTAGCTCGTCCTCCTGGTAAGCTTTTTCATCAACATCAAAAGTATCTCTAGCTTTAGTCTTGCATACTGCCCACCAGTCAGACTTTGTTGCTCCCCATCTCGGATAAGCTGTGAAGTACACGAGCTGAGCCTGAGTTGCTAGGACAAACGGTTCGTAGCCTTGATATCTACGCTTGTAGTTTATATCCACAAGACCATGCTTGTCAATTTTCCAGCCTTGATTTTCAATCGGATCGAACCATTCACACTTGAACAACACGATCTTTGCAGGTTCTCTGCCATAATTATATGACAACTCCACAATCTCTCGCAAGATGCCAAAGAAATCATTTCCTGGATCGACGTCTTTGTAGTTCGAAGACTTGATACACGAACAACTGTTCTTCGTGGAATCAAGATCCAGGAAGCTGTCTCTGATCGGAGCATTTGTCGACTTGAACCGAAAGCCATTGACACAATAACTTGGCCATGTTTTAACAAAAGTAATTGGTCCCTTGGCAAGAGTTCTAATTAATTCAATCTCGGGTGAAATTAGACGATCGACCTGAATATCAAAGAAGAGATAATAAGTTATTTATTGCGCAGTTGCATTAGAAGAGGCCAGTAAATATTACCGAGCTGCTTACATATTCGCTCAACCAAGAAGGAAAATGACGTCTCATTTCTTATTCTAATGCTTCGTCTGTTAGGTAGGGTCTAACCAGCCTCAACTTATCATTATATGTGCTGGAAAACAACGAAGCATTAGAACGATTAGTACAATAATATTAGCTTATACTATTACATTGAGATGACGTAAACTCATCATTCCTTACTTACCCCTCTAGCTTCTCCACTTCATCCTCATCGTAATTGAGTAATACATACAACTGAGCAGCCCTTAGCTCTTCGTCATTCAAATATCTCTTCTTCATTTTCCCCGAAGGCTTTCCGGACGCATTGAATACTTTCAGTATTCCATCATTAAATTCTTGATATCCGTCATCGTTTCTCGGAGCCCTCGTTCTATTCGTAGCAACATGAGGTTTGAAATAGGAGGAGCAAAAATTTGTAATCTCCTCGAGAATATAGGCTTCACAAATAGAACCCTCGACCCGAGCCTTATTTTTTACCTTTCTTTTTAGGTGATTCAAATGTCGCTCGAACGGGTACATCCATCGATATTCGACGGGTCCACCAACACGTGCCTCGTAGGAAAAATGAATCGGCAAATGCTCCATAGAGTCGAAGAATCCAGGAGGAAACACCCTCTCTAGCTTGCACAGTGTTACCGCAATGTCCTTCTCTTGCTTTTCTAGATGATCAACGAGCAATTTCTTAGAACAAAGGTCCCTGAAGAATATGCTAAGCTCCGTCAATGGATCCCAAACTGCCTGCGGTAAGAATTCCCGAAATGCAATCGGAATTAACCGCTCCATGAATACGTGACAATCATGGCTCTTCATACCTGTCAGTTTGTTCTCCTTGAGGTCGACGCATCTTCTCAAGGTTGAAACATACCCATCTGGAAATTTCAGACCTTGAATCCACCTACAAAGCCTCACTTTATCCTCCTTCTCCAGTGAGAAAATTGCCTTAGGCTGCTTCAACTTCCCATTCCCGTCCTCTATCAAATGCAATGCAGGACGTCTACATATTTCTTTCAAGTCCAATCTAGCCTTAGGATTGTCTTTCGTCTTCCCCTTTACGTCCATTACAGTATTAATTATGTTGTCAAACACATTCTTCTCGATATGCATGACATCAAGGTTATGTCTAATCAGATTGGTGCTCCAGTATGGCAGATCCCAGAATATACTCCTCTTCGTCCAGTTATGAGTGCGACCAAATCCGTCACACTTGTAGCCCGTAGCAGGCTGCTCAATAGCACTTGGTAAATCTCTAACCTCTTCCCATATCGTGGCTCCGCACCACCTTGTCGGTGGATCACCCTTCTCCACAATGCCAGCACGAAAAGCATTCCTGTTCCTCCGGTACCGATGATCCTTCGGCAGGAATTGTCGATGACAATCGAAGAAGCACGGTTTGCCTCCGTGTTTCAAACGGAAAGCCTTAGTGTCGTCCATGCAACACGGACATGAAAGACGACCATGCGTGCTCCATCCAGATAACATTCCATAGGCCGGAAAGTCGTTGATGGTCCACATAAGTGCTGCCCGTATCTGGAAATTTTGTTTTCTAGATACATCGTACGTGTTGGAACCTACTTCCCACAGCTGATTCAACTCATCAATCAATGGCTGTAAATAAACATCGATGTTCCTTTTCGGATTGTTCGGACCTGGGATAATAACGGTGAGGAACATATATGGAGTCTTCATGCATATCCAAGGCGGTAGATTGTACGGGGTGACGATCACAGGCCAACACGAATACTGGGATCCCGAAAGTCCGAATGGGGTAAAACCGTCAGAGCAGAGACCCAATCTAACATTACGCGGATCAGAAGCAAAATCTGGATACTCTCGATCAAAGTTCTTCCATGCTTCTCCATCAGATGGGTGATCCAACGCTCCTTCGGTATGTTCCCGCTTATGCCAACTCATGTTTTCTGCAGTTTCCTTCACCATAAACAACCGCTGCAAACGCGGCGTCAACGGCAAGTAGTGCATCGAAGAGGTAGGCTTCCTGGCACCGACAGACTTTCTTCTACCACAGGCCTTGTAGCGATCGACACCACAAAATCTGCAGGCATCTTCATCCTTGTCGTCTTTGTAGTACAACATGCACCCGTTGCGACAGGCATCGATTTTTTCATATCCCATCCAGAGCGATCTAACCATCCTCTTAGACCGGTAGAAGTCTTTAGGCAACTTAGCACCCTCAGACAATATTTCTATAAGCAACTCCATAATACGGTTGTAGCAATCTTGCGACATGTTAAAATCGGACTTGATGCTCAACAATCTTGTAACCACCTCCAACGGTGAATGATCCTCACAACCAGGATATAATGGAGTCCTTGCATTCTCCAGCAACTCCATGAACTATGCAGCATCGGGGTTCGGTACCTTCTCAGGTGCATCATGATCATCCGGATCGAAACTAGGCCCGGCCGCGTCGAAAACCATGTTCACCAACCCATCGTCGTAAGGAGCGTTGTTGTGGACATCCACATAAGGCTCGTACTCCGATGCTAAAGTCACAAGTTCTCCGTGCTCGCTCCACTGATAGTAATTCGGCGTGAAACCCTTCGAGTACAAATGATACGTGACATCCACTTCTGGATGATATTTCAAGTTGCGACATCTCACACACGGATACTTAATTTTGGTACCGTCCATGTACTGAGGGAACGCCTTGGCAAACTGCAGGAACTGGTGTACACCCTCTATGAATTCATTCCGCACACCGCACATGTCATCAGGATGACGGTTGTACATCCAAGTACGATTCCGCAGATAGTAATTCAGCTCCATAATTCTGTAAGATAGATACATCAAGGTAGTGGATGATATGCAAGTGTCAAAGCTTTTCCGATGGATTGCATTTATCTTTTCATCCATTCATTCATGCATTGCATTTATCTTTTCAGTTTTGCATATCATTACCTACTATTATACATGCATTTATCTTTTCATCCATTCATTCATGCATTGCATTTATCTTTTCGATCAACAATCTAGTAAAACAAGGCTAAACTAGGTCAATAAGACAACATCTTGGGTTACATTGGTCAACTAGATTACATTGGATGTGAAAATCTGTATCGTAAGACAAACTAAACATAATTAGTATATAATCATGTAACTGGTGGATCCGCTAGCTAGTAAGCCGGATGTACTTAATATCAGAGAGTATCAGATTAGTATCAGTATATAGGTTAGGTAGACCGTATCAAACGCATATCGGAATAGTAGGCCGAATAGGAGGCCGAGATAGTCGAATGAGAAGAAGGGAAGAAGGGAGGAGCAGATGGGTCCAGAGCCATGGTGGAGAAGGAGAAGTAACATGAGAGCAGTTTCCGCCGTAACATCTCCTGGCTCTGCTGGCAACTGAAGTCCAGATGCTACAAAGGACGATCCTTCGCTGAAATCGACTACAACACCCATCAGTTCAAGTTCATTCCTAGATGAGTATATTCCAATGCCATAGAGGAAGGTCAACAAACTGATGGCTTCTATGGCATTGGAATCTACTCATATAGGAATGAACTTGAACTGATGGGTATTGTAGTCGATTTCAGCGAAGGATCGTCCTTTGTAGCATCTGGACTTCAGTTGCCAGCAGAGCCACAGGAGATGTTACGGCAGAAACTGCTCTCATGTTACTTCTCCTCCTCCACCATGGCTCTGGACCCATCTGCTCCTCCCTTCTTTCCTTCTTCTCATTCGACTATCTCGGCCTCCTATTCGGCCTACTATTCCGATACCGATACTTTGAACCTTGATCTTAACACAAACCTATATACTGATCGATACTAATCCGCTACGCCCGATACTAAGTATATACGGTCGATACTGATAGCGATAGTCCGATACCGATAGCGATAGTCCGATACCGATAGTTCGATCGATACCGATAGTTCGATACCGATAGCGATAGTCCGATACCGATAGCGATAGTTCGATACCGATAGCGATAGTCCGATATAGATACACATGGACCTACATATCTATATATCACTAGTAGCCATACTCCTCTACATACTACTCTACACTAGGATCTAGTAACCATATACTAAGTCAAAATCTAGGGTTTGACTGAATATGGGTTAACTTTTTGGTCAAACTAAGTCGAAATCTAGGGTTTGGTCAAACCTAGACTAGTCAACAAGGTCACTTAGACTATTAAGTCAATTCTATGATATACTAACTCATAACTAACTATAGGCCAATATAACTAGGATATCCTAGGATACCATAATACTATATCATATATACATATCAAGGTATATATACCCAATGTCTATAGTCTAAACATATATCCCTTACAAGGACTCTCAAACACATTACATAGTGTAGCATCTCATTAGCCATATACCTATACTCTAATCCATTACCTACTCTATAACTCAACTGTTACCCACCATACTCTAAGAGCATCTCCAACCCTATTGTCTTGTTATATGTTGTGAATCATATGTGGCATTAGGCACAAGACAATGTCTTGTCTAGGTGGCAAGATTATATTGACAAATGACAATGAAGTAAGAAAATCTTCTCCAATGCAAAATGTTTACTTTTTTCAACTTGGAAGATAAAGTATTAAGATATTTACTTCTTTCCCAACTTTCAAGACAACTACTCATATTCTTTCTTTTTCCTAATATTTTTTATTCATAATTGATGACATGGAGAACAAGACATTGTCAAGTGCATTGTCTAGAACTAGACAACCAACTTCACAATGTCTTGTTTAATTTTTGCCACATAAGCTTCACAATTGACTTGACAATTGCATTGGAGAAGAACTTTTGAATAAAATTTTGTCATTCCTATGTGGCAACAACTTTTTTCCAAAGTCACAATAGGGTTGGAGATGCTCTAACTATCTACTTGCATTCACACACATTTATAGCAATATGTATAATATACTCACTAACATCTAACCCTCTCTTCCATTTGTTCCTTTAAATCAACACATATCTATATATAGATAGCCCAAATCTGTAAGGTATACAACCGGTTAGGGTTAGGGTTTACCTGACCGTCACGGCGAGGGGGAGCGACGACGGCGAGGGGGAGCGGCGGTGGAGGTGGCTGCCGGGAAGGAGTAGGAGGAGGAGCGGCGGTGGAGGTGCTCTGGCGAACGACGGCGGTAGGGGGTCGGGTTCGGCGGGGGCTGCCGGAAAGGAGGAGGAGGAGGAGGAGGAGGAGGTGCTCTGGCGAACGGCGGCGGTATGGGGTCGGGTTCGACGGGGGCTGCCGGAAAGGAGGAGGAGGAGGAGGAGGAGGAGGTCGGAGAGGCTGTGGAGGAGGAGGCTGGGCGGTGGAGGAGGAGGCTGGACGGGGTCGGTGCTCGCGGCGGTCGGTGGGGGTCGCCGAGGGCGCGGTCGGACGGGGGTCGAGGGGACAGGGGTGCTCGGGGTCGGGAAATAATGGGGGGGGAAGGAAAATATTGGGGGGGGGAGAAATGGGGGGAAGTGAAATCGAAACTGACCTATATTCGCACATTAGCGACGTAACATAAGCGCGTCGGTAACCGTCGCAACTTTATTGATATTAACGACGCCATAGTAAAAACGTCGCCAAACGTCGCTAATATCAATGATATTAGCGACGTTCACCGACATATCCGCGACGTGAGTTTTTCAATACGCAAACGTAGTTACTATACGACGCTGAACGTCGCTGAACGTCGCTAGTAGTGACGTCTTGCGACGTCATAAGAAAACGTCGGTAAATTATTTTTTATCCGCGACGTTTTCGGAAAACGTCGCAAATTACGTCGGTAATATGACTTATTTTGGTAGTGGCTTGAGAGACTTGTAATCTTGGCCTGGCGCCCAAATGTAACCGTTGTTTCAATATCAATAAAAGAGTATTTTGCAATGACTTGTGTTTTGTTCTAAATTTCGCTGCTGTTATTAAATATCTCTGCTTGGGACTTCTGTGCGACGACCCCGTTGCAGCCTCTGAAATCGGCCGTTATGGAACCCGCCTTGCACGAGCGTAATCTAGGCTCTTACGACATCACGCCTTAGCGAGGACGATCGCTCCTACGGGAGCGGGGCGTGACAGAAGCTAACCACGTGACTTGGATCGTGTACATATTTTCGAAGTTGTGAGACGTGGAAAACATCGTGCACATCAGCCAAGGCAGGAGGTAGTGCGATCCGATAAGCAACCGTTGCAACTCGCTCGATGATCTCGAAGGGGCCTACAAATCTCGGGCTCAACTTGCCTTTCATGCCGAACCGCATCACATCACACATGGGTGTTACTTTCAGAAACACGTGGTCCCCAACCAGAAACTCTAGCGGTCGTCGGCGAAGATCTGCGTAGCTCTTTTGTCAACTTTGCGCGATGCAGAGTCTATCTCGGATCAAGCGGACCTTTTCGACGGCCTGTTCCACTAGTTCCGGTCCATGCACTTGTCGCTCTCCGACTTCATCCCAGCATATTGGCGAATGACACTTCTTTCCGTAGAGCACTTCATATAGAGCCATCTGAATGCTCGACTGATAACTATTGTTATACGCAAACTCCGCAAACGGCAAATGCGTATCCCAACTAGTCTTTAAATCGATCGCACATAGACGTAACATATCCTCTAAGATTTGATTTACCCTCTCCGTCTGACCGTCAATTTGGGGGTGGTACGCCGAACTAAAATTTAGTTTTGTCCCCATCGCCGCTTGTAGGCTCGTCCAAAAATGCGATAGAAATCGCCCGTCTCTGTCCAAAGTTATTGAGGCCGGTACCCCGTACAGTCGAACAATCTCGTCGATGTAGATTTGTGCTAATCGATCGACGCTCCATCCTACTTTAATAGCAATGAAGTGAGCCGACTTGGTCAATCTATCAATAATGACCCAAATCGCATCATTCTCCTGCGGCGTCTTCGAAAATCCCACTATAAAATCCATCGAGATGTTGTCCCACTTCCACTCGGAAATGGTGAGGTTCTGCAACTCTCCGCCTGGCATTTGGTGTTCCGCCTTCACTTGCTGACACGCCATGCACTGCGACACGAATGTAGCATCTTTTTTTATGCCGAACCACCAAAAGTTTGTGTGCAAGTCCTTGTATATCTTGGTGCTTCCAGGATGTAACGAGTACTTCGCATAGTGTACCTCCGTCAGAATTTCTTTTCCGAGTTCGACAGTTTCAAGAATGCAGAGCCTTCCCTTTAGTCACATCGTCCCGTCTTCGTCTTCCGCAAAGTCAGTCGCCCTTCCTGTTGAAATCAGCTCGCGCATCTTCTTTAGGAATGAGTCGTCCTTCTGTGCAGTCTTTATCTTGCTAAGCAGGCTCGATCTTAACTTCAACTGAGCTAGGTGTAGGTGTCAATACTCAATTTCGAGTTCGATACCCATCGCTTCAAGGTCTCGCCGTATCTCATTATTTATGGCCAGTGATCCCATGAACATTCTGCTAAGCGCGTCGGCTACAACGTTTCCTTTGTCCAGCGTATACTCGATCGTTAGCTCGTAATCTTTTATGAGTTTGAGCCAACATCGCTGCCGTAGGTTGAGTTCTCGTTGCGTAAATAAGTATTTCAGGCTTTTATGATCTGTGTAGATTCTGCACGCCACACCATAGAGGTACTGCTGCCAGAGCTTCAACGCAAACACAATCACTGCCAATTCTAGGTCGTACGTAGGATAGTTTTTCTCGTGCTGCTTCAACTGCCGTGAAGCGTAGGAGATGACTTTATCTCTCTGCATGAGTACGCACCCGAGGCCAGTTCTCGATGCGTCGCTGAATATCTGAAAGCCTTCTGGACCATCTGGAAGTGCAAGGATTTGAGCTGAGGCGAGCTGTTGCTCCAACTCTTGAAAGCTGGATTCATAGTCGTCACTCCATTCAAATACTACTCCCTTCTGGGTGAGACGAGTCAGATGCGATGCTAGTTTTGAAAAGCTCTGTACGAATCTTCGGTAGTAGCCCGCTAAGCCCAGGAAACTCTGAATATCGTTAGCCGAGGTAGGTCGTTTCCAATCTACCACCGCTTCAATCTTCTTTGGGTCTACCGCGACACCTTCGACAAAGATTACATGTCCGAGGAATGTCACACTACTCATCCAGAACTAGCATTTACTCTGCTTGGCATATAATTTGTTTTTACGCAGAATTTGCAATACCATCTTCAAGTGTTCTGTATGCCCTTCTCGATTCTTTGAGTAGATAAGGATATTGTCGATGAACACGACTACATTTATCGATTTGGGGTCGGAATACTCGGTTCATCAGATCCATGAAAGCGGATGGGACATTCGTCAAACCGAATGACATAACTAGGAATTGGTAATGACCATATCGAGTGTGGAAGGCAGACTTCGATATGTCGTCGAACTTGATCTTCAACTAATGATAGCTTGAACGAAGATCAATTTTTGAAAATATTGCCGTACCTTGTATTTGGTCAAACAAGTCGTCGATTCGTGGCAAGGAATACTTGTTTTGTATGGCCGCCTTGTTGAGTTATCGATAGTCGATGCATAGCCACATCGATCCATCATTCTTCTTCACAAACAGTACGGGAGCTCCCCACGGAGAGACGCTAGGGCGAATAAATCTGCAGTCTAGTAACTCTTGTAATTGTACCTTCAGTTCTGCTAGAGCCATTCGGTAAGGCGCATTTGATATCGGCCGTGTATCCGGAATGGTGTCGATGCTGAATTCTATTTCTCGATCCGGCGGCATCCGGGCATCTCGTCAGGAAAAACGTCGAGAAAATCTGCCACAACATCAGTCTGTATTGTATTTGTATTATCCTTTCGCGTGTCTCGAACTGACGCCAAGTATCCTGCACAGCCGGAACACAGCATACGCCTCGCCGAGATTGCCGATACCATTATTGCCGTCTTCGAGACCGTACTGCACGAATATGAGAACTCTGTCTCGCTAGGAAGACGAAACATCACTCGCTTCTCCGTGTACTCGATCATTGCATGACAAGCGTACAACTAATCCATGCCCAGGATTATGTCGTACTCTTTGATATCTAGTACCAAGGATAGATTTCTTCTCCCGATGCAAATGTGGCCATCCCTACAAATAAAGTTTGCAGGCATATCGAATCCCTACGGAGTGCTAATGCTAATGTCTATATCTAGTGATTGTATGGTTATTTTATTTTCTTTCGCACAATCAGCAGATATAAAACTATGCGTCGCACCCGAATCGAATAGTACTCGAGCAGGTATATTTTTGTTGAGTAATATACCTGTTACAACAGTATCGGACGCGAATGCCTCGTCCCGAGTTAATGCATAAACTCGGCCTTGAGCTCCATGACGTTGATTCTGTGATTAGACGGGTACTGCATTTGTGCCTTACAATATAGGCGCTTTATGCTGATTCAGAATGTTACTTGGTGGGTTGTGTTGATTTTGAACATTTTCCGGACAAAATGTAACTATATGGCCTATCTCGCCACACTTGTAGCAAGTTCTCGTGATGCAATCGGTGGCTCGGTGTCCACGCTTATTACATCTGCTGTAGTATAGTCTGCCATGGCCTCGGTCATCAAATCTGTTTGGACGTTTTGACACTCCCGATCCCCCGGCGTCGTTAGGACGCTTGTTGAAGTGGTTACGGACGATAGGCACGGCTCTATGTGACATACGGCCAAAGATACGCTCACTATCGAGAACGGCATCGTAGGATTCGCGGTAGGTTCAACACCTTTAATTCATGACGTCCCTTTGCAGTTCATCGTTTATGCCATGTTGGAAGCATTCACACCATGCTTCCTTGTTGGACAGGAAGGCGCCGACAAACTTTGCCAGTTTCGAGAACCTCGAGTCGTAATCGTCGACAAACATGTTGCCTTGTCGCAACATGTAACTCCACTTCCCCATTTATTTTTAAGAATTTAATTCTAATAATTATCACGAGTTTTGATTGGAGTATTTATAATTTTTAGTAAATATTTTGAATAATGATAATTGAACTTTTTGGAGGGAAATTATTTAGGAGCAGAAATTCAAATTTGAAAGTTTGTTGTAACAGACTTGGGGCCCACCACTTACTCTCCTAACTGATTTTACGATTTCTGTGCAATTATGAAAAATTAGAGAGGGTTTATGAATTTTGCCTTAAGAGGAAAGGTCATTTTGTAATAGTCTTTAGAGTGGGGGGCTAAAGTGCAAAATTGCAACTTTAGTTATATATGTGAGTGTGTAGCAGAGCTTCTCATTCTCTGCTCCTCTAGAAATTAAACCAAGCTTTGCTCAAGCAACTCAACAGCAGCAATGGTGATTTTCCTTCTTTGAGCGACGAGCGAGTGAGCGCAGAGGCCGAGTGAGCGCAGAGGCGGATCGTTACTCCGGCGAAGGAGAGCTTCCATTCTAGGCGAGTTTTCCTCTTCAGCGGCACGTCGACGATGACGGATACGTCCTCCTCTTCCGGCGGCATTGTTCGTTCCCTCCACGGATCGACCGGATTGCAGTAAGTCTCGATCATCTCCTCGAACTCATTCTCGATCGAGAGGAGTCATTCTTCAACTCATACTGATCACTCCCTCTTTTCGATTGTAATGAATTGCTAGATCTGGATCCAAATTGTTCGGATCGATCGAGCGTTCCTACGTTGTTTCAGGACTGTAGAAATAACGGTAAGTTTCGACTCCATCCTTCGTTCAAGCTCCCTGTTAATTTTGATTCTTGAATTTGTAAATATTTGCAATTATTTTGATCATTGATTCGCCACGTTCTTGTTGATCTTCGATTTATTGGCAGATTGATAGGATCGATCGACTGGATCGTCGATCAATTGATTGGTTCACTCGGTTAGGTGAGTTTGCTTCTGATTACTTTCGTTGGACTTCTTTGATTTTTTTTCTGAATTTAGTAAGATTTGTATGGAGATTTGTTCTTGAAATTGATCCAGTTCTTCTCAAGATTTTACAATTCGGATCGGGATGATGATCTTAGGATCAATCTTCGAATTCTGAGTTTCAATGAAACAGAGGAAACGCAAACTATTTTGAATATTTTTCTGAACTCCAACTGTTTGTTGGAATGGCTGTGTCAGGTATTCATCTGTGTTTTGGACACGAGAGAGGTGTCTGACTGCATGGAGTGTGTCTTCACTACGAATTAATTATTTCAGGTAATTTTTTTTATTTTTCTCTTGTTAAAGAAGAATCTTCATTATGCTTAAAATTATAGTGTGTGTGTATGCACAGGCTTGTGTCGGGTGCGTGGGGTGGAGTGTCCGCGTCCTCGTTTAGAACTTGGCAGCAGGGTGGTATCAGTTGCAAGGAGGATCGGACACAGGGATGTGCGCAGTCAATAGTGAAGACTCGCTGCTCATAGCCATTAAATTCAAATTTAGTTGTTGTATCTAAGTCTGTAGGCAAGGGTGCTAGTTGTGGTGTGTTCGGACCTAGGTGCTGCTAAGCCTTAGGGATTTTTGTTAATAATCTTTTATAGATGGGTTCAGTTCTTTGTTTCTAAAAATGTTAGTCAAGTCGGTTTCACTTAACAAAATGCCTAAAATTGGCTTTTAAAAGAAAACTAGAAAAAGTACAAAAGTACAAATTGTTTCTGGGAAGTATTGCTATGGAAGTCTGATCTGAGAGTGATCACTTTGTTCCTTGGATCATACGATAATGATAAAGAAAACTGCTTGAAGAAGACGAACAATCGGAAGAACTAAGTCACCAGAAAGGTATCGAGCAACGGCACTGATGGCACAGTCGAATGCTTTCCTGCTTTGCTTCACCCTGTTCTTGAGAAAAAGTTGAAAAAATACTTCTGGGAATATCACTCTAAAAATATGAGTTTTCTCAGAATCTCTTCTTCTGTATCTCTCCTGATCTCTTGTGTTTAAAAATAAGTCTAATTTATAGACTAGATTCTCTGTGCGTAAAAAGCAACAAAGCTTGGTAACTGTCACCCACGATGAGAATCAACCTTTACGCGTGATGACACGTGTCCCACGTAGAGTTTTGATCTCTACGCATGGTGACACGTGTCCCACTACTTTAACAAAATGGGGATAGCACGTACGTACGTTCCTCGATAAATATGGCATGAAAGCCACGTAAGCAGACCACATTCTCTTGTAGCCAGAAAAGATCGGGCGTAAATATGACCCAAAATAGACTTCCTGTGTAAAGTAGCAGACTGGACGTAAAATAGCCCAAAATAAACTTCCTGCGTAAAGTGGCTGAAAAATAGCCTTGAGCATAAAATTAGCTCAAATAAACTTTACGCGCACAACAGCCTTGAGCGTAAAAAACTCGAATAGCTTTCGTGCGTAAAAGAAGCAATCTCTTGAGCGTAAAGTAGCCCGTCTGTGCACTAAACGACAAGTGTTGGGTTTAGTGTAAATCAAATTTTCTCGGCTTCTGTGCAATCCTGCTGTCAGAAAATCATTATGTCAGAACAGTATCACGCGCATTAAATGCATGATCTGACAGCCTGTCCCTCGCGTAAAAGCTTTGAGGATGGCTCTCGCGTAAAGTAGCTCGCGTAGAGTTTTACTCTGTTTGTCTTGCGTAAAGTCTGAGTTTGACTCTGTTTGACTTGCATAAAGTCTGCAACTTCTTTGACTTGGTCCATGAAGCACTTTTTACGCTCCTACAAGACCCCCTTTAAAGTTTTCAAATATTTTCAAAATTTGAAATACTTTGAACAGAAGCGTAAAATCTGGGATATTCAAGAGTCCGCGTAGAATTCGGGATACCCAACGGTTATCTGCATAGAGTTCAGGATATTCAACAGTCCGCGTAAAAGTCAAGATATCCAACCATCAGCGTAAATTTTGGAAATTTGAACCGATTTCAAAATTCTCTATAAATAGAGTTTTACTAATATAGAGAGAACTTTTCTCATTCTCGAAATATCGATCTTTCTTTATTCTCTTCCCCTACATACTCTCACTTCGACTCGATGGCCCCCAAGAGCAAGACCGCCGCCGACAACAAAGGCAAGAAGCCCGCTGCAGCTTCGTCGACAGCCTATCGTGCAGAAACCAACACCCCATCATCGGCGGCACCCCGACAGACCAACCCCGCCGTGGCTCCGGCCATGAAAGGTAGAATACTACCTAACTTCGGCCGTGAGTTCGCCTGAGAAGAAGAGGACTTGAACTTTAAACTTCACACCCACGTTTATACGTGTCAGCGTAGAAATTAAAAAAACAAAATACGCCCACGTTATACATGTCAGCGTAAAAGTAAAAACATACGCCCACGTCTGTACGTGTCAGCGTAAAATTCAAAATACGCTCACATCAATATGTGCCAGCGTAAAAATCAAAATACGCCCATGTCTATACGTGCCAACGTAAAATTCAAAATACGTTCACATTAATATGTGGCAGCGTAAAATTCAAAATACGCTCACGTCAATACGTGCCAGCATAAAAATTAAAATACGCTCACATTAATATGTTGCAACATAAAATTCAAAATACGCTCACGTCAATACGTGCCAGCATAAAATTTAAAAGTAAAAGACTTTGCGTAAAACAAAGAACTTTTACACTTTGCGCATAAGTGTAAAGTTTTGTATAGTCAAGTTCTCTTAGTACAGAGTCTTTAATCTTTATGCGTAAAATTCTCACTAAGTCATCTGCAGAAAAATTCAAATTAGATTTTTACTAACTTGATTTTTCTTTTTTCTTTTGGCAGTGGACTTGCAAATTCATCCGCTTGCAGAAATATTTGGCTCTTCAGCTGGTATGATGGGCTCGAATTACTTAGAGAATTTGTCCCATGTGGAGTCCCTCAGTCAAATCCGGAATACCCTGAAGAGAGACAACACATGATATCTGTTCAAGAGGACAAAATGCTGGTGTCCATGATAAATGGAGAATTGTTGACATCGTTGGATGGCCAACAATTTTCAAAACCAGCCTTCTTGTTCGGGGATGCGATAGATTTCCAGTCACAAACACACCCCAAGAAGGAGGCTTGGGTGTTCAAGTTTGGAGAGAGAGTAATGTATCTCCCTAACATGGTTAGAGATTATCCCCTGTCTGTATTTGTCCATGCCACCCATCCCCGACAGATGCTATAGAACCTGACTCCCAGTAGTCATGGTAGGCCGGACAGAATCATTTTCAAGAGGGATAGAGCTAATGACATGGGCTACCACATCAGTGCTCATAGTGGTGGTGTCGTCCCTTTCTCCAGTTTATTACCTGGATTCACCCCGAGTGAAGATTCAGCTCTGATTCAGCCGGTGCAGACCCCAATGTTCATTAATAAGTTCATAAGGGCTGCAGTATTGTATCCTCAGGCCAACCCTAGGCTACCAGGGTGACTGACTCCTTACCAGAACTGGATTCAGCTTAGTAACTGGATCATAAAGAACTTCAAGACGGACTTGGAAGCCATCGGTCTGTATGAAGCGGTAGCCTCTACGAGCCAGGGTATACCGATAAATAGTAACCTATTCTTGGCTCTGATGGAGTTGTATATGAGTTCAACAGGAACTTTTGCAACTCCACTAGGTGAGATGGGTCTTGCCCTGCACGAGATGTAATTCATCTCTAAACTGCTGATGGGTGAAGCTCTATATGAAGAATACATTCCCTCCAATCAGGAACTAGCAGAAATCAGAGAGAAAAATCCTCGATTGGTTGAGGTCTACCAAGAGCTTATGTGTCATTACCTAATTTGTACCAGTATGTATGATAGTGGGGCTCACTTGGCATATACTAATAAATGGACAACTTATCTATTCTACCATGAGAATAGGATAGCCAAAAATGAGCAGGAGAGATTCCAAGAAAACAAGCCTCCAACCATCAACCCTTGTTTAATAATCCCTTCAGATCTGAGCAATAGTTTAATGATCTCACATAAGTCTTCGGACCAGTATCTGTCCAAAAAGACCGGAGACATCCCTGCGGGGACTGAAACCTTGAGCCACCTAAGGCATGGTAGTCAGAAGATCTCGAGGGAAGCCTTACTGGCAGGCTTTCTATCTCAGTGGCTGCGGAGATGGGTTGTGCCCGGGATCAGCACAGTAGACAGAATTCACCGAAACATATTGTGGCCGGCAGTACGTTTAGTGTTTAAGGTCAGAATCAACCTGCTATCAGCAATAGTGTGCCAAATAAATGCAGGTTTGTGAACATTTGGTGATAAGCTAATCAACAATGCTCCTCGCCGGAAGGATTTTCCTAGGGTAGAGATGCCCTACACTTATTTGATGGGCTGGCTACTGCATCATAACTGCAGTTTGTTGCCACCGAGCCCTGGAGATAATGCGGAGGTCTTCATCCAAAAATTCAACAAAGCCACATGGACTACAACTACTGTGGCAGACACCCGAGCAGTACAGAATTATTCTCACGGTTGGAACTTCTTCTACACAAGACCACAAGTTCCAGCCGACTGCCTCGGTGTATAGTTTGAAGATAGAAGTGAAAGGAGGACTTCATTGCCTGCGCCAGTTTTCCAATGGCTAATGTGCTTCAGACCCTCCCATCTGATGTATAGGAATGAAGACAACTGTGCGTTCGAACCGTATCTACCAAGTCGGTTCGCTCGCCAGTTTGGATATGACCAACTTCATGTTGGTAATCCCTCCACCAGCTTCTACCATTATGGGAAGCTAATTGATGGTGCGAGAGCCTGGAGATACTTTAGCACTGCATGTACCTGTGCTAAATTCAGAGTATCGACTGCTATCAGCACAACCGAGCTACGTATACTTCATACGTATGCTCGCTTTTATACATCAATCCGTTCCTTCGCCCATGGCTACAATATGAAAGGGAGTCTTAGATGGCCCAAGGAAGGGAATATTGAAGAGCCAATTAGGGTACTTCCAGACATACCCGATGACACTGCTGTTCCAGATGAGTATCTGGAAGTAATCCCTACAGGAGTTGGGGAAATAGCTACAGAACCAATCATTATTGGCAAGACCCGGAAACGAAAATCAGGTGCAGCTGTTACCATCTCAGAGAAGAAGATCGCTGTCAAGGGGCCTTCTAGACAGAAAGCCGCTACTCCAGAGAGCGACACTCCAGTCGAGGAGCCGCAACATATTGCATCTTCTTCAGCTCATCCTGGAGAAGGATCCTCTGCATCTCAACCGGCAACATCAACAGAAGGTGTGGGGGTCCTATCTCCTGGATGCCTCAGCTCATCACTTCATTTGTCATTGCCACCAAAGGCACAAGCTACTGAGGAGGCTGCCACTACACATATTGTTGATCGAGAGCTCATCCCATCAGATGAACCAGCTCTGGCCTTTGATGATGATGACTGGAATGGGGACTATGACTCATACTTTGGCACGTCCTGTACCTGCTCCAGGTAAATATAAATCACACAAAATCTATACAAGATTATGTATTATGATTTTGTATATTAACTTATTTTGTTTAATTTGTAGGTGTCATTATTGCATCAAAGTCTGTGGCTTCTCCTCCTCAAGAAACTATTTATGAGGAAAACACAGAGTCTGAGGAAGAGGGTTCTTTTTCAGAAGAAGATAATGTCCAAGAGGAAGTACAACAAGAGCCCGAAGTAGAGGCTCGGCCAGAATTATCTTCTCTTGCTGAAAACAAAGAAGAAGAACAAACTGCAGAAGAACTAACTGCAGATGAAAAAGCGGCTGCTGAGGAAGAAATAGACTTCAATGAAGAGACTGAAGTACTCCCAGAACCTGAAGAGCCAATAGCCTATGAAGGTGATGAGGATATAATCGACCCATCAACTGAAGCTGGAGACGTCGTAATAACATCCTCAGTTATTGCTACTGATCTGGTACATGTTCCTGAGAAGACAGTATCTGAACCGGAGCCAGCTACCATAACTACCATTCCTCCTACACCAATCACCGCCACCGAAACTCAAGTAGTTTCGATTCCAGAAATGGCTGGAGTAACAAATGCTGAAGACATTGTCCCTGAAGCTCCTGGAGATCAATTAGCTATGGTAGCAGCGACAATATTGACTTTATCTCAGTCTGCTACCAAAGCAACAACATCTGCTCCTAGTCTTCAGAAAAGGGATCTGGTGGACATTGCTGCAATGTCGAGCTCGAATGCAGAAATGAATCTCTTAGTTGAGATTCATACTGAAACTTTTTACAAGACCCTGGCAGCTCTAATCAAAATGGTCCTGAAGAAGGGCCTCAATTATGAAAGTCTAAAGGCTGTAATTGCTCTTACTATCAGGAACGTCGTCTTGTTCAATGATGCAGCGAGAGCAGCGGCGCTGGAGAAGGTCATGGAGGAACTTGAACAGCCCATTAGAGAATATCTAAGGCTGTCAAGCGAAACTATTGAAAGTCTTATCCAAAGCGAGTACGAAGCTTTATCAGCTGAATACACCGCTCGGGAGACTACTTTCAATGAATCTCTCCAAAAGTACAGCAGCAAGGTCGCCAAAGAAAAAGCTCTTTTGGCTGAAGCTAAGCCCCAACTGGATATCCAGAGAGAAGCCTATGAAACTTCCAATATAAGAATTCATTAACAAAATGATAGAATTCGTGAAGTTGAGGCTGAATTGGCTCGCTTGAAGGTGGAGAGGGAGCAGTTGATCACAGTTCGAGACCAGCATCTGACGCAGAGCTCAATCTTGGAGGAGCAAGTCTTCGGTGCTGAAGCTACTATCAAAACCCTTGACGAAGCGAATGATAAGATGATAGCTACTTTCACCGACTTCTTCCATATTTGTACTCCGAAAGCTCGACAGACTATGGCTACTGCCACTATGCTGAGCTCTCGCGAGAAGCGCCTAGCGGAGCTACAAAAATTGCTTGAAGATGTCTCTGCTCCGCCTTAGGCAAATAAAGAATTTTTGTAATCTTCTATCTTTTTTATTCGGTAATGTTTACAAGAAATGAATAAAATATTTATTTTGTGTCCCTATCATTTATTTTTTAAACAATAGGTATGAGATAGAAAACACTTATAAGAGGTAATATGGACATGAAATGTCTTCTAAACTCAATAAATTATATCTATCCAGGGGTAATGTGGACATAATAGATAATGAATCTCGTTTTCTGTTTAGAGTGTACGATACTTATCAGAGGTAATATGAACGTGACAGATCGTAACAACTCAAAGAAAAATAGATTAATATCTATTCAGAGGCCATATGGACATGATAGATAGGAAAAGAAGTAGACTTAATATTTATTCAGAGGCCATAATAACATGATAAATAATAAATCCCCTTTTTTAATCAGCTGGTAAGACAGAAGATCAAAAATTCTCTTTTTGGGAAGATAAGTAATCAGCTTAACCAAACATTGGTAGCTGAGGAATAAAGAAGAAATTCAGACATAGTATTTCTTCAAGAATTTGCCATTAATTGGCATCATGAGCAAATCTCCATTAGGTTTAGACAACCTATAGGCACCATTAGAGAAGACTGTCTCGACTACATAAGGACCTTCCTATTTTGCTTGTAATTTTCCTTTGCTCTTATGAGTCATCACCATCGGTCTTCGAACAGCTAGAACTAGCTCACCGACTTTAAATACCCACTCTTTAACTTTACGATTGAAAGCTCGAGATATGCGGGCTTGATATAACTCGATGTGTTGTTGTGCTTGAAGACGCTTCTCGTCCAATCCTTCAAGTTCTTGGAGTCGTAAGTGATCATTATTCTCTGAGGTTAGCTCATTAGCAATGGCTATTCTAAGAGACGAAATCTAGATTTCTAATGGAAGAACAGCCTCATATTCGTAAACCATTGAGAATGAT
The DNA here is from genome assembly GCA_029216955.1 of Iris pallida. Taxonomy (NCBI): domain Eukaryota; kingdom Viridiplantae; phylum Streptophyta; class Magnoliopsida; order Asparagales; family Iridaceae; genus Iris; species Iris pallida. The sequence continues at coordinate 28,296,937 of JANAVB010006599.1, read as the reverse complement.
GTAAAACCAGTAGGAGTTCGGACTGTCATTCGGTAAGCCCATAAACATTCTCCAAGTTTCTCATTCCAATCACGTTTATTAGAAGAGACACTTTTTGAGAAGTTTAATGATTGTCTTGTTAAAAGCTTCGGCCAAACCATTAGCAGCTGGATTATAAGCCGTAGAGGCCAGATTTTGGATCTGATTCTTGTCACAGAATCGATAAAATTTCTGACTGGCAAATTGTGGTCCATTGTCATGAATTATCCGTCGAAGAATTCTAAAATGATAAATGACATGGTGTTTAATGAAGCTAACAACATTTGATATTTTCACTTCAACAAGGGGAACCGCTTTCGCCCATTTAGAAAAGTAATCGGTTATAGCCAAGATAAACCGATGTCCCTTGACAGAAAAAGGGTTAATCGGACTAATAATATCCATGCCCCAAGCTTCATAGGACCAATAAGCTGCTATAGGATGTAAGAACTCAGAAGGTTGGTGAATAAAATCAGCATGAATCTGACATGCTTTACACCGTCTGGCATAATCCACATCATCTGCTATCATGGAAGGCCAATAATACCCCATTCTTCGAATACAGTCCTGTAATTTTGGACCCGGTTGATGGGCACCACAGACACCATCATGATTCATGAGCTTCACAGAGTGTTTGCTTAGCTTCACTCTCAGAGAGACAACGCAGCAAAAGTCCGTCATATGAACGACGTTATAACATATGTAAAAAAGAATCGTAGTAGAATCGAAATGATCGTCTCTTGATTGATGCAGCTTCTTTTGGATCTTCAGGTAAAATTCCATGGACCGCATAATCAATGAATGGACTTCTCCAATCCCCTTGTTGAGAACTTGATTCTATAGTATAACTCTGTTCAATATGCAAGTTATTCTTGACACAGAATAAGTCTCGATCCAACAAAGTAATGATATTTTGTCTTCTGATTGGAACAGCTAAGTTTGCAGCTAAAATAGCAAGAGCATCAGCTTCCAAATTTTAAGAACGTGGTACAAATTCAATAAAAAAATCCTTTGAATGCAAGAACCAATTCGATTACCACTTGATGATAAGGAATGAGGTCATGATTTCTGACTTCATATGTTCCTCTGACCTGCTTAACAATCAGTTGAGAATCTCCATAAGCTTCCAGGAATTCAATATCCAATTATTTTGCTACTTGGAGACCAATCAGCAGAGCATTATATTCTGCCACATTGTTGGAGCATGGTTCATTAAGAGAATAAGCACGGTATATGACCATTTTATCAGGAGAGACCAAGACGATGCCTACTCCGGAGACAATATTGCCTTTAGGTCCAACCCGCGATGCTCCATCAAAATATAGTTGCCAAGTATCCTCCTTCAAAGTCATGATGCAATCTACGACTTCATTTGGAATGTCCTCATATAGCTTAGATGTTTCAGGTATAGGGTGAGCTGCTAAGAAATCATCTAATGCTTGATCCTTCATTGATTTTTGAGGTACATAGGCCATATCATAAGGAGTAAGCAACATCTCCCAGGTTGCTAACCTGGAGTTAAGAATGCTCGACTTTCTCATCAATATCCGAATAGGATTTATTCTGGAGATGACATGAATAGTCTGTCCTGACACATAATGTCGTATCTTTTGAACAGCAAAAACCAAGGCCAGACATTCTTTCTCCACAGGAGTATACATGTGTTCAGCTCCGACCATCATTCCGCTAAGATAATAAATTGCTTATTCATGACCTTTATCACTTTTTTGTGCAAGAAGAGCACCAAGTGAATGATCCAAGGCTCGAACATAGAGCAAAAATGGTCTTTCCACCACTGGAGGTACCAGGACAGGTGGATTTGTTAGGTATTGCTTGATGTCATTAAAGGCTTTTTGACATGCTTCATCCCAAACAAATGATACACCTTTCTTTAATAGACGGGAGAAAGGTTGACATATCCCAGAAAGATTTGATATAAATCTCCTGATATAAGCAATGCGACCTTGGAAGCCACTGAGTTCTTTTAGATTGCGTGGAGGATGCATTTCAAAAATTGCTTTAATTTTGTCAGGATCAACATGGATACCTTGAGAAGTGATGAAAAATCCCAAAAATTTGCCACTGGACACCCCTAAGAAAGACTTAGTAGGATTCATCTTCAGTTGATGTTGACGCATCAACTCAAATATTGTCTTCAAGTCTTGAATGTGATCATCTTTTGATCGACTTTTGACAGCAATGTCATCCACATAACATTCAACTGTTTTTCGTAGATGCTCTTGAAAGATATTGCTCATGGCCCGTTGATACGTAGCACCGACATTTTTTAGACCAAATGGCATAACTGTATAGTAGTAAACCCCAAGGGGTGTACGAAAAGCGGTATGCTTTTATCTTCTGGATGCATCTTAATTTGATTGTATCCTGAAAATTCGTCCATGAAAGATATGCGTTCAAAACCACATGTATTGTCTATCATGACATCGGTAATCGAAAGTAGAAATTCGTCTTTTGGACAAGCTGCATTAAGATCTCAAAAATCTATACAAACTCGGACTTTTTCGTTATTCTTCATAACAGGAACAATGTTGGCAACCCAGTCTGGGTGTTGTTCTTCACGAACAAAGCCACATGTGATCAGCTTTTTGACTTCTGCTTCAATTGCATCTATCATATCTGGTCGAAAATGTCGCTGTTGTTGTTTTACAGGCTTGGCATTAGGAAAGATATTGAGTTTATGAGTAGCTACTTTAGGATCTAGACCTGGCATATCCTTATAACTTCATACAAAGATATCAATATATTCTTTAATCAGTCGTATCAACTCTTCCTTTTCATCTTCAGAAAGGTTTTTACTGATGAATATTGGCTTAGACGTAGTTCCGTCTCCAACGTCAATCTGGACAATTTCATCCAGGTGGCTGTCGATGTTCAAAACGAAGCTCCCATTGAGTGTCCATCTGTTGTGCCCAAGGGTCATTTTCAAATGGTTCAGATTCACCATCAGTTTGAACCATGTTGACTGAAAAGACGCACTCAGATTCAACATAATAGTCTCCTCCAGAATATAAGGATTGTAAAAAATTGGAAGAACATTCTTCCATATCTTCTTTGTACACGTGGAATGGATCAGATTCGATGAATTGAATTTCTTCCGAATCTGAGGATTGTGAAGAACTAGAAGAAAATTCTTCTTGTATATCTTCGTTAAACATGTGGGATGGATCGTATCCCAACCCATGACGAGTTTTCTGGTAAAACGGATCACCATATAATGATAACCGTCTACCTTTGCCTTGATTAAGATATTGCATAGTCTTTAAATCATATCCCATATTCTGGATAATCTTAAGAGATTGTTGACTATATTTGTCAATTCGGATTCTTCTTTTATCTTTCTCTCTAAGATCATCTATCTGAGCAACAGGAATATTTCTAGCCAAGCCAAACACAATTTGGTGCTTGTTTCTCTTATTAGATGGAATCACAAAATAAGATTCTTCGTGACGTCTATAAGTCACACAAGCGTGTGATGATGATGCTACAGGAAGAAGATAGGGAGAAGATGTTAGAAACCTTTGAGCATAGGGTCCAACATCGATATAAGGAGGAAAAGAATTTTCCTTATGATTAATATATAAGGTTTTCTCTGTATTTATGTCATTTTTATGTTGATGACTTTGATCATCAGCAGATAAAGTCATTCTTTCAATAAATTTGACAGCCATGTACTCCAAAAGAAAATCTTCATTGATATTATAAAGTACAGAATGATCAATATTTACATCATTTACAAGTTGACTACTACGCTTTGGATTGATCATTAACGGACCGTCATCCGTCTTCTGCGTAGGCTTGCCAAGGTTGATAATCAGGGGTTCTGGATCATTTGTACGAGAAGTACGTCCCTTGACCGTGATCATGAGAGGTTGAACTTAGCTCTTGGCTGGAATACTCAATGATTCCTCAGACGAAGCTCGAGTTCTTTCTTTAACCTTGATCATCAGAGGTTGATCATTGACAAGTTGGGGTTGGATTCGTCCTTTGACTTTAATCTTCAAAGGTTGCTCTTCCGGAGGATCTTTATTGACAGATTGATCTTCTGCTGGCGACCGATCTTCAGCTATATCAGATATTTCTTTCACCTGCTCCTCTTTGTAGAGTATTGAGTCAGAGAAATATGCTTCAATACCCTTAAAAGGATTGATATCTGCAAATTCGGTCTTCACAACCCCTTGAGAATCCACATACTTGAAGCATTGGTGGAGAGTTGAAGGCACAATGTTATGCTCATGTATCCACGGTCTTCCAAGAAGGATGTTGTAAGATACATCTGAGTTGATAATATAAAAGGTTGCCATAGTTCGAAGATCACCTATTTGAATTTCAGACGAATCTTCCCCAATGGTTTACTCTTTCCAGAGTTGAAACCAACTATTGTTGTACTAGTGTAAGTCAAATCACTAGTAGGAATCCTCAAGGGTCGTAGCATACTCTGAAGAATAATGCTAATAGAAGACCCAGGATCAATGTAAATCCTGTCAATTTCAGTAGATTCAATATACCATGTGTAGCACAAAGGCCTATCGTGCTTATTATGCTTCAACAGCATATCTTCTTGTGTGAAGGTAATGTTAGGAATTGCTTTCATCTTACTATAACATTGTGGACACGACACTGGTATATTGTCAGGACTCTTGAGTTGAGCTAAGCATGAGTCTGCTTGTAGCAAAGCTTCACTCAGAGTTTTTCGGCTTTATTTAGAAAGACGAAGCAACTCAAAGATAGACAGTCTAGCCGGGGTATTAGCTAGTTGGGCTAGAATATCGAACTTATAGGGCTTCATTACCACCCCTTGATTTGAAGCAGATTTCAATGGGACGTCAAAGCGTACTGCTTTCTGTTTTCCTTTCTCAACCACATATGGTTTAGAAGGAACAGAAGATGGTTGAGCTGGTAGTATTTCAGCAACGTCCCCCGTTTATTTAGAGGTTCCCTCATAATCTTTGTGGTACTCTTTACCAGATCTCGTACCAGCAAAAGTTTCTTCTTCAGACTCAGGAGAATAAAGTACCATATTACAGGTTTTGTTTTTCTTTCCTTTAATCTTCTTCTTGCGAGGTTTTTTATGATGGACCTCAAAATCCAATCCAACAGTAGATTTTTGACTTGGAATTTGTAAAGGAAGTCGCATTCCTTTATTATAGTTCAAGCCTTCCGCCTTTTGAAAGTCATAGCCCATCTTTTTCATGAGATGGACTGATTGTTGACTGTACATGTGAATGGGTAGCAGACTTTCAATAGATGGTTTAACAGAGGAAGAAGAAACAGAAACCTCTGCAACCACAGAAGAAGGAGGAATAGAAACCTCTGTAGTCACAGGAGAAGGAGGAATAGAAATCTCTGTAGCCACATGAGAAGGAGGAATACTCGGGACAGGAGGAAAAATCCCTACATGAGCTTTTTCATAAGTAGCAAAGACTTGTTGTGCCCTGTATAAGGGGACACTACTCATTGCTAACCATTGCAGATGAGTAAGCTTGAGTTTGGTAGGAGGAGCCAAACTAGGAGGGCATATATTCAAACCCCTCAGTCTATCCTCCAAAGGAATGCCATCCTAAAGATGATCCAAATCATCATGATCTGGAGTAACAATATGAGAAATCATATTACAGGTTTTGACTTTCTTACCTTTCTTAGATTTTGAAGTTTTACTTTCATCTTCTATTTCAGATAGTAAGTCAGGATGTACCCACATGATTTCACCATTTTTTAATGTGAGAGGCAATAATCCATTATTTTGCTCTCTAGCAGGCGAGAGATTTATAATTTTTATTGTCACCTTAGGAATTGGGACAATCCCATCTGGAACTTGCTGTGGAGAAAAACCTCCAAATTGAAGAGAAATCATATTAGTTGTAACTGTATGCTCATCATTGGTTAAAGCGATGGCATTATCATTTATCAACTCTTGGATTTTCTTCTTTAAGACATAGCAAGCCTTGGTATGATGATTTAAGTATCTATGATAGATACAATATTTGGGATTGTCAGTCAGATTCACCTCATTTGGCTTTTTTGGCTCTGAAATATGGAGTTTGCCACTCTTTACAAGACATTGGAATATCCCAGGGATATCACTGTCATGAAAAGAGTAATCTTTTTTTGGTTTGGAAGACTCTGAATTATTTGGCATCGTTTTGGGTTTTGAAAAGTTAACCACTAGTGTTTCCTTCCCTTTCCCATTACGATTGTCGAAATTATTGCTTGAAGAGCCTTTCTTTCCTTTGTCTTCTGAGGCAAAGATCATCCCGTGTTCACGAGCCAACCTACTATTGGTCTCGGCTGAAACTGCTGCTATAATGAACGAGGCCCAATCTGTGAATTGAGAGCCCGTAAAGACAGCAATGGATGGTCGCAGATTCATTTTGCACGTATCAATCAATGCTGAATCTGGCATACCAGGAGGCATTTTCAAAGTTGCCTGTCGTAAACGTTCGATAAACGTCCGAGCATCTTCTTTCTCTTTTTGTTTAATTTCTATTAAGGAGGACATATTCATGTCCATGCCTCCTTCATAGAAGCGGAAGAGAAATATTGCTTTAAACTCATCAAAAGATGATATGTAATTGTCGGGTAGAATGCGATACCAGTCATAAGCTGAACCCGTTAAACATCCGATGAAAACTCGGGTGAGAAGAGCATCATTCTTCTGCAGATGCACAGTCATAATATTAAATTAATTGATATATTGACTAGAAAAGACCTTTCCATCAAATAACACCATCGACTGTGGCTTAAATTTTGGAGGAAAAGGCACATCATTCCAGTGAGGAGGATAAGGTTGCTTAATCCCTAACCTCTGGAGCTGATCTTTGTGCTTTAGAATTTCAAACTGTGCTTTTAGCTCACGTACTGCTTGAATAGCTTCACTAGTTTGAGGAAGCACATTCGATTGAATAGTTGTTGGATGTACCGTAACCCCCACCGGAGGTGGTACATCTTCTGGAATGAGAGGATTTGGAGCTGCAGAATTTTGATTGATAGCAGGATCTTGAGTAAGATTATTCAAAGGTGTATCAACCCCTTGACTATCTTGAGTTTGTGCTGCTACCTGAACCGGTGTTATCACTGCTGGCTGAACAGTTTGCTGAGTCATTATTATTTGATGCATACTTTGCATCATGGCAAGCATGTCCTTCAGTGACTGCTCAACTGCAGAGAGACGTTGTTCTGTATTAGCAGTTGACGTCTCCGGTTCATCTTCGATAGCATAGGATTCAACCTCCCTTGAACATACAGAGGGATTAGTATAGAGGTATGAATCAACACTATCAGTTTCTAACTCAAAAGACTGGGTATCCCCAGCTTCTGAATCTGAAAATTGCAACTGTCTTTGACTTCTTGATCGGGTATGCTGATATACCCCTTCAAAGGTATCAAGAAGTCGGTTGAACTGTTGTTGACCAGGAGTCTGAGACGAGTTGCGTCTTGGACGTCGTCCTCTATTGGTATGAGATGCCATATTGACTGATGCGTATGACAACTCATGTTCTTGATTATCAACTTGTTGCTGAGACATATTGTAGCTTAATCGGTCAAAAACTGACCGTTTAGAAGCCGAACAACAACACTTGATTACAATCTGGTGACATTCACAATGGTGATTTTCTTTGGGGAGTGTCACAGGAGATTTTCTGTCTTTACGCTTTTGTACAAGCAACCTGCGTAAATCAGAAGGAATGGAGGGAGTAGTCTTCTTTATTATATCTGGAACAGAGAATCGTTTAGTTCCTTGTGTATAAAAAAGATTACTGGCTGCATTAGCGTAACCAAACGGGACATTTTTACTCACGTGGAGTTGCGTGCGTAAATCTTGAGATTTTTGTGCACAAAGGACTCCATCAGCATTACGCGTAATTTGAAAGATTGGTACCTTACGTAAAGCAGTGTAAGAAGGTTGTTGGTAAAAAACTGAAGTTTTACCAATAATATTATTCTTGTTTTTACACTGCATGTGTGTAGGCAAATTTACTTTGGATGCAGAGGCATTATTGTGAATTTTATCTACTCTGTCACCGACATGAGATTTACCTTTACGCGTAGAGCACAAAACATGAATATCTGCCACGTCACAAATGGAAGATTTTCCTTTATACGTAGAGCGTAAAACTTGGGTGTCTACCATGTCACAGACGGAAGACTGATTTTTTACGCGCAGAGCGTAAAAATTGATTTTTACGCGCAGAACGTAAAACTTGAGAGTCTGCCATGTCACAGACAGGAGACTGATTTTTACGCCCGGGGCGTATCACTGAACTAGAGACTGCCTCGTCACAGACGGGAGCCTCCACAACAGGAGTGGAAAGGATTCCTTTGCCTTCAGAGACAGCAGGGAGATCCGAGGATGCTTTGGACTTAGGAATCCAAACTGTTTGCGCCTTCCGTGATTTCTGAATATTGGAGCAGCGAGTACTACCCCCAGTTCGGAGCATTTCTTCGTAAGCAGTCTGGTCGAAGTGAACAACCAGAGTCTTCTTTGTCGATCCGACCGACACATCATCATATTGAGCAATTGCTTTCTCGTCAGAAGAGAAAGTCGCCCCCAGCAGAGTCGCCATTTTGTTTCACTTAACAAAATGCCTAAAATTGGCTTTTGAAAGAAAACTAGAAAAAGTACAAAAGTACAAATTATTTCTGGGAAGTATTGCTATGAAGTCTGATCTGAGAGTGATCACTTTGTTCCTTGGACCATACGATGATGATGAAGAAAACTGCTTGAAGAAGACGAACAATCGGAAGAACTAAGTCACAAGAAAGGTATCGAGCAACGGCACTGATGGCACAGTCGAATGCTTTCCTGCTTTGCTTCACCCTGTTCTTGAGAAAAAGTTGAAGAAATGCTTATGGGAATATCACTCTGAAAATATGAGTTTTCTCAGAATCTCTTCTCCTTTATCTCTCCTGATCTCTTGTGTTTAAAAATAAGTCTATTTATAGACTAGATCCTCTGTGCGTAAAAAGCAACAAAGTTTGGTAACTGTCACCTACGATGAGAATCAACCTTTACGCGTGATGACACGTGTCCCACGTAGAGTTTTGATCTCTACGCATGGTAACACATGTCCCACTACTTTAACAAAATGGGGATAGCACGTACACACGTTCCTCGATAAATGTGGCATGAAAGCCACGTAAGCAGACCACGTTCTCCTGTAGCCAGAAAAGATCGAGCGTAAAAATGACCCAAAATAGACTTCCTGCATAAAGTAGCAGACTGGGCGTAAAATAGCCCAAAATAAACTTCCTGCGTAAAGTGGCTAAAAAATAGCCTTGAGCGTAAAATTAGCTCAAATAAACTTTACGCGCACAACAGCCTTGAGCATAAAAAACTCGAATAGCTTTCGTGCGTAAAAGAAGCAATCTCTTGAGCGTAAAGTAGCCCGTCTGCACACTAAACGATAAGTGTTGGGTTTAGTGTAAATCAAGTCTTCTCTGCTTCTGTGCAATCCTGCTGTCAGAAAATTATTATGTCAGAACAGTATCACGCGCATTAAATGCATGATCTGACAGCCTGTCCCTCGCGTAAAAGCTTTGAGGATGGCTCTCGCGTAAAGTAGCTCGCGTAGAGTTTTACTCTGTTTGTCTTGCGTAAAGTCTGAGTTTGGCTCTGCTTGACTTGCGTAAAGTCTGCAACTTCTTTGACTTGGTCCATGAAGCACTTTTTACGCTCTTACGAAGTCCAAATTCATTTTGTTTATTTTGGACAGCTATATAATTGAATGGCAAACTATATATGCAGGTGGACTTAAGACTACTGTGAAATTGAGTTTTGCCTAATCTTGAGCTTCAAATTGTTTAAATCATTTTTGAGTATAGTGTATATGAGTTGTAGTATACTTCCAGTAGTATGTTCCAGCAGTCAGTTTATTGAGTTTTGGGCTAACTATGTGGGTTCAAGCCTATTAAACTATTGATGATAGATAGTTACCTATTCCTAAGTAAATCCTAAGCTGATCTTAGGAAACTGTCACTTGAGTCTTGCCACCTTAAATGTGGCATTTCATAAGCAGCTTGTGATTAGATTATTTAGGAAAGAGGTGGACTAGCATTACATTTAGTTATTAAATTAAATAGTGTTTATAGTTTGTATTAGAAATAATTAAAATATTAAATAGGTAATGGGCATAATTTAACCAAATTGTAAATCATTCATAACAGGAGGACATCTAGCTCTATTGTTTACCCGTACTTTCCCGGGGCAAGGCAAGTACTTTTCTACGGTCTTGTGCATTTACATATCTTGTACTTTTCTTGTGATACGTCATGACACGATATCCTGTACTCCTGTACTATCCTGTTCTTGTACTTGTGTCGGGAGGGAAAATACACTAGCTATGTGACCAAATCCCGGTTACTATATTCATGTAGATAGCTTAGGCCTCGCATCGTGCACGCGGGCCCTAAGCCGTACCATATTCATGTACTCCTGTACTCACCCCAGCCGGTAACATAGGCTAGTTGTATTTCAAACATGGTGCACTCGTCATGTCTTGTACTTCAGGATTATAGTTTTATTCTTGTACATTACATTTCCTGTACTTTATATTTCTGTACTGTGCTTCCTGTACTTTATTTCCTGTACTTACATTCCTGTACTTTCCTGTATTTCACTTTCATGTACTCCTGTACTCATTTCCATATCATGTTCTTGTTCATTACCTAGAACTATACTTTGCTCCGCTCCTGACTAGGATATGTTGCAGGTGAGTTGGAGGCTCTGTGTGATACATATTATGGCCGAGAGCCAATAAATGAAGTAGAGCCAGCTGGAGTTGCTCTTGACTTAGAGGCTGAGGAAGCCTAGAGCATTACCTTTAGTAGTTCTATTTTCTGTATTTGAGACTATTAGACTCTATTTTCATTTTGCTGGAATGTAATAACTTTGAGACATGTATCTGGATTTGGGATTTGTCTATAGATGCTGTGATTTCATACTTGTTCCTGATTATCTGGTTAGATTACCTAGATTGGTACAGCTTACTTCATCGTGTCCAACAATAAAGTCTGGGCGTGTCCGACTCGTGTTCGATTATTCGGGAGCGGGTCGTGACACAACATCATGAACTCGTCTTTTTTTGGTGTCGGACGGTGCGAGGAACATACTATGCAAGAAATGCTTCCTTGAACATTTTCCAGGAAATCGTGGTGTCCGTATCGGCTTCGTAGATCTCCTGCTTCTTAGCTGCCCACCAGTTGTAAGCCCCCAGTTGCAGCTGTAACGCCGCACATGTTACCCTCTGGGACCCTTCAATGCTAAGCAGATTAAACAAGTCCTCAATCTCCGTGAGCCACCCACTATCACATCAGGCTCTGCTCGGCCATTGAATTTCGGTGGATTCATCTTACGGAACTCCTTTGCTTTGAACAAGGAAGAAGAATTTATCATTTGTGGTTGAGCTTCTTCCTCGTCTTCATCTTGAACATCTTGAACATCTTGCTTTTCCTAGGGTACCACGACCGTTGCCTTGGTATTGCCCACCACCTTGTTCACTATCTGAGTCAGGACGTCCATCTGCTTCTGCTGCGCATCAAATTGGGCCTTGATTTGCATTTGAAGCTGTTGCTGCTGCAGTTCCATCAACTGTAGCATTTTTTCCATAGTCGTTTCGCTGGGGCCACTCTTTTGTGCTCGACGTACTATCCACTGTTTGTGTTGTTGTGCCGGGATTGTTCCTATTTTTCTTGGTCATTCCTATAAAACAGAGTAAACCCGTTAGTATTTTTCAAAAATATCTACGGGCTTACCTGTATGGAACTTTTATTTCACGCAGCATGTCGACAAACATTCAATCGAGCCATCGCAACGAACATTCCAACAATGAAATACCTTTCGAAAATTCGAGGAAACATAACTGTACTCTGATACCAATTTGTCATGCCCTGAGTCGACAAACTGTTCGTCCCCGAAATAGAACAGTATCGATGGAGCGAGTGGTAATGCATTGACCCCGTTGACGATCTGACGATGGTTCTCGGTTCTCTGAAGGTCTGAGTTGCTCTGGGTGCAAGAGCTTGCTGAGAGAAAAAAGACGTTGAGTGTCTCCGTATATGTCCGTCTCTCTGTGTGTGTCTTCGTAGGTGTTCGGAAGAAGAAAATGATCCCTCTATTTATAGCTTGCAGGCTGGCTTCTCATGCGCATATGTAGGATGCGTCTGTACGTGGGGACGCCACGTGGTTGAAGCTGCGGAAGGCGCATGGATGACGCACCATCATTTGTGGGTTGAATCCTTCATGCTGCATTTGTGGGCTGGCACGTAACAGGGGAGAGGATCTTTCAGTTGCTGAGTTCTTGGGTGATTAGCACCCCTTCATTGGCTGAATTGAGTCAAAGGACACGTGGCACTTGTCCGTAGCTCAAAGATCTCGGATTTGGTGGAGGGTAATTTGATAGGATGCGCCTGGGATTGGACGCATGAGAAGACTTTGGCTCGCAACCTTCAGGAGTTACGAACCTGTCTTGGCGCATGGCTTTTGAGGCTCATGCGAGGCTTCAGTAGGGACTTGACCTCTGTCTTCAGGGATCAGAGGAAGGTCTGAGGCGCATGGCTCTTGAAGCGCATACAGATATTTGGGCGCATGGCTACGGAGGCGCATGCGAATGGTTGGGCGGCCACGTGGGTTGTAACCGTCGGAGGAAAGAAACGATGACGCTGACGTCAGCGATGCTTCATTTTCTGTAAAAGTTGCCAACTGTTCAGGCCTCGGGGGACGCACTGCCAACTCTGTCACTTTGGCATTAATTGCTTGGTGGGGGGATGAGCCGAAGTGGGTGAGTCAATTTGCACTCCACTGGACGCACGGGTCCATGTTGATTAGGACGCATGGATCTGTGCTTTGTTGGACGCATCCATACAGGGCACTTGGTACTGACGGGCGCGTCTCTATGATGCACGATATCTGATCGGCGCATCCGTTTGCATGATGCACCTTTATTGGTCCGACTGTTAAGTTCTTCAATGCTTTAAATAGCCGTTTTGACTTGGCTGAATTCAAGGCGTCAGGTTCATCACCATAAACGCAAATTCATTGTACGAGATTCGGAAAGCCCGCCACTTGGCGCATGGGTTTGATTTGCTCGGCCTATAAATAGTAGCAAGGAGAGAGTTTGTTTCTCGTTCTCTCACGTCTTCCCGAATGAACTTATTTGCTCGAGTACATTCTGTTGACAAGATGCTCCTGAGGGTAAAGATGCGACGAGTTGTCTTCATTCATGCACTTGAAGGTGACTGTTACATCCAAAAGTTGGGGTTGTGGGCTTCTGAGGCAAGCGGAATGTGCTTGTTGCATCCAAAGATCGGGATGCTCGATCCCTGTCTCCGTTATGCTGGAAGAGTCGCAGATCGGAATTGCGGTGCTCTCCTCTTTCTTGGGCTTTGGAGAGCTCTTCCTCCAGCTAGAGTGGGATTGGCTGCCCACTTTGGTTCTGCTGAAAGCTGCTCCTTTAGCCGAAGCACTTGATCGGATCGAAATGGAGCACATATGCTGACACTTCATGATGTGCATAACTGAGATGCTGAAGAGATGCGCCTAACTGAGACGCTGAAGAGACGCGCCTGACTGAGACGCTGAAGTGATGAGCCTGGCGGGAGGCGCATGGCAGTTTGCTGCGCCTGGCTGTAGTCTTAGGATCTTTCTTTTTGTAGAAATTCTCCTTTATAAAGTCTTTTTTAGACATGTAATAGACTTTTATATGAAATAAAGATCTTCTTTTGATGTCTGTATTTTTGCTGTTCTTTGTTGTACCAAGTACTTCGTTAGAGCTCCCGGCGCATGTAGTATTAAGCGCATAGGAATTCTGGCCCATAGATGCGCTTGAAATTCCATGCTTCTACAAGACCCCCTTCAAAGTTTTCAAAACTTTTCGTCAAGTTTTGGAATACTTTGAATAAGAAGCATGGTGTCGACTTCAATGGGGCGCATAACTGTTCGGGGCGCATGATTGCTTCGTGCATCTGTGATGAGGCGCATATTCCTCTTCAGTTTTAAATGCCAATGACAACGCTTCAAAAAGATTAATGATGATCTTTTTGTATATCTACTATTATCATTTTATGGAACCCCAGGCGGCGGCTGACGTCACCCTTCATCGGTTCACGCGTGTGACCAAGCCTATAAATAGGCGTCTGATGGAGAGAGAGAATTCTTCCTCTCTTTGCTTTCTTCTTCTTTAGAGTTCTTCCAAAACCCTAACTTCTTTTTATGAAATGGCTCCCAAGACTCCATGCAGTGGTGCTGGCCGAGGGCGAGGCAAAGGATGCCCCTGAAGCTGTAGAGGTGATGCGTCAAGAGGCTGAACGCCAGGTCTTGGCGACCGCAAAGACTCGGGCGAAAGACTTGAAGCATCGGATTGAAGAGCTTTCTGCTAATCCCAGTGATGCTTAGGGATTATAGTCTTTTTTTATTATTTTGTAGTTTGCAACTTCTGCTGGGGATGTAATCTTTTACTTAAATAAAAGATAAAAAATTTTGTGGTGTGTTTATTTTTGCTGTCATGAACTAGTGATTTGTGTGGACCTATTATCTTTTGCGCACCTTAGTTTTTAGGTACAGATAATAAGTTTGAGAGAACTGACATGTTTGTTCAGAGGTAATGTGGACGTGGCAAATATGGGGTTCAAATGATGAAGTCTTCTTACTCAGAGGTATTATGGACGTGGTAGGAGTGACTCTGGGGGGATACGCGGAACTACTCAGAGGTAATATGGACATGGAAGTTCTGCGATCGATGTACAGCAACGCAAGGGTCGTCCGTACGGGATGTTTACTCAGAGGTAATATGGACGTGGTAAACATGATAAGCAGCACAATCCTACGTGGTGTAAGATTACGCTTTGCAGGACGTAGAAGAGCAACTCAGAGGTAATGTGGACGTGGTTGTTCTTCTACTGGGGATAGAATGCCGCGGAACAATTGGGTTCCGAAAGTATAGGATTTTGTGAAGGGGAGATGTATGTGAGATCTGATGATCAGGTATACTCCCTTGTTGGGTAGAGATGAAAGTACATGTCTGAAAGATGTCATGAGTAGTACTTCTTTAGGAACTTGCCGTTGATGGGCATCATGACCAAGTCCCCGTTCGGTCGGGCGAGGCGGTAAGCACCGTTTGAGTATACTGCCTCTATGATGAAAGGTCCCTCCCACTTGGGCTCAAACTTTTTTGGTGTTTTATGAGTCAACACCATCAGTCTCCTGACTGCCAGGACCAGGTCGCCTATTTGAAAAGTCCTTTGCTTGACCTTTTTGTTGAAAGCCTGTGATATACGGGCTTGATAAAGTTTAATGCGCTACTGAGCTAGGAGACGTTTTTCGTCCAGTGCTTCCAATTCTCGCAGACGACGACGCTGGTTGTCTTCTTCTGTCAATTGATTTGTGATCGCTACATGGAGTGAGGGTATCTGGATCTCCAGAGGCAGTACCGCTTCGCTTCCGTAGACTAAGGAGAACGGGGTGTTGCCCGTCGGAGTCCGTACCGTTGTACGATAGGCCCAGAGACATTCGCCGAGCTTTTTGTCCCAGTCACGTTTGTTGGATGACACGACCTTTTTGAGTAGCTTGACGATAGTCTTGTTAAAGGATTCGGCCAATCCGTTTGCTGCCGGATTGTAGCGGTTGATGCCACGTTCTGAATGTGGTTCTTGTCACAGAATCTGCTGAAAACATGGCTGATGAACTGTGGACCGTTATCATGGATAATCCTTCGAGGTACCCCGAAATGGTAGATGACATGGTGCTTGATGAAACTGATCACCCTGGAGCTTTTCACTTCCGTAAGTGGAACTGCTTCTGCCTATTTGAAGAAGTAGTCGGTGATAGCTAGGATGAAGCGGTGTCCCCTCGATGATGGAGGGGTGATCGGTCCTACAATATCCATGTCCCAAGCTTCGAAGAGCCGGGAGGCGACCGTAGGATGTAGTGGTTCCGACAGTGTATGGATAAAGTCGGCGTAAAGCTGGCACGCATGGCACTTTTTAGCACAGTCGACAGCGTCGGCTACCATGGTTGGCCAGTAGTAACCCATGTGTCGCAGTCGATCCTGCAACTTAGGGCCAGGTTGATGAGCCCCGCAAGTCCCATCGTGAGCTTCCCGAAGGGCTTCGGCTTCTTCTTCGTTGGATAGACATCGAAGGAAAAGTCCATCGAAGGAACGTCTTATAGAAGCATAAAAAACGAGGAAAAAAATGGTCCATGCGGCCAAAAAGCCTCATGCGGCTCGGTGGGCCCATGAGTCCCATACGGCTCAAGCACATAGGCAGTTCGAGTAAACTCATACGGCTCAGAGAGAAAGGCCACGCGGCATTCAAAATAGCTGTACCCAACGACGTATTTAATGCTCTGACGGCTGACAGCTGACAGATGACAGACCTGACATAAAGTTGTCATAATGAGTGGCGCTGTCTGCCAAGTTTCGGGAATAAGGAAAATCTTTAAAGTGGCGCTGTCTACCAAGTTTCGAGGCAAGCTTATGCGGCCAGAATAAGATGAGTTCATGCGGCCAGTACAGAAAAACCTATGCGGTTCAACCATAAAGGTCCCCCATGCGGCTCGGCCATGAAGAAACCCATGCGGCTCGGCTATGAAGACTCTCATGTGGCTCGACCATGAAGACTCCCATGCGGCTCGATCATGAACATATTCATGCGGCTCGGTCATGACAACCTTCATGCGGTTCGAGTATAGAGACTATTCATGCGGCTCGGTCATGAAACCTTTCATGCGGCTCAGTCATGACGACCTTCATGCAGCCCAAATATGAACCCTCCTCATGCGGCTCAACAACGATGATAGAACACGTGTCCTAAAGGTAATCAAATTTTGGGTCAGATCCCAATGATTTGGGACACGTGGCAAGAGAATGAATTAAATTGATTCATTCAGATTTGCAGATATCAGCAAATCATCATGATGGAGATTTATTGCAATCAACATTAATAACTGATATGATTTGGCATAATTCTCATTAATGGCCCAGATCCTTTACGCTCAAGATTAATGGCCCCGATTGATCACTTATCAGGCCGCCGCCACTTTGAGAGTAGGCAATCATTGCAAACCCTAATGATGTCCCGCCACTATTATAAATAGCAGGGTGCCATTCCCTTATAAAAAGATATATATACTGATAGAGAGAGATACGCACATACAGAGAGACACTCCCCCCAATAAACAGAGAGAAGAATCCACAGATATCAATCCACAGAGAGAGAAGCCAGAAGAGCAATACGAGGAGAGCAAGAAGAGCATTTCTTTATCAACGCCAACCATCTCGTCACAGGAGCCAAGGCTGCATACCGATCGTCCAAAGAGTAAGGCAGGGCTGCCGTCGCCTTTCCGAGCCTCTATCGTCACCCCCCAGAATCAAAAATAAACAATTGTACTTAGATTGTTGTACCTAGGTTTTCGTCCCTAGGCTTTCTTTGTACAAGCGAGTTTGTAACGTGAAGTAAAAGTTCGGTCCTCCGATAATTGTTCTGTTCTTTTATATTTTATGGCAAACACGATGGCGACTCTGCTAGGGACAAACTTCTCCACGGCTGAGGAGTTAGTGACGCAATCGGATGCAGCCAAGCTTGGCTCCACGCAACAGAAGATGGTCGCCCGGTTCGACCAACAGGCGTTCGAAGAAATGCTCTCTGACAAGAGCGCTGGCCCGGTCCAGAAGCGAGCCCGCACAAAGAAGGCCCGCAAGGAGTGGAGACCCCGATCCTTCGTTCCTACTGAAGCTCTTGCAGAGATACCCTCTGTTGCTCAAGACGGCGGAGAAGACTCTCCCGCGGCCCCACTTCAGATCATAGACGACTCTGTTGTCCCCAAGTCCGGCAGAAGAAAATATTATGATGCTGGACTTGCAGGGACAAAGAGGAACTCTATGCGATCCGAGACGCATAAGGGTTCTAGCCGCATGGAGAAAGCCTATGCGGTTACATCCGCAAACCGCAGGAAGAAAATTCACGCGGCCACATCTATCAGCCGCATAGCTTATGCGGCTACAGTTGTCAACCGCATGGACGAAGCTTATACGGCTACTGAAGTCAATCGCTTGCAGAAAACCCATGCAGCCACAATTGCCAACCGCATGCGGCCAACCTGCACGGTCGTGACTCCTAGTCGCACAAGGATAACCCATCCGACAGCTAAAGACAGCCGCATGCAGACAGCCTGCACGGTTCCCAATCCTAGTCGCATAGCGGCTGTTCCACGCTTCTCTTAATCAGTCTTCGACCGTCTCTCATGCGGTCCTGACCCTGATGATTCTCTGGATGATAAGCCAGACTCTGTGATATTCAACTCGGACTCTTCTTATTACGCACCCGCGAGTGCTAAAAGGAAGAAGTCTAGGGCAGCGCGGGCCCACCAAGCCCAGTCAGCTGCCCCAACCTCTGACTATCAGGGCGTCCTGCTAATTATTCCGCGGGCCTCGGATGTGAAGTTGTATAGAACCACTCGAGTCCAGCCCCCGGCGGCAGACGGACATAGAGGTTCACAAAAGTCTCCTAAAATCCCGGGAGCAAACATGGTCGGTCCAGACCCGTCTGACTTGCGTGAGGCCATCCTCCATAAATGTAAGAAAAGAAAAGATGCATCGGGATGCAAAGAGTCCTCCTACGGACATCACTGCACCCAAATCATCGTCAACTGCTGCTGCAATGGCACGATGATGTAAGAAGACCGGCAGTCTATCTTTCAAAGACTGCAACAGCCATCTTCAGAAGACGAGGCACTACCCGTCGTCTTCTGCAACTCTGCTCGAAAAGTCCCCGCTGATGGAAGGGGGAAAAAGACGAATGTTTCCAGCCCGAAGACCTCAACCACTGCGACTAAAAGACTGTCGTCTAAGCGGGTGCCCACTACCGGAGTTTTCCAAGGTACTCGCTTTAAGACGAAATCTGCTACAGTAGGAGGCTCGTCGTCCATAACACAGGGGATTGCTGGGGCTGGGGGTAGCACCCCTCCGAGCCTCCACAACAATCCGATATTCCAAGAAGACGAGACAGCGGAGACAACTCTCCCATCAGATACAGCCGAGGCCGACATCCCCGAGGACGTCCACGACTCTCGAGATGAAGCAAGCTCTGAAGCCCTCCGAGTCCGAACCAGAAGAGAATATTCCCACATATCCCGATGGCACGACCCGCACCCACTGTTTGGGTACGAGAACGTAACAACGCCCAGCCTACGCCGCAGTGTCGGCGGTAGAACGTTGTCCTAGGTCGCAACATCTAACAATATAATGCTAAGCAGTTTATACTCTCCGAATAGGGTGACATAGCAGATACAGTCTCAATCACATCTAAGGTAGAGCATGATAAGGATAAATAAAACATAAAATCTAAAGAGATACATGAGATAGAAGTCTAAGTGTCTAAGATACAAAAACCCAGAAATATATCTCAAAACTCAATACAATAATCCACAAAGTAATACAACTCCAGAAAATAAAAATAACTATCTAAACAACCTCTAAGGTGTCTCCTCTAGGCTAGCAGGCAACCTCCAAGCTATCTGTAAAATTTATCAACAGGTCCAGTCAGGACAGGAACGAGCACATCTCATCTAGAAAACCCAAGTAAATGACAGAGAACTATAAAGCAGTTATAGGCAGTTGTATTGATGAAAATGGCAGTTTATATTCAGGTGATGGTAAGAAAGACAGATAAGGTGCAAGGAAAGTAAATAACTAAACAAGAGAAGAATCATAGCAATGAAGTCTGTAAAAAATAGAACTAGCTGAACCAGGGTAATATGATATAAAGTCTAGACAACAATGTAGACCAGTGTAACTCCAATGTAAGTCCAGTACAAGATGAATCTAATACAAGATGAATCCAGTAAGGGACGATTCTAGTTATAGTGATCAATGATTCCAGGGTGAGTCCAGCTTATACTCTAGCAATGTGTTTTAAAATATCGAGATCGACATGTAAATGGCTGTGGGTAATCCGGCATACCTCTCACTGATCAGACGAGAGATGGCTATCATTCCAGTAGATTCCAGTAGGGGTGATTCCAGTAATGGCGTATGTCTATATCTCTTACTCTAGTATTTTTCCTCCCAGCAAGTGAATCCAGAATTTCGACACAATGATTCAAGATGAGTCCAGCCAAAATATAATGATACCAGTAAATGATTCCAGTAAATGATTCCAGCAGGTGATTCCAGTAATAGAAACGAGGGATGATGATACCAGTAATAGAGGCCAGAAAATAAATGTGTGTCGTATACATGAATCCAGAATATTCATACGTGTTGTAACAGAGAATCGCATACAACTAACTAGAACTGAAATACAGTAATTGACAAATAAATGAGAGAACTATCAGAGAATGTACTCGCCTGATAACCTGAACAGCTGATAAGTATAGGGGGTCCAACTGAAGCCACAGAGTCATATTTAAAGCAACACAGGTTACAAGGTATCTGGCTCCTAATTAGAACAGCACAAGTCACAACATGTCCAGAAGGGTAATATAAAGCACTACAATGCATTCTACATGAATCTAGGTCAAACTAGGCCAAAGTCAACCCTTGGTCAACTCTGGTCAACTGCACTAGTCAAACTAGGTCAAACTAGGTCATGTCCTAACCCAGTAAGTCTTACTAGGCCTAACCAAGACTATCCTAGCAAGCACACATCAATACAAGGCTATACAAGCCAACATACACCTAACTCTATATAGCATGCAATTATTCATTACTCAAATAGGCAAGAATTTATATTGGATATACACTAGATAATCTATTACTTTAAGCTATATATGTCTACACATATATACACATGCATATATTGGTATTCAATATTAGGTCTATAATTATGGCATTTCAAATGGTTATATAAACTTATATATTACAACACAATATGCTAACATATATATAATATACATACATAGCTAAGTTAACTATATTCATAAATACTTATTTAAGAGGCAATGTGTGTGTATGTGAACATAGCAAAGGGACAAGTGAGGGTTAAATGGGCATACATAGTGTATACATATCAAAGAGTGTCAAAGTGTAAGTGAACAATGTGTCAAGTGTGATAGTGTCAACATAGTGTAAGGGGGTACATGAGGTAATATAGGATTTGTGTTAACATAGAACATTACATCTCATTAACTTGTATATTGTATACATTACATCTATTATTACATTACATTCATGCTTGCATTCATTCATCATTCATTATTCTCTTGCACCACTATATGCACCATACATTACATACTATGGAACCTACATATTTATTACAAGCCATACTTATACATGCTTACATTAGATAGGATACTTACACCTCATACATCATTTATTTAACCATTTACTTATGCTTATATTCTCTATTTAATTACATAATATATATACATTAACATCGATTAAAATCAAATAGAACATTATATTACACACAAGGGTGCACAAAATGCATATGCCGAATAGTAACTCCTACTAATAATCAATACTGTACCATCTCAGCATGAATTAAAATTTAGGATTAAATTATGTTATAGATATATGTGTTAGCTTTCCAAAACTTCAAATGGATCGCATTTTCGTTTCCGGAAACTCCCGGACTCGCGAAAACACCGAGAACGCGTTTGTCTTTCGTACAGCTGACACTCAAATAATTCTCTAGAAAGTTACAGAAAGAATTAGGCCTATTATTATATATTTTTGGAAAGCTAACTTTAATACGCTTCTTTTAAAAAAAATGGGATATTAAACCGAGCTTTGAGCTAGAAGTTATGACATTTCTAAGTTAGGGCTGAAATTAAAAACGTGGATAAAAATTATGACGGATTTAGGTAGTTTGAGACAAAAGAACACAAGTATATAACATAATATATCAAGAACTCACTCTCTACACTAATATATATATATATATATATATATATATATATATATATATATATATATATATATATATATATATATATATATATATATATATATATATATATATATATGAGACACTATAGAACACATCTTCAATACAAAAATATGAGATTAAACATGTAATAATTCATTCATACATAACAACAACACATAGTGTGTCCAAAATTGAGATTTTCCCACATGGACACAACCACAACACAAAGAACACTCCTATGACCTCCAAATGGACACGAAATGGACACAAATGGATACAACCATGGGGTCATTCCTATGGGTTCAAAATAGACCTATATGCATGAGAAAATGAAAAGAAGAAGGGATTTATACCTCCCGGTAGATCGAATCGAAGAAAAGCCTTCCCGGAGCGACACCGACACGTAGAGATTCCAAAAGGACACGAACGAGCTCCGAATCCTCCCAAACTTGGGTAGCTTCCTCCTTGACTAGAATGGAGAAGGAAAGAAGAAGATTTGGTGGTAAAATGGAAGGATTTGGTAGATAAATTGCTAGGGATTGCTCTTTAGGAATTTGGAGAAGAACAAGAGAGAGAGTGTGGATGAGAATAATGAAATGAACTTGAGCCTATCCTCTCCCAAAGTGGCTGGCCATATGGGGCTATTTGTCCTATTATGGTAAGGTCCAAAATGCCCCACTAACCTATTCTATGAGTATTAGGAAAGGGCTAATTGGTTGGGGCTAAATTAGTCATTCTAAAGTCTCTAATCACACTAACCTTATCCATAATAATTAGTCTAACCTCTAACTAAAATATTTCTATCATGTAGACTAAAATTAATATCATGTGGGCCATGCCTAACTAGTGTGTGGGTTCCACTAGAGTCAAACTACCCTCCCGGGTCCCCGTTTCAAGTCGAATTGAGTTAAAATTCGAACCCGACTCAAATAACCCCAAAACAATATCATAAATAATAAAATAATATCAAAATAATTCAAAGAGGTCAAATTCAAAAATATTCTTTGGCCAAAAATGACATTAAAATATCATAATCACATGGTTAGGCTCTAGGTCAAACAGTCTCTAGGATTTCACTAGCAAAACGTCAAAACCACAAGTCATTGATTTAAATAATTTTAAAATAATTTAAAATCACCAAAAATTATATCATGAATTAAATATTATTATTAAAATAATTATAAACACGAAATTTCAAAATTACCCTCATTTGGGAAACTGGGTGCTACAACTCTACCCACCTTAGAAAAATTTCGTCCTCGAAATTAAAATGTCCATACTCCCTCTAGGTCAAACCCCCACAATCAAAGTCCCAGATTAAAACAAATCATGTGATCAAAAGGACGACAAACAGGGTCATGGCATACGGTGGTAGTGAAAGTCTCATCTAGGTATACTAGTCATGCTAACCGAAACGGTCATAGGGTATCAAAACATACAAGCAATTTAGGGTGCTAAACTAGAGAAGTTACAGAAATAATAAACCATCAAAACTGTAAGGCGGTCTACCATCCTATATGAAACTGGTACTTATCAAAACAAAATAAAGGCAACTACCAATTATCTGAAAAAGGGTACAGAAAATCAAATTCAAAAATTAAGGAATTGAAAATCACTTGCATTGAAATCCAAATCACAATATATATATACAGAGAGAGCGTTAGAGAGGAAAAACTAGCATTATGTAATGTTATGTGGTTTGTGTGTGTATGGGTGTATGTGAAATATACATGAAATTGTATATGAGCTATCCTGTTACACTACTCATGGCATATGGGTTAACAACCTACAATACACAACCTATTTAATCATAACATGCATGGCTAACCATAAACTTCTATAAGAGGTAGAGATTTAGTTATGTATATACATATATTATAACATGTATGCCTAAGCTCTATATATATCTATACAAGTATGTGATCATAACATAGAGAGGAAAGGTTAGGTTACATGACAGCGTATACTAAGTTAGGGTGTGTGTGTGTCCTTGTACAGGGTTATAGCTTAGTATTGAAAGGTTAAACCCAGTTTTAGTTCAGCATTTACCTACAAAATCTGAAAATGAGCTAACATTTAAACCAGTGTAATATTAACATAATACAGTCTTAGATTTTACAAATTTAACATAACTTAACCAATTTCTCTAAAAATTGAAACTCTGCAGATATCATACATGTACAGTTATGTAGACAAAACTAATAACATGAAATTTATATTTAAATTACGAATTTAAACTAGAAAAATAGAAAACCAAAAATATTGAGGTTTTGAAAATTTTAACATTAACAACATATTAATATGTATTTAGATAGATGGAAAATCAAGTGTAGCATGCATACGTATCAGGCAAGTGTCCACTATGTAAATATACTCATATATTCTCATGTCCCAAAAAAAATTAATTCTACGTTAAGACCAACATTTAGATTCCTACCAAGATCGCAAAATAGGTGATTGACGAAATCAAGACAGTTTTATTATTATTATTCAATACTAGAATAATAGCAAGAAGAAAATAACGATAAAAGCTGTTTGCTTATTTGCCTAAAAGAAGGAACCATTTTGAAACCAGAGCTAAATATCAAATCCAAGATAAAGTCTAGCAAAATCATCGATTCATTGTAGTAAGAAGAAACTCATAGCAAGAAGTTACACATGCTACTCCTAAGTTAAATAATTAGAAGTAAAACAAAGCAAAACAAATAATAATTTTTTTTGAAGGACTGCATCAAAGTAGAGAAAATATGCTTGAAAATATTTAAGGTACAATCTGATAATCATATGCGTCTATCCAAAATCATGGTACTCTAAATCCCCGTCATACTAGTAAGCAAGGCTACGATAATCACAGAGTCCTTGACTTATGCACATACCTCTAGAATCGTGGTATTTAACATTTTCGCGGTGCCGCTAGCTTGGCTGCAAAAATCTTAAATTCCCACACCTGAGAAATATATCCAAAGTCAGACTATATGTCCTCACCATGCTGGCTAATGTGACTATAGAAGACTAGATTCCATAACATAGATGACCTAGCCCATATAATTTCATCTTGTCAAAAAAAATTAAATTAAATCAACAATGAATACCCATAAATTAAATTAAATTTATCAACGAACTTCAAAATTCAAAATGAACAAAAATCCATCAAAATACAACTCGGATGCAACAGCTATCATCAAGATTCAAAATTCGACAATTATTCATCAAAATCAATGAATACAACTCAAATTCAACCATAATCCATCTAAATCAAATTTAACAATAGTAAGTAAAAATAAATCAAATCAAGGGAAAAAAGAGTCCTCAAATCGAAGTTAAAATAAGATTCTCAAGGGTAGTTCCGGGAATCTCTCAAGGGTTCCTAACTGTGATTGAGGACCTTCAAGATATATCCTATTCCTACTGCAGGCTGTAGTGGTACTCAAGTTCGAATACCACTACATAAACTCGACCTGCATGGGCCACCACTAAAAATGTGTCACGACTCGCACCCACTGTTTGGGTACGAGAACGTAACAACGCCCATCCTACGCCGCAGTGTCGGCGGTAGAACGCTGTCCTAGGTCGCAACATCTAACAATATAATGCTAAGCAGTTTATACTCCCCGAATGGGGTGACATAGCAGATACAGTCTCAATCACATCTAAGGTAGAGCATGATAAGGATAAATAAAACATAAAATCCAAAGAGATACAGGAGATAGAAGTCTAAGTGTCTAAGATACAAAAACCCAGAAATACATCTCAAAACTCAATACAATAATCCACAAAGTAATACAACTCCAGAAAATGAAATAACTATCTAAACAACCTCTAAGGTGTCTCCTCTAGGCTAGCAGGCAACCTCCAAGCTATCTGTAAAATTTATCAACAGGTCCAATCAGGACAGGAACGAGCACATCTCATCTAGAAAATCCAAGTAAATGACAGAGAACTGTAAAACAGTTATAGGCAGTTGTATTGATAAAAATGGCAGTTTATATTCAGGTGATGGTAAGAAAGACAGATAAGGTGCAAGGAAAGTAAATAACTAAACAAGAGAAGAATTATAGCAATGAAGTCTGTAAAAAATAGAACTAGCTGAACCAGGGTAATATGATATAAAGTCCAGACAATAATGTAGACCAGTATAACTCCAATGTAAGTCCAGTACAAGATGAATCTAATACAAGATGAATCCAGTAAGGAACGATTCCAGTTATAGTGATCAATGATTCCAGGGTGAGTCCAGCTTATACTCTAGCAGTGTGTTTTAAAATATCGAGATCGACATGTAAACGGCTGTGGGTAATCCGGCACACCTCTCACTGATCAGGCGAGAGATGGCTATCATTCCAGTAGATTCCAGTAGGGGTAATTCCAGTAATGGGGTATGTCTACATGTCTTACTCTAGTATTTTCCCTCCCAGCAAGTGAATCCAGAATTCTGACACAATGATTCAAGATGAGTCCAGCCAAAATATAATGATACCAGTAAATGATTCCAGTAAATGATTCCAGCAGGTGATTCCAGTAATAGAAACCAGGGATGATGATACCAGTAATAGAGGCCAAAAAATAAATGTGTGTCGTATACATGAATCCAGAATATCCATACGTGTTGTAACAGAGAATCGCATACAACTAACTAGAACTGAAATACAGTAATTGATAAATAAATGAGAGAATATCAGAGAATGTACTCGCTTGATAACCTGAACAGCTGATAAGTATAGGGGGTCCAACTGAAGCCACATAGTCCTATTTAAAGCAACACAGGTTACAAGGTGTCTGGCTCCTAATTAGAACAACACAAGTCACAACATGTCCAGAAGGGTAATATAAAGCACTACAATGTATTTTACATGAATCTAGGTCAAACTAGGCCAAAGTCAACCCTTGGTCAACTCTGGTCAACTGTACTAGTCAAACTAGGTCAAACTAGGTCATGTCCTAATCCAGTAAGTCTTACTAGGCCTAACCAAGACTATCCTAGCAAGCACATATCAATACAAGGCTATACAAGCCAACATACACCCAACTCTATATAGCATGTAATTATTCAATACTCAAATAGGCAAGAATTCATATTGGATATACACTAGGTAATCTATTACTTTAAGCTATATATGTCTACACATATATACACATGCATATATTGGTATTCAATATTAGGTCTATAATTATGGCATTTCAAATGGTTATATAAACTTATATATTACAACACAATATGCTAACATATATATAATATACATACATAGCTAAGTTAACTATATTCATAAATACTTATTTAAGAGGCTATGTGTGTGTATGTGAACATGGCAAAGGGACAAGTGAGGGTTAAATGGGCATACATAGTGTGTACATATCAAAGAGTGTCAAAGTGTAAGTGAACAATGTGTCAAGTGTGATAGTGTCAACATAGTGTAAGGGGGTACATGAGGTAATATAGGATTTGTGTTAACATAGAACATTACATCTCATTAACTTGTATATTACATACATTACATCTATTATTATATTACATTCATGCTTGCATTCATTCATCATTCATTATTCTCTTGCACCACTATATGCACCATACATTACATACTATGGAACCTACATATTCATTACAAGCCATACTTATACATGCTTACATTAGATAGAATACTTACACCTCATACATCATTTATTTAACCATTTACTCATGCTTGTATTCTCTATTTAATTACATAATATATATACATTAACATGGGTTAAAATCAAATAGAACATTATATTACACACAAGGGTGCACAAAATGCATATGCCGAATAGTAACTCCTACTAATAATCAATACTGTACCATCTCAGCATGAATTAAAATTTAGGATTAAATTATGTTTTAGATCTATGTGTTAGCTTTCCGAAACTTCAAACGGATCGCGTTTTCGTTTCCGAAAACTCCCGGAATCGCGAAAACACCGAGAACGCGTTTGTCTTTCGTACAGCTAACACTCAAATAATTCTCCAGAAAGTTACAGAAAGAATTAGGCCTATTAATACATGTTTTTGGAAAGCTAACTTCAATACGCTTCTTTTACAAAAACGGGAGACTAAACCGAGCTTTGAGCTAGAAGTTATGACATTTCTAAGTTAGGGCTAAAATTAAAAACGTGGATAAAAATCATGACGAATTTAGGTAGTTTGAGACAAAAGAACACAAGTATATAACATAATATATCAAGAACTCACTCTCTACACTAATATATATATATGAGACACTATAGAACACATCTTCAATACAAAAAGATGAGATTAAACATGTAATAATTCATTCATACATAACAACAACACATAGTGTGTCCAAAATTGGGATTTTCCTACATGGACACAACCACAACACAAAGGACACTCCTATGACCTCCAAATGGACACGAAATGGACACAAATGGAGATACAACCATGTGGTCATTCCTATGGGTTCAAAATAGACCTATATGCATGAGAAAATGAAAAGAAGAAGGGATTTATACCTCCCGGTAGATCGAATCGAAGAAAAGCCTTCCCGGAGCGACACCGACACGTAGAGATTCCAAAAGGACACGAACGAGCTCCGAATCCTTCCAAACTTGGGTAGCTTCCTCCTTGGCTAGAATGGAGAAGGAAAGAAGAAGATTTGGTGGTGAAATGGAAGAATTTGGTGGATAAATTGCTAGGGATTGCTCTCTAGGAATTTGGGGAAGAACAAGAGAGAGAGTGTGGATGAGAATAATAAAATGAACTTGAGCCTATCCTCTCCCAAAGTGGCTGGCCATATGGGGCTATTTGTCCTATTATGGTAAGGTCCAAAATGCCCCACTAACCTATTCTATGAGTATTAGGAAAGGGCTAATTGGTTGGGGCTAAATTAGTCATTCTAAAGTCTCTAATCACACTAACCTTATCCATAATAATTAGTCTAACCTCTAACTAAAATATTTCTATCATGTAGACTAAAATTAATATCATATGGGCTATGCCTAACTAGTGTGTGGGTCCCACTAGAGTCAAACTACCCTCCCGAGTCCCCGTTTCAAGTCGAATTGAGTTAAAATTCGAACCCGACTCAAATAACCCCAAAACAATATCATAAATAATAAAATAATATCAAAATAATTCAAAGAGGTCAAATGCAAAAATATCCTTAGGCCAAAAATGATATTAAAATATCATAATCACATGGTTAGGCTCTAGGTCAAACAGTCTCTAGGGTTTCACTAGCAAAACGTCAAAACCACAAGTCATTGATTTAAATAATTTTAAAATAATTTAAAATCGCCAAAAATTATATCATGAATTAAATATTATTATTAAAATAATTATGAACACGAAATTTCAAAATTACCCTCATTTGGGAAACTGGGTGCTACACCCGATGACTTCTCGGTACATGGGTATGACTCGGAGGATACGTCCTCCACCGTCCCTTCCGTTTCTCATCATATAAGGACGGTGTTCATGACGGACATCAATCAAAGTGGTTCCAGTGATCGCCAGCGCATCGACACTTTGGAGGCCGTACTACAGGCCTTGGTCAAGTCTGTAGATGAAATCAAGACGGCTCTTCCAACTCTGTAAGGAGGAACACCTGGCCAAACAAGCACGGGTCCCGCGGTCAATGCGGACTCGAACTCAGCGGCACCGAACCCATGCAACAATCCTTCCGAAATAACGGCTCCCACCGCTGCAGATGATGCCATGGAAGCAAGAAGAGAGGTCCAGGAGCTCCGAGCCCTGTTTCACGCCCGAGAAAACTCTCAAGACCTCAGAATACGGCAACCATACCCGGCTGCATGGTGGGATGTTCCCTTCCCACCAAGATATAAGCCGTTCAACATCAATCCCTATGATGGCAAGACCTCAGCGAGTCGGTACATCACTTGCTTAGAGGTCACCACAGACCATCTGTCCCATGACGATGCTATTCTCACCCGATTATTCGTCGGGGCATTAGAAGGAGTCGCTTTCGACTGGTATCGCAATCTGCCGGACAACTGCATCCACTCCTTCGCCGGCTTCAAGCGCCTGTTCATGGAGAGATTCTACGAAGTAGGGCAGGACGTCACCATGTCCACCCTCATGGACGTCGTCCAAGGGGAGAAGGAGCTGACAAGGAACTACATTGAGCGGTTTCGCTAAACCGCCATGAAGCTGCCCTCCGGAAATCCGGATTCCTCCTTAATTAAAATTTGCCAAAAGAGACTGCTTCCAACGATCAGTCTCTGGATGGGCGAAAGTCAATTCAAGGAATGGAAGACGTTCATCATCAGCGCCACAAGCGCCGAAGAACGATTGAAGAAGGCTCGCCAACTGGGATTGCACATCTCGGAAGGAGAAAACAAGGGCAAGCATCCCAACAACGATAATGGGGGTAGCCCCTCCAACAATCGGGATAGCAAAGGAAAGCAGGCTATGGTGGCCGATACAGCACAAAAACCTGAGCCAAAGCCAGCAGACAAACAATGGCCGCAAATCACTTACTCCTTCGAAGACGGTCACGTCAAGCCCATCTTGGACATGCTCATACAAGAGAACAGAATTCAGCTTCCTCCACCAAGACGGGAACCGCGGCCGACAGAGATGGAGAATCCAAAGTACTGCCATTATCATCGCTATGTCCATCATGCTACACACGATTGCTACCAGCTGAAATGGTACATCCAAAACCTCATCGATTCGGACGCTCTAGCTATTGATTTCGAAGAGGTAACCATGGCAGCCAATATGGTGTCCGTACAATTCGGCAGCTTCCCTCCGACGAAAACTCAAGACGGGGTGGTCCCCATCCCTCTGGCGACAATGGAGATTACCAATCTTCCACCTCCCCGAGATCATGCTGCCGGTCTAGTACCCCTCACCACATCACGAGGGGAGGTCATGTGGATCCATCCTGACTTGGTGTCAGAAGTGACTTGGCCCACACCATCTTCCACCTACAAGAAGAAAAGTGGAAAAGTCAGGACCTGCCACACAATCTCGACAGACATCGAGGAAGCTACAGCCGTCGTCGTGCGGTCTGGAGCGCAATCCCAACCTGTGGTTGACAATCCAGCTGAAAATCATCAACACACTACAACTGATGCTCCGGGACCGGCTTAGCCTTCGACGACCGACAAGCCTAGGCCGAGGGAGACTCGCTTCGATAAATCCCTCCGAAAAGAGGCAGCCCAAGGGCTAGAGAGGCCCTACAACTTTCACATCTTAGCGCAATTGGCTAACACACCGGCCAAGTTGTCACTGTACGAACTCCTAAGGCTCTCCAAGGACGTTCGTATTGCATTGAGTGAAGCACTCCAAAATGCCGATGCCTATCTGGCTCAATCCAACCTCACCGGGGAGGACTCACATGTGGATCTCCAGGACAGTGCCTGCACTGGCGCAATGCCAAACATCGTCTTCACCCCGCAAGATATGCTCATCAAAACTAATCTGCACGATTGCCCACTATACTATACTGGATACATCGGCGACGTAAAGGTGGATCGGATGCACATTGATCCTGGCTCTTCCATAAGCATCATCCCGAAGGGTCTGCTACATCATCTTCGCATCCCAATATATCGCCTGACACCTACAAGCACCGCCATCAGCGGTTTCAATTCGGGCAGGAGCTACCCTATTGGGAAGATTCGTCTGAAGTGTCAAATTGGCGACCTCCAATCCGAAGTCACCTGCTACGTCATAGATGCAGACACTTCTTACAACATCCTCTTGGGGTGCCCATGGATACACGATTATATGATCGTGCCTTCCACACTGCACCAGTGCTTCAAATATGTTGACAAATACGACTTCGTGAGGACGAAATTTGCTGATATCGATCCCTTCAAAGGGGTCGAATCTTACTACTCAGACTCCTGCCTGTACGAAAAGTCGAAGAAGCACCTTGGTGAAGGAGATGTACAAGCTAGTACCGAGACAGCCACAGGATCAGAAGAGCCTCTGACGATCCACCTCCAAGCTCACAAACCGGGCAAGTCTGCACCCCTTACCGCCACTCTACGTAAGGACGCAATCAGCCTCTCGGCACAAGAAGAGCAGATGATAATTCGGCTACTGAGGTCTGGCCATGTGCCAAGATCCACAGCGGAGCCACTAACAATCAGACTGTCGAGAGTCGGTCAGCTCCAAACGGAGAAGCTCAATCCCTCCGACAAACCGTTGACGATACGTCTTCCCAAGAAGGGTCGTCACCCCGATTCGAGGTCTGACACTGTTAGCGAACCAGCCACTCCTCGCCCCACATCGAGTACCAAACTGGAGGTCGCTAGTCTGCCGGCAACTCCACGCTCAGCTCCATCAACTAAACCACTGACAATCAAGCTTCCCAGGACGTCCTCTCAGTCTTCATTCACATAGGGGGTAGCCGAAGAGGAACCAGAGTTAGCCAAGTATACGGCCGCCCACACTGATGTTCCCTCCGCAGATGATGTAATCCCCTTAGAAAAGATACCTTATTTCATCAATAAAGGGCTATCTTTGAACTACCTCGAGCTTAATAAGCTTTGTACAATGTATGCTATGGAACACGGTATAGGCACTCACCTACACACACAGGTGACAAATGTCCACACCACAATTCAGCTCACTCCAGCAGAAGACGCTTACCGAATAATCGAGGGAGGGGACCATCCAATCATCTTCGGCCGGAAGGACGATCCGCATCCCTTCACCATAGAAGAAGTCGACCTTGGATCGGATGTCGGGAGAATACCTCTGTATCTTTATAGCCCCCAATATAAATATCTCATGCAGAAATAGGGGTATGATCTGGAAACGACACCGGGTTTGAACTACGGTACTGGACGACGATTACCGTTGAAGCCCCCGGTACCGGCTGGCAAACCACGGGACTACTATAGCAAGACTCGATATGGATTAGGGTATGTAACACCCACAACGACCCCTAAAAGTTCAGATGAAGAATACGACTGGCATTCACATACGACCGGGTCACCAACTTCTGACTCGGATACCAGCATCAGAGACGTGTTCAGACAAGTCCTGTCAGTCAATATGGCATTCACCGATGCCTATGAAGAAGATGAAGATATCCCTGAACTTCTTGAGCTAGAACCATGGGCACAACAGCTAGACGAATAATGGGAGAAGGGTTTCGAGCAAAGAGAACCTCCCACCGAAGACGAGGTCATACAAGTTAATCTTGATGATGAAGCCTCCCCGAAACCAATCTTCATTAGCCAGAGTCTGACAAATGAAGAGCGAGAATCGCTGCTCCAATTCATCAAAGAGTATATCGATGTGTTCGCCTGGAGCTATGAAGATATGCCAGGATTGGACCCCGAGACCGTACTTCACAAACTCAATATTCGTCCGGATGCAAAACCTGTCAAGCAACAGCAACGACAGTTTCGCCCCGATGTCATGAATGCTATTGAAGCCGAAGTCAACAAACTGATAGCCAGCGGATTCATTCGCGAAGAGCAGCATCCAGACTGGGTAGCCAACATCGTACCAGTTCTCAAGAAGAACGGGAAAATCCGAATATGCATCGACTTCCGGAATCTGAATGAGGCATGCCCTAAAGATGAATTCCCTCTCCCTATCACGGATATTATGATCGACAACACCTGCGGTTTCGAACGTATGTCCTTCATGGATGGCTTCTCAGGATACAACCAGATCAAGATGTTTTCTGACGACGAGAAGCACACATCATTCCGAACACCAATTGGTACATATTGCTACACCGTTATGCCTTTTGGTTTAAGGAATGCTGGCGCCACTTACCAGAGAGCTATGAGCGTCATCTTTAGAGACTACTTGCGCAAGATAGTGGAATGCTACGTCGACGACATCTCCGTCAAAAGCCGTTTAAAGGAAGATCATTTGCAAGATCTCAGGACAGTGTTCGACCTAATACGAGCCCACAATTTAAAGATGAACCCTACGAAATCATTCTTGGGTGTCTCCAGCGAGAAATTCCTGGGCTTCGTCATCACTTTTCAGGACATTCACATCGACCCCGAGAAAACAAAGGCAATCATTGAGATGGGTCCCCCGAGAAATCTCCGCGAACTCCGAGGCCTCCAAGGGAGGCTAGCTTACATCAGGAGGTTCATTTCCAACCACTTCGGGCGATGTCGACCATTCACCCATCTCATGAAGAAAGGCATCTCATTCGTATGGGATGAAGAATGCCAGCGCGCCTTCGACATCATCAAAGAATATTTGTCGAACTCTCCAGTCATGGTGGCCCCGGTTTCTGGAAAACTATTTCTGCTCTATGTACGAGCAATGAAACACTCCCTCGGGGCTCTGCTGGCACAAAATAACGATGCAGGCCATGAGCAAGCCATATATTACCTCAGTCGAATGATGATTGGGCCAGAGCATCGATACACCGCTGTGGAGAAGGAATGCCTTGCCCTGGTGTTCGCCATTCAGAAAATGCGGCACTATGTCACCGAACAAACGATACATGTGATCTTGCGAGTCAACCCTCTCAGGGTCCTCATGACTAAACCAGGGGCACTCAGCTCTCGCCTCGCTACATGGGCAATATTGCTGTCCTCTTATCATATGATCTTCGTCCCACAAAAGGCAGTCAAAGGTCAAGCCCTGGCAGACTTCTTAGCAGCCATGAAGAGATCCCAGATGAGGTCGCCGACTCGCATGCAACCTCTCACGATGATATATGGCGAATGTTCTTCGACGGTGCTTCGAGGACTGGACCTAAAGGTAATATAGTCGTCAGAGTCGGGTAGTGCTGGTCTCCCCTTCCGGATTGCTGATTAACCGCGCTTATTCCCTAACAGAACCCTGCTCTAACAATGTGGCCGAGTACAACGCTCGGGTCATTGGCCTCCAACTTGCAAGAGAGCT
Source organism: Iris pallida (assembly GCA_029216955.1). NCBI lineage: Eukaryota > Viridiplantae > Streptophyta > Magnoliopsida > Asparagales > Iridaceae > Iris > Iris pallida. The sequence continues at coordinate 28,262,206 of JANAVB010006599.1, read as the reverse complement.
GGGGATAGAATACCTTGAAGCATACGGTGATTTCCAACTAATCGTCAATCAGATCCGGGGCTCATACGAGGTCCGCCACGAAGACATGATCCCTTATCACCAAATAGCGATTGACATCATCTCATCGTTCGAGGGGTTCTTCATCGAACATGTCCCCAGACTCCGAAATATCGAAGCTGATGCCCTAGCTGGTCTTGCCGCTTCCCTAGCAGTTCCGAACTATGATCGCCAATCAGTGGATGTGATAGGCCACGAACTGGTCTGTCCTAAGAACAATGTGCAATTCGTAGCGAGTTATTCCGCCCAGACGATCGATGATGCCCCAGACTGGAGACAACCATTCATCGACTTCGTCGTCTACGACATCCTGCCCGAGAACCCAAAGGAAGCCACTTCCATCAGACGACGTTCTCTCAGATTCTTCTACGATACAGAGACGAAAATGTTGTATCGCCGCTCCTATGACGGATTACTGCTTCGGTGTCTATCAAATACAGAAGCCAAGGAAGCCGTACGCGAGGCCCATGATGGTGTCTGCGGAGCCCATCAACCTGGCCCAAAACTGCAAGACCGCCTTCGTCGAATGGGCTATTACTGGCCCACGATGGTTGCAGACACAATAGATTATGCACGAAAGTGCAAAGCCTGCCAAATCCACGCCGACTTCATCCACCAGCCATCTGAATTTCTACATCCGACTGTGGCCTCCTGGCCATTTGAAGCGTGGGGTATGGACATCGTCGGCCCAATTACCCCGCCTTCATCCAGAGGACACCGATTCATACTCGCGATCACCGATTACTTCTCCAAATGGTCGAAAGCCATCCTATTGGCAGAGGTAAAAACTTCAAACGTGATCAGCTTCCTTAAGCATCATGTCATCTACCGCTTTGGACTTCCCCGAAGACTCATTCACGACAATGGGCCACAGTTCGTAAGCCACGCATTCTATCGGTTCTGCGACAAGCACCGAATTCAGAACATTGCTTCGACACCCTACAACCCAGCACCCAACGGGTTAGCAGAAGTATTCAACAAAACCATGATCAAGCTACTCAAGAAATTCGTGTCTTCTAACAAGCGCGACTGGAACGAGAAGCTCGACGAATGCTTATGGGCGTATCGTACCACAGTCCGAACAGCCACCGGAAATACACCGTTCTCCCTGGTATACGGGAGCGAGGCAGTTCTCCCATTAGAGACTCAGATCCCCTCGCTCCGTGTCGCCCTTATACATCAGTTGACGACAGACGAAAACCACCATCGCCTACTACTGGAATTGGAGGCCCTAGACGAGAGACGCCTGTTAGCTCAACAGCGAATCGAACTATATCAGGCCAGAATCTCCAGAGCTTTCAACAAGAAGGTCAAGGTCAGAACATTCCAAGTAGGCGATCTCGTTCTGGCGGTTCGGAGGCCGATGGTTATGACGCATAAAATCGCCGGCAAATTCCAACCAAAATGGGAAGGCCCGTTCATCATCGAAGCTGTATTCTCCAACGGCGCCTACCGCCTCGCAAAACAAAATGGAGACTTGCTCATATTGCCCATCAACGGCAAGTTTCTGAAGAAGTATTATGTCTGAAACAAAATCCTCAAGACATCTCAGAGTGTCGAGTCATGTGCCTCCCTGTACCACTGAACTTACATTCTGGTTCCATGTATAGAGTCATGTACCCGCTGGTACCTCTGAACTCATTCCTACATTTTATAATTATTCGAGTCACGTGCCTGCTGGTACCTCTGAACTCATTCCCCATATTTTCCAATCATACGAGTCATGTACCTGCTGGTACCTCTGAACTCATTCCCCGTATTTTCTAATCATACGAGTCACATACCCGCTGGTACCGCTGAACTCACACTCACCATTCCCTAGATTTCCGAGTCATGTACCCTCTCGTGCCGCTGAACTCATGTCCACAAACATCCCAGATTATCGAGTCACACGCCCGTTGGTGCCACTGAACTCACACTTTCATAATATCGAGTCATGTACCCGCTGGTGCCTCTGAACTCACATTCCGGTCACTCTTTCAGATAGAAAGTTATGTATGATCATACCTCTGAACTTCCTTCCTGGAGGAGATCCTCCCCCATGATCCAATATGTAGCTCCCCTTTCCGAAAAATTTTGAAATATTTTTTATTTTATTTATTTGATTTAAATGGGATTTTACGATTTTTATAAATGATTATTTAGTTAATTATTATGATAGATGATTTTAGCCATGGTTAGGAATTAGAGTACAAGGTGACTAGAAATCGTGGCACAGATAGTGCAGTGGCGTGCTTTGACCCGTGTATTAGCCCTGACAGGGAAGACCTGTCCATCAGTGTGTCCTAACTGGAAAAACCAGGCCAAGTTACGACTTAACATTTACCAAAGATTCTTTTATTTATTAATTTAATTATTGAGTTTTAGGAAAACCCGATTGTACCAAAGTAGTCCAGATTGGACCCAAACCAAGCCCAAGCCTATGTAGACATACTTATAGTTACGTACAAATATTTCCTAGCCTTCTGGGTGGTCTTAATGTTATTTTCTAAAATACTTGGTTATTTATACAAAATGGGTATTATTAATATTTAAATAGAGTCTTAGAGTATTGGTACCCTTTTCTAGGGCCAAATATGTTCACCAAGACTTGTTGGGTTGTTTTAGCGGGTTTTGGTATTATGGTGTTTATTTAGATGTAAAGATATATGTGTGTATGTATGTATGTATACATCTATATAATATATGTAGGTAAGTGTAGATGAATATGAATATATACGAATATATTTATATATGTGTATTTGTATATAAATAAATAATATAGGTGTGTATGGGTATATGGGTATTTATATATAAATATGAATATGTGTGTATGTAAATATATAAATATATATATTTGTAGAAGCATGGAATTTCACAACCAGAAAGCCCATGCGCCAGGCATTATATGCGCCAGAACTCAGACAGCTAATCAAATAAGCCATAGACATTCGAAGAAGGACTTTTTATTTATATATATAAAAGTCTATTACATGTCTAGAAAAGGTTGTACAAAGGAGAATTTCTACAAAGGAAGGATCCTAGATCTACAGCCAACAACCACCATGCGCCTTCCAGATAGGCGCAGCAACCACCATGCGCCTTCCAGATAGGCGCAGCAACCACCATGCGCCTTCCAGATAGGCGCAACAACCACCATGCGCCTTCCGAAAGGCGCAGCAGTCACCATGCGCTGTCAGCCAGGCGCAGCAGATGTCATGCGCCTCCGGCCAGGCGCATCCTACCATCTCTTCAGCAGCTCAGTTATGTGCATCCAGCTCAGTTATGTGCATCCCTTCATCAGCTCAGTTATGTGCAACTCTTCCAACCAGGCTCACCTGGCCGAGCAGAGCCCAGTTATGTGCTGCTCTTCCAGCCAGGCTCACCTGATAAGTGCTTCGCCAAGCAAAGCATTTAACCCTCTGGCTGGAACCAATGAAGAGAAGAGCACCGCAAATGCTGTGGCCAGGGGAGGCTTCGAAAGAGCCTCCAAAGACCAAGGAAGACCGTGATCGAAATCATGGCACAAGGAGCTTTCAACACAATCAAAGTGGACGGTACCCACTTTGAAGGAAGAGAGAGCCTAGCACCACCATTCCGATCTACGGCTCTTCCGGAACAACGGAGACGAGGCCCGAACATCCCTATCTTTGGATGCAACAGGCACCTTCCGCCTGCCTCAGAAGCCCTCGACTCCGTCTTTTGGATGTAACAGTCACCTTCAAGTGCATCGAAGACAACACGACGTCTCATCTTCACCCTCGGGAGCACTTCGTCAACAGAATGCACCCGCATATCCAAGTTCATGTTGGAAGTACGTGAGGGAACGAGGAGCAAACCTTCTCTCCATGCCACTATTTATAGGCCGGGCAAATCAAACCCATACGCCAAGTGGATGACTCTCCGAATTCTGTGCAATGAATTTGTATTAAATGGATGAACCGGACGCCTCGAATTCAGCCAAACGGCTATTTATAGCACTCGAGGAGCGAGACAGCCGCGTCATTAAAGGACATGTCGGATGAGCCAGCCAAACAGCGTATCACACGGACGCGCCCTCCAGCATCAGGCGCATCACACAGACGCGCCCTACAGTACCCGGCGCATCACAGAGGATGCGCCCCCCCTCACATCTCCATGCTGAGTGGAACACCAACCAATGTGCCCACTCAGCTGTCCATCGAACGTCATAAACATTAAATGCTGAACTGACACCAGAGTTGGCAGCACGCTTCCCAAAGTCTGAACAGTTGACAGCTTTTGAACGAAGCGTCGGCAACGTCAGCATCATCATGACTCTATTCCGACGGCTACTGCCACGTGGCCATCCGCATGCGCCTCTACGGCCATGCGTCCAAATCGCCATGCGCCTCTACGGCCATGCGTCCAAACCAGCATGCGCCTCAAAAGCCATGCGCCTCAGACCCTTCACTGATCCCTAAAGACAGAAGAAGAGTCTCCAGTTGAAGCTTTGCATGCGCCTCAAAAGCCATGCGCCCCAGACTGATCTCTGACCCCGAAAGACAGAAGGAAAGTCGCCTGCATGCGCCTCAAAAGCCATGCACTCTAAACGGTTTGTAACCCCTAAAGGGTATGAGCCGCAACCTCCTCCTGCGCCCAATCAAGGCGCAGCTCACCAGATTACCCCCCCACCAAATCCGAGATCTTCGAGCCATGGGTCGATGACACGTGTCCTTTGACTCAACTCGTCCAAGATTTCAGCAACAGAAAGATCTTCTCCTCTGCTACGTGCCGGCTCACAACAGCAGTATGAAGAGTTCTTCCCCTCAATCAGGGCGCATCATCTATGCGCCTCCATCAGCAACCTCCACGTGGCGTCCCCACACACCGGCGCATCCTACATGCGCACATGAGCAGCCAGCCTGTAAAACTATAAATAGAGGGATCTTCTCCTTCACACACACACAGAATCCATAACGAACATACAAGGAATCATCAGAGAGGCAGATACAGACACTCAACGTCTTCCTCCTCTCAGCAAGCTCCAGCATCCAGAGCAATCCACACCTTCAGAGAACCGATAACCGTCGTCAGCCCGTCAACGGAGTCAACGCATTACCACTCGCTCCATTGGCACTAAGGACCCAGCTTAAACAAAAGTGTACTCCTAGGACTACATCTAAGTCCTACATTATAATACTGTTCTGTTTGTATTAAAGTTTTCAATCAAATAATTTTAATGGCAAACAAGCTGGCGACTCTGCTGGGGACTTCTTTTTCCTCTTCCGAGAAAGTCGTATCACATGCCGACGACGTGAAGGTGGGCTCCTCCCACAAGATGCTGGTCGTGCGCCTCAATCAACAGGCGTACGAGGAGTTCATTTCTGAAGGAAGTGCGAGTCCTTCGAAGCGGCTACCAAAGCCGAAGAAGATCCGCACGGCCTGGGTGCGCAAGGTCGACGCCTCGGGCACCACCACTGAAGGGGATGCAGCAATCCAGCCTTCCCTTCCTGCTGACGTTCTCAGCAACCAAGGTGCGCCTGCCGATGCAGCGCATATCTTGGGAAAGCGTGCGGCCGACCACGTTCCCCAGCTATCTCCCTCTCAGGCGAGGAAGATACGTCGACGGAGCAGGGGCGCAGCCAATGCCCCGCGCATCACCTCTGATGCGTCACAAAAAGCCTCTGTTTTTGACAGACTCACTCGCTGTAATGGCGAGGAGGATTTGGATGTTGAGTACTATGCACCCCAGCGGGCTGGTACGAAGAAATCCAAGGCGGCACGGGCCATGCGCCACAAACGTGCTATGCCAGCAGCCGGCCAGAGGCACGCGCTCGTCATCACGCGCGCTGCCGATGGCAAGCTGTACAAGGTTGACTCAAGTGCTTCTGCACCAACAACGAGTCGATCTTCAAAGTCCTCATCTCGCTTGGGCGCATCTACTGCGTGCACAACCAAGTCGAGAGAGGCAAACTCAGTTGTCTTGAACTCCCGCACCTCCTCTAGTTGTGCGTTTGAGGTCCGTTCAAGTCACTTCAAATGTTGTGGTTCCTCCACTACTGATCGTGATGCCTGCTTGGTATTAGATCAGGGGACGCAGCACTCACCTGACCACCCCGACGTTTGGCCTTGCCATACGTCTGAAGGGGGTGTAAAGGCACCACTCTCCTCCAACGACCTATGCAACGTGATCACTCACAAGCGCCGGTCAGGAGAGTCGACCAACAAGCACGATGTACCTCTTACGGGGCATACTTGTGCGGTGGTCACCATCAACTGCTGTTACAAGGCGGCAGCTCCACCAAGACAGTCGGTCTTCCAATGACTGCAATCATCGACACCTCTCCGACGTCGCCTTGGGACAAAGGTGTCAGCTGAAGAGGAGCCAAAGGTTGCTTCATGCAACGTGGTCTCCAACTCCTCATCAATCCGGAAGACGACTGCCAATTCCTCGTCTTCATCCAAAAGCCAGCCGAGGAAAACCAAGGCAGCTGTCTCGACCTCTGGAGTGTTTGAAGGCACTCGGTCGAGGAAGAAGTCCTTGGAGGAAGCTGGGGGTAGCCAGACCCTTGTTGAGCCTCCTTCCGAAGACGAAGATGTCCAAAGCACATCTGCGGCGGATCTTCATCATCAAGGCGAGATTACTCTCCCTGAAGCCCCTCAAAATGAGGATGTCCTCCAGGACACTGCCGGGGGTAGTTCTGGAAACGAAGAGGTCCTTCAAGACGGAGCTGAGGGCAAGCAGACCCTTGCAGATGCGCCTATTGGAGATGAACTCCAGAATGTGGCTGGGGGTGGCCCAACACCAGGAGAAGTGACTCCCCCGCATGAGAGTGAGGCCGAAAGCGAAGCCTCAACCAATCCATCCACTCCTGGCCGTGTCAGGACAGTATACATGGCTGGGGATGATGTCGAGTCTGATGTACCGTCACAGGACATAGTCCAGCGCATAGACTCATTAGAGGGAGGTCTCAAAACCCTCTCTGCCTCTATGCAAGCACTGACTCAAGCAGTGTTTGAGATGCGGTCGGCCTTGATCAGGACACCTTCAACTGGTCCTGACCCAGGAGCTAATGGGGAGTCGAGTGTGCCCCTCCAACGGGCGCCCTCGGATACAGAAGCACCTCGGACCTCGGAGCCCTCAAACGCTCCAATCCAGATGGTACCTCCTTCCCCGACTCCTAGCTCTACGGAGGATGTGGTCGAAATGATCAAAGACCTGCGGGAGCGCTTCGAGTCCAAGAACAGGCAAGAGAAACGCCAGAAGATGGGCATTCCCCAGCCTTATCCCCTCGAGTGGAACAAGGTGGTTTATCCCCCAAAGTATAAACCACAAACACTCACCCCATACGACGGGAAGGACTCTCCGCGACGGTACCTGACGTACTTCCAGTCACAGACAGGGCATCTTCCGAAGGAGGACGCGCTCCTCACCAGTATCTTTGTCGGGGCCCTGAAAGGAGTGGCGTATGACTGGTACTGCAGCCTCCCCGACAATTCTATATCGTCCTTCGACGACCTGACGTGCCTCTTCCTCGACCGCTTCTACGACGGCGGGAAGGACATGACGATGGCGTCTCTCATAGAGATACGTCAGAAGGAGAAGGAAACGGTTCGGGCGTTCATCGAACGCTTCCGACAGGCTTGCTTTAGGCTACCTCCAGGCATGCCAGAACATGCGCTCCTCTCCGCTTGCAGCATGAACATGTTGCCTGCAGTAAAGCTCTGGCTCAACTCTACTCCCCCTCCTGACTGGAGCTCCCTGATCATCGAAGCTAAAGCTGCAGAAAAGAAGGCGGCCAATGCACGTCTTCTGGGTGTCAGCTTCCCCGCCTTTGACGATAAGGGAAAAAAGTCCGCAGCTAACAGCTCCGGACGAGAAGCAAAGGAGAAACAGGCATTGACTGTTAATGCCTCAAAAGGCGCATCTGCGCCTACTCAGAAGCCTCCACTGGCACCGAGACCCAAGGAGGTTTATTCATTCAATGATGACGACACCCTGCAACTTTTCGAGATACTGAAGCAGGGTGACAAGATCAAGCTATCGGACCCAAAGCGGCCCGATGAAGTTAGGAAAGTGGACAACCCAAGGTACTGTCACTACCATCGATTTGTCGGACACCCGACCAAGGACTGCTACGTCCTCAAGAATTACATCCAGCGCATGATCAATGCGGATGTAATCTCCGTCGACTATAAAGAGAAGACGGTGTCGGCCAATGTGGTTTCGCTTCAGTTCGGCACCTTGCCGCCAACTACCACACGAGATGGCGTCGTCCCCATCCCTAAGGCGACAATGGAGGTGGTAAACTTACCACCTACTCGTGACAATGTGAGTGGACTCACCCCGCTCACCACATCTCGAGGAGAGGTCCTCTGGGTTCACCCCGACCTCGTCTCCGAGGTGACTCAATCGAAGGTACGCCCTACCTCCAAATTAAAAGGTAGGAAGATCAAGTCTTGCCGCACAGTCTCTTCTTCAACAGAAGAGGCACTTCCAGTGCAGACACGTGCACAACAGAGCTCCCAATCCGGCGAAGCCGCCGTCGAGGTGGTGCCTCCTAGCACCATCCCTGAGGAGGGTCCATCTAAGCCCTCAGCAGCCAATAAGCAGAAGCAGGTGGAGGCCCGTTTTGACAGACCTCTATGGAAGGAGAATGCTTCGGGGCTGTCCAAGCCTCACAACTTCGACATTCTGGCACAATTAGCCAGTACACCTGCGCGCCTGTCTTTGTTCGAGCTCCTGCGTCTTTCTAAAGATTCCCGAGAAGCTCTCTGCGAGGCTCTGAAGGACGCTGAATCCTTTCTCAGTCAGGTCAAGCAGCCTGAAGACCTCCCAACTACTTGTGCGCACTGTCATTGTGCGGATGAAGTTATCCCAAACATAACTTTCACCCAACAAGACATGCTGCTCAAGCATCACCGACATAACCGACCGCTGTATTATACAGGGTACATTGGCTCGGTCAAGGTGAGCCGGATTCAGATCGATCCTGGGTCTTCCCTAAGCATCATCCCGAAGGCGCTGCTATCTAAGCTGGGGATCCCGATGTACCGGCTGGCGCCCTCCAATACAACCATCAGTGGCTTCAATGCTAGCAAGAGCGAGCCATTGGGCAAGATCCGACTGAAGTGTCACATTGGCAACCTCAAAACTGAGGTGACTTGTTATGTGGTAGATGCCGAGGTCAACTACAACATCCTGCTCGGTCGACCATGGCTGCATGAGTACATGGTGGTGCCCTCCACGCTCCACCAGTACATGAAGTATGTATCCACCAATGGCGTCATCCAGACGGAGTTTGCAGACATCGATCCTTTCAAAGGGATTGAAGCCTACTTTACCGATTCCGACTTGTACAAGCCCATTGACGAGGAGGAAGCCAACGACGCTGATGATGAGGCAGAGACGGCAGCAGAGCCGGACATGGAGCCTGAGACGACTTCCGATGCCCCCTTGAAAATCCGACTGAAGGGGAAACCACCCCAGAAGGTGCCTCCAATGAGCATCAAGCTATCAGGGAAAGCGCCGGCTCGCGAAGCACCCCTGAAGATACGCCTCAAGGGAAAGCCACCTCAAATATCGGCTCCCCTGGTGGCAAAATTACAAGGGAAGGCACCACTCACCGGAGGCGCAGCCGAGGCGCCTCTCAAAGTGCGTCTCAAGGGCAAGCCGCCGCAGTCATCCAAGGTATCAGAGAAGGCTCATATAACCCTCTCAGACCCCAAAGCTGTGTTGGACTCTCCTAGTCCGCCTCCAGTTCTTACAGACGAGGAGCTTGGTGATTATATCTCGGCTGATGTAGAGGCACCCTCCTTTGACAATGTAATCCCACGGGATAAGATCTCGTATTTTATCAATAATAGAGTGTCTTTTAATTATTCTTGTCTTCCACACTGGAATGCCATGTATACATTAGACAACGCTCTACGGTCGTTGCAAACACAAATAACGACCGTCTACCATAATCGAGTAGTCCCGTCTCAAGGAGTATTCATAGTCCCTCCACGGAGCCGAGACCAAGGCACCATCATCTCGGGCAAAGTCGAGCGTCATTGGAACCTCCCGTCAATCAAGCCCGAACCTGATACCGGCAGAGTACAAGTCTATCGGTACACGGATGCGACAAAGCACATCATCCAAAAGATGGGCTACGACCTGAAAAGCAACAAAGGCTTAAACTACGGCAAGGGTCGGCATCTCCCTGTCCGGCTTTCGATGCCCAATGGAAAGCCACAGGACTATTATAATCGGACTGGACGAGGGTTAGGCTACGTCACGCCGCCATCAACTCCAGAGAGTTCAGATGCAGAAGACATAGAACATTCCCACTCGTCCGAAGCATCGACTTGGGATTCCGATACCAGTATCGAATCAGTCTTCAGGAAAGTGCTGTTAGCTAACATGACGTCAGCACAACCTCAAAAAGGTGAAGGCGAAGACCAAGCGCCAGAACCCTTCGAAGAAGAACCCTGGGCCCAACGCCTAGGGGAACAATGGGAATCTCGTTTTGAGCTTCGTGAACCTCCAACCGAAGACGAAGTCGAGCAGATCGACCTCGGGGAGGGGTCTTCTTCCAAACCCATCTTCATCAGTAAAAGCCTGGAAGGAGAAGATCGAGAATCTTTAATCCAACTGGCTAAAGAGTATATCGACGTCTTCGTCTGGAGCTATGAAGACATGTCGGGACTCGATCCACAGATCGCAATGTATAGGTTGAACATCTTACCTGATGCCAAACCTATCAAACAACAGCAGCGACGCTTCCGTCCAGACATCATGAATGCCATCGATCAGGAGGTAGACAAACTCTTGACCAGCGGCTTCATCCGTGAGGAACAACACCCGGATTGGGTAGCCAACGTCGTTCCTGTCACCAAGAAGAACGGGAAGATACGAGTCTATATCGACTTCAGGGATCTCAACTCTGCTTGCCCGAAGGACGAATTCTCGCTTCCAATCACTGATGTGATGATCGACAACACATGTGGCTTTGAGCGCATGTCCTTCATGGACGGGTATTCAGGCTACAATCAAATCAAGATGTTCCCCGATGACGCAAAACACACGTCATTCAGGACTCCAAAGGGTGTTTTCTGCTACACAGTAATGCCCTTCGGCTTGAAGAACGCCGGTACGATATACCAGCGAGCTATAAGCACCATCTTCCGTCAACATCTTCGCAAGACGGTCGAATGCTATGTTGACGACATCGCAGTCAAGAGCCGCCTCAAAGGAGATCACCTACAGGACCTGAAGACGGTCTTCGATCTCATGCGGGCACATCAACTCAAAATGAACTCCGCTAAATCCTTTCTGGGGGTTTCTAGCGGCAAATTCTTGGGCTTTGTCATCACAGCGAAAGGCATTCATGTTGATCCTGAGAAGACCAAAGCCATCCTCAACATAGACCCTCCGAAGAACCTTCGAGAACTTCGGGGCCTACAGGGACGTCTGGCATATATCCGGAGGTTCATAGCAAACCTCTCCGGTAGATGTCAACCCTTTACTCAGCTCATGAAGAAGGGAGTCTCTTACGTCTGGACAGAGGAGTGCCAAAAGGCTTTCGACGACATCAAGGCTTACTTAACAAGCCCACCAGTCCTGGTAGCGCCAGTCGCCGGCAAACCATTTCTCCTCTACGTCCGTGCCATGGATCATTCTCTTGGCGCTCTGCTGGCTCAAAACAGCGATACAGGCTTCGAGCAAGCAATCTACTACCTCAGTCGAACACTCATCGGGGCCGAACACCGGTACAACCCTGTCGAAAAGGAATGCTTGGCTTTGGTGTTTGCCATCCAGAAGACTCGTCATTATGTCTCGGGTCAGACAATTCATGTCATTTCTCGAGTCAATCCGCTCAGAGTCCTCATGACGAAGCCAGGATCATTGAACTCTCGGCTGGCTACATGGGCGATCTTGCTAACACCGTACAACATGGTGTTTGTGCCGCAAAAAGCTGTTAAGGGTCAAGCTCTGGCTGACTTTTTAGCTGCACACCCTATCCCAGAATCCTCAAAACTCTATGAAGATATCCCGGATGAGGTCCAAGAATCCAACGTCATCGAAGGAAGCTCCGTTTGGCGGATGTTCTTCGACGGCGCTTCGAGAACAGGCCCCAAAGGCCAAATCATCGCAGGAGTGGGGGTAGTCTTAGTCTCCCCCGATCAGCTGGTCATCCAGCATGCGTACTCTCTTTCGAAGCCGTGCTCCAACAACGTTGCCGACTACAACGCACTCGTCATGGGACTCCAGCTCGCACAACAGCTGGGGGTCGACCATCTGGAAGCTTACGGCGACTCAAAACTCGTCGTAAACAGGTTCGGGGACAATATAAAGTTTGCCATGAAGATTTAATCCCTTATCATGAAGTCGCATTGAACATCATTTCAACCTTCACCGGGTTCTTCATTGAACATGTCCCCCGTTTACAAAACTTGGAGGCCGATGCTCTGGCCGGCCTCGCAGCCTCATTAGCAGCGCCCTTTGGGACTCAACACTATATCACGGTAACAGGACGAGATCTGATTTGTCCCAGAAACAACCTGTGCTTGCAAGTGGCCCACGCTATACCGACGAACACTGGGGTTAATGTCCGAGACTGGAGGTTCCCGTTTATCGACTTCGCTGTCTACGGAATCCTTCCAGAGGACCCGAAGGAAGCCGTCTCAGTCAGGAGACGCTCTCTTCGATTCTACTACGATACAGCTACCAAAACGCTGTACCGACGCTCCTTCGATGGGCTCCTCCTTCGATGCCTGTCCAACGAAGAAGCAGCCGAAGCTCTTCAAGAAGCTCATGACGGAACTTGTGGAGCTCATCAACCCGGTCCTAAGTTGTAAGATCGACTGCGACGTATAGGCTACTACTGGCCAACCATGGCCGCCGACGCTGTCGAATATGCTAAGAAGTGCCATGCGTGCCAACTTCATGCAGACTTCATACATACACCATCGGAGCCGCTACATCCTACAGTCGTCTCCTGGCCCTTCGAAGCCTGGGGCATGGACATTGTAGGGCCAATCACCCCTCCTTCATCGAGAGGACACCGTTTCATCCTGGCCATCACCGACTATTTCTCCAAATAGGCGGAAGCAGTTCCACTGGCAGAAGTAAAAAGCTCGAGGGTGGTCAGCTTTATCAAATACTATGTCATTTACCGTTTCGGAGTACCCCGGCGGATCATCCATGACAATGGTCCTCAGTTTATCAGCCACATTTTCAGCAGGTTCTGTGACAAGAATCGCATTCAGAACGTGGCCTCAACCGCCTACAATCCGGCAACAAACGGATTGGCTGAGGCATTCAACAAAACTATCGTTAGGCTGCTCAAAAAGGTCATATCATCCAACAAACGCGACTGGGACGAAAAGCTTGGCGAATGCCTTTGGGCCTACCGCACAATGGTACGGACCCCAACAGGCAACACTCCATTCTTCCTGGTCTACGGGAGCGAAGCAGTACTGCCTCTCGAGATACAGATACCTTCGCTCCGCGTAGCAATCACAAACAAACTCACAGAAGAGGACAATCAACGTCGTCGTCTGCGGGAACTGGAGGCACTTGACGAAAAGCGTCTCCTAGCTCAACAACGCATCGAGCTCTACCAAGCCCGTATATCACAGGCTTTCAACAAGAAGGTCAAAAAGAGGACTTTCCAAGTTGGCGACCTAGTTTTAGCAGTCATAAGACCAATGGTGTTGACCCACAAGACACCAGGAAAGTTCGAGCCCAAGTGGGAAGGACCTTTCATCATAGAGACGGTATACTCAAACGGTGCTTACCGCCTCGCCAAACCCAATGGGGACTTGTTCATGATGCCCATCAACGGCAAGTTCCTAAAGAAGTACTATTCTTGACATCCTCCAGACATGTACTTCCCCAAACAACCTCTTTCCACAAACTCGTACGCTTTCGGAACCCAGCTGTTCCGTGGCATCCTCCAGTAGAAAGATAACCACGTCCATATTACCTCTGAGTTGTCTCTCTACACCCTACAAAGCAGAATCTTACACTTCGTAAGCCTACGCTACCCTTCATGTTTACTACGTCCACATTACCTCTGAGTAAACATCTTGTACAAACAACCCCTGCGTTATTGTACATTGATCGCAGAACTTCCACGTCCATATAACCTCTGAGTTGTTCAGCGTATCCCCCAAGATCATTCCTACCACGTCCATAATACCTCTGAGTAGGGAGATTCTATCATTTCGAACCCAATGATTGCCATGTCCACATTACCTCTGAGCAAACAATATGGTTCCTTCAAACTTATTATCTGTACCTGAAAACCAAGGTGCGCAAAAGATAATAGGTCCACACAAATCATCAAGTTCATGACAACAAAAGATGAACACATCACAAAAAAAGTTGTAGACTTCTTTATTCTTCTGAAAAAAGGAGTACAAGAAGCTACATCATCCCCCAGTAAGGGTTGCAAAAGAACACAAAAGAAAAAGGGAAAAAGCTATGGTCCCTGAATCTCCCCAGGATGGGCTGAGAGCTCCCTGACTCGAAGCTTTAAGTCGACTGCGCGGGCCTCTACCGTCGCCAGGACTCGTCGCTCTGCTTCTTGGCGCATCAATTCAACGGCCCCAGCAGAAGTATCACTTGCATGCTTCTCATCAAGCTGTTGTCGTTGCTGCGCCAAGGCAAGAGTCCGCTGAGTAAAAGTTGCTTCATCCTTCTTAAATGCTGCATGTTCAGCCCGGACACGCTCGACCTCTAACTGGAGTCGGGCCCGTTGGTCTTCAAGGCGGCGCATCTGGGTGTCGATATCCGCGATATTAGCTTCCAATACAGCTCGAGTTTCTACCGTCGTCTTCATGGACTGAGACAACTGCTCTACCGCAGCCTCAGTCTCAGCCACCTCGCGCTCCCAAACGCCCACGGTGGCCTGGTATGAAGACTCGATCTCGGCAATCAGCTTCCCCTTCTCCGCATCTATCAGGACAGAGAGGTCGTTTCGCTGGATGCGTTGAAGTTCCGCGAGCCGCTCATCCAGCTCAATCACCGAAGCCTCCAGAATTTCGGCCATATGGTCGTGGCCTTGGTGAATACGAATCAGCTCGATGCAGGGCATTGCCAGAGCTTTTGCCGTCGCAAAACTCCCATTGGCATCCATCACAGCAGATACATCCTTCTGCAACATTTTGTACACCCCCTCGACGAGGAATTTCACATACTCGTCTGCATCCGCCAGGACCTGCGGCGTCATCGCGGGAGTTGGAGGAGCTACTACAGTTTGCGGAACGGAAGAAGATCCGCCAACCTCAATCAGCGAGGCTTGAACCTCGGCATCAATGGGCTCTTCATCAACAGGGGCTGGACTTCTAGCCCGAGGAGCCGAAGCAACAGAAGGAGCCGGCACAGGCGTCGAGATGGTCCCCCAAGTAGAAGGAGCTACAGAGGGTTCTACACCCTTACCCTTTTCAAGCCCGGAGGAACCTCCGACGTCAACAGCCACCTCTTCTCCCCCCAACGTCCTATCAACAGTTGGTACCTCCCTTGGCAGAATAGGGAGATTATCACTTGTCTCTTGACCCGTCGCAGCGGTCTTGACTGACAGACGGGTCTCATCATCGAGTCCCTCAACAGGGACAGAATCTGTCGCTACCCCCTGAGTGGTAGCCGCCTCAACTTCCACGATTGAAGCTGGGGTAGGACTCGGCAATGATACAGTCGACCTTCCCTCATCATGATAAGGAGGGGAATCAACCCTCTCCTCTGTCTCAACTACTTCTGTTGCCTCCGCAACAGGCTCTTGCAGCTCTGGAGCAACGTCATCGGAAGACGACGAACTCCATTCTTCTTCACCACTAGGAAACGGCGTGCTTGTTAAACCTTCAACACCGTCGCATCAGTAGAAGTGAGACGGTCTCCGAATAGGAACTCAGGCTTCAAGAAGGTCAATTTATCAGATGTGGAAGATTTTAAAACACCACGTTCCATCATCCGTTTGAGGAACCCATACTGTTGCTCACGGATTTGGGTCATTCTCTCGGGAGGCTGATCCAGCATAAGAGCCTCTTGAGCAGGGTTTATCACTTCCTCATCATACTCTACTCCCATCTGGTTGAAGACAGCCTCCAAGAACACTTCATTCAAAGGCGGGATCGCTACTGACACTAGCAAAGATCAGAAAAATGTTAGAAGCAACAAGAGAAAGAAGAGCTTCGGCGCATTCAGGGTTTAAACCCATGCACGTCAGCAGCCTCGGCGCATCATCAGGGTCTAAGCCCATGCACGTCAGCAGCCTCGGCGCATCATCAGGGTCTAAGCCCATGCGCGTCAGCAGCCTCGACGTATCATCAGGGTTTAAGCCCATGTGCGTCAGCAGCCTCGGCACATCATCAGGGTCTAAACCCATGCGCGTCGGCGAACAAAGACCGCGGCACATCATTAAAGGCCCAAGGTCTATGTGCGTTGGTGTACGGAAAAATGAGACTTACCAACCACCTCCGGTCGAACTTCGACAGGCCGTCGGGGAACGTCAGCCGTTACAACTTTCGCCGGCTCCTTCGCTTTCTCCTTCCCCTTGCCGGCACCACCACGAGGAGTCTTGGGAGCCATTCTCTCAGAGAAGAAAAAGTTAGGGTTTTGAAGAAAAAACTCTAAAGAAAGCAAAGGCACAGAGCAGATGAACTCTCTCTCTCTCCAACCCTTATCTATTTATAGGACTTGGTCGCACGCGTGAACCGATGACGTGTAATCTCAGCCGTCGCTTCGGGTTCCGTGAGGAGATAACAACAAATACAACCAAAAGATCATCATTAATATTTTGGGTTACCAAGGTGTCATCATCATCAACTGAAAGGAGCATGCGCCCGAACAAGCATGCGCCCTGACCTCCATGCTTCTTATTCAAAGTATTCCAAAACTTATTCAAAAGTTTTGAAAACTTTGAAGGGGGTCTTGTAGAAGCATAGAATTTTACAACCAGAAAGCCCATGCGCCAGGCATTATATGCGCCAGAACTCAGACAGCTAATCAAATAAGCCATAGACATTCGAAGAAGGACTTTTTATTTATATATATAAAAGTCTATTACATGTCTAGAAAAGGTTGTACAAAGGAGAATTTCTACAAAGGAAGGATCCTAGATCTACAGCCAACAGCCACCATGCGCCTTCCAGATAGGCGCAGCAACCACCATACGCCTTCCAGATAGGCGTAGCAACCACCATGCGCCTTCCGATAGGCGCAGCAGTCACCATGCGCTGTCAGCCAGGCGCAGCAGATGTCATGCGCCTCCGGCCTGGCGCATCCTACCATCTCTTCAGCAGCTCAGTTATGTGCATCCAGCTCAGTTATGTGTATCCCTTCAGCAGCTCAGTTATGTGCAACTCTTCCGACCAGGCTCATCTGGCCGAGCAGAGCCCAGTTATGTGCCGCTCTTCCAGCCAGGCTCACCTGATAAGTGCTTCGCCAAGCAAAGCATTTAACCCTCTGGCTGGAACCAAGAAAGAGTCCGCAAATGCTGTGGCCAGGGGAGGCTTCGAAAGAGCCTCCAAAGACCAAGGAAGACCGTGATCGAAATTATGGCACAAGGAGCTTTCAACACAATCAAAGTGGGCGGCACCCACTTTGAAGGAAGAGAGAGCCTAGCACCACCATTCCGATCTACGGCTCTTCCGGAACAACGGAGACGAGGCCCGAACATCCCTATCTTTGGATGCAACAGGCACCTTCCGCCTGCCTCAGAAGCCCCCGACTCCGTCTTTTGGATGTAATAGTCACCTTCAAGTGCATCGAAGACAACACGACGTCTCATCTTCACCCTCGGGAGCACTTCGTCAACAGAATGCACCCGCATATCCAAGTTCATGTTGGAAGTACGTGAGGGAACGAGGAGCAAACCTTCTCTCCATGCCACTATTTATAGGCCGGGCAAATCAAACGCATACGCCAAGTGGATGACTCTTCGAATTCTGTGCAATGAATTTGCATTAAATGGATGAACCGGACGCCTCGAATTCAGCCAAACGGCTATTTATAGCACTCGAGGAACGAGACAGCCGCGTCATTAAAGGATATGTCGGATGCGCCAGCCAAACAGTACATCACACGGATGCGCCCTCCAGCATCAGGCGCATCACACAGACGCGCCCTACAGTACCCGGCGCATCACAGAGGATGCGCCCTCCCTCACATCTCCATGCCGAGTGGAACACCAACCAATGTGCCCACTCAGCTGTCCATCGAACGTCACAAACATTAAATGTTGAACTGACACCAGAGTTGGCAGCACGCTTCCCAAAGTCTGAACAGTTGACAGCTTTTGAACGAAGCGTCGACAACGTCAGCATCATCATGACTCTATTACGACGGCTACTGCCACGTGGCCATCCGCATGCGCCTCTACGGCCATGCATCCAAATCGCCATGCGTCTCTACGGCCATGTGTCCAAACCAGCATGCGCCTCAAAAGCCATGCGCCTCAGACCCTTCACTGATCCCTAAAGATAGAAGAAGAGTCTCCAGTTGAAGCTTTGCATGCGCCTCAAAAGCCATGCGCCCCAGACTGATCTCTGATCCCGAAAGACAGAAGGAAAGTCGCCTGCATGCGCCTCAAAAGCCATGCGCTCTAAACGGTTTGTAACCCCTAAAGGGTATGAGCCGCAACCTCCTCCTGCGCCCAATCAAGGCGCAGCTCACCAGATTACCACCCCCACCAAATCCGAGATCTTCGAGCCATGGGTCGATGACACATGTCCTTTGACTCAACTCGTCCAAGATTTCAGCAACAGAAAGATCTTCTCCTCTGCTACGTGCCGGCTCACAACAGCAGTATAAAAAGTTCTTCCCCTCAATCAGGGCGCATCATCTACGCGCCTCCATCAGCAACCTCTACGTGGCGTCCCCATACATCGGCGCATCCTACATGCGCGCATGAGCAGCCAGCCTACAAAACTATAAATAGAGGGATCTTATCCTTCACACACACACAGAATCCACAACGAACATACAAGGAATCATCAGAGAGGCAGATACAGACACTCAACGTCTTCCTCCTCTCAGCAAGCTCCAGCACCCAGAGCAATCCATACCTTCAGAGAACCGATAACCGTCGTCAGCCCGTCAACGGAGTCAACGCATTACCACTCGCTCCATTGGCACTAAGGACCCAGCTTAAACAAAAGTGTACTCCTAGGACTACATCTAAGTCCTACATTGTAACACTGTTCTGTTTGTATTAAAGTTTTCAATCAAACAATTTTAATGGCAAACAATATTATGTGCGTATTTGTACGTATATATAAATATATTATATAGATATGCATATTTGTACATATATATATAGATAAATATATTATATAAATATGTGTATTTGTATATATATAAATGTATTATAAATGGGTGTATCTTTATATATAAATATATTATATATATGTACGTATGTGTATATATATACATGTAAAGAAGTATATATATACATGTATGTGTGTATAGATATAAATATATGAATATATATAGTTATATATATTAATTGCTAGAATAAAAGAAAAAAACGAGGAAAACGAATTAATAAATCCCAAAACAGTCAGCCCCTTGGGCTTAGGCTAACCCCGAGCCCAGTCAGCCGCCCAGATTCCCACCCATGCTCTTAAGCACACAAGCTGTAACCGAGAAGCAGGTTACATATATATATATATATATCGTTAATCAGCAGACCGAGAGCGTAAACCATCGAAACCCTAGCGCCAACTCCTCATCGCCCCGACGCCACCCCCAGCCCCGACGTGGCACGCCGCCCAGGACCACCGTACGCGGCCGCACGGGTCGCCGGAGGCAGCGCACACACGCGCGTGCGTACAAGCGCAGAAGGGACAGCATTAATGGCGGTGCAAGCTCCAACTTCGTGATCGAAGTGCACTCTCATCGCTCAATCGTTTTCCGAACTTTTTCTTCAGATAAGATCCCGATATATATACCTTCGATTCCAATCAATTAGTTTGATTGTAGGTGATCTATATTGCCATAAAAATCGAACCCAAAAACCCGAAAAACTGTCCAAAACGGAACAGTAAACCCAGTCCCAACACCCCAGTTGGAAGGCGGATTCCTGCCAAACCATTGACTTATTTAGAATTCTATTTGAACAAATTTTTAGACAACATGTAGGGCTTTCTAACCTAATTTGTAGTTTCGATTTTTATCAACTGTGTGCGAAGAAATCAACTTTCAAAGTTCAACAAAAATCTGTTTTAAAAACATGAAAATTGTTCCACACGACGTGCGTCCCACCATTCCGGGCGACGTGGTCGTAAACCGAAGGCATCGAAAGATGCGTAACAGCTTCGTGGTCGTGTGGGCTTTGACGAAATTCAAATTGGTCGCGTGTGCACGACGAATTTGATGCGTATCCGTCGAAATTCACCGTATCGTGTACTTTGCAAATTCTCCAATTACTTTGTGCACGCTCGTCAGATCGAGACGAAACTTGCGCCAACAGGACCGTATCATTTTTCTGGTCCTGTATGCCAAGTTTGGTCCAATCCTAAAATAGTGGATAAAATCACCGTTTGCGGGCCCTACGGTTCCACTCAACGAGCGATTTTGTACACGGCCCACCGGAATCCAACTTTGGACATACGATTGGGTTCGTATCGGAAAATCGGATCTATAGATATATAGTTTGACGACTTTAGAGACCGTTAACTCTGGCACGCTTTTCGGTGCAAAGCGGGTCCAACGGCGGACATCGTTTTTGCCCGAAATTACCGTTTTGCCCCTATGTCCAAAATTGGACTTAAGGACAGGCAATCCTAGCTAATTTGACTATTCTAAGAATGTTGGTAACGTTTATTTCAGCTTTCGGAAACAGTTGTGATGACTTGGACTTTCTGACTTGTGATTGACGATACATTATTGGTTCTTCGTGCAACCCCCAGGCAAGTATACCTTGCCTCCCTCTACAGTTTTATTTTCATGCATTTTATTTCAGTTTCCAGCTTTTGGATTATTTATGGACATGTGCTTCTTCGTGTTATTTTCTGTGGAGTTGTTTTTATTGTTTATAGCCATGTTCATGTTTTGGTCTTGTGTTTCACATTTAAAGTTTCTCGTCAGTACCTTGCTTGAGTCGTGTCATAGAACGAGTGCGTGTAGTGAACTGCTAAATCCTTGATATTGCTTCCTTGGCACCAGAGAGTCCACACACGGGACGAGGGTGTTTTTCTTGATCTGTTTACATCCGTGTCCACACTAGGGACTAGGATGTCGATTATTGCACCAGAGAGTCCACACTCGGGACGAGGGTGTAGACTTGACTTGACTTGCACCAGAGAGTCCACGCTCGGGACGAGGGTATTTACATCAGAGAGTCCACACACGGGACGAGGATGTAGTATTTGCACCAGAGAGTCCACACTCGGGACGAGGGTGCCTTGCCGTGAACTAAACAGAGAGTCCACACTCGGGACGAGGGTTAGTACTAACCAGAGAGTCCACACTCGGGACGAGGGTTAGTGTTAGTTCAAACCAGTGAGTCCACACTCGGGACGAGGGTTTGGTTCTTCCATTGTATAATATAATTTATATGCATGTTCACCATCTCGCTGCTATTTTTCCTTACATTCGTGATTGCTTTATTTCATGTCTAGTACACTTTTCCTGTTATAGTTTCATTTTACATATTTCTAGTTGCCTGTACATTTTTGTTCTCTCTGTCATGATATTTCTATCTGTTACACTGTGTTAGCCTCATATGTATTCCTTGCTAGAGTCGTCTAGTCCTACACCACGACTTTCTTGACTTGATTATAACTTGTCTTGCACCAGAGAGTCCACACTCGGGACGAGGGTGTTTACATCAGAGAGTCTACACACGGGACGAGGATGTAGTATTTGCACCAGAGAGTCCACACTCGGGACGAGGGTGCCTTGCCGTGAACTAACCAGAGAGTCCACACTCGGGACGAGGGTTAGTATTTAGTTCAAACCAGTGAGTCCACACTCGGGATAAGGGTTTGGTTTCTTCCATTGATCATCATGTTTCGTTCATCCGGCAGTTCATTATGCATAGTTGTTCTAGTGTTCGTGTTCGTGTTCGTAGTCATTGGTCGTGTCCCAGTCTTTCTTGTTTATTTTCTTGCGCATGATAAAACTGTTAGATAGGCATGTATATTATGTACCTTGCTATGTCCTCTGAGGACCTGATGATCTCCTCAGGTTTAGCGGAGTTAGCTAGTAGTTCTGGATGGCGGAGGATTTTGCGACTCTTGTGGGATTCAGGTATCATGATTACGTTGTTATCCTTTCGTGCTTTCTTACCTTATCATGTTTCCTGATTCAGTTTTAGACTCTTGTTACTATCATTAGAGTCTTATCGGACATAGATGCTAGTGGGCTGCAGGCCACGACCCATACTTGTTCATTCTTGTTTAATATTCTTATTGTGGGTTGAGATATAGATTTGTTTGCCATGATTAGGCAGTATACCATAGCCTTGACAGCGTTTACGTATTCGATTCGGGCTGGAGTCCGTTCGATACGTAGCTGGGCTTGTCACGTGCTCGCGTCCGAAAAGCGGGTGCGGGTCGTGACAAGTTTTTTTTGGTGGCCCATGCAGGTCAGAGCATATCGTATCGGTTACGTAACCGTACTGATACGAGCCTGCGACCTTGACTAGACCTTAGAAATCTCAATCCACTCTGCCTTAAAAATTCTTCTAGAAATTTTCTACGTTCTTGAAAACTCCATATTTGCTCTCGATTATACTTTCTTGCTTTCCATACCATTGATTCTCGTCCCTTTTTATTTCGAGGTGACGAACAAATCGTACTGTCTAGAATTTATTAGAAATCCTTAAATTATAGTATATATTGCTTGACTATTGAATATTGGTTGTTTATAGATATGATGGAGCATAGATGCCATATGCCTAGATATCTGACGGTAGAACTGTTAGCAACTAGTTAGAAGACCATAAGACTTTAGTGACCGTATTTTGAGGAGTAGTGTGACCAAAGGTGGGTAGAAGTCCTCAAATATTCTTGGTTATAAAATATTTGTGAGAAATTAAATTTGAGGAGATTAAGGTTAAGGTAGACTTTCTTTTTGAATTTTAGGAATAGCTACGAATTAGAATTTCGAGGACGAAATTATTTTTAAGGTGGGTAGATTTGTAGCTCCCCTTCCCGGAAAATTTTGAAATATTTTTTATTTTATTTATTTGATTTAAATGGGATTTTACGATTTTTATAAATGATTATTTAGTTAATTATTACGATAGATGATTTTAGCCATGGTTAGGAATTAGAGTACAAGGTGACTAGAAATCGTGGCACAGATGGTGCAGTGGCGTGCTTTGACCAGTGTATTAGCCCTGGCAGGGAAGGCCTGTCCATCAGTGTATCCTAACTGGAAAAACCAGGCCAAGTTACGACTTAACATTTACCAAAGATTCTTTTATTTATTAATTTAATTATTGAGTTTTAGGAAAACCCGATTGTACCAAAGTAGTCCAGATTGGACCCAAACCAAGCCCAAGCCTATGTAGACATACTTATAGGTACGTACAAATATTTCCTAGCCTTCTGGGTGGTCTTAATGTTATTTTCTAAAATACTTGGTTATTTATACAAAATGGGTATTATTAATATTTAAATAGAGTCTTAGAGTATTGGTACCCTTTTCTAGGGCCAAATATGTTCACCAAGACTTGTTGGGTTGTTTTAGCGGGTTTTGGTGTTATGGTGTTTATTTAGATGTAAAGATATATGTGTGTATGTATGTATGTATACATCTATATAATATATGTAGGTAAGTGTAGATGAATATGAATATATACGAATATATTTATATATGTGTATTTGAATATAAATAAATAATATAGGTGTGTATGGGTATATGGGTATTTATATATAAATATGAATATGTGTGTATGTAAATATATAAATATATATATTATGTGCGTATTTGTACGTATATATAAATATATTATATAGATATGCGTATTTGTACGTATATATATAGATAAATATATTATATAAATATGTGTATTTGTATATATATATATATATATAAATGTATTATAAATGGGTGTATCTTTATATATAAATATATTATATATATATGTACGTATGTGTATATATATACATGTATAGAAGTATATATATACATGTATTTGTGTATAGATATAAATATATGAATATATATAGTTATATATATTAATTGCTGGAATAAAAGAAAAAAAAAGAGAAAACGAATTAATAAATCCTAAAACAGTCAGCCCCTTGGGCTTAGGCTAACCCCGAGCCCAGTCAGCCGCCCAGATTCCCACCCGTGCTCTTAAGCACACAAGCTGTAACCGAGAAGCAGGTTACATACATATATATATATATATATATATATATATATATATATATATATATATATATATATATATATATATATATATATATATCGTTAATCAGCAGACCGAGAGCGTAAACCATCGAAACCCTAGCGCCAACTCCTCATCGCCCCGACCCGACGCCACCCCCAGCCCCGACGTGGCGCACCGCCCAGGACCACCGCGCGCGACCGCACGGGTCGCTGGAGGCAGCGCACACACGCGCGCGCGTACAAGCGCAGAAGGGACAACAGTAATGGCGGTGCTAGATCCAACTTCGTGATCGAAGTGCACTCTCATCGCTTGATCGTTTTCTAAACTTTTTCTTCAGGTAAGATCCCGATATATACACCTTTGATTCCAATCAATTAGTTTGATTGTAGGTGATCTATATTGCCAGAAAAATCGAACCCAAAAACCCAAAAAACTGTCCAAAATGGAACAGTAAACCCAGTCCCAACACCCCAGTTGGAAGGCGGATTCCTGCCAAACAATTGACTTATTCAGAATTCTATTTGAACAACTTTTTAGACAACATGTAGGGCTTCCTAACCTAATTTGTAGTTTCGATTTTTATCAACTGCGTGCGAAGAAATCAACTTTCAAAGTTCAACAAAAATCTGTTTTAAAAACATGAAAATTGTTCCACACGACGTGCGTCCCGCCATTCCGGGCGACGTGGTCGCAAACCGAAGGCATCTAAAGCTGCGTAACGGCTTCGTGGTCGTGTGGGCTTTGACGAAATTTAAATTGGTCGCGTGTGCGCGACGAATTTGATACGTATCCGTTGAAATTTACCGTATCGTGCACTTTGCAAATTCTTCAATTACTTTGTGCACGCTCGTCAGATCGAGACGAAACTTGCGCCAACAGGAACGTATCGTTTTTCTGGTCCTATATGCCAAGTTTGGTCCAATTCTGAAACAGTGGATAAAATTACCGTTTTGCGGGCTCCACGGATCCACTCAACGAGCGATTTTGTGCACGGCCCGCCGGGATCGAACTTTGGACATACGGTTGGATTCGTATCGGAAAACCAGATCTGTAGACATGTAGTTTGATGACTTTAAGAGACCGTTGACTCTGGCACGCTTTTCGGTGGAAAGCGGGTCCAACGGCGGACATCATTTTTGCCCGAAATTACCGTTTTGCCCCTGTGTCTAGAATTGGACTTAAGGACAGGCAATCCTAGCTAATTTGACTATTCTGAGAATGTTGGTAATGTTTATTTCAGCTTTCAGAAATAGTTGTGATGACTTGGACTTTCTGACTTGTGATTGGCGATACATTATTGGTTCTTCGTGCAACCCCCAGGCAAGTATACCTTGCCTCCCTCTACAGTTTTATTTTCATGCATTTTATTTCAGTTTCCAACTTTTGGATTATTTATGGACATGTGCTTCTTCGTGTTATTTTCTGTGGAGTTGTTTTTATTGTTTATAGCCATGTTCATGTTTTGGTCTTGTGTTTCACATTTGAAGTTTCTCGTCAGTACCTTGCTTGAGTTGTGTCATAGAACGAGTGCGTGTAGTGAACTGCTAAATCCTTGATATTTCTTCCTTGCACCAGAGAGTCCACACACGGGACGAGGGTATTTTTCTTGATCTGTTTATATCCGTGAGTCCACACTAGGGACTAGGATGTCGATTATTGCACCAGAGAGTCCACACTCGGGACGAGGGTGTAGACTTGACTTGACTTGTACCAGAGAGTCCACGCTCGGGACGAGGATGTTTACATCAGAGAGTCCACACACTGGACAAGGATGTAGTATTTGCACCAGAGAGTCTACACTCGGGACGAGGCTGCCTTGCCGTGAACTAACCAGAGAGTCCACACTCGGGACGAGGGTTAGTACTAACCAGAGAGTCCACACTCGGGACGAGGGTTAGTGTTAGTTCAAACCAGTGAGTCCACACTGTCACGTCCCGCTTCCCGGATGGAAGGGTGACGTCATAAACACATCCCCAGGCTACGCGCCGAAATTCGCGATTGTCGCCCGTAATCATCAGCAGAATAGAAAATACAAGAAATTCTTATGGCATTAAAATATAGTGTAGCTATATTACAGGGAACTTTTCCAACAATTCTATTACAGATTATTACAAAAATAGATTTGCAAAATAACAACGATGCTGCTGGTCATAACTGTGGGTAATCCCGACAGTTTACTCCTCGTCGTAGTGCGGCGATACTTCGGCGGAGGCGTCTTCTTCTCCTTCACCTAGTGAACAAATACTAGGTCGTTTAGAAAATGCCGAGCAAGTCCTCGGCCAAGAACGGTGAAAGTTAAACAAAAGATGAATATGTAGTTTTGAAAAAATGAAACAAGGTATGCCAAATTGCACTGCTATGTATATATAAAAAAAAAATATATATATATATATATATATATATATATATATATATATATATATAGATATATGCTTTAGTAAAACATGAATGAAATCAACGTCCTACTCCATGAATAATAAGATTTTCGAGCTTCCCTTGAGCTTTTAGTAGGAATTGCTTCCTTGAGCAATTAAGGACATATCCCACCCATAGTAGGCCGCGTTGTTTTCTGGAGTAAGATTTGAAAAGAAATACAGTTATGAGAACAATACTCCGAATAATCCTCTAAATATTTTCCGTGAACAATCCCGTTGACCTGGGATCAGGCTGTGATTTTCGAGCCTCCCTTGGGCTAAAAAAGACATCTATTGATGTTACTGTCAGATAGATGTAGAGCCTCCCTTGAGCTAGTACACCCTAGTCGAAACTAGATGCACTGATTTACGAGATTTCCGAAATACTGATCAGCTTTTTGTTATTTATGTTACGGGATATCTAGGAATATTCAGTTGTTCTCCCCTCCCAAATGCTTCCTTAGATAAAAATTTTTCTAAAAATTTCCGAAGGTCGGAAATTTGTCTCTCTCCTAAATTTCTTAAAAATTTCGGCTGAGTCTCCTTTGTATTTAGGAGCCCCGAAAATTTACAAGAAACATATATATTATAAAAGTAAAATATGGGCTCGCCGACCCCTTCGGTGGAGCAACTCTCAACACCGGAACCACGCAAGTAAATAATTGGGCTCGCCGACCCCTTCGGTGGAGCAACTCTCAACACCGGAACCACGCAAGTAAATAATTGGGCTCGTCGACCCCTTCGGTGGAGCAACTCTCAACACCGGAACCACGCAAGGAATAAAAGAAGAAAAAGGAACTGGAGACTTATACCTGAGCAAGCAATGATTACCTTTCTTTTGGCAATTAGTCGGGTCGCGGCTTGCTAATAGCTTTGTAGTTTGTCAAAAATAGAGCAATTATTTATTTCAACTACACTAGTTAATATGCAGGACTTTATAATACATAACTATATACGTACAGGTATATGTATATATATATAGATATATATATATATATATATATGTATGTATATATATATATATATATTTATATATATATATATATATATATATATATATATATATATATATATATATATATATATATATATATATATATATATGTAGACATTATAAAGAAAATAAATCAAGCAGAACTCTTCGATATCAACATTTTAACTTTTGTGCATGAAATAGGAAAATGTAGGAAAGAGACTTAATTCTAAATATGAACACACGAAATTGAGTACTAAATAGAGGAATACAGGATTCTTGTACTTTTTACCTTCCCGGCATGCGGTCCAGCTGTTCAGTTCTTGTGTATGACAAACTTACCATTGGAGAGTCCCATATGTTCATATGTGTTTGTTTGTTCATGAAGAGTTCAATAGTTCATGTCCACAATTTCAAGTTCAAACTCGGTGTCCGAAATTGATTCCTCTACTTGTGTCCAACGTTTATCCACTTATTCGTGATATGTCATAATTAAATCTTTAATTCTTTTGTCTATGTCTATCAAAATTAAATATTTGCTAGAAATCAAGGTTGCAATATTTTAAAATATCTCAAATTGGGTTAAATGTCATCAAAATTTTAGGATAAAAAGTAATACCATAATTAGAGAGAATTCCCTAACTTATATTCTGAATTTTGAAATTATGAATTTCAGATTTATATTTAGCTTCTACAAGTTCCAATTCCTAATAATCCCAAACTTATCAAAAAGGAAAATTTGTATATCCTTAGCTTAAAATTTCAGAATTAATTAAGAATTCCTAAATTATTCAGAATTAACTAGGAAAAAGAAAAAGAAAATTTTATTGGAGAAGGAGGAGGAGAAGAGGACTTGCCTTGGATTGGGGATGACCCAAACTTCTCCACAAACCCTAAATTGAAACCAATAGCAAAACAACAATCCTTGTTAGTACTCTAACCTAGTTAGATTAGGAATAGAAAGAGAGGTTGGGGAAGAGGAAGAAATTACCTAGGTTTTTCTTGTTGCTTGAAATTTGGGAAGTGGAAGAGGATGAAGAAGAAGATGAAGAAGAGGATGAAGTGGAGGATGAGGTGGAGGTAGCCGGGAGGGGGGGCGGCCGGCGGCGGCAGCGGCCGGCGGCAGTAGCAGCGGGCGGCAGCAGCGGCTTGGGGGGGTCGGGGGTGTGTGTGTGGGTTTTTGTTTTTGTTTTTGTTTTCTTTCTTTTCCTTTCCTTTGGTGTATGTGTGAGTTTATATAGAGGGGGGGGGGGGGAAGGTTCTAGTGGTGTAAGTGGTGGGGTTGTGGTGTTATATAAGGAGAGAGGAAGGGTGAGGTGTCCCCTCCCATTAAATACATGGGGACATCTCTCCTTCTCCATTCTTCTTCATTGATTATATATATTTTTTTGAAACAAAATAATAATAATAATAATAATAATAATAATAATAATAATAATAATAATAATAATAATAATAATAATAATAATAAAATAAGAGTATTACAAGTCTACTCCCCTTAGAAAAATTTCGTCCTCGGAATTTGGAATAACCAGTACAATAATTGATTACTAACCTGGTTTATGGAATAGATACGGATATTGTTTCCGCATATCTTCTTCCTTCTCCCAAGTTGAATCTCCAGGTGAGTCCTTGCTCCATGCGATTCGTACTAATGGAATGATCCGATTGCGGAGTACCTTCTCTCTTCGATCCAAGATCCCACCGGGTTTCTGTTCTATCCGTAGTATAGGTCCAACGGTAATTTCTGAATGGTCGAGTATATGGCTCGGATCCGACACATATCTTCGTAATTGAGAAACATGGAATACATTGTGAACTCCCCCTGGTGTTGGGGGTAAAGCAAGCCGATATGATACATTCCCTACTTTCTCCAATATGTCAAAGGGCCCAATGTATCTCGGACTCAGTTTTCCTCTGGTCCCGAATCTGATGGTTTCCTTGGTTGGTGAAATTTTCAGAAAAACATGATCTCTAGGTTGAAATTCCAGTATTCTTCGATGCTTATCAGCCCACATCTTTTGTCTATCCTGGGCTGCTTGCAAGTGACTTCTTATTATCTTGACCATATCCACAGTTTGTGTCACTAGTTCTGGTCCTAACAATTGTCTTTCTCCTACGTCGGTCCAACATACCGGCGATCTGCATTTTCTACCATATAGTGCTTCAAAAGGAGCCATTTTGATACTATCGTGATAACTGTTGTTATATGAAAATTCCACCAGATGTAGATGATCATCCCATGCTCCTCCAAAATCTAAAGTACAAGCTCTCATCATGTCTTCTAGTGTCTGAATGGTTCTTTCAGACTGGCCGTCTGTTTGGGGGTGGTAGGCGGAGCTAAATTTTAATTGAGTGCCAAGATTTTCTTGCAAGCTTTTCCAGAAGTGTGAAGTAAATCAGGTATCTCTATCCGATACTATACTCACGGGTACCCCATGCTGACTGACAATCTATTTCATGTACATTTCTGCCAGTTCCTCTGTTGACTGTCCAACTCGAAAAGGAAGAAAACGAGCGGACTTCGTAAGTCTATCTACAATGACCCAAATAGCATTATTACTCCTTTGGGTCCTAGGCAGTCCTGTCACAAAATCTATTGTGAGATGCTCCCACTTCCATTCTGGTATGGGCAATAGCTGAAGAAGTCCGGCTGTCCTTTGATGCTCTGCTTTCACTTGTTGATAGACGAGACATCTGGATACGAATCTGGCCACTTCTCTCTTCATCCCGTGCCACCAAAATGTCTGTTTCAAATCTTTATACATTTTAGTACTGCCCGGATGAATAGAATATTGTGAGTTATGGGCCTCTGTCATGACCTTCGTTCTTAAATCTCCACTGGGCACACATAACCGATCTCCGAATCTTAGCGACCCGTCCGGGTGCTTCCTTATCCCGGTTTGGAGCCCTGCTTCTGTTTGTTTCCAAATTTTCTGAAGTTTTGAATCACTTTGTTGGGCTTCCTTAATTCTATCTATTAAGGAAGATGCACTTGTAAGTTTTGCCATATCCCTTCGGTTATCGGGCATATTACTTCAATTCCCATTTTCCTCAAATCCTCAAGGATTTCCTTGGGTGTATTTAAAAAGAAAGCTTCAGGTCTTCTACTTAAGGCATCAGCTACCTTATTAGCCTTGCCTGAGTGATATGTTAATTCCATATCAAAGTCTTTCAATAGCTCCAACCATCTTCTTTGTCTCATATTGATCTCCTTTTGTGTGAAGACATACTTTAGGCTCTTGTGATCGGTGTAGATTTTGATTCTTTCTCCGTATAAATAATGTCTCCATAACTTGAGTGCAAACACCACTGCTGCGAGTTCGAGATCATGAGTTGGATAATTTCTTTCATGTGTCCTTAATTGTCTGGATGCATATGCTATGACTCTTCCGTGCTGTATCAGTACACATCCTAGACCCTTTCCTGATGCATCACTATATATCTCATATCCACCCGAACCAGATGGTAATGCCAGTATTGGGGATAAAATTAATCTTTTCTTTAATTCGTCAAATGCTGCCTGACATTTCTCTGTCCAGTTAAACTTTTCTTCCTTCCGAGTGAGGCGGGTTAAAGGTTCTGCAATTCTGGAAAAATTCTCTACGAATCTTCGATAATAACCAGCCAATCCTAAGAAACTTCTGATTTCTGCTACGGACTTAGGTGTCGGCCAAGACTTAACTGCTTCCACCTTCTTCGGATCTACCGAGATGCCTTCTCCACTGACAATATGCCCTAGAAATGGTATTCGATCTAGCCAAAATTCACATTTACTAAGTTTTGCATATAATTGTTCTTTCCGCAGAGTTTGCAGCACTATCCCCAAGTGTTTTTCATGCTCCTCTTCACTTTTGGATTATATAAGAATGTCATCAATGAATACAATCACAAATTTATCCAGATATTGATAAAATACTCGATTCATCAGATCCATAAATATAGCTGGTGCATTTGTCAACCCGAATGGCATAACTAAGAATTCGTAATGCCCATACCGAGTTCTAAATGCAGTCTTTGGAATATCTTCCCTTTTTACCTTCACTTGATGATATCCGGACCTCAAATCAATTTTTGAAAATACCCTTGCCTCTCCTAACTGATCAAACAATTGATCGATCCTAGGTAAGGGATATTTATTTTTGATGGTAACCTCATTCAAGGCCCTATAATCAATCACTAGGCGTAGGGTACCATCCTTCTTTTTTAAAAATAATACTGGTGCACCCCACGGCAAAGTGCTAGGCTGAATAAATCCTTTGGATAATAATTCTTTTATTTGTTTGTTTAACTCAGCCAGCTCCTTCTTGTTCATTGGGTATATCTTTTTGGCTATGGGTGCAGCTCCAGGTATTAAATCTATAGAGAATTCTACAGCTCTATCTGGGGGTAGCCCTGGCAATTCTTCTGGGAATACGTCCTTGAATTCTTCTACTACCCTTGGAAAGGTTTGCTCTGCCACTCCTTGCAGCAGTACTGGTAATTCAAATTTCTCTAATTCTTCTGTATTGAATTCATTCTGGTCTCTTACAAATTCACAAGATTCTCCGTCAGGGAGTTGAAAGGAAACTTTCCCCTGACCGCAATCTATGTTGGCTAATGTTGCAGTTAGCCAATCAATACCCAATATTATATCATAGTTGCTTGTTGGGAAAACGAGCAACCGGGTACGAAAAGCTCCTCCACCCAATTTTATGGGACATCTACTACATACCCGACTGACTTCTACTACTCCATTACCGGTGAGGACCTTCAGTGATTTAGGCAGAGGTTGTGACTCTATTTCACGTTGTGATATAAAAGAAGATGCTATAAATGAATGGGTAGCCCCGGAATCAAATAATACTGATGCTGGATATGCAGAAATTAAAATAGTACCTGAAATTACTTCCCCAGGAATATTAGCATCTTCGGCTCCTATCACAAATGCTTGTCCTTGCTTATTCCTCCTTTTGTTATTATTTTGGGCTTGAGCCACCCGCTGTGCTTGTTGAAATTGATATACCTGAGGTGCATAGGATGGCCTGTGCTGATTTCCATAAACCATACCTGCTTGTGATATTGGTGCCTGCATCATAGGTCGAGGTTGGTTTTCTTGAACTGGAGGTTGATATCCTTGATTGAAGCTTTGTGTGATTGCCCCAGTTGCAGGCAATTGAGGGCACTGATTGGTTGGATGATTACCTGCCCCACATTTCAAACAGAGCCCCAATCTCTTTCTACATACATTTATCTTATGGCCTGGTTTATGGCAGTAATTACAGACTACGGATCTGTCTGGGTTGCCATTCTGAGGACGCTTAGGCGGTCCCTGCCAATGATTCTTGTTGGAGGATGCCCCCTCCTCAAAAGCCCTCTTAGGTTGTGGAGACCGGAAAGGTTGTTCTTCTTTTAGTATCCTTTCTTGGTCTCGAGCAGCTTCTGTTGCCTCTGAAAATGTTCGGCACCTATAAGAGGCGACTCTACTTTTCAGTTGGGTCCCAAGTCCTTCTACGAACCTGGATATCTTTGTTTCTTCATCTGCTATCAAGTTGGGGGCAAATCGACTAAGCCGGGAAAATTCCACAACGTACTCATCAACGGTACGTCTTCCTTGTTTTAGATAGTTGAATTGTCGTTCCAATTCTATCCGCGCTGACTTGGGATAGAATCTGTCTTCAAATTTCTTCTTGAATTTTGTCCATGACATGTCCTCGTCAGAATCTTCGGGGTACTCGGCACTCCACCAGTATCCAGCTATGTCTTCCAGCTGGATGCGGATTGCTGGTACCATGTCCTCAGGTTTAACTTTGGCTGCCTTCATCAAACCTTCAATGGTCCTCAGCCATTGATTTGCTTCCATCGCATTTTCAGTCCCTTTAAACTTGGACGGCCTAAGATCCCGAAACTCTTTTAGGGTTTTATCCTTGGTGTTGGTTGAATGCTGCATTTGTTCTAGTATCGTGGCATTTGTTGCATGGGCAGCATTGGCCTGTTGATTATTGGATTCCAATAATTGCTGGAACAATCGGAACATGTCAGCCACGGTTGGCTCCGTTGATGTTTGAGGTGGTGGATTGTTTGATTGAGTATGATTGTCCATATCCTGAAATAAAGACACAACTTCTCAGGGAATATTCGACTCACAATGCTCATTCATAACAAGGTGTACAGCAGAGCCATATATATATTTCATTAAAATGAGAGTATTACAAAATGTGGTTCCTACTCTCAACTTCACATTTGTTTACATTCTTTTTATCTATTTTACTCTTGTCACTCCACCTCCCCAAAATGTGACATAGTATCTATCTCTAACTGTCCCTTCTTGTATACATATCTGCCGATTTCAAAATACCATACAGCAGACAAAAAGGATTCCTTCTTCACTGTACGTATATTGGTTAGGTTTTTCTTATTCTATGGCCTCGATGAGGATTCTTTCCTCAGTGAGGATGTCAACATCTGGATGGAGTCTTTCAAATCATCTAATGTACCCTCATATCCATGTAGTCCGATGTAAATACGATTTGGGTCTCGGACATGCAGGCAGTAAGTTGTATTTTCATAATATACTTCGGCTCCGTCTTCAATGTCCCTGATAATGGGACGCATGACTGCATAGAATACTTGGTAGACATGGATGTCGTACCAGTCAGGTGCGTTCCACATTAGTCTGGCATAGCGTTGGTATAAGTATAAAGTGTAATCACTCCCATCCCATTCCAAACTTGGCATAAATAGATCCATACCTACATTCAAAATATTCTTAAGAAAATATTTACCAGAATAAAATATAGGAAAAGTAGATTTATTTATACAACATGTTCCTACTACATACATTCTTATATTACATTTCTACTAAATACATTCATGTTCCTCCTACATATTGGAAAATTCTAATACTTATTTTACATATCTCACTACACACATATCCCTTACATAATTAAGGATCTAATATTTACATATCTATATTTATACATCATCATCATTCCAGGGGTCTAAATCCACATACGTCTTATGTTAAGGATCCTCGCCTCTGGGTATGCTTGCTTCCATTCTTCTAGTGTACCGTTACGTTCATTCTCCGGACCTTCGGAGGGTTCTGCCTTGATTAGTACATAATAATGTACCATATTATAATATATCTTTCTTTCATCTACGATATCTGTCACCACTGGGTATTTCATCTCGTAGTGTACTCCATAAGCTTCTATCATTCCTTTCGGTGCTACTTTCCACATCTTCTTCACAAATGCATAATACTCATCCATGCTATGGCTGTCATTATTCAGTCTCGCGAAGGGTACGAATCGGGGCATGATCTACATCAAGAATTTCTTAAGTCACTATCCATTTACTAGGATTAAACGGTTGGTTAGAAAAGAGGTAATCATCTACTGACTATTGATACTTCCTTCTCAGGGATTCCTAGAGTGTGATTGGGACTCGTAGTGCTCCCTACGATTCTAGAACCTACGTTTTATCCGAACCTACGTCCTATCTAAATTTTCTATTCTTGCTGACCTGCATGGGCCACCACTTAAAAGACGTGTCACGTCCCGCTTCCCGGATGGAAGGGTGACGTCATAAACACATCCCCAGGCTACGCGCCGAAATTCGCGATTGTCGCCCGTAATCATCAGCAGAATGGAAAATACAAGAAATTCTCATGGCATTAAAATATAGTGTAGCTATATTACAGGGAACTTTTCCAACAATTCTATTACAGATTATTACAAAAATAGATTTGCAAAATAACAACGATGCTGCTGGTCATAACTGTGGGTAATCCCGACAGTTTACACCTCGTCGTAGTGCGGCGATACTTCGACGGAGGCGTCTTCTTCTCCTTCACCTAGTGAACAAATACTAGGTCGTTTAGAAAACGACGAGCAAGTCCTCGGCCAAGAACGGTGAAAGTTAAATAAAAGATGAATATGTAGTTTTGAAAAAATGAAACAAGGTATGCCAAATTACACTACTTATATATATATATATATATATATATATATGCTTTATTAAAACATGAATGAAATCAACGTCCTACTCCATGAATAATAAGATTTTCGAGCTTCCCTTGAGCTTTTAGTAGGAATTGCTTCCTTGAGCAATTAAGGACACAGCCCACCCATAGTAGGCCGCGTTGTTTTCTGGAGTAAGATTTGAAAAGAAATACAGTTTTGAGAACAATACTCCGAATAATCCTCTAAATATTTCCCGTGAACAATCCCGTTGACCTGGGATCAGGCTGTGATTTCCGAGCCTCCCTTGGGCTAAAAAAGACATCTATTGATGTTACTTTCAGATAGATGTAGAGCCTCCCTTGAGCTAGTACACCCTAGTCGAAACTAGATGTACTGATTTATGAGATTTCCGAAATACTGATCAGCTTTTTGTTATTTATGTTACGGGATATCTAGGGATATTCAGTTGTTCTCCCCTTCCAAATGCTTCCTTAGATAAGAAATTTTCTAAAAATTTCCGAAGGTCGGAAATTTGTCTATCTCCTAAATTTCTTAAAAATTTCGGCAGAGTCTCCTTTGTATTTAGGAGCCCCGAAAATTTACAAGAAACATATATATTATGAAAGTAAAATATGGGATCGCAACCCCTTCGGTGGAGCAACTCTCAACACCGGAACCACGCAAGTAAATAATTGGGCTCGCCGACCCCTTCGGTGGAGCAACTCTCAACACCGGAACCACGCAAGTAAATAATTGGGCTCGCCGACTCCTTCGGTGGAGCAACTCTCAACACCGGAACCACGCAAGGAATAAAAGAAGAAAAAGGAACTGGAGACTTATACCTGAGCAAGCAATGATTATCTTTCTTTTGGTAATTAGTCGGGTCGCGGCTTGCTAATAGCTTTGCAGTTTGTCAAAAATAGAGCAATTATTTATTTCAACTATACTAGTTAATATGCAGGACTTTATAATACATAACTATATATGTACAGGTATATATATATATATATATATATATATATATATATATATATATATATATATATATATATATATATATATTTATTTATATATATATATATATATAAAAAAAAATATATATATATATTTATATATATATATATATATATATATATATATATATATATATATATTTTATATATATATATATTTATATATATATATATATATTTTATATATATATATATATATATATATATATATATATATATATATATATATATATAAAATATATATATATATATATATATATATATATAAAATATATATATATATATATATATATATATATATATATATATATATATATTTATATATATAAATATATATATATATATATATATATATATATATATATATATATATATATATATATATATATATATATATATATATATATGTAGACAGTATAAAGAAAATAAATCAAGCAGAACTCTTCGATATCAACATTTTAACTTTTGTGCATGAAATAGGAAAATGTAGGAAAGAGACTTAATTCAAAATATGAACACACGAAATTGAGTACTAAATAGAGGAATACAGGATTCTTGTACTTTTTACCTTCCCGGCATGCGGTCCAGCTGTTCAGTTCTTGTGTATGACAAACTTACCATTGGAGAGTCCCATATGTTCATATGTGTTTGTTTGTTCATGAAGAGTTCAATAGTTCATGTCCACAATTGCAAGTTCAAACTCGGTGTCCGAAATTGATTCCTCTACTTGTGTCCAACGTTTATCCACTTATTCGTGATACGTCACAATTAAATCTTTAATTCTTTTGTCTATGTCTATCAAAATTAAACATTTGCTAGAAATCAAGGTTGCAACATTTTAAAATATCTCAAATTGGGTTAAATGTCATCAAAATTTCAGGATAAAAAGTAATACCATAATTAGAGAGAATTCCCTAACTTATATTCTGAATTTTGAAATTATGAATTTCAGATTTATATTTAGCTTCTACAAGTTCCAATTCCTAATAATCCCAAACTTATCAAGAAGGAAAATTTGTATATCCTTAGCTTAAAATTTCAGAATTAATTAAGAATTCCTAAATTATTCAGAATTAACTAGGAAAAAGAAAAAGAAAATTTTATTGGAGATGGAGGAGGAGAAGAGGACTTGCCTTGGATTGGGGATGACCCAAACTTCTCCACAAACCCTAAATTGAAACCAATAGCAAAACAACAATCCTTGTTAGTACTCTAACCTAGTTAGATTAGGAATAGAAAGAGAGGTTGGGGAAGAGGAAGAAATTACCTAGGTTTTTCTTGTTGCTTGAAATTTGGGAAGTGGAAGAGGATGAAGAAGAAGATGAAGAAGAGGATGAAGTGGAGGATGAGGTGGAGGTGGCCGGGAGGGGGGGGGGGGCGGCCGGCGGCGGCAGCGGCGGGCGGCAGCGGGCGGCGGTAGCAGCGGCTTGGGGGGGGTCGGGTGTGGGTGTGTGGGTTTTTTTTTTCTTTCTTTTCCTTTCCTTTGGTGTATGTGTGAGTTTATATAGAGGGGGGGGGGGAAAGGTTCTGGTGGTATAAATGGTGGGGTTGTGGTGTTATATAGGGAGAGAGGGAGGGTGAGGTGTCCCCTCCCATTAAATACATGGGGACACCTCTCCTTCTCCATTCTTCTTCATTGATTATATATATTTTTTTTGAAACAAAAATAATAATAATAATAATAATAATAATAATAATAATAATAATACTAATAATAATAAAATAAGAGTATTACACAAACTCGGGACGAGGGTTTGGTTCTTCCATTGTACAGTATAATTTATATGCATGTTCACCATCTCGCTGCTATTTTTCCTTACATTCGTGATTGCTTTATTTCATGTCTAGTACACTTTTCCTGTTATAGTTTCATTTTACATGTTTCTAGTTGCCTGTACATTCTTGTTCTCTCTGTCATGATATTTCTATCTGTTACACTGTGTTAGCCTCATATGTATTCCTTGCTAGAGTCGTCTAGTCCTGCACCACGACTTTCTCGACTTGATTATAACTTGTCTTGCACCAGAGAGTCCACACTCGGGACGAGGGTGTTTACATCAGAGAGTCCACACACGGGACGAGGATGTAGTATTTGTACCAGAGAGTCCACACTCGGGACGAGGGTGCCTTGCCGTGAACTAACCAGAGAGTCCACATTCGGGACGAGGGTTAGTGTTTAGTTCAAACCAGTGAGTCCACACTCGGGACGAGGGTTTGGTTTCTTCCATTGATCATCATGTTTCGTTCATCCGGCAGTTCATTATGCGTAGTTGTTCTAGTGTTCATGTTCGTGTTCGTAGTCATTGGTCGTGTCCCAGTCTTTCTTGTTTATTTTCTTGCGCATGATAAAACTGTTAGATAGGCATGTATATTATGTATCTTGCTATGTCCTCTGAGGACCTGATGATCTCCTCAGGTTTAACGGAGTTAGCTAGTAGTTCTGGATGGCGGAGGATTTTGCGACTCTTGTGGGATTCAGGTATCATGATTACGTTGTTATCCTTTCGTGCTTTCTTACCTTATCATGTTTCCTGATTCAGTTTTAGACTCTTATTACTATCGTTAGAGTCTTATCGGACATATATGCTAGTGGGCTGCAGACCACAACCCATACTTGTTTATTCTTGTTTAAATTCTTATTGTGGGTTGAGATATAGATTTGTTTGCCATGATTAGGCAGTATACCATAGCCTTGACAGCATTTACGTATTCGAGTCGGGTTGGAGTCCGTTCGATACGTAGCTGGGCTTGTCACGTGCTCGCATCCGAAAAGCGGGTGCGGGTCGTGACACAATACCCGCACTTCCAGTGCACAAAAAAGGGTAAGCGATCCACAAATTCCCAAGACGGCCATGTCCTCATTACCTCTGAGTCGTTTCACTTCCGCCAAAAATAAATCATCCCTACATAAAACTTCCATGTCCTCATTACCTCTGAGTTATTTTATGTACCCCCTCTTCATTGAGCCCACTCCTGCCATGTCCTCATTACCTCTGAGCAGGAAGGCTCCGTAGAAGAAACCTTCATACTTGCCATGTCCTCATTACCTCTGAGTGTGTATGTCGGTTCCCTTTCAACCTATTTTCTGTACCCACGCCCGGAGTACGACAAGGATAATAGGTCCACAAATGTCCTATGTTGACCACAAATGTCCTCTGTTGACCACAAATATCCTCTGTTGACCACAAATGTCCTCTGTTGACCATAAATATCTTCTATTGAGTCCACTCCTGCCATATCCTCATTACCTCTGAGCAGGAAGACTCCACGGTAACACCTCCGTACTTACCATGTCCTCATTACCTCTGAGTAAGTATGTTGGTTTCCTTTCATCCTATTATCTGTATCCTAAACCGGGGTACGCCAAGGATAATAGGCCGACAAATATCCTCTGCTAAGTTTCTTAGCATAAATCTACCATCTCGTCATGCCCAGGAGCCCAGCCGCTCTACGGCATTCCCTTTTCCCAATACCGAGAGCACCCATGACCACTTTGCCATGGCTATTTCGGATATCCTGACCAAATTTGTTATCCATACCCAAAACCAAGGTACGCCTAGGGTAACAGGTCCACAAATAATCCTCCAGCAAGTCCAATTCCATAAACACCACAAGTACAAGAAAGAGAAGATGAGTCGAAACATGCTCATTTATTCAAAATTCAAAGTACTACATCATCTGGGATCATATCCCTTGACAAAAAGAAAAAGAAGAAAAGAAAAAGGAGCAAAAGAAAACAGAAAACCGATCACTGCTCCGGGGCACATATTGTCGTGAGACGGTCCGTCAGCAAGGCAACCGACCACTCAAACCTCTGTCTAGTTCGACGCTCTGCCTCTTGGGTCAGCGCCGCCTCGTCCTCTAGATGAGCGTGAGCATGCCAGTTGTCATCAAATTTCTTGAAAGCCCGCTCCAGGTTAACAGAAGATCGGGAAACCTTCTCGGCCTCCTGAACAATTGACTCCTATTCCGCATGAGCAGCCCTCAGCTCCAACTCCAGGAAGGCCAATTCCTTCTGAAGTGCGAGAATCTGCTCCTTCGTGTCAGCTATTCCACGAGAAGCAGCCTCCTCTCGAGCCCTACAAGCGTGACTTCGACGACCCAGCCTGTCGTACGAAGCAAAAAGCTGGTCAAGGTCCCCCTTCACAACCGGCCCGGCGGTGTCTCGAGTGAGCTTTGTCCTATCCCGAGCACCAATAAGGAAGCCCCACTCTCGTTCAATCGCAGCAGGCAAGTCAGCCTGCTGTAACACCAGCAATCGGGTCACGAGCTGATCAGCCTCTGCCAACTTGGGCTCCAGGAGCGCAGCCAACCCCACCCCGCCAGGAAGAGTCTTCAAAGTTTTAATCTGACCCCGAGCACACCGCAGGGACAGAGAGAAAGGGGTCCCCCGTTCTACGGCAGCATCTACGCCCCTCTTTAAATGGCGGTAGAAGCTGTCGACCACATCCTGCGACACCTCGTCTAGAGCCTCCGAAGAAGCCGGCGTCAACGGGAGTGTAGCTGGCAGCACTGAAGAGGACGCGACAGAATCTGCCGCCCCTGCCACTAGGGAAACAAACTCCGTACGGAAGGACGCTTGAACAGCGGTCAACTCCTCTTCAGCAGCCCGCAGAACTTGAATGCTCGGCAGGGCCGAAAAGTCAGTCTCTGAAGTCGTATGAGTAGCAGAGGATGAGACAGAGACCATTGCTCCTGGAACAAGCTCCCCTCCTATCTGCTCGGAGCTGGCACGAGGCTCCTCGACATGAGTAGGAGAAGGAGAGAAAATGCTTCTTTCCCCCGGATCACGGTATAATGTCCCGCTCCGCATCGGTGCATTATGATGAGTCATTGACTCGAAGAGTTGCGTTGACCCGATGAGGTATCGATGCAAATCGATGCAAGTGTTGCGTTGGCCAAAGGTAAGCTTTGAGTCGGTTGGAACCTATGAATCGAATCGATGCAAAGAGTAAGTCCCGTTTGAGCAAGTGCTAATGTTAGTTGATCTGGTGTGCAGGCTATGCCTTTATGCTGGATTACGGATCGTGGTATGGGCGCGATAGGCCAAATCAACCGAGTAGAACAAAGGAATGACAAAGTCCGGGAGTTAGCTATGCGATCGAGTTATGGAAACGAGACGCTTCAATCGGCAAAACGGTAAGGCGTATCGACTTAAGGTGGGCGGGTTCTTGACTCCCTCTCTCTATTCCTTCACGTCTAATAAAATACGTTATGGTTGCATAATATGTTATCGAGTTAGCGAGCGTGGCTCGGCGAGTAAGTGTCTAAATATGCGTTGAACACTAAGATGGAACATTGAACAATCGAAACATTGAAGCGACGTGCATCGAGTGCACAGGTCGCGGTAGGGCAATGATGGTAGAACATTGAAAGATGATATTGAGATGTGCATCATGTGCACGGCTCCGAGAACATTGAACACTAGGCGTAGAACATTGAATACGGTGCTGAGCGTGCCCATGGGCACTTATGCTATGAAATGACTAAGTAAATACGGAAGTAGGCTATGCGAATAACAATACGAACGAGACGCGTGATTATGAGTACGAGACGACAAAGCCGTTGGGCGTCGTGCATCAATATGGATGTGTTGGGGCATAACGCCGATGGAG
Organism: Iris pallida; assembly: GCA_029216955.1. Classification (NCBI taxonomy): domain Eukaryota; kingdom Viridiplantae; phylum Streptophyta; class Magnoliopsida; order Asparagales; family Iridaceae; genus Iris; species Iris pallida. The sequence goes on along the minus strand of JANAVB010006599.1, from coordinate 28,219,913 downwards.
CTCCCCATATGAATGGTGGATTATGTTTATGGCATGGAAAACCGTTTATGGCACGGGAAACCGTTTATGTGCGAGACTATGTTTATGGAATACGAGATCGGTTGGTATGCTATGGATTGTATGATATGGAACGTATTGCATGGTCAATGGACTCGGATGGCCCGTGCACGGGTACGGCTTTCCACGAACGGTTACGCCGGAGCGCCGGGACCGTTCGGCCTAGGAGGGAATTATGTGTGGTATTTATGGTGCACAACATTCGGACGGATTGCGACCGTCCAGTGCTGTGATAAGCTATGATATCCGTAAGTTTAGGATCCTTCGGATACTGGGCTAGCAACCCGTATCGAAGCGATTATAGGCTTACACATAAGAGATGCCAAGTCCATTACGGTGCGAAATACCGTGACCTTCATATAGATAGGGCCGGTGGGCTGAGATGAGAGCTGGGTGCAGGCGCAGGGCCTGCCACCCATTATGCATATGTTTACGTTTATGATCGGTCGGTTGTATAAATCGTACGTTTGATTATGCTAAGTTCTAACTACTGCAGGCTAAGGAAAACGGGACGAGATGAGCACGAATACTATGTTTATGTTTCAGATTATGTCTAACTGTATCTGCTGCAGGAACACGGTATCGGACACATGATGATAAGTATATATGCGTGAGTATTGCCATAAAACTGATCCTAAGGCTAAATAGAAAGACCATAAAGTAAGATGCATGTTCACTAAATGAATTGAGTGTTGGTTTGGGTACGAGCGTGTCTTGATCAGTGCGAAGCGAGGACGAAAGCACTAAGCCCCCACTAGTTTATGTGCAGGCTCAGGTTATGATCGGCTTGGGGCGGAGCTTGGCTTGGACGTGCCGAGGTATGGAGTCCTTGGCGCTCAAGAGGAGCTTCCGCATATGCGTTCGGACCTGCGACATGGAGATGTTCGGCCGAAGACTACTTGGTGGCTATAAAGGGGCATAATGTATGGAACAATGTAATCCTTTGTGAGCTAGAGAGATCATGAGCATTGTAGCCAATTGGCATATATATTGGGCTATTCAGAGCCTTTGTAATCTTCAATATGTTATCAATAAAAGAGATTCTTATGTTTTACTTCGTTTCCTTCCGCTGCTTATGTTAACGATTTGAGATAGTTCTATGTGAACCTGTTATCTTGCCTTACACGAGCGCAACTCCAGGCTTGTGCGGCATCACGCCCCAGCGAGGACGATAATTCAGGTAAAATCTAGCGAGGACGAGCGATTTCCCGGATCGGGGTGTGACAAGTTGGTATCAGAGCGGTTCCATCCTTTGGACCGTGCGTGAATCTCTTTGACCCTCAGTTGCTTCGTTATCGAATTCAGTTGACTCTAAGTTGTTTCTGCAACCGCATGGCTCATGGATCTGCTCGACGCTACATTGGATGTTCCATACAATAAGTCTATATTAAGTGCATACGTCTGCCACAAGTATGTCATGACTATTACGTGATCTCCGAGTGCCATCGGAGAATGTTGGTTGCACGAAGTGCAACGAGTTATGGAATGTTGGTCGCACGAAGTGCAACGAATATGATGATGTTGGTTGCATGAAGTGCAAGGAGTTATGTGTTGGCGGTCGCACGAAGTGCGAGAAAATATGTGTTGTTGGTTGCACGAAGTACAACAGATCGATATGTGAGGCGATGCGTGTTATGTGGCTACGCGAAGGATTATGTGTTGTCGGTTGCACAAAGTGCAGCAAGTTGTGGATCGTTCGTTGCATCGGTGCAACGGGTCGATACGGTATGATGCGTGTTGTATGGCTATGCGGATAGATAGCGATATGTTGTGCGAGATTGAGTAAAGACCTTCAGTATCGAGACTAAGTTGTTGCACGAGCTGCAACGAGCGGGATTCGAAGATCGCGGATGCGATTGTACGAGTTGAGTTGGTCGCTAAGTCGAGTTGTGTGGGCGAACGCTTATGTTGGCCGTACGTCGCGTTGAGCTTTGAATAAGCGAATGTTGCGGGTGTGATCGAAATGATCGCCATGGTACGGTTAGATCGAATGTGTGTTAAACTTGAGCTAACGTTAGGGCTGGGATCGGAAGGATCGCCATACGGGACGGTTAAGTTGAGACAGAAGTCGGACCTATGCGGAGTGTTATGTCGAGTAATGACTCGATTTCGAGTGGTATATGCAATACCAATTATGCGAGCAAGTATAGCGAAGTGGTGTGTCGATAACGATAGGCTCGACCCTGAGTGGTATATGAAGTACTACTTAGCGATAGCTATGTTAAGCTGTTTGGTGACTTGTGATAGGTTAAGTCGAGAGGATTATGTTGTTGCGATATGTTTATCCTCAACAGACGGAGTAGTACCGAGACCCGAGTAGGGGAGACTTGATAGAAGTCGATGCTAGTATGCTTTGATGAATTGAGTTGAACAATTATGTGCGAAGTCATACTTATGGATGATACGTCGGGCGAGGATTCGTTAAGTATAAGTTGAACGATAGGCCGAACATATGCGAAGGAATGTTACGTTGAGAAAATAGTCGACATGGTCGAATGTACGTGAGTTAGTACGGAGACTTCTTCGGAACGAATTTGAGTTAGCACGAGGAGTCGGTAGCACGATTTGAAAAGTGCGAGTTAGGAAAATGAGAATGAATATGTGAATTGGAAATTATGTCGCGATTATGGTAGTTACAACTGAGTGGATCTTGATAAGTGTGAGACTTGATTCGTATTCGAGTTCGGATAATGGCAATGATTGCAACGGGTTTGAGCTTATGAGAAAGGAAGATGTTCAAGTTATGCATGTCGACGATGGTATTGAGGCGTATCAAAGCCGATATGCAATAACTCGGGGATACTCTGATCGAATGAATGAAAACTATGTTGAGCATTGTTGTTGGATGAATAGGATGCAAGTTAAGTTATGGAAATTCGGATGATAACGGTATGAGTGCTTCGGAAAATTGAGAGTGGATGGATATTATTAGGATGAAAACAAAAGTGTATGGATTGCTTCGTGGATAACCACTACGTTGACATTCTTGTCTTGAACGAGCGCAACACCAGTCTCGCACATGCGTCACGTTAAATTAGAACGATCATTCCGCGTGAGTGCTGGTATGGTGATTCATCCAGCGGGGATGATCAAACTTGCAAGGCATGGCAAATTTGATATGGACTTGTGGTTTGATGCGAAGGCAAAATTGAGGATTGTGCGATATTGTCAACGGTAGTATACGAGTGATTCGAGTAGTAATGGCGCGCAATGTGCATGAGTGATTCGTGTAGCAACGACGCATCAGTTGCGCGGGAGTAGATAAATTATGGATTGGGTAAAGTCCCATAGGAAGTATCGGGAATTGATTTGGCTCCGCGATAGGATATAGCATGGTTCGTTGTAACTGTCCCTTGTAGATGATTTTCAATTATCGAGCGTAGTTTCGGGGCAGAAGACCCTAGAAGACTTGACCGCCAAATCAAATGAATGTTGAAGTCCCGTAGGATGACCCTAAAGAAGTCGCGTAAGAAGAATAAGGAATGAGGCAGTACATGTTGAGGATAAGTCTAAGTGAGTGAGTATCGTGTCTCGAAAGTTAGCGGGTACTAGAATCGATATGGTCAAGAAAAGTTATGTTGGATCGAATAGATGTTGAAGAACGCGCTTAGCGTAATGATACGATAAGGCGATTGCAAGAATTTTTGCAATGCGCGAGAGCGACGGATAGTAGAACGACCTAAGAGTGTGTCGTAGATCGGTTGAGTAATGGTTAGGCTATGTGTATTGAGCGCGCGATCTATGTTACGAAACGAACTAGTCGGGATTGAATCGAAGTTTGAGTAAAGGATTTGTACTCGGTCGAGAATCGGAGATAGGCACATCGTAAGAGACCTTGGGTCGGAAAGATTGTTGCCTTTGAGCATCGTAGACTCAAGTTGACCTCTTGTGTCGGGAGAGCACGAGCATGATGTCTGGATAAGTTACCTAGCGGGGGTAGCCCCAGACGCGATGCGTAGGCAGTTCGAGAACGTGGATCGTGTTGGGATAGTTGTGTGCGAGACCTAGTACGGATTGTAGACAAAAAAATTTGTGACATGTTGACATAGTCCATGTTGTTAAGGCCAAGTGTTATGAATGATTGGATGAAAGACTTGACTTATGTGAGAGATAGGCAAACGGTTGGGCGAATAGGCGCTGCGGAAGCTTGTTGCGATCGGATGCGCAATGAATTGATGCAGTACGTGTGTTAGGTGGCCGACGAGAAACTTATGAGATTGAAGTTACGAGTTCGAATTAAGTTAGGTGGAGAGATGTTTGGAAGATGATCGTATGTTATGGGATAATGCATATAAGATGTATTTTGAGAATATGCGCTAAGATTTGGCTAAGTCGAGTACGGATTGATTGGTGCTTGAGGATTAAGTTGAGATTGTAAGTTGTCCCGATATCCTACAACTGAGCTTGGCTGAAATGCATATATTGGTGGGACGCCTAAAATATGTGTATGATCCAGACTGAGTTGTATGATTCCAACGATAGTAGCACGAGATCGTAAAGCGATCTATGCGAGGCACTTGGATTAAGTGTTGGTTTCGGTTCGAGGACGAACCTGATTTTGAGTGGTATATTATGTAATGCCCCGCTCCGCATCGGTGCATTATGATGAGTCGTTGACTCAAAGAGTTGCGTTGACCCGATGAGGTATCGATGCGAATCGATGCAAGTGTTGCGTTGGCCAAAGGTAAGCTTTGAGTCGGTTGGAACCTATGAATCGAATCGATGCAAAGAGTAAGTCCCGTTTGAGCAAGTGCTAATGTTAGTTGATCTGGTGTACAGGCTATGCCTTTATGCTGGATTACGGATCGTGGTATGGGCACGATAGGCCAAATCAACTGAGTAGAGCAAAGGAATGACTAAGTCCGGGAGTTAGCTATGCGATCGAGTTATGGAAGCGAGACGCTTCAATCGACGAAACGGCAAGGCGTATCGACTTAAGGTGGGCGGGTTCTTGACTCTCTCTCCCTATTCCTTCACGTCTAATAAAATACGTTATGGTTGCATAATATGTTATCGAGTTAGCGAGCGTGGCTCGGCGAGTAAGTGTCTAAATATGCGTTGAACACTAAGATGGAACATTGAACAATCGAAACATTGAAGCGACGTGCATCGAGTGCACAGGTCGCGGTAGGGCAATGATGGTAGAACATTGAAAGATGATATTGAGATATACATCATGTGCACGGCTCCGAGAACATTGAACACTAGGCGTAGAACATTGAATACGGTGCTGAGCATGCCTTCGGGCACTTATGCTATGAAATGACTAAGTAAATATGGAAGTAGGCTATGCGAATAACAATACGAACGAGACGCGTGATTATGAGTATGAGACGACAAAGCCGTTGGGCGTCGTGCATCAATATGGATGTGTTGGGGCATAACGCCGACGGAGCTCCCCATATGAATGGTGGATTATGTTTATGGCACGGGAAACCGTTTATGGCACGGGAAACCATTTATGTGCGAGACTATGTTTATGGAATACGAGATCGGTTGGTATGCTATGGATTTTATGATATGGAACGTATTGCATGATCAATGGACTCGGATGGCCCGTGCACGGGTGCGGCTTCCCTCGAACGGTTACGCCGGGGCGCCGGGACCGTTCGGCCTAGGAGGGAATTATGTGTGGTATTTATGGTGCACAACATTCGGACGGATTGCGACCGTCCAGTGCTGTGATAAGCTATGATATCCGTAAGTTTGGGATCCTTCGGATACTGGGCTAGCAACCCGTATCGAAGCGATTGTAGGCTTACACATAAGAGATGCCAAGTCCATTACGGTGCGAAACACCGTGACCTTCATATAGATAGGGCCGGTGGGCTGAGATGAGAGCTAGGTGCAGGTGCAGGACCTGCCACCCATTATGCATATGTTTACGTTTATGATCGGTCGGTTGTATAAATCGTACGTTTGATTATGCTAAGTTCTAACCACTGCAGGCTAAGGAAAATGGGACAAGATGAGCACGAACACTATGTTTATGTTTCAGATTATGTCTAACTGTATCTGCTGCAGGAACACGGTATCGGACACATGATGATAAGTATGTATGCATGAGTATTGCCATGAAACTGATCCTAAGGCTAAATTGAAAGACCACAAAGTAAGATGCATGTTCACTAAATGAATTGAGTGTTGGTTTGGGTGCGAGCGTGTCTTGATCAGTGCGAAGCGAGGACGAAAGCACTAAGCCCCCACTAGTTTATGTGCAGGCTCAGGTTATGATCGGCTTGGGGCGGAGCTTGGCTTGGACGTGCCGAGGTATGGAGTCCTTGGCGCTCAAGAGGAGCTTCTGCATATGCGTTCGGACCTGCGACATGGAGATGTTAGGCCGAAGACTACTTGGTGGCTATAAAGGGGCATAATGTATGGAACAATGTAATCCTTTGTGAGCTAGAGAGATCATGAGCGTTGTAGCTAATTGGCATATATGTTGGGCTATTCAGAGCCTTTGTAATCTTCAATATGTTATCAATAAAAGAGATTCTTATATTTTACTTCGTTTCCTTCCGCTGCTTATGTTAACGATTTGAGATAGTTCTATGTGAACCTGTTATCTTGCCTTACACGAGCGCAACTCCAGGCTCGTGCGGCATCACGCCCCAGCGAGGACGATGATTCGGGTAAAATCTAGCGAGGACGAGCGATTTCCCGGATCGGGGCATGACATACGACAGGCCGAGCCTTCCCCAAGAATATCCGCTGTGGGAAGTAAAGGGTGAGGACCTGTAGGGCCAAGACAACCATGAATCGATTTGACCTGGAAGATATGTTGATAGAGCAAATAAGCCCCCTCACTAGTCAATATTTGGCTTATCTTACCAGCGAAAGAGTGTGGAGGCCGATGTTCGCCTACGGCCACCACGACCTCTCCATCAGCGACCTCCGAGTCGAATATAATAGACTCCTCCACCCCTGCACCCTCGGGAGGGGATGCAACGGGATCGGCGTCGCCTTGCTGAAGTTCAGCGATCTCGGAGACGGGCCCGAGGAAACCTTCGTCACCCCGGGCCGAGGCCTCAGCAACCTGGGAGCCCCCAGCCGCCGCTGAGAGAGCCCCCGCAGAAAGGACCGCGGCACACATGTCATTAATCAAAGCAGCAAGGGCCGGATCAACTCCAGGGGCAGCAGACGGTTCAGGAGAGCCTGGTTCGTCAGACGCCTACAAAGAAAAAATGGTTAGGTCATATCTCCAAGAAAAAAGAAAGCCACAACAAGGAGATAGCTCCAACATAGTCGTACCTCCGGAGCAGCATCAGTATTTTCACCCCTCTCCGTGATAAGTAGCCTACGAGGTCTGACCGCAGCTCTCTTTACGGAAAAGGCTACTCCCCCGTCAGTAGACTCATGCCTGCCTCTCTTACGTGAGGGGCCAGGCACGGCAGGCGGTAGTTCTACTCTCACCATCTCTGGTACAGGCGGCAACTGATCTACCACCTCATCTAATACGACCGACGGTTAATCCGTCATCATCTCACCCGCAATGATGGGCGGTTGATCCGCCGCCGCTTCGCTACCAGAAGAGAGAGAGTCCTCGTCATCCCGCTCGTTGCTTCCCTCAGCTGTGTCAAAGGACTCGGAATCGGGCACGGGAACCCTATTTGCCCCTTTCTTCTTCGCCTTCGGCACCGTAGCCTTCTCCGCCAAACGAGTGCCCACGATGTTGCTAGTCCTCGGGTAAAAATCAATAGGCGGCTGGTTTACCGTAACATGGTATAAGGCCGCCATATGCAAGATTTCCCCCCAGCGCGTTTGCTGCAGGAACGGAGAAACTAGTTCGAGTATGACAAGTGTCATAGTAGCTCCATGCCCTAATCCCATCAAGGATGCTACCCTCAAATCCCAGGCTGGAACTGGGACGCCCGAGGAATAGTTGACTGTACCCAAATTGACGGGCAAACCTACTGGACAAGTAGGGCTCCAGGTACACGGTATTACGGTTGCGATAAACTAAATGCGCCGGGCGAATGTTGCGCAACCAGAAACGCATCTTCTCAGGTAAGAAATGAGGAGATCCAACGCCATCAACAAGGACATTCCTCACGTTCTGGTCGGTAAAACGGGGAACGGACACGAAGAAATCATATCCGTCCGCCCTCGCCAGCATCCTCCGACACGCCGGCATGGTACTATATTTCCAAGGGTGATGACGGTGTCTGAAAAGAAAAGCGTCATCGTCCGTAACGCCGTCTCCCGTCCCAGGCCTCATCAGAGACCGATAATGCAACAGCAGCCACCCCAGCAGGTAATGATAAGGCAGCTCTATACGTTCAAAGTCCGTCACCATGTCATGAGCGACGACCTTGGACGAGAAGGCGCGGAGACCATGATGAATTCTGTACACCATTGCGGGAAGAAGAGCCAGCCTGACCCCAAAGGCCAGCTTCACGGCGGGAAGAATAAAGTGACGGCCGATACTCTCGATGGAACCTGCCCCTCCTGAGACCACATAATTGTGCAGCCACACCATTAAAAAGCCTGCCAAGAGTGCCTTCTCTGACAGCCGTCGAGTACCACAATAAAAGTAGCTGAAGGAGTCAATTTGGCTCCCAAACTTGTCACTCTTAGACTTTGACCTCCTAGCGGTCGACACCAAGCCTTCTACTTCCCTAGGAGTTTGACGACCTCGGGAAGTAACTCGACCAGCAGCACTGAATTTAAAAAGATAGGAGACCTAGGATTTAGTATGGAGAGTGTCCCCTTCTGAGCTATCATTTTTCTTGATAGCCGTTTGGTGACAGGTACTATGGTGACATAACAGTTCTTGGTACACAGTGACGAAGCCTGGGAATCGTCGATCTAGATCCTGGAACTCCTCATTCGTCGGAGTGTACGCTTCGAAGGGCTCGTCTCCCCAGGGGAGCTTGGAGACAGCATACATCTCATGAAGAGCGAGCCCCAACTCTCCTACAGGTGTGAAAAAAGTTCCTGTCCGATGATTATACATCTCCAGAAGGGCCATGAATAACGGCTTATTAATGGGCAATCCGTGGCTGGTACCCCAAATAGCATCATAAAGATTGACTTCTCGCAAAAATTCCCCGTAGTTCCGCAGAATCCACGAGGTCAGGTTAGCCCACGGGGGAATGGGGTGTAACCAGCTCGACAGTACCAATCTGCCAACATGATAGGACCCTTTGCGAGCGAGCTGGCTCAGGAAGGTATCAGCCTGAGAGAATGAGAAGTTAGGACCGGGTGTGTTGATAAAGGTACCCGGAGCTAACCCCATCACGGATCGACTGGACGGATCCCTGATCGTGCGTACCGACCCAGTAGTTTTGTTGTAACGGATGTTACCAACAAACATCCCCGGTCTGGTTGGAGTGAGAGAGTCTGTTATCTGCCTGTCCAATAAGATCATGTTGAACCACGCAAGAGAGAAATGACATTTCATAATAGGGATATGAATCGACATCCCGTCCAGATTAAAATCCCAACTCTCAGAGATATCCAGCACACGGGAGTTTTTTATGATCAATGCATCCCCAAAAAGGAAGACCGGCCTCAGATACTTCCTATTTGGCTCCCCGGAGCTCATCATGTCGCTAAGGAATTGGAAAGATTGAATCCTGATAACATTCAGTCGCTCTAAGGGCTCATTAACAAGGTGCTGCTCTGACACTTGACGAACTAAATCGTTCCGTCGCACATCCGAAGCAAGTTGATTCGAGCCAACCAAAAGTTTCCCTGCAGGATCTACTGGCAGATTCACTAAGAGAGACGAAAGAAATAAGATTAGAAGATAGTCAAAACAAAGGAGCATTTGAAAGATTATTTGAGTCTATGCAGCTCGGGTCGTCACAGCCTCATGCGACTCAGAACCAGATGAGTCCATGAGTTCGGTTCATCATAGCCTTATGCGGCTCCGAGTCAGACGAGTCCATACAAATCAAGTCAGATGAGCTTATAATGCTTCTGCGGTTCGGATTCAGGTGAGATTATGCGGTTCAAAATAACTGTTAGTAATTGTCTGTTTTGGTGTAGTGAAATCCGTACGAACTCATGCGGCCCTGAACAGACAGACTTATGCGGCAACGAGCAGATGAGCTTATGCGGTTCAAAAGTGAACTACGCTCATGCGGCCCAAACCGAGAGTATATATGCGGTTCAGATCGAGTATGACAAGCCCATGCGGCCTTTTGGGCGAAGTACTTTTGCGGTCATAACGACGAACCTTATACATGCGGCTTGTGCATAAGTTATGCAGCAGAGCCATGGCAGTTAGGGTTCTAAAGCAATGCCCTTACCAGCGATGGGCGGATGAACGTTGGGATGAACAGAGAGAACAGCGGCCGGCGGAGGAGTAGCTACGTTCGTCGCCGCAGCCGCCGCAGAAGCGACCGCCTTGCCCTTCGCAGCCTTCGATGCAGCAGCCTTCTTGGGAGCCATGGGTGCTTGGGAGAGAAAGGAGTTAGAGCAGCAAAAGATCGAAGACGAGAGAGAGAAAATAAGATTTCCCAGAACGAAAGTGTTCCTATTTATAGACAAGGAAGGAACGCCTCGATCCGCGTGCAACACAATGACCGACTCTTCGGTCATCGAGGCAAAAGACGGCTGAATAATAGCCTGACTCTTGGGATCCTGAACCAAAAAGCGGCTCTTAAGATCTGACAGCAAATCAAGAGCATTAAATGCAGAAGATTTACAAAAGATTTGCACATATGGCAGGAAGACGTGGCAAGGAGCTCATGCGGCTAAAACCGCCTATGCGATTCAGGGTGTTATGCGGCCGAGATAATCATGCGGCTGGAAAGTTCCATGCGGCTAGGACAAAATATATCCCTGCGACTCTCGCATAATCATGCTTCTTATTCAAAGTATTTCAATTTTGCAAATTGAAAACTTTGAAGGGGGTCTTGTAGAAGCATGAAAAATGAGGAAAAAAATGGTACATGCGGCCAAAAAGCCTAATGCGGCTCGGAGGTCCCATGAGTCCCATACGGCTCAAGCACATAGGCAGTTCGAGTAAACTCATACGGCTCAGAGAAAAAGGCCACGCGGCATTCAAAATAGCTGTACCCAACGACGCATTTAATGCTCTGACGGCTGACAGCTGACAGATGACAGACCTGACATAAAGTTGTCATAATGAGTGGCGCTGTCTGCCAAGTTTCGGGAATAAGAAAAATCTTCAAAGTAGCACTGTCTACCAAGTTTCGAGGTAAGCTTATGCGGCCAGAATAAGATGAGTTCATGCGGCCAGTACAGAAAAACCTATGCGGTTCAACCATAAAGGTCCCGCATGCGGCTCGGCCATGAAGAAACCCATGCGGCTCGGCTATGAAGACTCTCATGCGGCTCGACCATGAAGACTCCCATGCGGCTCGGTCATGAACATATTCATGCGGCTCGGTCATGACAACCTTCATGCGGTTCGAGTATAGAGACTATTCATGCGGCTCGGTCATGAAACCTTTTATGCGACTCAGTCATGACGACATTCATGCGGCCCAAATATGAACCCTCCTCATGCGGCTCAACAACGATGACAGAACACGTGTCCTAAAGGTAATCAAATTTTGGGTCAGATCCCAATGATTTGGGACACGTGGCAAGAGAATGAATTAAATTGATTCATTCAGATTTGAAGATATCAGCAAATCATCATGATGGAAATTTATTGCAATCAACATTAATGACTGATATGATTTGGCATAATCCTCATTAATGGCCCAGATCCTTCACGCTCAAGATTAATGGCTCCGATTGATCACTTATCAGGCCGCCGCCACTTTGAGAGTGGGCAATCATTGCAAACCCTAATGATGTCCCCCCACTATTATAAATAGCAGGGTGTCATTTCCTTGTAAAAAGAGATATATACTGACAGAGAGAGATACGCACATACAGAGAGACACTCCCCCCAATAATCAGAGAGAAGAATCCACAGAGATCAATCCAGATAGAGAGAAGCCAGAAGAGCAATACGAGGAGAGTAAGAAGAGCATTTCTTCATCAACGCCAACCATCTCGTCACAGGAGCCAAGGCTGCATACCGATCGTCCAAGGAGTAAGGCAGGGCTGCCGTCGCCTTCCCGAGCCTCTATCGTCACCCCCCCAGAATAAAAAATAAACAATTGTACTTAGATTGTTGTACCTAGGTTTTCGTCCCTAGGCTTTCTTTGTACAAGCGAGTTTGTAACGTGAAGTAAAAGTCCGATCCTCCGATAATTGTTCTGTTCTTTTATATTTCATGGCAAACACATCGGTACAGCATTTTAGTACCTGTATCATAATAGAACCGAAGGGAACGCCTTCTGACTGAGACGGCTTCTTTCGGGTCTTCTGGAAGGATTCCATAGACAGCGAAGTCGATGAATGGGAACCTCCAGTCTCGAATATTAACACTGGCACTTGTCGTCATAGCATGGGCCATTTATGAGCATAGGTTGTTTTGGGACAGACCAAGTCTCGACCAACTACCGTGACATAGTGTTGAGTCCCGAGGGGTGCTGCTAATGAAGCTGCAAGGCCGGCCAGAACGTCAGCCTCCAGGTTTTATAACCAAGGTACGTGTTCTATGAAGAACATGGTAAAGGTTGAAATAATATTCAATACAGCTTCATGGTAAGGAACCAGATCTTCATGGCGAACTTCGTACTGTCCTCGGATTTGATTAACGACGAGTTTTGAGTCACCGTAAGCTTCCAGATGATCCACCCCCAGCTGTTGTGCCAGCTGGAGTCCCATGATGAGAGCGTTGTGCTTGGCAACGTTGTTGGAGCACGGCTTCGAAAGGGAGTAAGCACGTCGGATGACCAGCTGATCGGGAAAGACTAAGACTACCCCCACTCCTGCGATGATTTGGCCTTTGGGGCCTGTTTTCGAAGCGCCATCGAAAAACACTCGCTAAACGGAGCTTTCTTCGGTGATGTTTGATTCTTGGACCTCATCCGAAATATCTTCATAGAGTCTGAAGGACTCTGGAATGGGGTGTATAGCTAAAAAGTCGGCTAGAGCTTGGCCCTTGACGGCTTTTTGTGGGACGCAGACCATATTATATGGTGTCAACAGGATTGCCCATGTAGCTAGTCGAGAGTTCAATGATCTCGGCTTCGTCATGAGAACCCTGAGTGGATTGACTCGGGAGATGACATGAATTGTCTGGCCCGAAACATAATGGCGAGTCTTCTGGATGGCGAACACCAAAGCCAAACACTCCTTTTCAACGGGGATGTACCGGTGTTCGGCCCCGATCAGTGTCCTACTGAGGTAGTAGATAGCTTGCTCGTAGCCTGTATCGTTGTTCTGAGCCAACAAAGCGCCGAGGGAATGATCCATGGCACGGACGTAGAGGAGAAATGGTTTGCCTGCGACGGGTGCCACCAGGACTGGCGGGCTCGTCAGGTAAGCTTTGATGTCATCGAAAGCTTTCTGGCATTCTTCTGTCCAGACGTAAGAGACTTCCTTCTTCGTGAGCTGGGTGAAGGATTGGCATTTTCCGAAAAGGTTTGCTATAAACCTTCGGATGTATGCCAGACGTCCCTGCAGGCCTCGAAGTTCTCGGAGGGTCTTCGAAGGGTCCATGTCAAGGATGGCTTTGGTTTTTTCGGGATCGATATGAATGCCTTTCGCCGTGATAATGAAGCCCAAGAACTTTCTGCTAGAAACCCCGAGTGTAGCCTCCCTTCCCGGAATTTTTAAAATATTTTGGGAATATTTATTTTTATTGAAATGGTGATTTTTAGATTTTTATAAATAATTATTTAGTTAATTATTACGGTAGATGGTTTTAGCCATGGTTAAGAATTGGAGTACAAGACGACTAGGAATCATGGCACGGATAGCGCAGTAGCGTGCCTTGACTAGAATTTAGCCATGGTAGGGGAAGGCCGAGTCATATGATTGTCCTAACTAGGAAAACCAGGCCAAGTTGCGACTCAACACGTACCGAAGACTTTATTTATTAGTTAATTATATTATAGAGTTTTCGGGGGACCAGTTGTACCAAACAAGTCTGGACTGGACCCGAACGGAGCCCAAGCCATGTAGTCATGCGGTATGTCTAGTGACATTCGTGTTGATGTATTTTGGTATGATTGTGTGTCGTATTCCATTTTAGTGATCTAATGAGTATTTTAAATATTCTTATTTAAATATTATAAATATTGTTATTAGTGGGTATTCAATAATATTTGTATAAAATAGGCCTTGTACATTTTCTGGGATTATTAGAGGATGCAAAATGGTATATACATCATCTTTGGTTTATTAAATTTTGTTGTTATTATTATTACTATTATTATTATTTTATTGAGGTTATATAATATTAATATTATTATATGGTTATTAATGTAATTTTTCGTATGTGCGAATAAGTCGTAAAATCTTATATTTCCTTTAATTTCAAATGTTGTAAATGTTGTAATAAATCTAGAAATATGAATGAGCATCAAATGTTATTTCTTGAGCATTTATTTCTTGCGGGCTTGACAGCGTTCTACCGTCGACTCTGCGGCGTAGGCTGGCTTGGACAAGTCTCGTATCCGAAAAAGCGGATGCGGATCGTGACAAGTTTTTATGGTGGCCCATGCAGGTCAGTTTTCACAAAATATTGCAAACTCGTGATGGTACGTTAGTCGTACTATTGCGAGCCTGCGACCAGGAAATGCTCATTCACAAGCTAGGATTAAAATGATTTAAGAGAACAACTAGGATAAGGGTCCCTTATTAAATTGACTAATCGGGTAGTTAAGGTTGTTAGATAGGCCATACAATTTAGGAGTATTAAATTCAGATAGCTTGCTAGATCCCTATAGGCACACTATTACTTTTGATATGACAATGTGATCCGATGTGGATATACCATTCACTTGGTAAGTTAGGCTTACCTATAATTAAGGCTATAACCTTGATAACCTGCTCAATTTTCTTTTGCTCTATTTAGATAAATTTTATAACATAAATTAGAACTGCCTGTTTAAATTCTATTTTTGCTGTAAGGAAGTGGTTTATAACTCCTGATTCTGTTATTTCTGTACGAATATCGAGATGGATTGATTTAAGATTATTTTTTCTCAACCATATAAATGCATATAAAATAGATACTCGAATGTTTGTAGTCCTTTCGTCTTTTAGTTAATTTTCCCATGTTAACTCTTTTGTATTAAGTGTGGTGACTAATAGGACAAATACCTACGTCTTATTTTTGTCAACCTGTTTGAATCTCTAGAGGCCCACGAATTTTTACGAATATAGTTAAAGGAGTATTAGTTAACTAATAATAGTTAGACAGCAGCGCACTGTCATCAATTAGCTGAGAGTGGAGATGTGGGTTCACTGCAGCCAGCAGCGCACTGGTGAGGCACAACCCACAGAATTGAAATCATTTCGAAGAATCATAGTCTATGGAACGTTGCTAAAACCATGTCCTAGTTGACCTCTTTAGATCTTCAGATACCCTCATGTCAATGTAAGGTATAGTACCGATAGCCTATCACAATTGAATCATGGAACCAAGGGTTGTCGTAGCCAGAGTATATGGGCGAGGCATAATCCTCGGTAAAATAATTTTAGATGTGATTACAACAAGTTTATGATACGATAGAGGATGTGGACTGCACTGTATGACCCTAAGATCCAAAATCAATATTAGTGAAAGTTCTGCCAGTTGAATAGCGTGTCTCCCAACCTGGCCTTCCATGGTTCTTGTGAATCATTGACTAGGTAATTGGCTGACACTAACAGGTTTACTTAGAATATAGAATTTAGAGTTCCATAACTCATTAGTCGACCAAGCCCTTATTGATAGGAAGATAGTAGGAAGACTGTATGAGCAATAACACTATGTAAGGTTTTAAATTTTTTTCCAAAACTCGGACTACTTGTGTCCCCTTTCCAAAAATCTCGCCTACTTTAATTTTTGACTATATTGACCAATGCTGCTATTACAGCCTAGTTTTTGTAAGCTTACTCTTTATCGTGCTTGATTCGAGATATATGTTTATTGGGGACGCCCGCTAACATAGTGTCTAATCAGAATCATTGTATCATGGTCTGATCAACCATGATGCATTTGGTTCGCTCTTCATTTAATTACCCTACGTGGACTGAGATATAGAGATATCCAGGATCTCACCCACGATTGCTTGACAATTCCTCTTGAATTATATATTCGCCCTTGAGTCACATAATTGTATTCAGCGACATCTCTTGAACTCTTTATCATTTTTTTGTCTTTCGCTGATTGGAAAGACGAAAACTCGTAATGGATAGATAGATACAGAGTATTCCCATATGCAAGTGTAGCTACCATCGGCCAGCCCTGTGACAGGAACCTTACCACCATATCCTAGCCTCTAAGGTGGGTAGACTGTAAGCCCTAAAAGTTTGGGATATAGGAAGATGACTGATCGATCGAAATAGTTTCCATTAGAATGATAGTTAGTGCCCCATGGAATCCCACTTTCCATTTAGATCATTTTGTGTCCCCGGCCGTGCCATTAATATTCGGAGCACGAGACCAGCTGTTATCTTCCAACAAATTTCACATGTAAGATCTAGACGAGTCCATCTTCATCTAGGTATATCATGTCCCACTCAAACCCGTCCCCTTGTACTCTATTTTCATGGTACGACTTTCAGGTAAAAAGGACTAGTTATAACCCTTACCATAGTACCGGTAAACTTCCCGACTACAATTAGAGACTCAACCTTGACTCAATTCATTTGACCCAATATATGGTTGTTATTTACTCGAAGCCCACTATGCACAGGCCACTAGTGTGACGCCCAATTGAGGCCTCATGTTCCACTTAAACACAAAAGTTACAAAAGATGCATTTTTGGGCTTTATGAACCTAGCTAACCAACTTGACTAGCAACTAGCTCAATCCCTTGGGTAGAAACCTATTCTAGGATACCCTAATCTAGTAGGAACAATTTTATCATTAGGATATTGTCTAGTCCATATAGATTGAAACCCAATGATCATCCAACCAACGACTGATGCCCAAGTAGAGAACCCAGTAGGATTACAATCTAGATTTCTCAAACTCCATTCCATTCTGGAACCTTGTTTAGAATTTCGAGATTGGAACTTTTGTATTCCAGATTGCAAGCTCTCCTAAAGAACGAATGATTCTTAGATTTAGTCAATGACTAGACTAGAGTAGCTCAATCTAGTGAGTAAGACTATAGGTTCATAAACACTCTTTCTATCGGTATCCTTAGATACTTTCTACCGTTCTTGAAATTTCATATTTATTCTTGATTATTTTTTTCATGACCTTCCTATTTCAGAGCGAAGAATAGTCATGCTTACTAGAGTTTGCCAATATTCTTAGCTACTTGTATAAATTTGCTTGCTAAGTTTTGGGTTGCTTGATAGATATGAGAGGACTTTAGAAACCAGATGCCTAGATATCTGTTGGTAGGATTGTTAGCAACTAGTTAGAAGATTATGAGATTTTAGCTTAAGGAGTAGTGTGACCAAAGGTGGGTAGAAGTCCTCGATGATTCGTAGTTACGAAATGGCAAAGAGGAAGATATAAATACTTCTGAGAAATTAAAATTCGAGGATATTGTGGTAATAGTAGATTTATTTATTTATTTTATTTTATTATTTATTTATGTTTGAATTTTTAGCATGTTTACGAGTTAGAATTTCGAGGACGAAATTATTTTTAAGGTGGATAGATTTGTAGCCTCCCTTTCCGAAATTTTTAAAATATTTTGGGAATATTTATTTTTATTGAAATGGTAATTTTTAGATTTTTATAAATAATTATTTAGCTAATTATTACGTTAGATGGTTTTAGCCATGGTTAAAAATTGGAGTACAAGACGACTAGAAATCATGGCACGGATAGCGCAGTAGCGTGCCTTGACTAGAATTTAGCCATGGTAGGGGAAGGCCGAGTCACATGATTGTCCTAACTAGGAAAACCAGGCCAAGTTGCGACTCAACACGTACCGAGGACTTTATTTATTAGTTAATTATATTATAGAGTTTTCGGGGGACCAGTTATACCAAACCAGTCTGGACTGGACCCGAAAGGAGCCCAAGCCATGTAGTCATGCGGTATGTCTAGTGACATTCGTGTTGATGTATTTTGGTATGATTGTGTGTCATATTCCATTTTAGTGATCTAATGAGTATTTTAAATATTCTTATTTAAATATTATAAATATTGTTATTAGTGGGTATTCAATAATATTTGTATAAAATAGGCCTTGTACATTTTCTGGAATTATTAGAGGGTGCAAAATGGTGTATACATCATCTTTGGTTTATTAAATTTTGTTGTTATTATTATTACTATTATTATTATTTTATTGAGGTTATATAATATTAATATTATTATATGGTTATTAATGTAATTTTTCGTATATACGAATAAGTTGTATAAATAAATACACTATATAAACGTATGTATTTGTATGTATAAATAAATATATTATGTATAAGTATGTATATATAAGTATATTAAATATGGGTACATGTGTATATAAATACAGATATATATATGCGTATGTGTATATATAAATATATTTATATAATATATATATATATATATATATATATATATATATATATATATATTAATATATATTTATATATATATTATATATATATATATATATATATATATATATATATATAATAATATATAATATTTGTGTGTGTATAATATATATATATATATATATATATAATATATATATATATATATATATAATATATTATATATAATATATAATTATATATATATATATATATATATTATATATATATATATATATAATATATATAATATATGATATTATAATATATATAATATTCTATTATATATATATATATAGATATATATATATATATATATATATATATATATATATATATATATATATAATATATATATATATAGATATCTATATATATAATATATATATATCTATATATATATTATATTAATATATATATAATATATATAATATATATATATATAAATATATATCTATATATATATATATATATATATATATATATAATATATATATATATATATATATATTAGAATATATATATATAATATATATATATATATATATATATATATATATATATATATATATAATATATATATATATATATATTTGTGTGTGTATAATATATATATATATATATATATATATATATATATTATATATATATATATATAAATATATATATATATATATATATATATATATATATATATTATATATATATATATATATATATATATACAGGGGTATGTATGTGTGTTTGTATATATAAATATATAAAATAATATGTGTATGGGTAATTATATATGAATATATTTTATGAATAATATGTAAATGTGTATATATAAATATATGTGTATATATGGATGTATGTATATATATAAGTATTTTATATATGTATACGTATATATATTGGGCATATGTGTGTGTATATAGAAATATATATATAGAATTATATGTGTTAATAAAACAAGCCTTAGCCCTAAGCCCAGCCCTAAGCCGGCCTGGCCCAAGCCGAGCCAGGTTCACGGGCCGAGTAGGCCCAGCCCCTTATTCCCCTCGGCTAAGAACCCAGCCCGAGCGTATAGCAGGAAAACCTCCCCCCGTTCTGTTTAATAGCAGTAGTATTAATACTAGAGAGAAAGGAGCGAGAGAAGAACACCCAAAACCCTAAGTATTCCGCGGCCACGCCACACCAGAAGCGTTGCTCGAGCCGCAAGCACGCACACAAACAGCAGTATGTGCGCGACCAAGTACCCCTCTTCACGTCTCCCTTTCTCTCCACATAGTTGATCATTTTCGATTTCGTAAAGTTATATGGAAACCTTATAGGACCCTCTAGAGATCCAAGCAAGTAGAACCTAATGTGGTCGAATCATCGATTCACAAAATCGATTCGAAAACCTGGCGATCAATCCCCAAAAAATAGGACGTAGAAGCAGTGAACACCCTATTTTAGAAGGGTATTCCCGAGCCAGATATTAAGAGTTTTCGAAAACTTATTTGAAACAGTTTTAGTTAATATATACGAGATTAAAACCTATTTTATAGATCCAGATTTTATCAAGCAGGTACAAAGATATTCGAATTCAAAAATCATCAAAAACCTTTTTAAAAAACTCTAAAATCTAGAAAAACCCTCTGATACCACGTCCGTCCCACCAAACCGGGCGACATGGTCGTGCACCGAAGGCATCGAAAGCTGCGTAACGGCTTCGTGGTCGTGTGTTCTTTGGCGGAATTCAAATTGGTCGCGTGTGCGCGACGAATTTGATGCGTATCCGTCTAAATTTACCGTATCGTGCACTTTGTAAATTCTCCAATTACTTTGTGCACGCTAGTCAGATCGAGACGAAACTTACGCCAACAGGACCGTATCGTTTTTCTGGTCATGTATACCAAGTTTGGTCCAATTCTGAGACAGTTGAATCCGACGTCGTTTTGCGGGCCCTATGGTCCCACTCAACGGGCGATTTTGTGCACGGCCCGCCGGAATCTAACTTTGGACATACGGTTGGGTTCATATCGGAAAACTGTTCAAAGTGTTTCAAATTTTGGAGATATTTGAAAACTTTGAAGGGGGTCTTGTAGGAGAGTAAAAAGTGCTTCAGAGAAAGAGTCAAAGAGATGAATCATTTTTCATTCATAAGTGATTGGTTTTACACCAAACAGAGCGGTTAATCCCTTTACGCCACAGAGAGGCTAATCACTTAACGCCTGTGCAAGCTGATTGTTTTACGCTTGGGTCCAAACTGATGGCTCTTTACGCCTATGACTAGCCAACTACTCCTTTTACGCTAGGACAAGGCTGTCTAGTCTCGCATTTAATGCAGAACCTGACATGGAGATATTAATGATGGCATTTACCACAGAATCCAAACGAATTTGTCTCATACAAAGACCATTGTTGTCGTTTATGTGGATCGAGCTACTTTATGCTCACTATATGGTTTCTTTTACGCACGGAGTTTTACACGAGTTTTTACGCTCATAAAACGATGTGTGTGTAAAGTCTATTTGAGCCATTTTACGCTCAAGGTTATTCAATAACCACTTTACGCGGGAAACCTATGACAGAGCTATTTTACGCTCATCTTACTGCTTTACGCCCAGAGGATGTTGGGGCTATTTTTACGCCCTATTCTTTCTGGCCAGTTTGGAAAGTGGTTTGCCTACATGGCCTCCATGCCACATATTTCGAAGAACGTGTGTACATGTATCCTATTCTCACTGAAATGATGGGACGTATGTCAACATATGCAAAGGATGACTCTGATCATGGGCGGCAGTTGTTAGCATAAAGACAGATTTTGATGCTTTTTACGCACAGAAGCCCCAGTCTATAAATAGACTGATTTTTCTCTTATAACGAGGACGGAGAGAGAGACATACACACACAGAGAGACATGAGAGAATATAGAGATCAGAACTTCGAGATTTTGATTCTCCGGAGCATTCTTCTTCAACTTTTCTTTCAGAACAGAGTAAAGCTAAGCAGGAAAGCATTCGACCTCGCCATCAGTGCCCAAGTGCGTCGATACCTTTCTGGTGACTTAGTTCTTCCAAGTTGTTCTACTTCAAGCAGTAATCTTCATCATCATCATATGGTCCAAGGAACAAAGTGATCATTTATAGATCAGACTTCCATAGCAATACTTTCCCAGAATCAAATTTGTACTTCTTGTACTTTTTCTCGTTTTATTTTCAAAATCCAACTTTTGTTTGGCATTTTTGTTAAGTAAAACAAAATGGCGACTCTGCTGGGGAATACCTTCTCCTCTAACGAGGAGGCGATTGCTCAATATGATGATGTTTCGGTCAATTCGACCAAGAAGACTCTGGTTGTGCACTTCGACCAGACTGCCTATGAAGAAATGCTCCGAACTGGGGGTGGTTCTCGCCACTCCAATGTTCAAAAGTCTCGCAAAGCACGAAAAGTTTGGATTCCCAAATCTAAAGTGGTTTCTGATCTCTCTGTTGCTTCTGATGACAAGGGAATTCTTTCCACTCCTGTCGTAGGGGCTTTCGTTCGTAACGAGGCAGTCCTTACTTCAGAGTTGCACTCAAAGT
Source organism: Iris pallida (assembly GCA_029216955.1). Taxonomy (NCBI): domain Eukaryota; kingdom Viridiplantae; phylum Streptophyta; class Magnoliopsida; order Asparagales; family Iridaceae; genus Iris; species Iris pallida. Next base: position 28,197,788 of record JANAVB010006599.1, on the reverse strand, counting down.
GTGACAATTTATCTCTCGTTTGTAACGGTAAAGATAATCAGGTTTCACGCCCACTGCGTAAGAATCAAGTTTTATGCTTAGTGGGTAAGAACCAAATTTTACGCTTAGTACATATGAATGAATCTCCCATTCGTAATGGGGCAGACTCTAAAGTTTATGCTTCTGAGTGTAAGAATCAGTCTCCCGTCGGTGACGTGGTAGGCCCAAATAAATTACGCTCCTCGCGTAAAGCAAAATCTTCCGTCTGTGATGTGGTAGATAATCAATTTTTACGCTCCACGCGTAAAGGTCAGTCTCCTGTCTTTGACAGTGTAGATAAAATTCATAACGATGTTTGCACATCTAATGTGAATGTACCTAAACGTGTGCAGCGTAAAAATGTCGTTGGTAAAGCTTCTGTCCTACACCAACAACCTTCTTATACTACTTTACGCAAAGTACCAAACTTACAAATTACACGCCATGAAAATAGAGTCCTTCGTGCTAAATCTCAAGATTTACGCACACAACTCCAAACACGTAAAAATGTACAGTTTGGTTCTGCAAATGCAGCCAGTAATCTTCTTTATACACAAGGGACTAAACATTTTTCTACCTCAAATGTAATAAAGAAGAATACTCCATCTGTTCCTTCTGATTTACGTGAATTGCTAATACAAAAACGTAAGAACAGACAATCTCCGGTAATATTCCCCCAAGAAAAACATCATTGTAAATATCACCAGGTTGTAATCAACTGTTGTTGTTCAGCTTCAAAACGGTCAGTTTTTGATCGTTTAAGTTTTAACTCGCCTTAACATCAAGCTGAAGACCAAGAACATGAGCTGTCATATGTGTCAGTCAATATGGCATCTCATACTAACAGAGGACGACATCCAAGACGGAATATGTCCCAAACCCCAGGTCAACAACAGTTCAACAGGCTTCTTGATTCCTTTGAAGGAGTATATCAGAATACTCGATCAAGAAGACGAAGACAATTGCAGACTTCTGATTCAGAAGCTGGGGGTACTCAATCTTTTGAGTCTGATACCGATAGTGTAGATTCATACTTCTATACTAATCCCTCTATATCTTCAAGAGAGGTTGAATCCTATACTATTGGAGATGAACCAGAGACGTCATCTGCTAATACGGAACAACGTCTCACTGCCGTAGAGCAATCATTGAAAGACATGCTTAACATGGTGCAAAGCATGCATCAGATAATTTTGAATCAGCAAACTGCTCAACCTACAGTAATCACTCCGGTACCAGTAGCAGCACAAACTCAAGATAGTCAAGGGGTGATATACCTTTGAATATTCAAGAGCCTGCTGTTAATCAAAATTCTTCATCTCCAGATCCCATCATTCCAGAAGATGTACCACCTCCAGTGGGGGTTACGGTACATCCAACGACTATTCAATCAAATGTGCTTCCTCAAACCAGTGAAGCCATTCAAGCAGTGCGTGAACTCAAAGCACAGTTTGAAGTTTTGAGGCACAAAGATCAGCTCCAGAGGTTAGGAATTAAGTGTCAACCCCTTGACCAATTTTTTTATATTTATTTATTAAGTTTATACCATTTTATTTATTATAAAATTCCTATGTTTATTGTTTGTTACTTAAAATATCAAAAGGGGAATTTTGGAAGTAATAGGGGTTATGTGGAAGTTTAGTTCAATTCTTAACTGCCTTACCAATATGTTCTAACTCAAATATTAGATTGAGCCTAGTACAGAGGAAGGGACTCTTATATAAGACCCTTGAAGAAGGTGGGCTGCTTAACCATACTGCAAACAAGGGGCTAAGAGCTAACTTAGATTTTTTCTAATATACATGCTGTGGCCGACCATAGGTGCATTTGAATTTTTTAAACCCATTCAAAAAACGATTCCTCCTGATCTGTTTGAATCTCAATCCCAAGCCCTCACATCTCAAATTCGAATTCAAATCAAATCTCTCTATCTTCTTCCATAAACCAACACCCACGTATATATATAGAGGGGTCAGCCGACTCTCCCTCTTATCATCTACAAACCTGTTTTTCCTACCACGAGAGAGAGATCGAAGGAAAACGGGAGACAAGGAGGCACGGAAAGGAGTCGAGCAACAGAGGTAAGCCTATACCTGTTCTAAAACTCTGTCTTCAGTTAGGGGATGTGTCTCGAAACCTTTATAATACAAGAAGTTGTAAACCAGTAAGAAGACAAGGTCCCTATGAGTAATTGCTTACCATATTAATGGTAGAGTATGTCCTTCCACACGATTCTTAGAAAACACCTTCAGGTCAGAGCATCTGACAATAAAACCACAGCAGGATGGGTAGTAGTAGATACCTGGGTTTATGTTGAACCTGGATATAAACATGTATGCCGAGTACAGATAGATGCTGACACCAAGACCCAACTCTCCAATAGCAGAGGTAGTCCTTATGGATACTCAGCAATCCTATTAAAACCTTAGTATCAGATTTTTCCTTGTTGAGACTAATCGACTGAACCAAGTAGCATCGATTTACACTGATATGCCAAACCCAGATCACTACCTGGGAAATCAGGACAATATGCGAGGCCGCTTGGTTGCACGTAGTGCATTCGGTGTCATATTTGATAGGTAGAATTCTCTGCAACTAAAAGAAACACAGTAAATTCCTAATACCGAATCAAGCTTCGAGTATCGGATAACACTGGCATCACGTTCAACCATAAAAATCAGAGTTGTGTCTCCCTTGACGTACCAGTTTTGCACCAACATTAGATTTCACCATGTATCTCAGGATACTTAATAGCAGTAGAGTAATAAGAGGACTTAAGGAATCTATTTTAGATTCCCTTGCATCAGATTAATTTTGGGGATCATATTTGATTGTTTAGGTATATAGCCAATTCTTGGTAGCAATTTGGTGTTGACATTAGAGGATGTTCCTTTCTTTAAAGGTCCCTTAAATGTGCCTGATATGTACACATGTCTCTCTAGTCTCGTTGATTGGGTAAGGAGCCTCAGCCTTTACATTTCAGTCCCTTGTATCCACAAATCATCATGTAGCAGTTGCTGTTACTACGAATTCAAAGAATAGAGGATAATACGGTTGGTGCAGATGACACATTGGATATCCCTATCCGACTTGGTACTCGGTATCAGAGTTGGAGAGTGTAGCTTAATGTTTCAATTAGAATCTGGGGTGATGATAGGTAGTTATCCATCTAATAGTTTGCACCTGGTAAGACATTTTCTGTTACATGAAATAGGAACCTACCTGGGGTCAGTTTTAACTGTGAAATCAGAACATGGAAGGAATGCACAGGTTAGAGTATCATGGGTGAGAGGTTCGTATGGTATAGTCCCTACAAGAAGGTCCATATGCCCTGTCTTTTGGTCAGTAAAACTCATCACTGCTCTAACCCCTTGCTATGTCCATCTAAACTAATGTCCAGTTCTCATAAGTGCTTAGCCAATCCATTTTATCTTTTGTATATACAACCCTTGTATGCATTGGTTAATTCGATTTCCTTGTTTTGTCCATCTCCCTTTGGGTATTGTCCTATATACTTTGGTTGCTGACCACATGTATAGGTATAAATATGTGTTCTGTCCTTTGTAACCTGTGACTTGGAGTATGTACTTGTGGATAGGGCATTTGGTCTAAATCGTATTAGAGACTTAAGAACAGATTTCTGTGATATGCCGAAACAAAACCACACCTTTGAGCCATTGTTGTTGCATCTCTTGTGCACCTTACCTATCTATAGATATATAGGGTCATTCAGTTGTATATCAGGAGAATAGGGATGGGCCTGTGCATACTTGTAACCGTATTGCCCTATATGTTCTATACCAATCCCCATACAAGGTGCCAGTAAGCAAGTTTAGGGTGGATATGTTGCCACTAATCCATGATAGGAGTATAGGGTCTGTCCATAGTATACCGAGTCTACAAGGGATGAGGGCTAAGGTCAAGAACCATGGAGTCTCAGTTTGGTTAGGATGTTGATATGACAGGGAACAGGGAAGCAACAGGGTCATAAGCCTGAACTTGGCTTAACAACCTTGCACTGAATAGGAAATCAGATAGGATAAGAGAACAATAATAAACCTAGAAGCTATTCCTAATGTAAATAGTTAGTTTTTCTATTATATCTATAAATTCAAGTCGATTTATAAACAGGTTGGAGAAACGATTTAGCACTTGACAGTGCCAGCAACACAGGACCTAAGGCAAGTATACCTTGCCTTCCTCTACAGTTTTACTTACATGCATTTCCTTTCGTTTTTCAGTCATTTGATTGTTTATGGACATGTGCTTTTCATGTTATTTTCTGTGGAGTTGTTTTTATTGTTTATAGCCATGTTCATATTTTGGCCTTGTGTTTCACATTTGGAGTTTCCGTCAGTACCTTGCTTGATTTGTGTCATAGAACGGTTGCGTGTAGTGAACTGCCACAGCCTTGATTATCGTTGTACACAACCAGAGAGTCCACACTCGGGACGAGGGTTGTTTGGTGCACCAGAGAGTCCACACTCGGGACGAGGGTGTTTGTCGTGATCAAATGGCACCAGAGAGTCCATACACGGGACGAGGGTTGACCATTTACACCAGAGAGTCCACACACGGGACGAGGGTGTCTTGCCGTGAGCTAGCCAGAGAGTCCACACTCGGGACGAGGGTTAGCGCTTAGTTCAAACCCGTGAGTCCACACTCGGGACGAGGGTTTGGTTTCTTCCATTGATCTCGTAATTATCGTTCATCCGGCAGTTCATTTATACGTAGTTGTTCTAGTGTTCGTATTCGTGTTCGTGTTTATATTCGTATTCGTGTTCGTGTTTGTATTCGTAGTCATTTGTCTTGTCCTTGTTCTTTTTGTTTATTTTCTTGTGCATGATAAAACTGTTAGATAGGCATGTATATTATGTATCTTGCTATGTCCTCTGAGGACCTGATGATCTCCTCAGGTTTAGCGATTGCATGGAGTTAGCTAGTAGTTCTAGATGGCGGAGGATTTGCGGTTCTTGCGGGATTCAGGTACCGTTATTGTGTTTATTATTCGCTCGTGCTTTTCGTTCCTTTTTATGAGATATCATGTTCCTTGTTTCAGTTGTAGACTCTTGTTATATTCCTTAGAGTCTTATCGGACATTTATGCTAGTGGGCTGCAGACCACGACCCATAGTGTTCATTCATGTTTTATATTCTTATTGTGGATTGAGATATAGATTGCATTGCCATGATTTAGCAGTATACCATAGCCTTGACAGCGTTTACGTATTCGAGTCGGGCTAGAGTCCGTTCGATACGTAGCTGGCTTGCCCACGAGCTCGCGTCCGAAAAACGGGTGCGGGTCGTGACAAGTTTTTTTTGGTGGCCCATGCAGGTCAGAGCATATCGTACCGGTTACGTAACTGTACTGGTACGAGCCTGCGACTATGACTAAACCCTTAGAAATCTCAATCCACTTTGCTTTGAAAATTCTCCTAGAAACTTCTCTACGTCCTTGAAATTTCATATTTGTTCTCGATTATTCTCCATTGCCTTTTCGTACCCTTGATTCTCGTCCCTTCCTATTTCGGGATGACGAATGATCGTGTTGTCTAGAATTCATCAGGATTCTCTCGCCTCAGTCGCTTTGCGGAGAACTTAGTCAGCACCCCAGAAAACAAAGCACGACCCTTCAGGAAGGGATTATTGTACGAGATTCGTTTAGCTATCGCCACCAGCCGAGCCACTACCTACGAAGAGATTCTAGAAGTCGCCCAAGCTGTAGAAGAAGAACTTAGTCACAAGCCGAAGAGGAATCGAGAAGCATTCGGAGGAGGCAACAACCAATCAGCACCAGCGAAACGCCCTAATATTTTCGAGAAGACCCAGCACCGCAGCATCAATAGCAACCACGAGCAGCCCCACAACAAGTCCAAGACGCTCCCACCTGCCAGTACTGCAAGAAGAGAGGCCACGTCCAAGAAAACTGCCGAAGATGGTTAGGATTGTGCTACACTTGTGGATCCAACCAGCACTTATCTCGAGACTGCCCGAAGAAGAACGCGACTGCACCACCACTACCAGCTGCACAAGGAGGACAAGCCTACGTCATGAACGCGGTGGATACGACAACACCACAGGGAATAGCTGGCGAGAACTTTCAGTAGATATTGGCAGTATCATAGATAGGCCATATTAGATTTGATTTATGAACAAATGAAATCCCTTTTTGACTATTTACTCTAGTAGATCACCAGCTCCTTAAATTTCGAGGACGAAATTTGTTTAAGGGGAGTAGAGTTGTCAACCCCTTGACCAATTTTTTTATATTTATTTATTAAGTTTATACCATTTTATTTATTATAAAATTCCTATGTTTATTGTTTGTTACTTAAAATATCAAATAAGGGTTCAAAAGGGGAATTTTGGAAGTAACAGGGGTTATGTGGAAGTTTAGTTCAATTCTTAACTGCCTTACCAATATGTTCTAACTCAAATATTAGATTGAGTCTAGTACAGAGGAAGGGACTCTTATATAAGACCCTTGAAGAAGGTGGGCTGCTTAACCATACTGCAAACAAGGGGCTAAGAGCTAACTTAGATTTTTTCTAATATACATGCTGTGGCCGACCATAGGTGCATTTGAATTTTTTTAAACCCATTCAAAAAACGATTCCTCCTGATCTGTTTGAATCTCAATCCCAAGCCCTCACATCTCAAATTCGAATTCAAATCAAATCTCTCTATCTCCTCCCATAAACCAACACCCACGTATATATATAGAGGGGTCAGCCGACTCTCCCTCTTATCATCTACAAACCTGTTTTTCCCACCACGAGAGAGAGATCGAAGAAAAACGGGAGACAAGGAGGCACGGAAAGGAGTCGAGCAACAGAGGTAAGCCTATACCTGTTCTAAAACTCTATCTTCAGTTAGGGGATGTGTCTCGAAACCTTTATAATACAAGAAGTTGTAAACCAGTAAGAAGACAAGGTCCCTATGAGTAATCGCTTACCATATTAATGGTAGAGTATGTCCTTCCACACGATTCTTAGAAAACACCTTCAGGTCAGAGCATCTGACAATAAAACCACAGCAGGATGGGTAGTGGTAGATACCTAGGTTTATGTTGAACCTGGATATAAACATGTATGCCGAGTACAGATAGATGCTGACACCAAGACCCAACTCTCCAATAGCAGAGGAAGTCCTTATGGATACTCAGCAATCCTATTAAAACCTTAGTATCAGATTTTTCCTTGTTGAGACTAATCGACTGAACCAAGTAGCATCGATTTACACTGATATGCCAAACCCAGATCACTACCTGGGAAATCAGGACAATATGCGAGGCCGCTTGGTTGCACGTAGTGCATTCGGTGTCATATTTGATGGGTAGAATTCTCTGCAACTAAAAGAAACACAGTAAATTCCTAATACCGAATCAAGCTTCGAGTATCGGATAACACTGGCATCACGTTCAACCATAAAATCAGAGTTGTGTCTCCCTTGACGTACCAGTTTTGCACCAACATTAGATTTCACCATGTATCTCAGGATACTTAATAGCAGTAGAGTAATAAGAGGACTTAAGGAATCTATTTTAGATTCCCTTGCATCAGATTAATTTTGGGGATCATATTTGATTGTTTAGGTATATAGCCAATTCTTGGTAGCAATTTGGTGTTGACATTAGAGGATGTTCCTTTCCTTAAAGGTCCCTTAAATGTGCCTGATATGTACACATGTCTCTCTAGTCTCGTTGATTGGGTAAGGAGCCTCAGCCTTTACATTTCAGTCCCTTGTATCCACAAATCATCATGTAGCAGTTGCTGTTACTACGAATTCAAAGAATAGAGGATAATACGGTTGGTGCAGATGACACATTGGATATCCCTATCCGACTTGGTACTCGGTATCAGAGTTGGAGAGTGTAGCTTAATGTTTCAATTAGAATCTGGGGTGATGATAGGTAGTTATCCATCAAATAGTTTGCACCTGGTAAGACATTTTCTGTTACATGAAATAGGAACCTACCTGGGGTCAGTTTTAACTGTGAAATCAGAACATGGAAGGAATGCACAGGTTAGAGTATCATGGGTGAGAGGTTCGTATGGTATAGTCCCTACAAGAAGGTCCATATGCCCTGTCTTTTGGTCAGTAAAACTCATCACTGCTCTAACCCCTTGCTATGTCCATCTAAACTAATATCCAGTTCTCATAAGTGCTTAGCCAATCCATTTTATCTTTTGTATATACAACCCTTGTATGCATTGGTTAATTCGATTTCCTTGTTCTGTCCATCTCCCTTTGGGTATTGTCCTATATACTTTGGTTGCTGACCACATGTATAGGTATAAATATGTGTTCTGTCCTTTGTAACCTGTGACTTGGAGTATGTACTTGTGGATAGGGCATTTGGTCTAAATCGTATTAGAGACTTAAGAACAGATTTTTGTGATATGCCGAAACAAAACCACACCTTTGAGCCATTGTTGTTGCATCTCTTGTGCACCTTACCTATCTATAGATATATACGGTCATTCAGTTGCATATCAGGAGAATAGGGATGGGCCTGTGCATACTTGTAACCGTATTGCCCTATATGTTCTATACCAATCCCCATACAAGGTGCTAGTAAGCAAGTTTAGGGTGGATATGTTGCCACTAATCCAGGATAGGAGTATAGGGTCTGTCCATAGTATACCGAGTCTACAAGGGATGAGGGCTAAGGTCAAGAACCATGGAGTCTCAGTTTGGTTAGGATGTTGATATGACAGGGAACTGGGAACCAACAGGGTCATAAGCCTGAACTTGGCTTAGCAACCTTGCACTGAATAGGAAATCAGATAGGATAAGATAACAATAATAAACCTAGAAGCTATTCCTAATGTAAATAGTTAGTTTTTCAATTATATCTATTAATTCAAGTCGATTTATAAACTGGTTGGAGAAACGATTTAGCACTTGACAGTGCCAACAACACAGGACCTAAGGCAAGTATACCTTGCCTTCCTCTACAGTTTTACTTACATGCATTTCCTTTCGTTTTTCAGTCATTTGATTGTTTATGGACATGTGCTTTTCATGTTATTTTCTGTGGAGTTGTTTTTATTGTTTATAGCCATGTTCATGTTTTGGCCTTGTGTTTCACATTTGGAGTTTCCGTCAGTACCTTGCTTGATTTGTGTCATAGAATGGTTGCGTGTAGTGAACTGCCATAGCCTTGATTATCGTTGTACACAACCAGAGAGTCCACACTCGGGACGAGGGTTGTTTGGTGCACCAGAGAGTCCACACTCGGGACGAGGGTGTTTGTCGTGATCAAATGGCACCAGAGAGTCCACACACGGGACGAGGGTTGACCATTTACACCAGAGAGTCCACACATGGGACGAGGGTGTCTTGCCGTGAGCTAGCCAAGAGTCCACACTCGGGACGAGGGTTAGCGCTTAGTTCAAACCCGTGAGTCCATACTCGGGACGAGGGTTTGGTTTCTTCCATTGATCTCGTGATTATCGTTCATCCAGCAGTTCATTTATACGTAGTTGTTCTAGTGTTCGTATTCGTGTTCGTGTTCATATTCGTATTCCTGTTCGTGTTTGTATTCGTAGTCATTTGTCTTGTCCTTGTTCTTTCTTGTTTATTTTCTTGTGCATGATAAAACTGTTAGATAGGCATGTATATTATGTATCTTGCTATGTCCTTCTGAGGACCTGATGATCTCCTCAGGTTTAGCGATTGCATGGAGTTAGCTAGTAGTTCTAGATGGCAGAGGATTTGCAGGTTCTTGCGGGATTCAGGTACCGTTATTGTGTTTATTATCCGCTCGTGCTTTTCATTCCTTTTTATGAGATATCATGTTCCTTAGTTTCAGTTGTAGACTCTTGTTATATTCCTTAGAGTCTTATCGGACATTTATGCTAGTGGGCTGCAGACCATGACCCATAGTGTTCATTTATGTTTTATATTCTTATTCTGGATTGAGATATAGATTGCATTGCCATGATTTGGTAGTATACCATAGTCCTTGACAGTGTTTACGAATTTGAGTCGGGCTGGAGTCCGTTCGATACGTAGCTAGCTTGCCTACGAGCTCGCGTCCGAAAAGCGGGTGCGGGTCGTGACATTAAGCAACCTTATCCTCCTCATTTGAATGATGTACCCTTTCCACCGAAGTTCAAGCCACAATCCATAGTTTTATTCGATGGAAAAGCATCTCCCAGTCAATATATCAATTACTTTGATATTATGACTGTACACTTGCAGAAAAATGATGCTCTTCTCACTCGAGTGTTCATCGGGTGCCTGACGGGTTCAGCTTACGACTGGTATCGTAGCTTACTCGATAACTCTATTTCGTCTTTTGACAAATTCAAGGCAATGTTTCTCTCCCGCTTCTATGAAGGAGGTATGGACATGAACATGTCCTCCTTGATAGAAATTAAACAAAAGAAGAAAGAAGATACTCGGACGTTCATTGAACGTTTCCGACAGGCTACTCTAAAGATGCCTCCTGGTATGCCAGATCCAGCGTTGATTGATACATGCAAGATGAATCTGCGACCATCCATTGCTGTCTTCACAGGTTCCCAATTCACAGATTGGGCTTCGTTTATCATAGCAGCAGTTTCTGTCGAGACCAATGGTAGGTTGGCTCGTGAATACGGGATGATTTTTGCTTCAGAAGATAAAGGGAAGAAAAGTAATCCTGGTAATAATCCTGGCAATCGTAATGTGAAAGGAAAAGATACTCTTATGGTCAATCTTTCTAAGAACAAAATGACGCCAAATAATCAGGAATCTTCCAGGCCAAAGGAAGAATACTCTTTTGACGAAAGTGATATCCCAAGGATATTTCAATGTCTGGTGAAAAGTGGTAAACTTCAGATTCCAGAGCCAAAAAGGCCTAATGAGGTGAATCTGACTGACAATCCCAAATATTGTATCTATCATAGATACATTAATCATCCTACCAGTGCTTGCTATGTCTTGAAAAAGAAGATCCAAGAGCTGATAAATGGTGGCGCTATCACTTTAACCAATGATGACCATACGGTTACGACCAATATGGTTTTTCTGCAGTTCGGGGATTTTCCTCCACAGCAAGTCCCAGATGGAATTATCCCAATTTCGAAGGCGACGATAAAGATCGTGAATATCCCGCCTGCCAGGGAAGAAAATACAGGATTGCTGTCGCTCACATTGAAGAATGGTAAAATCATGTGGGTACATCCTGACTTAGTACCTAAGTTGGAAAATGAAGGTAAAACTTTAAAATCCAAGAAAAGTAAGAAAGTCAAAACCTGCAACATGATTTCTCATGTTATTCCAAATCCTGATGACTTGGATCATCTATGGGATGGCCTTCCTCTTGAAGATAGACTGAAAGGACTAAACATCTGTCCTCCAAGTCTACCTCCTCCTACCAAGCTTAAGCTTACTCATCAGCAGTGGCTAGCCTTGAATAGTGTTCCTTTATACCGGGCACAACAAGTCTTTGCTGCTTATGAAAAAGCTCCAACAGGGATTTCTTCTCGTATCCCGAACCCTTCTTCTCCCTTAACTACAGAGACGTCTATGCTTCATTCTCCTGTAGTTACAGAGGTTCCTTCCTCTTCCTGTGCTGGAACACCTGTCCAAAGTTCACTGCCTATCCACTTGTATAGTCGACAATCTGTCCTTCTCATGAGGAAGATGGGTTACGACTTTCAAAAGGCAGAAGGTTTGAATTATGATAAAGGAATACGCCTTCCTTTACAAATTCAAAATTCGAATTCCACTACTGGATTGGGTTCTGAAGTTCCTCGTAACAACCCTCACAAGAAGAAGGCTAAGGGAAGAAAGACTAAATCCTGTAATATGGTACTTTCTTCTCCTGAGTCTGAAGAAGAAACTTTTGCTGGTACAAGATCTGGAAAAGAGTACCACAAAGACTATGAGGGATCGTCCAAAGAAGCAGAAGATGTAGTAGAAACTCTACCAGTTCAACCTTCTCATGTTCCTGTTAAACCGTCTGTGGTTGAAAAGGGGAAACAGAAGGCAGTACGCTTTGATATCCCATTGAAGTCTGCTTCCAATCAGGGGGTGGTGATGAAGCCTTACAAGTTTGACATTCTAGCTCAGTTAGCCAATACTCCGGCTAGACTATCTATATATGAACTGCTTTGCATTTCCAGAGAAAGCAGAGAGACTTTGAACGAAGCTTTACTTCAAGCAGATTCATGCTTGGCTCAACTCAAGACTCCTGATAATATACCAGTGTCATGCCCGCAATGTCATAGTGTGATGAAAGCAATTCCCAATATCACCTTTACACAAGAGGATATGCTATTGAAAAACAACAAGCATGATAGGCCTCTGTGCTACAATGGATATATCGGATCCACTAAAATCGACAGGATTTATATTGATCCTGGGTCTTCAATTAGTATAATTCTTCAGAGTATGCTAAGACCCCTGAGGATTCCTACTAGTGAGCTGACTTACACTAGTACTACGATAGTCGATTTTAACTCTGGCAAGAGCAAACCACTGGGGAAGATTCGTCTGCAGATTCAGATTGGTGATCTTCGAACTATGGTAACTTTCTATGTTATCAACTCAGACGTATCCTACAATATTCTTCTTGGAAGACCGTGGATTCATGAGCACAATATTGTGCCTTCAACTCTTCACCAATGTTTCAAATATGTGGACTCCCAAGGAGTTGTGAAAACTGAGTTTGCTGATATTAATCCGTTCAAGGGTGTCGAAGCCTACTCCTCTGATTCAAGGCTTTATAAACAAGAGCATGTGAAAGATATATCAGACATGGCTGAAGATCAATCATCATCTGAGGATCAGTCTATTAATGAATATCCGCCAGAGGAGCAACCTTTGAAGATCATAGTCAAGGGACGAATCCAATCCCAACCTATCAATGATCAACCTTTGATAATCAAGGTTAAAGGAAGAACTCAAACTTTATCTGAGGGATCAATAAATATTCCTGCTAAGAGCCAAGTTCAACCTTTTATGATCAAGGTTAAAGGGCGTACTTCTTGTACGAATGATCCAGAATCACCATTGATTATCAATCTTGGCAAATCTACGCAGAAGGCGGATGATGGTCCACTGTTGATTAATCAAAAGCGTAGCAATCAGATTGTAAATGATATAAATATTGATTATTCTGTACTTTCTGATATCAATAAAGATTTCCTGTTCGAGTATATGGCTGTCAAGTTTATTGAGAGAATGACTTTATCTTCTGATAATCAAAGTCATCAATATAAAGATAACACAGAACCGAAAGAAACTTTATACAGTGATCATAAGGAGAATTCTTTTCCTCCTCATATCGATGTCGGACCTTATGCTCAAAAGTTCTTGACATCTTCTCCCTATCTGCTTCCTGTAGCCGCTTCATCACAAGCTTGCGTAACTTTCAGACATCACGAAGAATCCTATTTCGTGGTCCCGTCTGATAAGAAAAACAAACGCCAAATTGTGTTTGGCCTGGCTAGAAATATCCTTATTACTCAGACAGATAATCTGAAGGATAAAGATAAAGGAAGAATCCGAATTGACAAGTATAGTCAACAATCTATCAAAATTATCCAGAACATGGGATATGATTTGAAGACTATGCAAGGTCTCAATCAGGACAAGGGCAGACGACTACCATTATGTGGTGATCCGTTTTACCAAAAGACTCGTCATGGGTTGGGATATGATCCGTTCCACATGTTTAATGACGATATACAAGAAGAATTATCTTCTAGCTCTTCGCAATCATCAGATTCGAAAGAAATTCTATTCATCGAATTCGATATGTCTCGTTCCTCATATTGTGAATCTGGGCAAATATTCTCAGTCAATATGGTTCAAGCCGATGATGAATCAGAGCCATTTGAGAATGATCCTTGGGCTCAACAGATGGATACTCAATGGGAACTTCGTTTTGAATAGCGACAGCCACCTACAGAAGATGAGGTTATCCAGATTGATGTTGGAGATAGAATTACGTCCAAACCAATATTTATCAGTAAGAATCTTTCTGAAGATGAAAAGGAAGAGCTGATAAAACTTATCAAAGATTACATTGATATCTTTGCATGGAGTTATGAGGATATGCCAGGGCTAGATCCTAAAGTTGCTATTCATAAACTCAATATTTTGTCTAATGTCAAGCCTGTAAAACAACAGAAACGGCGCTTTAGACCAGATATGATGGATGCAATTGAAGCAGAAGTCAAAAAGCTGATTATATGTGGCTTTGTTTGTGAAGAACAACACCCAGATTAGGTGGCCAATATTGTTCCTGTTATGAAGAAGAACGAAAAAGTCCGAGTTTTTATAGATTACCGAGATCTTAATACGGCTTGTCCAAAGGACGAATTTCTACTTCCCATTACTGATGTCATGATAGACAATACAGACGGTTTTGAACGTATGTCTTTCATGGACGGATTCTCAGGATACAATCAGATCAAGATGCATCCAGAAGATGAGAAGCATACATCTTTTCGAACACCCCTTGGGGTTTACTGCTATACGGTTATGCCGTTTGGTCTTAAAAATGCCGGTGCCACATATCAACGGGCTATGAGCAATATCTTTCAAGAACATCTACGGAAAATAGTTGAATGCTACGTAGATGACATTGCTGTTAAAAGTCGGTCAAAGAATGATCACATTCAGGACTTGAAGATAGTATTTGAATTGATGCGCCAACATCGATTGAAAATGAACCCTACTAAGTCTTTCTTAGGGGTTTCTAGTGGCAAGTTTCTAGGATTTGTCATTACCTCTCAAGGTATCTATGTTGATCCTGATAAGGTTAAAGCAATTTTTGAAATACGTCCTCCTCGTAATCTGAAAGAACTCCATGGCTTTCAGGGCCGTATTGCTTATATCAGAAGATTTATATCTAATCTTTCTGGAAGATGTCAACCTTTCTCCCGTCTATTAAAGAAAGGGGTATCTTTCGTCTGGGATGAAGCGTGTCAAAAAGCCTTCAATAACATTAAGCAATATCTTACAAACCCGCATGTTCTGGTACCTCCGGTGATAGGAAGACCATTTTTGCTATATGTTCGGGCCTTGAATCATTCACTTGGCGCTCTTCTGGCACAGAAAAGTGATATGGGTCATGAACAAGCAATATATTATCTGAGCAGAATGATGGTCGGAGCTGAACACAGATATACTCTTGTGGAAAAGGAATGTCTAGCTTTGGTTTTTGCCGTCCAAAAGACAAGGCATTATGTCACTCGACAGACTATTCATGTCATCTCCAGAATAAATCCCATTCGGGTATTGATGAGAAAATCGAGCATTCTTAATTCCAGGTTAGCTACCTGGGCGATGTTGCTCACTCCTTATGACATGATTTATGTGCCTTAAAAATCAGTGAAGGGCCAAGCGTTAGCTGATTTCTTAGCTGCTCATCCTATATCTGAAACTTCGAAGTTATATGAAGATATTCCAGACGAAGTAGTGGATTGTAACATGACTTTGAAGAATGATATATGGCAATTATATTTTGATAGAGCATCACGAGTGGGACCTAAAGGCAATATTGTCTCTGGGGTAGGAATTGTCTTGGTTTCTCCTGACAAAATGGTCATATACCGTGCCTATTCTCTTAATGAGCCATGCTCTAACAATGTAGCAGAATATAATGCTCTATTGATTGGTCTCCAAGTAGCAAAACAATTGGATATTGAATTCTTAGAGGCTTATGGAGATTCTCAATTGATCGTTAATCAAGTTAGAGGGACTTATGAAGTCAGAAATCCTGATCTCATCCCCTATCATCAGGTGGTAGTCGAGTTGGTCCTATCATTCAAAGAATTCTTCATTGAATTTGTACCACGTTCTCAGAATGTGGAGGCTGATGCTCTTGCCAGCTTAGCTGCAGACTTGGCTGTCCCAATCCGAAGGCAAAATACAATTACTTTGTTGGACCGAGACTTGTTCTGTGTGAAGAGTAATCTGCATATTGAACAAAGTTATGTTACAGAGGCAAGTTCCCAGCAGAAAGATTGGAGAACTCCATTCATCGATTATACAGTTCATGGGATTTTGCCAGAAGATCCTAAAGAAGCTGCATAAATTAAGAGACGATCGTTTCGGTTCTATTATGATTCGTCTTTACATATGCTATATCGTCGTTCATATGACGGACACTTGCTGTGCTGTCTCTCAGAAAGTGTAGCCAAACAAACACTGCGTGAGGCTCATGATGGTGTCTGTGGTGCTCATCAACCGGGTCCAAAGTTGGAAGATCGTATTCGAAGAATGGGGTATTATTGGCCCTCTATGATAGCAGATGCTGTAGACTATGCCAGAAGATGTAAAGCATGTCAGATTCAAGCTGATTTTATTCATCAGCCGTCTGAATCTCTACATCCTACAGCAGCCTCCTGGCCCTTTGAAGCTTGGGGTATGGATGTCATTGGTCCTATTAATCCTCCTTCTATTAAAGGACATCGGTTCATATTAGCTATAACAGATTACTTTTCTAAGTGGGCAGAAGCAGTCCCCCTTGCGGAAGTGAAAACATCTAATGTGATCAGTTTCATCAAGCACCATTTATTTATCGCTTCGGGATTCCTCGACGGATAATTCATGACAATGGTCCACAATTTGCCAGTCAAGCATTTTATCGATTCTGTGACAAGAACCGAATTCAGAATTTGGCTTCTACGGCTTATAATCCAGCTGCTAATGGTTTAGCTGAAGCTTTCAATAAGACAATCATTAAACTTCTCAAAAAGTTTATCTCTGCTAATAAACGTGATTGGAATGAGAAACTTGGAGAATGTTTATGGGCTTATCGAACAACAGTCCGGACTCCTACTGGTTTTACACCATTTTCATTGGTTTATGGATGCGAAGCTGTTCTCCCATTGGAAATCCAGATCCCTTCTCTACGAATAGCCATTGCTAATGAGCTAACTACAGAGAATAATGATCGCTTACGACTCCAGGAACTTGAAGGATTGGATGAGAAGCGTCTTCAAGCACAACAGCACATTGAACTATATCAAGCCCGCATATCTCGAACTTTCAATCGTAAAGTTAAAGAGAGGGTATTCAAAGTTGGCGAACTTGTATTAGCTGTTCGGAGACCGATGGTAATGACTCATAAAAGTAAAGGGAAATTCCAAACAAAATGGGAAGGCCCTTATGTAATTGAGTCCGTGTTTTCCAATGGCGCCTATCGATTATCAAAGCCCAATGGAGATCTGCTCATGATGCCAATCAATGGCAAGTTTCTTTAGAAATACTATGTATGAAAAAAAAGGATGAAAATAAAGTTCCTTTTATTATTTTTGTTTGAAACAAAAGACTAAGGACGAGGGCCACTCCCTTCGTTATTGAATACATAGTCGGCCAATGCATAGAAGGCGTCGTTTCCTGAACTCATGAAAAATTTGTAGACAGTCATCCTCGACGCTTCTTCTTCAGAAGTTTTCCCTGGCTCTACTAAAAAAGCAAGGATGTCTTCGGGGGACTTGGGCCCAGAAGAGCTTCCACCTATTTCGGTTGAGCCTGATGAGTCTGATACAGGGGGCTCAACGGGGAACGTCTCAATGATGCCCTCGATTTTCCGGGGGACTTCATTCTTTCGCCATACATCCTCGGAACACATTTCCAATAGAGGAGGAGAAATAAGAATGAAGGGTTACAAGCAATTCTCACCTATTTATAGAGGAAGATTACTAATGAACTAGTCTCTGAAATTGAAAACGACTTTTCATTTCCGAAAAGACTCGTCCGTTCATGTTACCAGGTTCATCCATTTAATTATGGAATTGAATCGTCCTTTCTGTTCCCAAGAAATACGTTGATTCGTCCATCGTTTTGACGTATATGCTCACAATATCTGTCTTCTTATTCCCCAGCTACCAAGGTTTGGTTAAGCTGACTTCTTGTTTCCTGAGAAAGGGATTTTATATCTTCTATTTTATCAATTGATTAGAAAGTGGGATTCGCTATTTATCATGTTTCCATGACCTCTGAATAAATATTAAATCTGCTTTCTTTTCTTCTCTGATAGTATCATATACTCTAAAACAGAAAATAAGATTTCATTTATCTATCATGTCCATATTACATCCAGATAGATACAAATCATTGATCATAGAAGAATCATCATTTCCATTCCCATATCATCAAAAAAGTCTATTACATTTCTTAGACTTTCTTACAAGTTATAATGAAAATCTCTTACATTCTTGGATTTTTATTTTATACACCAACGATAACCTAATAGAGATCTATTTCTTCTTTGATCTTCTTTGACGGGTTCGTTGTTGGTGGCAATTCCTGACTGTCTGAGCTCCAGTGGAAACCAGAATAGCAGGAATCAAACTCTGGTCTTCTCTCTCAGATGAGAGGAGAGCCCCAGAGTATGGCAGCCCGAAGGTGTGTTGTTGCCAATACAATTGGTGGATTAGTGGCGGCACCTCAAAGGAGATAGGAATGTATCCAGCATTGGGATACGATTTCTAGTTCTGCCGTGAAAGAAACTCTACTACCCAATTTCTCTGGGTAGAGTTGACTCCACCATCCAACTCTCCATGTATAAAGACTCTTCCTACCAACAGAGGAAGAACCTTCTATCTCACGAAGAGTTCTGAGTTGTCTGATTTGCGCGTCAAAAACGCATGAGCTTCCTGATGTTGATGTCAGAAGAACGCTCCTCACAGCGTCAAAATCGCCAATGCCAATTCTGGAAAAGCTGCTCAGCCAAACTTCTGCAGAAAACAACAAAGAAGAAGTGTTTTTAAACAGAAGTATTATCAGATGCGTATTAAACGCTAACTAAAAACAGATCACAAGGCTTTTTACGCCAGTGCTTCAGCAAGGCTTTTTACGCCAGTGATTCAGTAAGGCTTTTTACGCCAGTGCTTCAGCAAGGCTTTTTACGTCAGTGCCTTAGCAAGGCTTTTACGCCAGTGCTTCAGCAAGGCTTTTTACGCCAGTGCTTCAGCAAGGCTTTTACGCCGGTGATTCAGCAAGGCTTTTACACCAGTGATTAAGCAAGGCTTTTTACGCCAGTGATTCAGCAAGGCTTTTATGCCTGTGCTTCAGCAAGTTCTTTTTTACGCTCATCAAGAATTTACGCTCATGAATAGATGTTTTCAACAAAAAATTCGAAGACATATATTTGCTTACGATCGGACTTACCACTTAAGTTGAATGGTTTGGCTCTAATAGTGGTTGAAACCACGTCTAAAGACTGGGCGTACAAAGGAACGCCGTGGAAAAGCTCCGCCATTGTCATTTGTTAGAGAACAATATCACCGAAAGTTATCTTCAGAGGAATGAGAATGAGAATATGTGACACATTCTCGGCTATTTATAAAGACTGAAGAAACTGTTGGGAGTCTATTTCGGGAGAAGATCCTATTTAAAGGCTCTCGTAACCACAAGACAGATGCCACGTGTTGGTTTGTTTCTTGGGAATTAACAACCATAGAAGCAGTCAAAATAAGTATTGAATAATTCTATCTACCAACAGATGAGATTAACATCAAGATTTTATTTATAAAGGGGGGAGTGGACCCCTACATATAAAAGAGTCGCAATACATGGAATATTATTTCTCTCCTTCGTTGGGCTGACGAAGGGCACCTAGTTCGTGCATATTGCGAATCCCAGAGCGACGCATCAGACTAAGAAACGCTTCGGCATCTCCTGGCCCTTCGTACGCAGTTGGAGGACCACCATCAATGCGACTAAAGACCGCAGGAGTCACTCCAAAACATTCTAAAAGGTTGCACGCTCGCTCGAAATCAAGCCTGGAGCTCGAAGCCTCTTTGATGATAATCTCGTTCTTCGACGCCATAAAAAAACGAGGATAAATGTCAAAGAATTTGTCCTTATTTATACAAACCAAAGCAACTCTTCACATTCCTCGTTGGAAACTGCTTACTCGGGAAGATGAAGAGACATTCAAAAGTTTCGAGAAAAAAATTTATTGTGACGGTTAAGTATTGACCGACATTAATTTTCTTTTGAAGAATACGCCGACTGTTGGATATCCCCGCTTTTACGCGGATGGCTGTTGCGTATCCCAAATTTTACGTTGGCAGATCAAATCTCAATTTTTACGCTTCTGTTCAAAGTGTTTCAAATTTTGGAGATATTTGAAAACTTTGAAGGGGGTCTTGTAGGAGCGTAAAAAGTGCTTCAGAGAAAGAGTCAAAGAGATGAATCATTTTTCATTCATAAGTGATTGGTTTTACACCAAACAGAGCGGTTAATCCCTTTACGCCACAGAGAGGCTAATCACTTTATGCCTGTGCAAGCTGATTGTTTTACGCTTGGGTCCAAACTGATGGCTCTTTACGCCTATGACTAGCCAACTACTCCTTTTACGCTAGGACAAATAAGAATGAAGGGTTACAAGCAATTCTCACCTATTTATAGAGGAAGATTACTAATGAACTAGTCTCTGAAATTGAAAACGACTTTTCATTTCCGAAAAGACTCGTCCGTTCATGTTACCAGGTTCATCCATTTAATTATGGAATTGAATCGTCCTTTCTGTTCCCAAGAAATACGTTGATTCGTCCATCGTTTTGACGTATATGCTCACAATATCTGTCTTCTTATTCCCCAGCTACCAAGGTTTGGTTAAGCTGACTTCTTGTTTCCTGAGAAAGGGATTTTATATCTTCTATTTTATCAATTGATTAGAAAGTGGGATTCGCTATTTATCATGTTTCCATGACCTCTGAATAAATATTAAATCTGCTTTCTTTTCTTCTCTGATAGTATCATATACTCTAAAACAGAAAATAAGATTTCATTTATCTATCATGTCCATATTACATCCAGATAGATACAAATCATTGATCATAGAAGAATCATCATTTCCATTCCCATATCATCAAAAAAGTCTATTACATTTCTTAGACTTTCTTACAAGTTATAATGAAAATCTCTTACATTCTTGGATTTTTATTTTATACACCAACGATAACCTAATAGAGATCTATTTCTTCTTTGATCTTCTTTGACGGGTTCGTTGTTGGTGGCAATTCCTGACTGTCTGAGCTCCAGTGGAAACCAGAATAGCAGGAATCAAACTCTGGTCTTCTCTCTCAGATGAGAGGAGAGCCCCAGAGTATGGCAGCCCGAAGGTGTGTTGTTGCTAATACAATTGGTGGATTAGTGGCGGCACCTCAAAGGAGATAGGAATGTATCCAGCATTGGGATACGATTTCTAGTTCTGCCGTGAAAGAAACTCTACTACCCAATTTCTCTGGGTAGAGTTGACTCCACCATCCAACTCTCCATGTATAAAGACTCTTCCTACCAACAGAGGAAGAACCTTCTATCTCACGAAGAGTTCTGAGTTGTCTGATTTGCGCGTCAAAAACGCATGAGCTTCCTGATGTTGATGTCAGAAGAACGCTCCTCACAGCGTCAAAATCGCCAATGCCAATTCTGGAAAAGCTGCTCAGCCAAACTTCTGCAGAAAACAACAAAGAAGAAGTGTTTTTAAACAGAAGTATTATCAGATGCGTATTAAACGCTAACTAAAAACAGATCACAAGGCTTTTTACGCCAGTGCTTCAGCAAGGCTTTTTACGCCAGTGATTCAGTAAGGCTTTTTACGCCAGTGCTTCAGCAAGGCTTTTTACGTCAGTGCCTTAGCAAGGCTTTTACGCCAGTGCTTCAGCAAGGCTTTTTACGCCAGTGCTTCAGCAAGGCTTTTACGCCGGTGATTCAGCAAGGCTTTTACACCAGTGATTAAGCAAGGCTTTTTACGCCAGTGATTCAGCAAGGCTTTTATGCCTGTGCTTCAGCAAGTTCTTTTTTACGCTCATCAAGAATTTACGCTCATGAATAGATGTTTTCAACAAAAAATTCGAAGACATATATTTGCTTACGATCGGACTTACCACTTAAGTTGAATGGTTTGGCTCTAATAGTGGTTGAAACCACGTCTAAAGACTGGGCGTACAAAGGAACGCCGTGGAAAAGCTCCGCCATTGTCATTTGTTAGAGAACAATATCACCGAAAGTTATCTTCAGAGGAATGAGAATGAGAATATGTGACACATTCTCGGCTATTTATAAAGACTGAAGAAACTGTTGGGAGTCTATTTCGGGAGAAGATCCTATTTAAAGGCTCTCGTAACCACAAGACAGATGCCACGTGTTGGTTTGTTTCTTGGGAATTAACAACCATAGAAGCAGTCAAAATAAGTATTGAATAATTCTATCTACCAACAGATGAGATTAACATCAAGATTTTATTTATAAAGGGGGGAGTGGACCCCTACATATAAAAGAGTCGCAATACATGGAATATTATTTCTCTCCTTCGTTGGGCTGACGAAGGGCACCTAGTTCGTGCATATTGCGAATCCCAGAGCGACGCATCAGACTAAGAAACGCTTCGGCATCTCCTGGCCCTTCGTACGCAGTTGGAGGACCACCATCAATGCGACTAAAGACCGCAGGAGTCACTCCAAAACATTCTAAAAGGTTGCACGCTCGCTCGAAATCAAGCCTGGAGCTCGAAGCCTCTTTGATGATAATCTCGTTCTTCGACGCCATAAAAAAACGAGGATAAATGTCAAAGAATTTGTCCTTATTTATACAAACCAAAGCAACTCTTCACATTCCTCGTTGGAAACTGCTTACTCGGGAAGATGAAGAGACATTCAAAAGTTTCGAGAAAAAAATTTATTGTGACGGTTAAGTATTGACCGACATTAATTTTCTTTTGAAGAATACGCCGACTGTTGGATATCCCCGCTTTTACGCGGATGGCTGTTGCGTATCCCAAATTTTACGTTGGCAGATCAAATCTCAATTTTTACGCTTCTGTTCAAAGTGTTTCAAATTTTGGAGATATTTGAAAACTTTGAAGGGGGTCTTGTAGGAGCGTAAAAAGTGCTTCAGAGAAAGAGTCAAAGAGATGAATCATTTTTCATTCATAAGTGATTGGTTTTACACCAAACAGAGCGGTTAATCCCTTTACGCCACAGAGAGGCTAATCACTTTATGCCTGTGCAAGCTGATTGTTTTACGCTTGGGTCCAAACTGATGGCTCTTTACGCCTATGACTAGCCAACTACTCCTTTTACGCTAGGACAAGGCTGTCTAGTCTCGCATTTAATGCAGAACCTAACATGGAGATATTAATGATGGCATTTACCACAGAATCCAAAGGAATTTGTCTCATACAAAGACCATTGTTGTCGTTTATGTGGATCGAGCTACTTTACGCTCACTATATGGTTTCTTTTACGCACGGAGTTTTACACGAGTTTTTACGCTCAAAAAATGATGTGTGCGTAAAGTCTATTTGAGCCATTTTACGCTCAAGGTTATTCAATAACCACTTTACGCGGGAAACCTATGACAGAGCTATTTTACGCTCATCTTACTACTTTACGCCCAGAGGATGTTGGGGCTATTTTTACGTCCTATTCTTTCTGGCCAGTTTGGAATGTGGTTTGCCTACATGGCCTCCATGCCACATATTTCGAAGAACGTGTGTACATGTATCCTATTCTCACTGAAATGGTGGGACGCGTGTCAACATATGCAAAGGATGACTCTGATCATGGGTGGCAGTTGTTAGCGTAAAGACAGATTTTGATGCTTTTTACGCACAGAAGCCCCAGTCTATAAATAGACTGATTTTTCTCATATAACGAGGACGGAGAGAGAGACATACACACAGAGAGAGACATGAGAGAATACAGAGATCAGAACTTCGAGATTTTGATTCTCCGTAGCATTCTTCTTCAACTTTTCTTTCAGAACAGAGTGAAGCAAAGCAGGAAAGCATTCGGCCTCGCCATCAGTGCCCAAGTGCGTCGATACCTTTCTGGTGACTTAGTTCTTCCAAGTTGTTCTACTTCAAGCAGTAATCTTCATCATCATCATATGGTCCAAGGAACAAAGTGATCATTTATAGATCAGACTTCCATATCAATACTTTCCCAGAATCAAATTTGTACTTCTTGTACTTTTTCTCGTTTTATTTTTAAAATCCAACTTTTGTTTGGCATTTTTGTTAAGTGAAACAATAGCCTACCCCCCCCCCCCCCGCCGAGTACGATGATAGTAGTCCTGCGGCTTTCCTTTATGCGATGGGAGCCGGAGAGGAAGACGTCGGCCTTTGCCATAGTTCAGGCCTTTGTTGCTTTTCAGGTCGTAATCCATCTTTTGAATGAGGTACTTTGCCTTGTCCGTGTACCGATAGACTTATATTCTGCCGGTATCAATTCTGGCTCGAGTGGCGGGAGGTCTTGATGACTCTTGACTTTGCCGAAGATGATGGGTTCTTCATCCCGATTCCGCAGTGGGACTATAAAACAGACTCCTTGGGACGGGACTACTCGATTTACATGATTGACGGTCGTTATTTGTGTTTGTAACGACCGTAGAGCATTATCTAGTGTATACATGGTATTCCAATATGGAAGACTAGAATAATTGAAAGACAGTCTATTATTGATGAAACACGAGATTTTGTCCTGTGGGATTACATTATCAAGAGAAGGTGCATCTATATCTGCAGATATGTACACTCCTAACTCCTCATATATGAGCACCGGGACAGGTTCGGGAGAGTTCATCGTAGATTTGACCTTGGGATCCGAGAGGGCTGTGTGGGCCTTCTCTTGCAGCTTGGATGATTGCGGAGGCTTGTCTTTAAGACGCACCTTCAGGGGTGCCTTAACTGTGCCTTCGATGACATGTGCTGTCATGCCCCGATCCGGAAAATCGCTCGTCCTCGTTAGATTTTACCCGAATCATCATCCTCGCTGGGGCATGATGCCGCACGAGACTGGAGTTGCGCTCGTGCAAGACAAGATAATGGTTCACATAGTGATTATCTTAAATTCAAAACATAAGCAGCGGAAGGAAAACAAAGTATAACACAAGAATCTCTTTTATTCATAATGAACTGAAGATTACAAAGGCTATGAATAGCCCAACATATATGCCAATTGGCTACAATGCTCATGATCTCTCTAGCTCACAAAGGATTACATTGTTCCATATATTATGCCCCTTTGTAGCCACCAAGTAGTCTTCGGCCGAACATCTCCATGTCGTAAGTCCGAACGCCTATGCGGAAGCTTCTCTTGAACGCCAAGGACTCCCTGCCTCGGCACGTCCAAGCCAAGCTCCGCCCCGAGCCGATCATAACCTGAGCCTGCACATAAACGAGTGGAGGATTAGTGCTTTCGTCCTCGCTTCGCACTGATCAAGACCCGCTCGCACCCAAACCAAACACTAAATACATTTAGTGAAACATACATCTTAATTTGTGATCTTTCTATTTAGCCTTAGGATCAGTTTCATGGCAATCATTCAATATATCGACTTAACATAAAGGTGTCCCATATCGTGTCCCTGCGGCAGATACAGTTAGACATAATATGAATATAAACATAGTGCTTGTGCTCATCTCCGTCCCATATTGCCTAGCATGTACGAGTTAGAACTTAACATAGAATCATATCATTCATGCAACACCCAACCATGAACTTAGACCATGCATAAGGGTCGCAGGCCCTGTGCCTGCACCCAACTCTCATCTCAGCCCACCGGTCCTATCTATATGAAGGTCACGGTATTTCGTACCGTAATAGACTTGGCATCTCTTATGTGTAAGCCTATGATCACTTCGATACGGGTTGCTAGCCCAATATCGGAAGGATCCCAAACTTACGGATATCATAGCTTATCACAGCACTGGACGGTCGCAATCCGTCCGAATGTTGTGCACCATAAATACCACACATAATTCCCTCATAGGTCGAACGGTCCCGACACCCCGGCGTAACCGTTCGAGGGAAGCCGCACCCGTGCACGGGCCATCCGAGTCCATTGACCATGCAATACGTACCATATCATACAATCCATAGCATACCAACCGATCTCGTATTCCATAAACATTGTCCTTTCCATAAACATATTCATGTTTCGACAGCATCATGTCCCAACGCATCCGTGTTGATGCACGACGCCCAACGGCTTAGACTTCTCATGCTTATATTCACGCGTCCCGTTCATAATGTTATTCGCATAGCCTACTTCCGTATTTACTTAGTCATTTCATAGTTTTCGTGCACGATGGCACGCTTAACGCCATAGTCAATGTTTTACGCCTAGTGTTCAATGTTCTCGGAGCCGTGCACATGATGCACATCTCAATATTGTCTTTCAATGTTCTGCCATCATTTCCCTACTGCGACCCGTACACTTGATGCACGTCGCTTTGATTGTTCGATTGTTCAATGTTCTATCTTAGTGTTCGACACATACTTGGACCTTTCGTTGCCGAGCCACACTCGCTAACTCGATAACATCTCATGCATACAATGATACATTTTATCAGACATGAAGGAATAGGAAGAGAGAGTCAAGAACCCGTCCACCTTAAGTCGATACGCCTTGCCGTTTCGCTGAGTTGAAGCGTCTCGCTTCCATAACTCGGTCGCATAGCTAAATCCCGGACTTAGCCATTCTCTTGAACTACTCAGTTGATTTGGCCTATCGCGCCCATGCCACAATCCGTTGCAAGGCCACGATTTGGTTTTGCGGACACTTCATTGCATAAGTCAAAATGCCGACCTCTTATCGTCCACCGTAAAAGCATAGCTGCACACCAGATTTAACTAAAATCAGCACTTGCTCAACGGGACTCATCTTTTACATCGGATCGATTCATAGATTCCAACCGACTCAAAGCTTACCTTTGGCCAACGTAATACTTGCATCGATTCGCATTGATACCTCATCGGGTCAACGCAACTCTTCGAGTCAACGACTCAACGTAATGCACCGTGCGGAGCGGGACATTACATAATATACCACTCAAAATCAGGTTCGTCCTCGAACCGAAACCAACACTTAATCCAAGTGCCTCGCTAGATCGTTTCACGATCTCGTGCTACTATCGTTGGAATCATACAACTTAGTTTGGATCATACACATATTTTAGGCGTCCCACCAATATATGCATTTCAGCCAAGCTCAGTTGTAGGATATCGGGACCACTAACAAGCTCAACTTACTCCTCAAACACCAATCAATCCGCACTCGACTTAGTCATATCTTAGCGCCTATTCCCAAAATACTCGTCGTATGCATTATCCCATAACATGCGATCCTCTTCCAAACATCTCTGCACATAACTTGATTCAAACTCGTAACTTCGATCTCATAAGTTTCTCGACGGCCATCTAACACATGCATTGCATTAAGCCATTGCGCATCCGATCGCAACAATTCCCCGCAACGCCTATTCGCCCAACCGTTTCCTATCTCTCGTATAACTCAAGTCTTTCATCCAATCATTCATAACATTTAGCCTTAACGACATGGACTAAGTCCAACATGTCACAAGTTCCTTTGCTTACAATCCATACTAAGTCTCGCACACAACTATCCCAACACGACCCACGTTCTCGAACTGCCTATGCATCGCGTCTGGGGCTACCCCCGCTAGGTAACTTATCCAGACATCATGCTCGCGCACTTCCGACACAAGAGGTCAACTTGAGTCTACGATGCTCAAAGGCAATAATCTTTTCGACCCAAGGTCTCTTACGATACACTCATCCCCGATTCTCGATCGAGTACGAATCTTTTACTCAATTTCGAATCAATCCTGACTAGTTCGTCCCATAACTTGAATCGTGCGCTCAACACACATAGTCTAACCGTTACTCAAGACGATCTACGACACAACTCTTAGGATCATTCTACTTTTCGTCGCTCTCGTGCATTGTAGAATTCTTGCAATCGCCTTACCGCATCACTACGCTAAGTACGTTCCTCAACATTTATTCAATCCAACATAACTTTCCTGACCATATCGATTCTAGTACTCGCTAACTTTCGAATCATGATACTCACTCGCTTAGACTTATCCTCAACATGCACTACATCATTCCTCATCCTCGACAAGATTTCTTGTTCGACTTCTTTAGGGTCATCCTATGGGACTTCAACATTCACTTGATTTAGCGGTCAAGTCTTCTAGGGTCATCTGCCCCGAAACTACTCTCGATAATTGAAGATCATCAACGAGGGACAGTTACGACGAACCATGCTATATCCTATCACGGAGCCAAATCAATTCTCGACGATTCCTATGGGACTTTACCCAATCCGACATACTTTAGAAATCTGCAATTTATCTATCCCCCGCGCAACTGATGCGCCGATAACTACTCAAATCATTTATGCACATTGCGTGCCGTTACTACTCGAATCACTCCTGTATAACCGTCGACTATCCTTGCCAGTCGTATGACATCTATTCGCCTCAAGTCCGAGTTTACCTATTCGTGATCATAGCTCGACACATTCCGTACTCATCAAAACCATCCTCGAACAACTTTCGCATCAAACCACAAGTCAAATCCGATTTTGCCACGCCTTGCATGTTCGATCATCCCCGCTGGATGAATCACCATACAAGCGCTCACGCGGAATGATCGCCCTAATTTGGCGTGACGCATGTACGATGCGGGAGTTGCACTCGCATAAGACAAGAATATTAACATAGTGGTCATCCACGAATCAATCCAGACATTTCGATTTCATCCAAGTAACATCTATCCATTCTCAATTTCTCGAAGCATTCCTACCGTTGTCATCCAAATTGACATCAACTTAACTTGCATCTTATTCATCCAACAATAATGCTCAACATAATTTTCGTTCATTCGATCAGAGTATCCCCGAGTTATTGCATATCGTCTTTGATACGCCTCAATACCATCGTCGATATGCATAACTTGAACATCTTCGTCTCGCATAAGCTCCAATTCGTTGCAATCACTGCCATTATCCAAACTCGAATACGAATCAAGTCTTGCACACATCAAGATTCATTCCGTTATAACTACCATAATTGTGGCACAATTTCCAATTCATATATTCATTTTCATATTCCTAACTCGTACTTCCAAATCGTGCTACCGACTCATCGCGCTAACCCAAATTCATTCGTACGATTTCTTCATACCTACTCAACTTGTTCCGAAGGAGTCTTCATACTAACTCACATAAGTTTGACCGGGTCGACTATTTCCTCAACGTAACATTCCTTCGCTATGCTCAGCTTATCGTTCGATTTATACTTAACGAACTCTCGTCCGACGTATCCTCCATAGGTACGACTTCGCACATAATCGTTCATTCATTTCATCGAAACATACTTGCGTCGACTTCTATCAAGTCATTCCTACTCGAGTCTCGGTACTACTTCGTCTGTTGCGGATAAACCTATCGTAACAACATAATCGTCTCGATGTAACCTATCGCAAGTCACCGACCGGCTTAACATAGCTATCGCTAAATGGTATTCCATATACCACTCAGGATCGAGCCTATCGTTATCGATACAACACTTCGCTACACTTGCTCGCACAAGTGGTATTGCATATACCACTCGAAATCGAGTCATTACTTGATATCACATTCCGCATAGGCCCGACATCTATTTCTCAATCAACTATCCCGTATGGCGATCTTTCCGATCCCAGCTCTAGCGTTTGCTTACTCGAGTTGGCACGACAACTGGGCCAACATGCACCATCGTTCACTTAAGTTAACACACATTCAATCTAACCGTACCATGGCGATCATCTCGATCACACCTGCGACATTCGTTTATTCAAAGCTCAACGTGACATATGGCCAACATAAACGTTCGCCTACTCAACTCGACTTAGCGACCAACTCGACTTGTTCGAATCGCATCCACGATCTTCCAATCTCACTCGTTGCAACTCGTACAACAACTCATTTTTTTATACTTAAGGTCTTTACTCAATCTCGTTTAACATATCGCTATCCATCCGTATAGCCATACAACAAGCATCATACCATATCGACTCGTTGTACCGATGCAACGAACGATCCACGACTTGCTGCACTCCGTGCAACCAACAACACATAACCGTTCTCATAGTAACATAACACGCATCGCCTCACATATCGACCCGTTGCACTTCGTGCAACCAACAATACATATCTCCTCGCACTTCGTACGACCAACATCACCATATTCGTTACACTTCGTGCGACCAGCATTCCATAACTAGTTGCACTTCGTACAACCAACACCCCATAACTCGTTGCACTTCGTACAACCAACACTCTCCGATGGCACTCGAAGATAGCGTGATAGTCACGACATACTTGTGGCAGATGTACGCACTTAATATAGACTTATTGTATGGAACATCCAATGTAGCGTCGAGCAGATCCATGAGCCATGCGGTTGCGGAAACAACTTAGAGTCAACTGAATTCGATAGCAAAGCAACTGAGGGTCAAAGATGTCCAAAGGATGGAACTGCTTTGATACAAACTTGTCACGCCCCGATCCGGGAAATCGCTCGTCCTCGCTAGATTTTACCCGAATCATCGTCCTCGCTGGGGCGTGATGCCGCACGAGCCTGGAGTTGCGCTCGTGCAAGGCAAGATAACGGTTCACATAGTGATTATCTCAAATTCGTAACATAAGCAGCGGAAGAAAAACAAAGTATAATACAAGAATCTCTTTTATTCATAATGAACTGAAGATTACAAAGGCTCTGAATAGCCCAACATATATGCCAATTGGCTACAACGCTCATGATCTCTCTAGCTCATAAAGGATTACATTTTTCCATACATTATGCCCCTTTATAGCCACCAAGTAGTCTTCTGCCGAACATCTCCATGTCACAAGTCCAAACGCCTATGCGGAAGCTTCTCTTGAGCGCCAAGGACTCCCTGCCTCGGCACGTCCAAGCCAAGCTCCGCCCCGAGCCGATCATAACCTGAGCCTGCACATAAACTAGTGGGAGATTAGTGCTATCGTCCTCGCTTCGCACTAATCAAGACCCGCTCGCACCCAAACCAAACACTAAATACATTTAGTAAAACATGAATATTAATTTATGATCTTTCTATTTAGCCTTAGGATCAGTTTTATGGCAATCATTCAACATATCGACTTAACATAAAGGTGTCCCATATCGTGTCCCTGCGGCAGATACAGTTAGACTTAATATGAATATAAACATAGTGCTCGTGCTCATCTCCGTCCCATATTACCTAGCCTGCACGGGTTAGAACTTAACATAGAATTATATCATTCATGCAACACCCAACCATGAACTTAGACCATGCATAAGGGTCGTAGGCCCTGCGCCTGCACCCAACTCTCATCTCAGCCCACCGGTCCAATCTATATGAAGGTCACGGTGTTTCGTATCGTAATGGACTTGGCATCTCTTATGTGTAAGCCTATGATCACTTCGATACGGGTTGCTAGCCAGTATCCGAAGGATCCCAAACTTACGGATATCATAGCTTATCACAGTACTGGACGGTCGCAATCCGTCCGAATGTTGTGCACCATAAATACCACACATAATTCCCTCCTAGGCCGAACGGTCCCGACGCTCTGGCGTAACCGTTCGAGGGAAGCCGCACCCGAGCACGGGCCATCCGAGTCCATTGACCATGCAATACGTACCATATCATACAATCCATTGCATACCAACCTATCTCGTATTCCATAAACATAGTCCTTTCCATAAATATATTCATGTTTCGACGGCATCATGTCCCAACGCATCCATGTTGATGCACGACGCCCAACGGCTTAGACTTCTCGTGCTTATATTCACGTGTCCCGTTCATAATGTTATTCGCATAGCCTACTTCCATATTTACTTAGTCATTTCATAGTTTTCGTGCACGAGGGCACGCTTAACGCCATAGTCAATATTCTATGCCTAGTGTTCAATGTTCTCGGAGCTGTGCACATGATGCACATCTCAATATTGTCTTTC
This sequence comes from Iris pallida, assembly GCA_029216955.1. NCBI lineage: Eukaryota > Viridiplantae > Streptophyta > Magnoliopsida > Asparagales > Iridaceae > Iris > Iris pallida. Next base: position 28,165,988 of record JANAVB010006599.1, on the reverse strand, counting down.
AATGTTCTACCATCATTTCTCTACTGCGACCCGTATACTTGATGCACGTCGTTTTGATTGTTCGATTGTTCAATATTCTATCTTAGTGTTCGACACATACTTGGACCTTTCGTCGTCGAGCCACGCTCGCTAACTCGATAACATCTCACGCATACAATGATACATTTTATCAGACGTGAAGGAATAGGAAGAGAGAGTCAAGAACCCGCCCACCTTAAGTCGATACGCCTTGCCATTTCGCTGAGTTGAAGCATCTCGCTTCCATAACTCGGTTGCATATCTAACTTCCGAACTTAGCCATTCCTTTGAACTACTCGGTTGATTTGGCCTATCGCACCCATGCCACAATCCATTGCAAGGCTACAATTTGGTTTCGCGGATACTTCATTGCATAAGTCAAAATGCCGACCTCTTATCGTCTAGCGTAAAAGCATAGCCTGCACACCAGATTTAACTAAAATCAGCACTTCCTCAATGAGACTCATCTTTTGCATCGGTTCGATTCATAGATTCCAACCGACTCAAAGCTTACCTTTGGCCAACGTAACACTTGTATCGATTCGCATCGATACCTCATCGGGTCAACGCAACTCTTCGAGTCAACGACTCAACGTAATGCACCGTGCGGAGCGGGACATTACAGGTGCCTTCCTCTATAGTTTTGCCACAAGGGGAGCTGACGTCTGAGGAGGTTTTTCCTTGAGCCATATCTTCAAGGGAGCTTCGGTAGGTGCTCTACCTAGAGAAGTCGGTACTTTTCCAGGTAACTTGATGGTCATAGGAGGCAGCATCTGAGGCAGTTTTCCTTTGAGTCGAATCTTCAAAGGAGCATCGAAAATCATGTCTAGCTCCATGTCCGACTCTGGCACTGTTTCTATCTCGTCATCAGCATCGTTGGCTTCCCCTTCATCGAGCGACTTATATAAGCTAGCGTCGGTGAAGTAGGCTTCGACCCCCTTGAAAGGGTCAATGTCCGCTAACTCAGTCCGGATGATGTCATTGGTGGACACGTACTTTATACATTGGTGGAGTGTAGATGGCACCACCATATACTCATGCAGCCACGGACGACCCAGCAGGAGGTTGTAGTTGACGTCAGTATCCATAACATAGCAAGTCACCTCGGTTCGGAGGTTACCGATATGACACTTCAGCCGTATTTTGCCCAGCGATTCACTTTTGCTAGCATTAAAACTGCTGATTATAGTGTTGGAAGGCGCCAGACGATACATTGGGATCCCCAGTATTGACAGCAGAGTCCTAGGGATGATGCTGAGGGAAGACCCTGGATCAATCTAAATTCGCTTCACCTAGACAGAACCCATATATCCTGTGTAATACAGTGGTCTGTTGTGCCGGTTGTGCTTGAGCAGCATGTCCTGTTGGGTGAAGGTTATGTTGGGGATGACCTCATCTGCACAATGGCAGTACGCACATGTGATCGGAAGATCCTCGGGCTGCTTGACCTAACTGATGAAGGACTCATCATCCTTCAAGGCTTCATAGAGAGCTTCGTGGGTATCTTTGGAAAGGCAAAGCCGCTCGTACAGAGATAAGCGGGCGGGAGTACCGGCAAGTTGTGCGAGTATGTCAAAGTTGTGGGGCTTGGCTAGCCCCGAAGCATTCTCCCTTCGTAATGGTTTGTCGAAACGGGCCTCTACATGCTTCTGTTTATTGGCTGCTGGAGGTTTGGATGGACCTCCTTCTTCGGCAGCAGGGACAGTACAGGGAGGCACCACCTCGACGGCAGCTTCGTCGTGTTGGGCGTTCAACTGCGAGTACAGGAAGTGCCTCTTCTACGGAGGAAGAGACCATGCGGCAAGACTTGGTCTTCTTGCCCTTAGCTTTGGAGGTAGAGCGTACCCCCGGTTGAGTAACCTCGGAGACGAGATCGGGGTGAACTCATAAGATCTCTCCCCGAGATGTGGTGAGTGGGATGAGTCCACTCACGTTGTCACGAATAGGTGGTAGGTTGACCACCTCTATTGTCGCCTTTGGGATGGGGACGACGCCATCTTGTGTCGTGGTTGGCGGCAAGGTGCCGAATTGGAGCGACACCAGGTTGGCCGAGACTGTCTTCTCCTCATAGTTAATGGAGATAACATTCGTATTGATAATGCGCTGAATGTAGTTCTTGAGGACGTAACAGTCCTGAGTTGGATGTCCGACAAACCGATGGTAGTGACAGTACCTCGGATTGTCCACTCTTCCAACCTCGTCGGGACACTTCGGGTCCGGCAATTTGATTTTATCACCCTGTTTCAGCATCTCGAAGAGTTGCAAGGTGTCTTCATCATTGAAAGAATAGACCTCATTTGGCCTCTACGCAAGCGGAGGCTTCTGAGTAGGTACTTGTGCGCCTTTGGAGGCATTGACAGTCAACGCCTGCTTCCCCTTCGTCTTACGTCCAGGGTTGTTGGCAGCAGGCCGTTTTCCCTTGTCTTCGAAAGCAGGAAAACTGACTCCGAGAAGGCGAGCATTGCATGCCTTCTTTTCAGCGGCTTCGGCTTCAACAATCAATGAGCTCCAGTCGGGAGGAGGAGTGGAGTTGAGCCAGAGCTTGATCGCAGGAAGCATGTTCATGCTGCATGAGGAGAGGAGTACATGTTCTGGCATACCCGGGGGCAGTCTGAAGCAGGCATGTCGGAAACGTTCGATGAATGCTCAAACCGTCTCCTTCTCCTTCTGACGCACCTCTATCAGGGACGCCATTGTCATGTCTTTTCCTCCGTCGTAGAAACGATCGAGGAAAAGACGTGTTAAGTCATTAAAAGAAGATATGGAGTTATCAAGAAGACTGCAGTACCAGTTGTAAGCTACTCCTTTCAGTGCCCCGACAAACAGGCTGGTGAGTAGCGCGTCTTCCTTCGGGAGATGTCCCATTTGAGACTGGAAGTACGTCAGATAACGGCATGGAGAGTCCTTCTCGTCGTATGTGGTTTATACTTGGGAGGATAAACCACTTTGTTCCATTCGAGGGGGTATAGTTGGGGGATCCCCATCTTCTGGCGCTCCTCCTGTCTGTTCTTGGACTCAAAGCGTTCACGCAAGTCCCTGATCATCTCCACCACGTCTTATGTGGAGCTGGGAGTCGAAGAAGGTGGTACAGCCTGGAGTTGAGCATTTGACGGTTCCGATGTCCGAGGTGCTTCGCGACGATCTGTATCCAAGGATACCGGTTGAAGGGGCACACTTGATTCTCCATTGGCCCCTGGGTCAGGACCGGTAGAAGGTGCTCTGGCCAAAGCTGACCGTATCTCGAACACTGCTTGTGTCAGTGTCTGCATGGAGGCAGAAAGAGTTTTAAGTCCTCCCTCCAAGGTATATACGCGCTAAACGAGATCTGCTGGTGGCGCATCTGACTCCGTATCACCACCTCCCGTCATATATACTGTCATGACGTGACTGGAAGTGGATGGATCGATTGAAGCTTCGCCTTCAGCCTCGCTCTCTTGTAGAAGAGGAACTCCCCCGGAGCTTCGTCTTGGCTACCCCCAGATAGCTGCTGGAGGATGTCTTCATCATCGGGTTAAAGATCCACAGGGGCTTGACTACCCCCAGCTATGTTCGGGAGGCTAACTTCGTCTTCGGGATGAAGATCCACAGGGGCTTGACTACCTCCAGCTTTCTCTAAGATCTTCTTTCTCCCCCGGGTGCCTTTAAACACTCCTGAGGACGAGACGGTCGTCTTGGTCTTCCTCGACTGGCTCTTGGATGAGGACGAGGTCGAGGAGTTGCCAGTCGTCTTTCGAATTGATGGGGAGTTAAAGACTACGTTGCAAGAAGCAACCTTTAGTTATGGCTCCTCTTTAGTTGGCACCTTCTTTCCGAGGCGATGTTGAAGGGGCGTTGATGATTGCAGCCGCTGGAACATGGACTGCCTTGGTGGGACTGCTGTCTTGTAACAACAGTTGATGGTGACTATAGCACAGGTGTGCCCTGTGAGGGGCGTATTGTGCTTGTCAGTCGACTCTCCTGATTGGCGTTTGTGAATGATCACATTATGCAAATCGTTGGAGGAGAGTGCCACCTTCACACCCCCATCAGGCGCATGGCAAAGCCAAGCGTCAGGGTGGTCAAGTGAATGCTGCACCCCCTGATCTGACGCAAAAGATGCACCCAGATCAATAGTGGTGTAAGCCCACTTCCCCATTTTTTTTAATTTTTTTAATTTTATTTGTTTATGATTAATTTTATGGCCATTGTGAGTCATGTCAAAGCTTGTCGGTGGGCTATGACCATATTAAGGTCATATGACCTCTAGATAGCTTATATATGTATTATTTAGCTATTTTATATTTTTCTACCATTTTTGGATATTTGTAGGTATTTAATATTTAAGGTTTTATTATTTTTAAGGACTTTTAGGATTTACTGTAAGGTCATACGGGGGTATTTTGGGACGCAATATTTTTATTTGGACTCTAAATGACTAAAAATATTTTATAGAATAATTTAGAATTTTTCTGGATTTTTTTAGAATTTTTGGAAATTTTTATATAATTAAAACCTATAGAATTTATATTTTATAGGCTTTGGGAATTTACTGTGAGGTCACATGATGATATTTTGTGTTAAAAATATTTTATTTAGATTCTAGACACTTAGAAATATTTTCTAGAATTTTCTAGAATTTTTCTGGATTTTTCTGCAATTTATTTTGATTTATTCGGACTTAAAATAATTTTTAAATAATTTTCTGAATTAAATAATTAATAACCCAAAAATTTACCAAGGGGGGGCCACCTGTCGGCGCCCAGCTGAACCGCCTCTCTCTCCTATATATATATAGTATTATATTCGAAACCCTAGTAAAATTTCAGCCGCCTTTTTGAGAGAGAGTTCTAGTAGAGATCTCGACTTCCCGAAGCGATTCCCGCCAACTCCGACGTGCTTTTCGCGTGCCGTTTTTTTTTGTTGGAAGCGTATTGAGGTATAGTTTCAGAATATCAAATTTATTTTCATAATTTCTGAAGATAAATTTCTGGAAAATTCGTAGAGTGTCGGTTGTCCGAAACTTGACACGTTTCGGTGTTTTCGAGATTCCGGGAGAACCAGAAATCGAAATCATGAACCGTTTAAAGTTTCAGAAAGCTAACACAGAGCCCTAAGACATATATTTTTTCCAAAAGTTATTTTGTTCATTTATTATTTTATTTATTCTGTTGAACTCAGAACTGATCGGTTGATCTCCGTTTTGGTCACGATTAGCCATAACGGCGATATCTTTTGATCAAAGCGTGATTTTGAGGCATGGTCAATTTCAGCGCACTCATGGCATTGAAATCTACCAAGATATATTTTCAAAATCTAGATTTCATAGCGTTTTACCAAAAAGTCAATGGTACGTCTCGATTTGCGTGCCATAGTTTCCAAAATTGAGAAACATGACTTTTGATGGCCAAACTTGTATGTTTAGATTATATTCAGATTATTATTAGGTTAAATTAAGTTTTTTAAGTGAATTATTATAGAATTAATTATTATTAAATTAGTAACCCAACTAGCCACTATTTAGAACTAGAACATTAGAATTAATTTGTGGTTTTCGTGCACTGTTCGTGGTGCGATGTATGTTATAGGTTGACAGCTTCTAGATCAACTTTCCTTCACCCTCGGCTTGTGACTACGGTTTGTGCAAGGACCTCAGACAAGTGCACTTTCTGATTGCTTTCTGATTCATAGTAGTCTTTTTATTTCATGTCTATACATATATCTTGCTGCTTGTTGACACGTTCGTCACACGGAGTAGTCGGAAGGGGAAATACTAAGTAAATACGTGAACAAACCCAATTACATTACTGAACGATAGCTAAGTCATACACACTCACGTATGAGTTAGCCGTACCATTACTGCACGATAGCCATCGTATGATGTGCCGTATTAGTCCAGCCGTTCATGTATTAAAAGGTATTTCACACCACATAGGTAGATGTCTTTTATTTTTTCTTTTACTTTTCCACCGTGCCATGTCATCAATTTTCTTACTAGCTTTCATATTCCATATGCTATTTTCATGTCTTGTTAATTCTATTGTGTTTTCGTATTACCGTCGGTTTGTGTACTTGTTCCATTTCTGACTGGAAACCAATATTTTTCAGGTTTAGCCGCGATCACTGTTAGCATTGGGAAGACTTGGGTATGCTGAGGACAACCTAGAAATAGATAGCAATTATACTCAATTTTATTAATTGTAAAACTTATACTTTCCTTTAAATATAAATGTTGTAACTGTTGTAATAAATTTAGAATTGTGAATGAGCAACAAATGTTATATTTTGAGCATCTATTTCTTGCGGGCTTGACAGCGTTCTACCGCCGACTCTGCGGCGTAGGCTGGCTTGGACACGTCTCGTATCCGAAAAGCGGGTGCAGGTCGTGACAAGTGGGAGAGCAACATTTAGAGTGACTTGAACCAGCCTCAGACGTACAACCAATGCAGGTGCGGGGGTTCAAGACCACAGAGTTTGCCTCACACGGCTTGGTTGAAAATGCAGCAGATGCGTCCAAGCGGCACGAGGTCTCTGAAGGTTGGCCCGTTCGCGTACAGAAGCACCCGAGTCAACCTTGTACAGTTTAGCATTAGTAGCGCGCATGATTATGAGCGCATGCCTCTGGCTCACTGCTGGCATAGCACGTTCGAGGCGCATGGCCCGTGCTGCCTTGGAGTTCTTCGTACCAGCCCGCTTGGGCGCATAGTACTCAGAGTCTAAATTATCCTCGCTATGACAGCGAGTGAGTCTGTCAAAGATAGATGCCTTCTGTGGCGCATAAGAGTTAATACGTAGGGCGTTAGCTGCGCCCTGCTCCGTCGACGCATCTTCCTTGTTTGAAAAGAAGAAGGTTGGGAAATGTGGTCGGCCCCACGCTTCCCCGAGGGATGTGCTGCACCCGCAGGCGCATCTTGGCTGCTGAGGACGTCAGCGGGAAGGGTAGGCTGCATCGGCGCATCCCCTTCATTGGTGGTGCCAGGGGCCTCGACCTTGCGCACCCAAACTTGGCGAGTCTTCTTCGGCTTTGGCAGCCGTTTCGAAGGACTTGCGCTGCCTTCAGAGATGAACTCCTCATACGCCTGTTGATTGAGGCGTACGACCAGCATCTTGTGGGAGGAGCCCACCTTCACATCGTCAGATTGCGACACAGCTTTCTCAGCGGAGGAGAAAGAGGTCCCCAGCAGAGTCGCCAGCTTGTTTGCCATTAAAATATTTTGATTGCAATTTCAATTACAAACAGAATAGTGTTACAATGTAGGACTTAGATATAGTCTTAGGAGTACACTTTTATTTATTTGGGTCCCTGTGTCGATGGAGCGAGTGGTAATGCATTGACGATATGACGACGGTTCTCGGTTCTCTGAAGGTCGGAGTTGCTCTGGGTGCAGGAGCTTGCTGAGAGAAAGAAGCCGTTGAGTGTCTCCGTATATGTCCGTCTCTCTGTGTGTGTCTTCGTAGGTGTTCGGAAGAAGGAAATGATCCCTCTATTTATAGCTTGCAGGCTGGCTGCTCATGCGCGCATATGTAGGATGCGCCTGTAAGTGGGGACGTCACATGGTTGAAGCTACGGGAGGCGCATGGATGATGCACCATCATTTGTGGGTTGAATCCTTCATACTGCATTTATGGGCTATCACATAGCAGGGGAGATGATCTTTCAGTTACAGAGATCTTGGATATTAGCACCCCTTCATAGGCTGAATTGAGTCAAAGGACACGTGGCACGTGTCCGTAGCTCAAAGATCTCAGATTTGGTGGAGGATAATCTGATAAGATGTGCCTGGGATTGGGCGCATGAGAAGACTTTGGCTCGCAACCTTCAGGAGTTATGAACCAGTCAGGGCGCATGGCTTTTGAGGCACATGCGAGGCTTCAGTAGCGACTTGACCTCTGTCTTCAGGGATCATAGGAAGGTCTGAGGTGCATGGCTCTTGAAGCGCATGCAGAGATTTGGGCGCATGGCTGCGAAGGCGCATGCGAATGGTTGGGCGGCCACGTGGGTTGTAACCGTCGGAGGAAAGAAATGATGACGCTGACGTCAATGACGCTTCATTTTCTACAAAAGCTGCCAACTGTTCAGGCCTCGGGGGACGCGCTGCCAACTCTGTCACTTTGGCATTAGTTGCTTGGTGAGGGGATGAGTCAAAGTGGGTGCGTCGATTTGTACTCCACTGGGTGCACGGGTCCATGTTGATTAGGACGCATGGATCTGTGCTTTGTTGGGCACATCCATACAAGGCACTTGGTACTGACGGGCGCATCTGTACGATGTGCGGTATCTGACCGGCGCATCCGTTTTTATGATGCATCTTTATTGGTCCGACTGTTAAGTTCTTTAATGCTTTAAATAGCCGTTTTGACTTGACTGAATTCAAGGCGTCAGGTTCATCACCATAAATGCAAATTTATTGCACGGGATTCGGAGAGCCCGCCACTTGGCGCATGGGTTTGATTTGCCTGGCCTATAAATAGTAGCAAGGAGAGAGTTTGCTTCTCGTTCTTTCACGTACCCGAATGAACTTATTTGCTCGAGTACATTCTGTTGACAAAATGCTCCCGTGGATGAAGATGCGACGAGTTGTCTTCATTCATGCACTTGAAGGTGACTGTTACATCTAAAAGTTGGGGTCGCGGGCTTCTGAGGTAGGCGGAAGGTGCCTGTTGCATCCAAAGATCGGGATGCTCGAGCCCCGTCTCCGTTATGCTGGAAGAGCCGCAGATCGGAATTGTGGTGCTCTCCTCTTCCTTGGGCTTTGGAGAGCTCTTCCTCCAGCTAGAGTGGGGTTGGCTGCCCACTTTGGTTCTGCTGAAAGCTGCTCCTTTAGCCGAAGCACTTGATCGGATCGAAATAGAGCACATATGCTGAGACTTCATGATGCGCATAACTGAGACGCTGAAGAGATGCGCCTAACTGAGATGCTGAAGAGACGTGCCTGACCGAGACACTGAAGTGATGCGCCTGGCAGATGATGCGCCTGGCGGGAGGCGCATGGCAGTTTGCTGGGCCTGGCTGTAGTCTTAGGATCTTTCTTTTTGTAGAAATTCTCCTTTGTAAAGCCTTTTTTAGACATGTAATAGACTTTTATATGAAATAAAGATCTTCTTTTGATGTCTATATTTTTGCTGTTCTTTGCTGTACCAAGTACTTCGTTAGAGCTTCCGGCGCATGTAGTGTTAAGCGCATAGGAATTTTGGCCCATAGATGTGCCTGAAATTCCATGCTTCTACAGACGTGCTATCCACTATTTGGGTTGTTGTGCCGGGATTGTTTCTATTTTTCTTAGTCATTTCTACAAAACAGAGTAAACCCGTTAGTATTTTTTAAAAATATCTACGGACTTACCTGTATGGAACTTTTATTTCACGCAGCATGTCGACAAGCATTCAATCGAGCCATCGCAACGAACATTCCAACAATGAAATATCTTTCGAAAATCTGAGAAAACATAACTGTGCTCTGATACCAATTTGTCATTCCCCGAGTCGACAAACCGTTCATCCCCGGTGTTATTTTGTCGAATCGATCGTCCTCGCTAAGGCGTGATGCCGTACGAGTCTGGAATTGCACTCGTACAAGGCAAGAACGTTACGTTAGTTTTTATATTGAAATGCCAAGTTGAAACTTCACAAATCATATCAAACTAAGATGCAGTATAGGAAGATAGAAATATGCTTTTTCATTCATAGCTTGCAACGAAGTACAAGTCATAATTATATTGGATGTCGTTGCGGCTATATTGATTGAAAAACAAAAGAAAACATACTCGATAAGCTGCCTAAACTAACACTTGCCGTTCCATACATTCGCCCCTTTATACATAAGTCGTCGATTGAATTAGCTTCAAAATACTTCAGCATAGGAAGAGCTTCAAAATGCCTCTCCACACTTCAGGTTCAGTTTAGAGCGCCCGCCGTACCTAGGGAAATTGGTGGAGGAGATTAGCATACTTGATAAATGGACGAGACGAACCAACTCGTCTAAACCGACTCTGATTGTTAATGTAGGCATGCTTTAGAGTTATCTTTCTATTTAGAACTAAATGAATTCAGTTCATATCGATAGCCATCTTTGAAGTAATAAAGCCTATAGTAAGACATAGCAATTTATTCTATTTCTTACCACGGCCGTGCTCGTCCCTGCATAAAAATAGAGATAATACTTACTACCTGCATAAGACAATAGGTGAGCATGCTACTATCTTATATGCGCGATCATTGGTGTTACACACCACGTGGGACTATCTCAACGGCATTTCGGTCCATTCAGTCTAGGTTGCAAGTCTGACTGACGGTCCCGTAATGCATCAGTGCCCAAGCACGATTATTCATTCCTCCTAGGTCGATTCGATTCCGATGCCCCGGATACCGATTCGAGAAAAATCAACTTGTGCACAAGCTGTCCATGACCATGCCAATGCGTGAATAGTTTAATATATGTAAATAATTTTGTATAGCGCGGATAGTATTGAACGACATTATCATTTCTCCCAACTCATGCAACGATTCATTTTCCCCAAAGCCGTACTCCCGATTTAGCATCCCATGGGCACCAAATTGTCCGAGGTATCATAACCCATGATCGATGTTTCATATTATTTTGCAGCACGTAAAATAGTCTATCTTTTTACTAGAACCTTAAACTTTCTCGTTTATATGATAAAATTTTATTTTTCAGAGTAGATTACTCTAAATCGATACATTTTTTTCCAAGTTCTTGACCTTAGTGGATTGGCATGCATTTAACTTGGCATCGTCGATTTGAATGAATTCGAGGCAAAGGAAATTTCGTTTGCGGGACAAAGTAGAAAAGAAGGGGCCGAATCACCCACCAAGTTCCGTGATCGTGCCGACCGTCGAAACGCTTCGCAACGTTCAAATTTTAGTTACGCGAGCTCCTGCAATGGCACCAACACTTTGTTAGGATTCCTTCTTTTTCCCTTGCTTCGAAATTTGTAGATTGCATCCAGAAAAATGACGCGAAAGCACTTCATCAAAATCCAACGGCAAAAGCTCCAAGAAAATCATACATCGATCCTGTCCCGTCGAAGGGACACTTATATAGAGCTCACTTGTCGAGACGCAGCCCGCTGCATCTAGGACTTATTCCAACAGAAGTCGTTCTATTAGTTGGATCGATTCTCGTAACGTCCGTCCAAATCGATTTGATCGATGCTGCAAGGTGTTATCGTTTACCAAGCTCAGCGATCGAGTCAGATAGCCATCTACGTTCCCGGTCGATCTGACTCGGCGCAAGCATATTATGAAGTCCGTCGCCTATTGAAAGCGGGGCGCTACACAACATCTACGTAGGCATCTAAACAAATGTATCTAGTATTTTGGATATCCTTGAAAAAATGTATCATTTTCTACTATGTATTATTATTGTTAGATATGTATATTTATGAATTGTTAGAATTACTTATGATCTTGTATTAAATTTAAAGATGTTATTACACATTATAGTAATGCTAAGCAAGAAAGCTATATAAGATTTTATAAACTGTTTACCTTCATTTTTTTTAAGTTAAAAAATGTGATATAAGATTTTTTTTTCTTTTTTAAATCTCAAATTTCAGATTTTTATTTTTTAAAAAGTTAAATCGGTTCAACCTTGAACTAGTCCTAAACCGGCTCGGACCCAGCCCGATTCGGCCTGGCCTACTTCCGACCGAGCTAGTCCGGACTGGGTTCAATGCCTCCACCTCCGGTCTGATATGGTCTGACCCGCTCTCCTTTCCGGTTCGTCCGGTCCGACCTAGGTTAAACCCGGTCAACATTTAATCGGCCCGACCCGACACACACCTATACCCGTATCCTATACAAGGGTTAGGTAGGTATAATTGGCCAAACTTTCAAACTCCTCTTTATACAGCCACCTTCTCGAACTCTCAATAAAACTATCGGCCAAGCTACATCCACTCCGCACTCCACCATTGGCGTCCTCCGCCCACTCGAGGCCTTCACTCCCTCTATTTCTTCCACAACAAATCCTAACCCTAACCCTATTTCCACATGTCATCTTCTGTCTCTTTCTCCATCCCTCCCCCTTCCTCTTCCTTGCCCTCCAAATCCAGTGCTACAATTACATATCAAGTGCTGCAATTGCAATGGCAGAGTTAAACACTAGTCTCGTTTGGTTCACTCTAATGTAATCGTAATCGCAATATAATCAATTTTTTTTATTACATTACGGTTACGATTACATTACAATGAACCAAACATGTTCTAAGATCTTATATGGACTGAATCAAATCAAACAAATGGAATGTGGCTTTTCATATTTTGTTTCTTTTTGCTGTAATATTCTTCCTACCTAATTCGCAGTTTATAGAAACAAAATTGTTCTATGGCTAACTTAGTACTAGCTCACTACTAGCAAATACCGATGTGGCGGAGAGAGGTAACCAAGTTTACAGGTTTAGCTGGTTAACATTAACATTAATATTAGAATTAACATTAATATTAACTTTAACATTAACATTAAAATTAATATTAACATTAAATTAAAATTAGCATTAACATTAACATAAAAATTAATACTAAAATTAATATTAACTTTAAACTAACATGATTTAATATTAATATTAACATTAATTAGCATTAATATTAAATTTAACATTAACATTAAATTAAAATTAGCTTTAACATTAATATTAACAATAAATTTTTTGGATAATTATTATTTTTTGTTTAAACATGACATGTCAGTTGCCATGTCATTTTCCATGTCAGATGCCACATAATGGGAGATGTCATCACCCAAAAATTTTGGGAGCCAATTAACATAAGGAAAATGTTTAAAGAATATTTTCCAAAAGTTGTTAACCAGCTAAACCTGTAAATTTGGCTACCTCTCTCCGCCACATTAACATTTGATAGTAGTGAGCTAGTACTAAGCTAGCTATACATCAAGATTGTTATAGAAATTAGATGATACTCACTATAAAATATATAGGAATTAGATAATCCTCACTATACAAAACTCAGCCCAAGTGGTTATATGGTTTGCTTGCAAAGATCAGTGAAATTGTATATTATTATCAAGTTAGAAATCACTCTCTGATCGGTTGTTGTTTCTGATGTTGAATATTTTTTTTAACATTACCAAGTTTTCTTCCAAACTTATATTATAATAAAATATCTCTATTATTTCCTTGAAGGAAAATATCTTTAATTTAATTTAAATCAATGAATCATGCATACTTCGCTTGCTTCTTTCTTCAGGATATACAATTTGCAGTTCATGCACATCCCATCATATCTGAAGTTCTTGATGAGCTTTTCAAATCTGCCAAGGTATGCCTCTAGTTACCCGTTCTTATGTTATTGCAGTTAAGATTTTTATTATTTTTTTGGTGCACATTTTATGTTATTGTCATCAAAATAGTTCTTATTAAGGCCGGTCCTGATCTCATGGGGTCCATGACGAACTTTCAAAATGGGTCTTCGGACATAATGTGAAAAAGAGAGTAAGAAACTAAAAAAAATAAAATATTGTTGTACTGAGAATTAAACCAAGGACCTCTAGAGTACAAGTCTACCACGATAATCACCACAACACAACTGGTTTGTATTAAGGGTGGTCCATGATACATACTACTTCGATTTTAGATACATCCATATTTGTGTCCCTTTAATCTTTGGAACCCGGTTGTTATTGAAGTGGAATATACCTTCAAGCTACTATGAGTACATAATTGTAACTCCCATAAAAGCTTTACAAAATACACAACCGAACACACAATATTATTTTCTAAGACAAATCCTGATCTCCCAAGAATCCTGTCATGTCTTAGCCCTAGATTGTTTGCTAACATTACACCATAATGAATTGAGTGTTGGAGTGGGTGGGATACCCAACCTATGTGGAGAAGACCCCGGAGTGCGACGAGCGTCATTCGTGTGTCGAAGAAGCTCGGGAAGTAGGCGACGCGGAGTTGCTACTGCTGCTGCTGCTCCTAAGGGAGATTCTGGACTGGGTCTGCCGAGTTCGGCCCGAACTCGGTCCCAGGCCGAGTTCTGGCCGAACTCGGTCTGGCTGTTCCAGAATGTTGGCGTTAGGTGCTGTTTGCTCGACACAGAGTTCTGGCCGAACTCTGTGTCGTCGGGGGCTGAAGCGAATTTTTGGTGACTTTTTCACCACTGGATCTAATCCAACGGTCCAGGTTGGTTGCGGGATTGGGAAGTTAAGTTGAGTTTTCTCAACCCTAATTCATTATCGCAAGTAACACACAAGAAGGAGAGAGGAAGGAGGCAAGAGTGCCATTACAACTTCGGGAGAGAAGACGGAGGATTGAAGGTCGTTTTCGAAGGAGATCGTGTTTCGGGTAATCTCTACTCGTCGTTCTCGCTCTTTGTAGCCTTGTAATCATTGTTCTTACTTCTGAGTGTTGTGGGGATCCGATTTGGATCGGGAGGAGTTTGTAGAGGGTGTAATTCTTCTATTCCATTAGTGGAGGCTTCTCAGGGTTGGACTCCGATCGTCCCGTAGTTTTTCCCGCAAGGGTTTTCCACGTCAAAAATTCTGTGTCTGCGTGGATTGTTTTGTGTGGTTGTTTTTGGGTTCGTGCGTTTGTATTGCTCGGTCCTCTCGCAGGTACTCTCCGGTTTGGGGAAAGGTTTCCGCGCTTCTTTCCCAACAGAGTGGTATCAGAGCCAGGTTCTGGAATTCAGAAGGAGTGTCAGTAGTTGACAGAGAAACCAGAGAGGAGAGATGGACGCGAAGCCGGTGCGCATGGTGAATCTAAACGGCACAAACTATCATTATTGGCGGAGCAAGATGAAGGATTTGCTATTTGTCAAGAAGCTGCATCTACCCGTGTTTGCATCCGAGAGGCCCAGTGATAAATCCGAGGAGGACTGGACATTCGAGCATATACAGGTGTGTGGATACATACGACAGTTTGTTGATGAGAACGTGTACAACCACGTTGCCAATATTGAGCACGCGAAGACATTGTGGGATAAGCTGGAACCCTTGTATGCGAAGAAGACCGGGGTAAACAAATTGTTCCTGATCCGAACGATGATGGGTCTGCGATACAAGGATGTGGCATCTATTTCGGATCACTTGAGTGATTTCCTGGGCGTGGTTGACCAGCTATCTTCTATGAGAGTCAAGTTCGACGACGAAGTTCAGGGACTGTGGCTGCTGTGTACTTTACAAGACTCGTGGGAGACCGTACGAGTATCTATGATCGCTTCTGCTCCAGAGGGCGTAGTCAGTCTGGAGTTTGCCAAGAGCGGGGTGTTGAATGAAGAGATGCGGAGACGTTCTCAGGGTACTTCATCCACATCCCACCACTCAGAGGCACTTATTTCAGAGAGCCGCGGAAGGGGCAAAAGCAGGGGTCCAGGTGGTGGCAGAGACAAGAGCAGGGGGAAGTCCAAGGGTCGGTATGAGGACTCGGAGTGTTACCATTGCGGTAAGAAGGGCCATATCAAGCGGAATTGTTTCGCTTGGAAGAGGGAGAAGAAGGGCGACAAGGGAAAGCAAGAAGAGAACACTACAGCGGCGGCCTCGGTGCATGGAGGCGATGTGATCGTCGTAGGTGATGAGGTCATTACTAACCTCGCCTGCGATGACAATTCTTGGCTGGTGGACTCAGGGGATTCAGCACATGTATCTCACAACAGGGCACTGTTTGCCACTTACACAACAGGCGACTGTGGAGTGTTGAAGATGGGCAATGGAGATGTGTCGAAGGCGGTTGCCGTTGGAGATGTGCATTTGAAAACGAAGACGGGTGCGGTTCTTGTTCTCAAGGATGTTCGTCATGTCCCTGATATCCGTTTCAACCTGGTGTCGGTTGGAAGGTTGGATGACGAAGAATTCTTCAGTCTCTTCGGGAACAGTCAGTGGAAGCTTTCCAGGGGTTCGATGGTGATTGCCAGAGGAAGCAAGAAGTCCGGTCTCTACTATATGGAGGGAAGCGCAGAGGGGGCACAGGAGGTGAACGCAGTCAGTGATGCGTCTACCGAGTTGTGGCACAGACGGCTCGGCCATATCAGCGAGAAGGGGATGAGCTACTTGGTGAACAGGAAAGTGATTCCGGGGCTCAAGTCTACAAAGTTGGAGAAGTGCACGCACTGTTTAGCTGGGAAGCAAAATAGGGTATCTTTCCAAAGTTACCCAAGTTCGAGGAAGCCGGCGTTGCTCGAGTTGATTCACTCGGATGTCTGCGGTCCTATGAAGGTAAAATCTCTTGGTGGTGCTTCTTACTTTGTAACCTTTATTGATGACTGTTCCAGGAAGGTTTGGGTCTATGCCTTAAAGACCAAGGATCAGGTGCTGCCTACTTTCAAGGAGTTTCAGGCCTCTGTTGAAAGGAAGACGGACAGAAAGTTGTTGTGTGTTCGGTCCGACAATGGCGGCGAATACATCGGTCCCTTTGATGCATATTGCAGAGAGCAAGGGATACGACACCAGAAGACTCCGCCAAAGACACCTCAGCTCAATGGTGTAGCGGAGCGCATGAACAGGACACTGATGGAGAGGGTGCGGTGTTTGCTGTCAGAAGCAAACTTGCCGGGCAGTTACTGGGGTGAGGCTCTTCTCACAGCTGCTTATGTTATTAATTTGTCTTCTAGTGCTCCTTTGCAGGGTGATGTGCCTGATAAAGTATGGTACGACAAAGAGCCGTCATACAATCACCTGCGGGCGTTTGGTTGTAAAGCCTTCGTGCATGTACCGAAGGACGAGAGGACCAAACTTGAGCCGAAAACGAGGCGATGCGTCTTTGTCGGCTACGGTCGGGATGAGTTTGGCTATAGACTCAACGACCCAGTGGAAGGAAAGCTCTACAGAAGCAGGGACGTGGTGTTCGTCGAGGATCAGACCATGACCAACACTCAGGATTCCGAGACACCTTCTGAGGCTGAGGAATTGCCTGAGTTAGAGTCATTTCGCTTCGAGCAGTTTCCAGAGGACATCGCAGAGGATCCAGTTATGGGGGAGCCAGTACATGGAGTTGCTTCCAACCTTGATCATCAGCCTGCTGATGGTGGTCAGGATGTCCCTTAGGAGGATGAGCATGCCGGAGAGGCAGTTCCTGAAGGGGAGGAGGCTGTCGGTATACAGCCAGCACCAGTGGCTCCACTGAGAAGGAGCGACAGAGATCGTCAACCATCTACGAGATACTCACCGAATGAGTATGTGCTATTGACTGACGGGGGAGAGCCCGAAAGTTTTGCAGAGGCTATGGAAGACGAACACAGGCAGGAGTGGATGGAGGCTATGCAGGAGGAGATGAGTTCCTTGCACACCAATTCCACTTATGATCTGGTGCGGTTGTCAAAGGGCAAGAAGGCTTTGAAGAATCGATGGGTGTTCAGAGTGAAGCAGACGGATGATGCTACTCGCCCTCGATACAAAGCGAGGCTGGTAGTCAAAGGCTACGGTCAGCGAAACGGCGTGGATTATGATGAGATCTTTTCGCCTGTCGTCAAGCATTCGTCTATTCGGGTGGTGCTAGCATTAGCAGCCAGTCTCGACTTGGAGGTCGAGCAGATGGACGTGAAGACGGCATTCCTCCACGGTGATCTTGAGGAGGAGTTGTACATGGAGCGCCAGAGAGATTCTGTGAGAAGGGCAAGTCACATTTGGTCTGCCGGTTGAGGAAGAGCTTGTATGGTCTGAAGCAGGCTCTGAGGCAGTGGTACAGGAAGTTCGAGTCGTTTATGGGGGAGCATGGTTATGCACGGACGACGTCGGACCATTGTGCATTTGTGAGGTATTTTGCCGATGATGATTTTATTATTTTGTTGCTCTATGTAGATGACATGCTATTAGTGGGTCGGAATGCCACTAGGATAGCGGAGCTGAAGCGCCAACTGGGCGCGGCCTTCTCTATGAAGGATTTGGGCGCAGCGAAGACTATTCTTGGGATGGAGATCAGCCAAGAGAGAGAGTCCAAGCTGCTACACTTGTCCCAAACGAAGTACATTCACCGGGTACTTCAGCGTCTCGGGATGGACGGGTCGAAGAAAGTGAGTTCCCCCCTCGCGGCTCACTTTAAGCTCACTGAGGAACAGTGTCCATCTACCGAGGACGAAAAGGAAGATATGGAGCGGGTTCCATATGCCTCAGCTGTGGGAAGCCTGATGTATGCTATGGTGTGTACGAGGCCAGATATTGCTCATGCAGTTGGTACGGTTAGCAGGTATCTTTCAAATCCTGGAAGGGTATATTGGAGTGCAGTCATGTGGATTCTACGATATCTTCAGGGCACTGCTGGTTGGAGACTTTCCTTTGGTGGTGACGAGCCGAAGCTGGTGGGGTATACTGACGCTGATATGGCTGGAGATGTAGACACGAGACGATCGACTTCGGGCTACGTGATGATGTTTGCGGGAGGAGCGGTGTCGTGGCAGTCGCGGTTGCAGAAGTGTGTTGCCTTATCGACGACAGAGGCAGAGTACATTGCGGCGACGGAGGCTTGCAAGGAGCTGTTGTGGATGAAGAAGCTGTTGCAAGAAATGGGACTGAAGCAAGAGCAGTATATTTTACTTTGCGACAGTCAGAGTGCTATCCACCTTGTGAAGAATCAGACGTTTCATAGCCGGTCCAAACACATCGAGACTCGGTATCACTGGATACGGGATGTGGTTGAGAAGAAGGACGCAGAGCTTGAGAAGGTTCATACAGATGACAACGGAGCTGATATGTTCACGAAGATTCTACCAAGGGGGAAGTTTGAATACTGCAGGCAGGTCGTCGGGATGACGACATCCTCCCCATAGTTGTGAAGGGGGAGATTTATTGGAGTGGGTGGGGTTCCCAACCTATGTGGAGAAGACCCCGGAGTGCGACGAGCGCCATTCGTGTGTCGAAAAAGCTCGGGAAGTAGGCGACGCGGAGTTGCTACTGCTGCTGCTGCTCCTAAGGGAGATTCTGGACTGGGTCTGCCGAGTTCGGCCCGAACTCGGTCCCAGGCCGAGTTCTGGCCGAACTCGGTCTGGCTGTTCCAGAATGTTGGCGTTAGGTGCTGTTTGCTCGACACAGAGTTCTGGCCGAACTCTGTGTCGTCGGGGGCTGAAGCGGATTTTTGGTGACTTTTTCACCACTGGATCTAATCCAACGGTCCAGGTTGGTTGCGGGATTGGGGAGTTAAGTTGAGTTTTCTCAACCCTAATTCATTATCGCAAGTAACACACAAAAAGGAGAGAGGAAGGAGGCAAGAGTGCCATTACAACTTCGGGAGAGAAGACGGAGGATTGAAGGTCGTTTTCGAAGGAGATCGTGTTTCAGGTAATCTCTACTCGTCGTTCTCGCTCTTCGTAGCCTTGTAATCATTGTTCTTACTTCTGAGTGTTGTGGGGATCCGATTTGGATCGGGAGGAGTTTGTAGAGGGTGTAATTCTTCTATTCCATTAGTGGAGGCTTCTCAGGGTTGGACTCCGATCGTCCCGTGGTTTTTTCCGCAAGGGTTTTCCACGTCAAAAATTCTCTGTGTCTGCGTGGATTGTTTTGTGTGGTTGTTTTTGGGTTCGTGCATTTGTATTGCTCGGTCCTCTCGCAGGTACTCTCCGGTTTGGGGAAAGGTTTCCGCGCTTCTTTCCCAACAGAGTGGCCTTTCCCCAAACCGGAGAGTACCTGCGAGAGGACCGAACATTGAGGAAGGGCAATGTCTTTTTAGCTGGTTCAGCAGAGGGAAAGCAATTCCCTTGAGCAAAATTTGGGCTGCAAATGAGCCAAGCCGTTCGCGAGCTGCCAAGCGGTTAGCGAGCTGCTCGAAGCCCGGCTCGATAAAAGCTTGTTTGAGCTCGGTTCATTTAGTAAACAAGTCGAGTTCAAACTTCATTTTTGAGCTCGTTTAATAAACAAGCCAAGCTCAAGCTTAGAAGTACTCGGCTCGATTAAGCTCGCGAGCTGGCTCGTTTAGAAGCTCGTTTGTTCTTTGTTGAATTCTAATTAATTATATATATATATATATATATATATATATATATATATATATATATATATATATATAAAACGATATGGTTGTGTGTATTATATATTTATGTCCTTAATAAGTGATATTAAGGAACTTTTTTTAATTAAATTTTTATAAATAAATTGTTAATATTTTATATACTTGAAATCAAACTTAACTAGCTTGAAATCAAGCTCGCACTTAATAAGTTTGAATAAAGTTGAGAGACAAGTTTGATTTCAAGCTTATCGAACTTGTTTATAAAGCTTGAATCAAGTTTTCTTATCAAGTCAAGCTCGAGCTCAAACCAAGCCAACCTCAAGCTTAATATAAACAAGCTCGAGCCAAGCCCAAGCTTCAAAATAGAAACATATCAAGCTCGAGCTTGAATAATTCTAGTCAAGCCAAGCTCAAGCTTACAAAAGCTTGGCTTGGCTTGGCTCGGCTCGGCTCGTTTGCAGCCCTAAGCAAAATCTTATAATCTTGCACAACATCTAGAGACTTTCCTAGTCCAAGCGGAACTTAGTGGCTTGCTCCTAGTGGCTTTGATTTGTTTTGGTCTGTCTTGCTTATATTCTGCCTTGACTGCCCTTCGCAGCCACACATGGGAGATTAGCTCCACTTGTTGGTTTGTTGTTTGTGTAGCAACACAAATATGATTCAAAAAGTGCTCCTTTTTTTTAGTCTCATATAGAAAATGAGAAAAAATTCTCCTTTGTTTTACCCTCCTTAGTGGGTAAATAGATTTTGTGGAAGATGAGCTACATCCCATCTAATCTGTGAGCGGGTGCACGATTTAATGCGTATTTATTCGTCGCACACTCAGCACTTTCCGTGCCGCGGGCCGGACCAAGGGTATAAAGGTAATTTTTTAATTCCTTTTAAATTTTATTTGTTTTACTGTTTGAATCGTTATGTTCGGTAACTTCGGTTGGTTGGTCTTTTCCGGACCTTTTCTCACGTAATCCTGTTATGAGATTTGTGTGAGATAATCCTGGGCACGATAGGAGCTTCAGAGATCTGTTAAAAAAAATAGTTGTTTCGATACGAAATCTTTTTCTATTTCGAAAGACCTTCTTTTCGTACAGAGACAGAAAGATAAAAACCACCACAAGCATAACCCTTTCTCCTCCGTCCAAATCCTTCTCCGGACAAAGGTTGTGATCGTTCGTGGGATTCACCACCGGGTGCACGGTGTTGTGGATTGAAAGGATTCGTTGTATCTAGGAAATAGATTGGCTGAAACCCGCTGCACTGTTCGTGGAGAAAAAATTATATTCTAAGGACACGTTGTAACATATCTCGAAACCATACTCTTAATTCCTGTTTCTATTTCTACTTCTTCTGATTTGCATGCGTTAGGGATTCTCTCCGACATCACTGTCAGTTGAAAAAAAAAAAATTACATGAATCCTGGTGGCATGGTTTTCGATTCTGAGCTCTGCTCAACGCGTTGACCCAACTCTGATACGAAAGGTTTGATGAGGCTTACAACTTGATCATCGTTTCACTTGCGCGTTACCTCCTATTGTGATGAACCGGTCTCAGTGTCGACAATGCGACGGCATACTCATTGTTAGCTTCATGAGGAGCCTTCAACCTTCCTTAATAGATAGATCAAAGTGTTATCAACGGGATGGATCTTCGACTGATGTTGTTTCTTAATTCTTTTCTACTGTATGTAATCTCATTGAAACTTTTATCCCAATGGTTGTTTGAATAGATGCCATGGTTAGGGTGGATTTCATCCACCGTAACTTCTTTTCGGAAATAGATTTGTTTTCTGTAAAATGGATGTCCCAACCATGTCCCTCTTATATACATACTTTTCATAATTATTTATTTTTTAATAAAAATATAAAAAATTTATGCATATGAAAGGAGACATGGTTGGGATATCCATTTTGGGGACAAAATATATGCTTCACTTCTTTTCCTTCACCTACTACAGGTTTTTAATGTACTACTTGTATCTCTCAATAAAAGCTTTTATTGGTTTTGTTTGCATGATTTCCTCTTCATTGTAGGTATTAGACCTGTCAAATGGGCCGGGCTAAAATGACCTATGTGCTGGCCCGACCCGGTTAATTGTGGGCTCGGGCCGGCCCAGTCCAGGAAATCGGAACGTGCCGGATCTTATATCTTGGCCCATTAAAGAGGCCCGGCCCGGCCCAGCCCAACCCACCTAAATGAGTGTGGAGTACTAGTTCAATTTGAGTGGTAGTACCAAGGAACCAAAGACAGTGTTGATAACTGGGACTTCCATCCTACTACGGATTAGGTTCCCTGCGCTTCTAAGAAAACTAAGGGTCCGTTTGGATAGACTTTCTGAAATTTTGTTCTGAAAATAGTTTTCTGAAAGTGAATTATAAAGTTGTTTTTGGAGTAAAATTTTTGAGAAATTTTGAGTCGCACCCCACTTGGTTTACCCAAATTTAACGTGCACCCCACTACTTTACCATAATGTACGAATCTTCCCACTTTTGACGAAAACCGTCAATTGCTGACGGTCAAAGGGTTTGATCGATAATTTTTGACAAAAATACCATCGTCTTCTCACAAATCCAAACCCAAATCCGTCCCGTTGCTGTCGCGTCCCCGCCCCCGCCCCGTCGTCGCCGCGCTGCCGCCACCGCCGATGTCGCGTCCATCACCACCACCACCACAATCATCTCCACCACCTTCACTATCACCACCACTACTGCCACCCACCATCACCATCACCACCCCCACCACTTTCACCAACACCATCACCATTACCATCACCAACCCTATCACCTTCACCAACAGCACCGCTGCTCCCCCGCCGCCCCCGCCGCCCCCGCGCCCCCGCTCGGCAGCCGCGCCCCAGCCCCGCCTCCGCCGCCCTCCCCCCGCTTCGCCCCCCTCCCGCGCCCCCCTCCGCCCCCTCCCCCAACACCACTACCGTTCCCCCACCGCTTCGCTCCCTCCCTCGCTCCCGCTCAGCCCCCTCCACCCCCATGCCCCTGCCTCCCTCCCGCTCAGCAACAACAGCTGCAGTAGCGACGGCAGCGGCAGGCACGACGAGCAACGGGGGCGGGGATGTAGTGCCCCGTCCCTACATCGTGCCCCATTCTCCGTCCACGGGATGCGCGAGAAAGGAACACTGTCGCTATCGATTCGGTCGGGACCGATAGGTCGGGGATCGATTGAATTAACGGGTCGGGGCGGGTCCTATTTTCAAAATAAACGGGGCTCCGGCCCGACCCGTTTCTAGGAGTATATATTTTTTTATATCAATTTTTAGCATTTTTTGTTATTATAGACTATACATAATATAATATCTTATTGTTTACTAAACAAATTCTAGAAGTTTGACAAGACATTAGACTTGTTTTGTTCTTATAGACAATATAACATATGTAAATGTTTACTATTATAGAATTTTTTTAAACTTTTTTTTGGACTCGTTTGGACCCGCGGGTCGACCCGTTTCGGACCCATTTCAAACTGGTCGGGTCCGGTCCGGGTCCAATATTTTTTGGACCCGTCCCGCCCTTCCCCGTTAAGTAACGGGTCCGGTCCGGGTCCAACAAATTTGGGCCCGGTCCGACCCGTGCCCACCCCTAGCTGACCTTTCTCTTCTCGACCCCTTCTTAGATCAACCAATAATGTTTGTTGCGAATGAAAGGATAAATGCAAGGGCACGAACACGATAAAATGATCAAGTTTTCAAAGAAAATGTAGGCTATATCTTAATGACTAAAAATATGTCTTTGCACGGTCATGGACAACTTGTCGACAAGGCGATAGTTTTCTCGAGCGGCAACGCGGGGCCACGGGACCGTTTCGGCCTAGGAGGAAACAGGGTATAGTTGTGCTGGATGATAGCACGGATTAGACGGAGATTTGCAACAGGGCTCGCTACTTGCGTTGAAAGGGCCCCGACTAACAAAGCTATAAGTCCAGGATAGCTTGTGATGCCAGTGACCAATCACACGTAATATTGCACTTGGTATGAAAATGATAACAATTGACAGGGAAGAACATGGTAAGTCTCATAAGGCGCGACGCGGTCCGCCGTGGGTAACTTCCAACGTATTTCACATTATGCTTGTCATATGCTTGTTTGAAATTCATTAGGATGGTTAGAAACATTCACAAACTAAGTCATATAAACTTTTTAACCAAATGAGAGCTTGGAATTTAAATAGCCACGCACCAGTACAAAGTGTAATGTACTGATCCTCGCTCTCCACGCAGGTACCCCAAACCACGAAGGGCGTGCCACTTAAAACTCAAGGCGACGTGAACCCTTTTGAAGCCTCGTCCGCGCATTGAAGGCTTGTTTCTGAAATCCTTTTGAAGACTCCGTACTCAGTACAAAAGAAGAAAAGATGGCGACTCGACTTCCCTCGATAGCAGGTGGAAAGTGTAATTTTTTTGCTTGTAAAAAGGGATGTAATGTATGGAACGACTATCTCATCAGCGTTCATTTTGTAAGTCGAGTCATGTTGTAGCCCGCGTGGCAATGATTGTAATGGAGTTAATGTAAATGAAGTTTTATTATCAATAAAAAGTTTACTTCTATTTCAAATATGTCAATCAATTATCTCTGCATACTCTAACTTGATGTTGTGTTTCGGATAACCTTATGACTATGCCTTGTGCGATCGCAACTTAGATTCGCACGGCATCACGTCCGGGAGACGACTATCGATTCTACAAAAATCGGGACGTGACATAATGTCATCAGAGCACGGCTTTACATCCTTTGGCCTCGCGTCTAAAGTTTTAAACCTTTGACCTCACATCGATGAGATAAGTTGTTCCATACAACGAGTTCGTAATAATTTGAGACTGATGTGTTTGCCTTCGTATTACAGAAGTGCCGGAACCCACGGCCGAACAAGAGCAGAGTGCCTCTAGCGGCTCTAGTAGTTCGCGGGCTAGACCTTCTAATAATACCATTGAGAGGATGCTGTGCATGATGGAGGCGCATCAGAAACAGTCCGAGAACCGACATCAGGAGACAGAGGCACGACAGGCCCAGTTCGAAGCTCGCTTCGACGCACAAGCTAAGCTGCAACAAGAGCAACTAGATACTCTGCAGCAGATCGTCCAGACAATTGTGGCCAATAAAAATTTCGCGACTACGCCTACTGTCATCGTGCCGACGGTCCAATCCATTGAATTCGACACGGAGGAGCCCGAGCGTCAACCGGCGGCACCGAAAAAGTATAACTTTAAAGTGTCAGAATTCAAGAAAGCGTGTCGCACCTCCTTCAGCGGTACCGAAGGCCCTTCTATGACAATCGACTGGTTGGAAGAGCTGGAAGATCACTTCGAGCTCCTCGGCATTGAAGAATCAAAGCAAGTCACCTGCGCACAACTTCAACTATGGTTGAACGCGTACGACTGGTGTGCTGTGCACAAGCGAGCGATCCGACGCGACAACAACACATCGCCGATCTCTTAGGCCACGTTCTACAAAGCTTTTAAAGTCGAGTACCTTCCGTCAGCTGTTCGTCAAGCGAAGGAAAATGAGTTCATGAAGTTGAGGCAAGGGAACCGGACCGTAGAACAGTATGCCGCAGAATTCAATAAGTTGTCCAAATTTGCTGTTGTGTTTCTTCCTACAGAGGAGTGTCGTGTGCGACGGTTCAAAGTGGGTCTGCGATGCTCTATCGGTGCGTATGTCGGGGTCCCGGAGTACAAGACCACGGGCGAGCCTCTGAATTACGCGCTCCACCTTGAGAGCGAATACCCTTCTGTTGCTGCCGACGTTGTGCGCCACTCCAATCACAAACGTCCTAGCTATACGGAAGGCAACAATCACGCGTCAAAGCATCCAAACCATGGCGATTACCAGGGACATAACCTATCATCGCGATATGCCAAGTGCCTTTCCTTTGGGCATGATACGAGCAAGTACTTTGTCCTCGAAGGGGGATGCTTCTTTTGCGGATAGAAGGGTCACCAAAAGCGAGATTGCATGGCCCAAAGACCAAATCATCCCAACGCACCACCACAACAAAACTGTCAAGAGAATCGAGGACAGGCGTCCCGACCTCCTCAGCCCATTCAACCCAACAACCAAGACCGACGTCCAAATGCTCAAGGACGTGTCTTCGCCTGACTCGAGACAAGGGATTCGTTTCTGACACTGTTGTGATAGGTATATTGAGTTTCAATAATGTACCTACTCGTGTGTTATTTGATTCAGGCGCTTTGCATACTTTTATATCGATGGACTTTGCCGCCGAGCACAAATTTCCTATAATGTCGTTAGACCTCGATCTTAGCGTAAGTATGCCTTCGGGCGTGCCACTACTCACAAATTTAGCTTACGGGAGAGGAACCATATGTATTGGGGGTCAAAAGATTGATCTTGATGCGATAGTTCTAGATATGAAGGACTTCGACATCATACTGGGTATGAATTGGCTCGGTCCTCGTAACGCTACCATCGACTGCGCAGGAAAGGGGGTCACCTTTCACATACCTGGAGTGCCCAAATTCTGTTATTCGTGTGGTGAAGCATCGCTGACCTGCATGGTGATCTCCGTAATTTCTGCTCGGAAGGTGTTTCATTCCGGATGCGAAGGCTACTTGGCGTCCGTTCGTGACATGAGACAGGATAGTGCAAACGCGGGTCAGACCGACATTGTGGCAGAATTCCCAGACGTGTTCTCGGACGAGCTACCCGGTATGCCGCCCGATCGAGAAATAGAGTTCACTATCGATACATTTTCTGACACCCGGCCGATCTTGAAAGCTCCGTACAGAATGGCCCCTGCAGAATTGAAAGAACTAAAGGCACAACTACAGGAATTACTTGACAAAGGGTTCATCCGTCCGAGTGTCTCGCCGTGGGGTGCGTCTGTGCTATTTGTGAAGAAGAAGGATGGGTCGATGCGGCTCTGCATCGACTATCGGGAATTGAATAAGTCCACCGTCTGGAACAAATATCCCCTGCCCCGCATCAACGACTTGTTTGACTAGCTCCAAGGTGCAACGGTATTTTCGAAGATTAATCTGCGATCGGGTTATCACCAACTCAAAGTCAAGCCAGATGACGTGCCGAAGTCTGCCTTCCGCACTCGCTATGGCCACTACGAGTTCTTGGTAATGTCGTTCGGTCTGACAAATGCCCCTACCGTCTTCATGGATCTAATGAATCGGGTGTTTCGTCCGTTCATTGACAAATTCGTAGTAGTCTTCATCAACGACATCCTCATCTACTCGAAGGATCGAGCGCAACATGCAGAGCACCTGCGGACGGTACTCCAAACCCTTCGAGAGAATCAGTTGTATGCGAAGAGGAGCAAGTACGAATTCTGGCTGAACAGCGTCTCATTCCTTGGGCACATCATCTCCGTCGTGGGTACCGCAGTCAACCCGAAGAAAGTTAAGGCAGTTGCTGATTGGAAACGGCCCGTATCAGTTAGCGAAATTCGAAACTTCCTAGGCTTGGCGGGATACTACTGACGCTTCATGAAGGACTTCATGAATATCGCATCGCCGTTGACTCGCCTCACCCAAAAAGGAGTCACATTCGAGTGGTCAGACGACTGTGAAGCTTCCTTCCAGGAGCTCAAACAACGGCTCATTTTAGCCCTGATACTTGCTCTTCCTGAAGGGACTGAGGGATTTCAAATCTTCAATGATGCTTCTGGCCAGGACTTGGGGTGTGTGCTCATGCAGGGGATAAGGTGATATCTTTTGCTTTTCGGCAGTTGAAGCCGCACGAGAAGAACTACCCCACGTACGACCTAGAACTAGCGACAATTGTGTTCGCGTTGAAGCTGTGGCATCACTATCTCTATGGCGTGGCGTACAGGATTTATACGAACCACAAAAGTCTCAAGTATCTCTTCACCCAGAAAGAACTGAATTTGCGACAGAGGCGATGGCTCGAACTGATCAAAGACTATGACTTATCAATCGACTACACGCCGGAAGGGAAATGTTGTAGCGGATGTGCTGAGCCGGAAGTACTTAGCTTCGTTATGCATCAACGATCGACTGCTGCGTGACTTGGAAGGAATGGGCATTGAACTCCGAGTCATTTCAGAGACGTGAAACTGTCACAACTGCGACTGGAACCGAGCCTGTTGGACAGAATCAAGTCTGCTCAGAAGGACGACCCATACCTGGAGAAGATACGAAAGCTGATATCGACAGGAAAAGCATCCGACTTTGCAGAGAACGAGTCGGGAGTGTTGCGAGTGAAGGGTCGACTATACGTTCTGGATGACGCATAACTTAGAAAGGAGATAATGTCGGAGGCACATTATGCAAAATATTCTTTGCATCCTGGTAGCACCAAGATGTATAAGGACCTTCACATTGTCTTTTGGTGGCACGACATGAAGAGGGACGTAGCGCTCTTTGTGTCAAAGTGTATGGCCTATCAGTAAGTTAAAGCCGAGCACCAGCGACCGGGCGGGAAGATGCAGAACCTTGCCATTCCAGAGTGAAAATCAGATCATGTCACTATGGACTTTGTTGTTGGATTGTCGAGGATACCGCAGGGAAACGATGCCGTCTGGGTCATCATCGATCGACTAACCAAGTCAGCGCACTTCATAGCCATTAAAGTTACTTGGAGCGTCGACCGCCTTGCTCAGATATACCTTGATAAAATAGTTCGGCTGCACGGTGTCCCAGTATCTATCGTCTCAGATCGGGATGGACAGTTCGTGGCACGCTTCTGGAGTAGTCTTCATTCAGCGTTAGGGACCAAGTTGAAGTTTAGCTCAGCTTATCATCCTCAGACTGACGGCCAAACAGAGCGGGTGAACCAGATTCACGAGGACATGTTACGACTCTATGCGATCGACTTGAAGTTAAGCTGGGACGTCCATCTACCGTTGGCCAAGTTTGCATACGATAATAGCTATCAGTCCAGCATCCAAATGGCATCGTATGAAGCTTGGAATGAAGTCGGGAAACGGCGGATACTTGGCCCAGAGCTGGTGGAGCAGACCATGCAGAAGGTCAAGTTAATACGGGGGAGATTGAAGATAGCACAAAGCCGACAGAAGAGCTATGCCGACACGCACCGACGCCCCCTCGAGTTCTCGGAAGGCAACCATGTATTCTTGAAAGTAATGTCCATGCGTGGAGTTTTCAGGTTTGGTGCGAAAGGGAAGTTGAACCCAAGATTTGTTGGCCCGTTCAAAATATTGAAGCAAGTCACCCCGGTAGCTTACCAAATTGCCTTGCCATCTGTATTGTCGGAGGTATACGGCGTCTTTCATGTCTCACAATTGCAGAATTACGTCCACGATCCGAGCCATGTAGTAGATTTGGGTCAGCTGGATCTGAAGGCAGACTTGTTATATGTTGAAGAGCCTGTACAAATCTTGGAGCGCAAAGATAAACTTCTTCGCAACCGTGCTATTTCTCTCGTCCGCGTCCTCTGGAGAAGCCATTCGGTCGAGGAGTCGACGTGGGAGCATGAGTCAGAAATGAAGGAAACGTTTTCTTCATTGTTCTCGTAGAGGTAGGTTCTATTCTTAAATTTCGAGGACAAAACTTTTTCTTAGTTGGTTATGGTGTAGTGTCCCGTCCCTATATCGTGCCCCGTTCTCCGTCCATGAGGTGCGCGAGAAAGGAACACTGTCGCTATCGATTTGGTCGGGGCCGATAGGTCGGGATCGATTGAATCGATCGAACGAGAATGGTTGAATTAAGATCCATTCCACGTTAAGGAATGGCTTCTTCGGAACCAAGTCCCATATTCAGCGGATTGCGCCTCAAGGATTGACTCTGCGACTGAGTCGAGAGAGACCTCTCGTTGCTCTGTTTTTCACGCCGCTTGCGTTGGTTTTGGCTTTATTTTCTGAATGCATTTTCATGAATGTTTTCGATGGTTTTTATGGCTTGCATTTCGAACTCGCATTTCCTATCGAGCTTCTTGAATAATACAGTATTCTAGTCGGTTGCTTGTGCGATTTCGGATAATCGCGTAGGCGACGTCTAGCGCGACCAACAAGTTCTCTCGTCTGAAGTAAACTCAAGGTGAGTGGCTGACCTTAGGGATGGGCATACGGTTCTAGGACCAGCGGTTCCGACCCGGCCCGAACCGTAAAATGTCTAAACAAGCCGATTCCTAAATTTTAAAATTTAAACGGGGCGGGCCGGGGCGGGTCGTGTGACATTAACGGGTCGGGGCGGGTCCTATTTTCAAAATAAACGGGGCCCCGGTCCGACCCGTTTCTAGGAGTATATATTTTTTATATCAATTTTTAGCATTTTTTGTTATTATAGTCTATACATAATAGAATATCTTATTGTTTACTAAACAAATTCTAGAAGTTTGGGAAGACATTAGACTTGTTTTGTTCTTATAGACAATATAACATATGTAAATATTTACTATTATAGAATTTTTTTAAACTTATTTTGGACTCGTCTGGACCCGCGGGTCGACCCGTTTCGGACCCGTTTCAAATAGGTCGGGTCCGGTCCGGGTCCAATATTTTTTGGACCCGTCCCGTCCCGCCCCGCTAAGTAACGGGTCCGGTCCGGGTCCAATAAATTTGGGCCCGGCCCGACCCGTGCCCACCCCTAGCTGACCTTTCTCTTCTCGACCCCTTCTTAGGTCAACCAATAATATTTGTTGCGAATGAAAGGATAAATGCAAGGGCACGAACACGATAAAATGATCAAGTTTTCAAAGAAAATGTAGGCTATATCTTAATGACTAAAAATATGTCGTTGCACGGTCATGGACAACTTGTCGACAAGGCGATAGTTTCCTCGAGCGGCAACGCAGGGCCATGGGACCGTTTCGGCCTAGAAGGAAACAGGGTATAGTTGTGCTGGATGATAGCACGTATTAAGCGGGGACTTGCAAAGGGGCTCGCTACTTGCATTGAAAGGGCCCCGACTAACAAAGCTATAAGTCCAGGATGGCTTGTGATGCCAGTGACCAATCACACATAATATTGCACTTGGTATAAAAATGATGACAATTGACAGGAAAGAACATGGTAAGTCTCATAAGGCACGGCGCGGTCCGCCGTGGGTAAGTTCCAACGTATTTTACATTAAGCTTGTCATATGCTTGTTTGAAATTCATTAGGATGGTTAGAAACATTCACAAAATAAGTCATATAAACTCTTCAACCAAATGAGAGCTTGGAATTTAAATAGCCACGCACCAGTACAAAGTATAATGTACTGATCCTTGTTCTCCACGCAGGTACCCCGAACCACGAAGGGCGTGCCACTTAAAACTCAAGGCGACGTAAACCCTTTTGAAGCCTCGTCCCCATGTTGAAGGCTTGTTTCTGAAATCCTTTTGAAGACTCTGCACTCAGTACAAAAGAAGAAAATATGGCAACTCGACTTCCCTCGATAGCAGGTGGAAAGTGTAATTATTTTGCTTGTAAAAAGGATGTAATGTATGGAACGACTATCTCATCAACGTTCATTTTGTAAGTCGAGTCATGTTGTAGCCTGCGCAGCAATGATTGTAATGGAGTCAATGTAAATGAAGTTTCATTATCAATGAAAAGTTTACTTCTATTTCAAATGTGTCAATCAATTATCTCTGCGTACTCTAACTTGATGTTGTGTTTCGGATAACCTTATGAATATGTCTTGTACGATCGCAACATAGGTTCGAACGGCATCACGCCCGGGGGACGACTATCGATTCTACGAAAATTGGGGCATGACAGGAGGGAGGTGGAGGGGGGCACGGGGTGGGGCGGGGTGGGGATGGGCGGCATCCGGCGGTGGTATCTTGGAACGGAGGGTCGCGGGAAAGGAGAGGGCATTTTTGTCCAAAAAAATAGATCAAATGAGTTGACCGCTAACGAAGGACGGAAACTGTCAAAAGTGGGGGGGTGTCTTGCATTATGGAAATTGTGTGGGTGCACCTTGAATTTGGGTAAATCAAGTGGGGTGCGACTCAAAATTTCTCAATTTGTTTTGACTTTGTGTTTGGTTACTTTCATCCGAAAAGTAATTTTCTGGAAGAAAAAAAATTAGGATTCTGTTTGGTAATAAAATTTTAGAAAATAATTTGTCATATTTTTGTGTCATGTTCCATTCTTCGTGTTTCATGTGTCCACCAATCCTATACGTTTCGTCATTCCTCCTCTCGGACATCAACGTTCCTCCTCCGCTCTGCTCTGAGCAGCCTCGACGGGATGCCCGTCGCCCTGCTATCTCTCGATGTCTCCGTGTGCTCACCTCTCGCCGTCTCCCGGAGCCTAAAAAATGTATCTCAAAGACCCCACGGCCGAGGTCGGGTTCCCCAACACCGAGGGTGCAGTCCTCGGCTCCGATCCCTTTATCCGGTGGTCGACGAGGGCCATGTCCCAAAAGTACCCTAACCCTAAGTTGACGAGGACTCCAAGGTCGATGTTGTCGACGACGATGTCTACGGTGGTGAGTAGATGCCAGCGACGACGATGACGACGTCCACGGTGGAGCTTCGAGAGGGGGAGTTCCTCTTCGTCGACCTCATCCTCGATGAGCTCCTCGTCGTTGTCGGCGTTGGCGTCCACCTCGGAGTGGGTGGCCCAAAGATCTGAGATGGAGAGGGAAGGGGAAGATCTGAGATGGTGAGGCTGAGATGGAGAGGGAGAAAAGACCTGAGATGGAGAGGGAGAGGGAGAGGGAAGATGGAGAGGGAGATGGAAGAGCGGAGTCTTCCTCCGCCAGAGAGAAAGACAGAGAGAGAGAGAGAGAGAGAGAGAGAGAGAAAATGTGTTGGGAGTCTGGGACTCGGGGGTGGGGGTGGGGATGGGCCTCGCAGATTTGGCAAAAACAAGTTTTAGAAAAGAGCTTTCAGCTCTTTCTGGAAAGTAGAGTTTAAAGTCTGCTTTTGAAAATTGGTTTCTGAAATCAACTTTCCGAGTGTTACAATCCAAACACAATTTTTGTCAGCTTCAACATTATAACTCAAAAAGCTGAGTTATAAATTGGAACCAAACAGTCCCTAATTCTCTTCTTCTTAAGTAACGAATTCTTTTCTTTCTACTGAATCATTCTTCCAGGGCTCTGAAGTCAAACAAATTTAGTGGCAAGATTCCTCCTTCTATTGGTAAACTCTCAATGCTATACTGGCTAGACCTGGCAGACAATCGACCAGCGGGCCTCTCCCTGTCCCGACAAAAAACTCCCCAGCCCGATCCTCGGACAACCAAGTGAGATTACAAGATTATGTTCTCCTTTTGAGGCTTCTGTATCATATTTTTTTGAGAAATTTTGAGTCGCACCCCACTTGCTTTACCCAAATTCACGGTACACCCCACTGCTTTACCATAACGCAAGACACCCCCTACTTTTGACAATTTTCGTCCTTCGTTAACAGTCAACTCCTTTGACCCATTTTTTGGACGAAAATGTCCTATTCTTCTCCGCGACTCCCCTTCCAAGACCCCGCTG
The DNA here is from genome assembly GCA_029216955.1 of Iris pallida. Classification (NCBI taxonomy): domain Eukaryota; kingdom Viridiplantae; phylum Streptophyta; class Magnoliopsida; order Asparagales; family Iridaceae; genus Iris; species Iris pallida. Next base: position 28,132,704 of record JANAVB010006599.1, on the reverse strand, counting down.
CACGCATGCCCCCGCCGGCTGCCGCCCACCCCATCCCCGCCCCACCCCCGTGCCCCCCTCCACCCCCTGTGAGACTCGTCTCATAGTATCGATATTTATATACGAATACGTATTTAGTATTATATTTCGTATTTTTTTGGTTTTCGAAACACTTTAAAAAAATTCAAATTGTAGAGTTTCTTCTTGACCGGCATGCCGCGAGTATACTGGTGTATAACGACGACATACCGTCCGGATTAATATTCCACATTTTAGATATTTCGATTTCAAATATTTTCGTGAATAGTATTTTAGATATTTTGGTAAATAGTGTAGATGAACCCTTTTATCCATAGAATATTTGATTTTGTTTGGATGACCATGATTGACTTAGATCTTCACATGGATCACCATCTAACGGTCATGAATAATTTTCCTTCTATATATACCCTTCTACTTTCTCCCTTTTCCTTTTTTTACTCTTTCTTCCTTCCCCCCTTTACTTTTATTCATCACCACCAAGTGCATAGGAAAGCTTGGCCTTGAGGCCTAGAGTGTGGTTTCGTACCCCTCTTGGTGGTGGAGTAGAAGAATAGGCTTGGAGCTTTATTAGGCAAGTACATCTTGCCAAATCTTGAACAATATTTTGTTATCATTTTTGTTTGTTCTATTTTTTCCTTGCATGATTCTATGTCTCTTTATAGCTTAAATTATTTTAATTTTGATGGTTACATATTTGTAGATCTAAGTTTTAATTATTTTTTTGTTTTTCGTGGTTTTGATCCCTATAAGTTTGTTATTTTCGAAATCTAATGGTTCCAAGTTGTGAGAAATTTTGTTCTACCTAATTTTGGCTTTTGAACCGTTTGATTTCGACTTCGTATGAAAAAGTTATGCTATTTTTCGTGTTGATGGGTTCCCCACACCTTCGATGCTGCAGGAACGATGAACAGTGCCGTGCAGTCTGTGCGTCGTGCTTGCGCACAGCGTGCGCCGTGGGCAGTTTTGCCTACGTGTGCAGTATATTTTATGTGCAGTGCGTTTTGCACGCAGTGCGCAGTCTGTGCGTCGTGCTTGCGCGCAGCGTGCGCCGTAGGCAGTTCTGCCTGCACGTGCAGTGCGTTTTGTGCACTGTGCGCAGCCTGCGCGCAGTGGACAGTTTTTCTGTGTGCCGTGGGCAGTTCTCCTGTGCGTCGTGGGCAGTTTTTCCTGCGTACAGTGTGCCTCGCACAAATGACTATTTTTGTCCATTTTAGTTATTTTATGGCCAAAATCTTGAAAAACTCAAAACATAAAAGTTGTAGATCTTTGTCTTGGTTTCAAGAATCTTCATGTCTCACTTTAATTAGAGTTCATATGCAAATCACCCATGAACGATTGTACACCCTATATACACTTAACACTAGCTTATGTTCATGTGTTTTTCTATACTCACTAGGTATTGCTATGTCCTTCCAGATTTATTGTACCTTACAATCTATGCCATGTCCAAGATTTGCTTGATAGTGACCCGTCGTGGTGCACTCTTGTACATGTCTTTTCCTAGCTTGCTTGATAGTGGCCTGATGTGGTGCACCCTTGATTCCAGTACATGTCTAGCTCCTTGATAGTGGCTCGTCGTAGCGCATTCTTATCTTGATATTGTCATGTCTTGTTGTGGCTTATTGTAGTACACATTCTTGTTTGTCTTGTTTAGCCTCGCATGTCTCATGTCTGGGATGGATTCTGCGGAATGCCACACCCAGTATCCTAAATGAAAATATTAGGAATTATACAACTAGCTTGATTATCTAGATCATTGTGAGGTGAGATTTTTTCGGTTACCTGCACCCCTTGTTCCCGGTCTTATATATATATATATATATATATATATATATATATATATATATATATATATATATATATATATATATATATGGGATTTGAAGCTATCTGTCATGATGAGCACTCTTCCAGCACACCGTCGAGTGGAGTACCTCTTTACGACACATGTATCTTACTACAGTGTGTCTGCTATACTTGTTTTCTTTTTGGCTTAGATCAATCGGGTAGTCTGAAGGGCAGGTAACTGGATTGAATTTCTCAATTTTGCATATGTTAGTAATTAAGATTGTGACAACCCTAGTTAGCTAAAGTATCAAGCCGTACTCATTGCTTGGCCGTGGTTAATGGATTGAGTCAATTCTTGTCTAGTATAGTCTTGCTCCAGTTTATCTTATTTCAGTACTTAGCTTCCTGATTATTCTACATATCCACTTTCTATTTCCTTACATGTTTCTAGTTTTTTTTTGTATACACTATAGTACCGATTTATTATTCCAGTCTCGTTTACTACTTTATCTTAGAGATATTATGAATTGCATGCTGGTTTTACTTCATAGTTTGACTTCCTTTGTGGTACTTGCTATTGGGGTTCTGACCCCACTGGTTTTGCATTGACCAGATTTAGTTGAGGAGCCCGAGGATCTTTCAGACCTTCCACTCGATGGTGACCGCCCGGAGCACCAGGGAGCTTGAGTCGGTATTCTTTCTCTTACCCACTCTTTCATGTACATATTCTTTTGAGGCGTTTAGCCACCGAGTATGTGTTTAGCTCATGTTTTGGACTTGACTTTTTAGCCTACGGGCTTAGACATTATGGCATATTTCTAGACTGCAGTTAGAGTTGATCATGTATTACTCAGTCTTGCTAGTTTTTCATTTTGTATTACTAGCTTCATGATCATCTATATATTAAAGTTTAGGACGCTTTACTGTCTTATATACATGATGATCATATTCTTGTACTTTACTTCTTGTCTGAGACTGCGATATCTAGGATTATGTGACCTAAGATTGACTGTGGACTTGTAGCAGTGACCCCCATCAATACAGCATATACATTGTTTCGGAGTACTGGAGTACTTTGGTATACGTAGCTAGCCTGGTCCGTCCCTACTTGCCAGTATTCTGGTTCTGGGACGTGACATAGGTTTTAGTGGTGGCCCATGCAGGTCTGATTTATCAGATATATGGGGGTTGCTGGTAGTTATCTCTGTCACGACCCGATCCCAAATTGTTGGGTCGAATCGGATCATGCCCAGCCTGCACCGTTGTGAGACAGAGGCAGTAAGCTGTTTCTATTTGTAGGTAATCTCAACAACATCTATACATTTGTCACAACACGAATTTATGAATATTTAAAAAATTTATTCAACAAAGAGAAGTACAACTGGAAAGGAAAATACTGAAATAAATACTGAAACCAAAAGTCTATAATCTCCAACATAATAAAACTAGAAAATAAGGAAATAGCAACTAGCTAAACGGCTGGCTCTTCGGCCTCAGGATTCGCGTCCTCCAAGGGAGACTCTCGTAATACCACATGGTATAGCACAAGATCATAATAGCTATTGTACAATAGCTCAGCGTCATCAATATCACCTATTGGGGGGGATCCAGTCAGGAAAGGAGCAAGTACGAGTATGTACCTCATATTTCAAATAATAACGAAAAAGTGCAAGCTAAACAGTTGAAACAATATTTTCCAGCAATTTAACAATTCAATACTTGAAACAATGTGATTTGAATATGTAACGTCTATGACCGGCTTGGCTTGTACAATAACATCCTGGCGACGCGATACGGCTTATCCCCGTGTGTAAGAAGGGTAAGCTCGCACAATAACAATATACAATATGAGGGGTATTGGTCATAAATGCTATACTATTCTCCCAATATCTCCACAATCAATATCAATCAATATTTGAACCCTTGGAGAGGGTTTCGTGTAGCAATGTGGTTTAAACATGCAACTTGACAATTACTAATTAAAATATAAGATAGCATAATCATAACTTGCCTCTGTTTGTATGACTGGATCAGGATGTCGGCATTGGAGAGGAAGTCAACTACGTCCTCAAAATCCTACAGTTGAGAATCCTGACTTAGAAACATAGGCAACCATATCTAGGTGTGATAGTTGCAATTTCTAGAAACAAACCCTAGTCAAGTTTTGAGTTATCAATTAATCTACCGGAAACTGTCTAATATCGCGAGCTACGTTTGTTGTCATTTAATTGGATAAGCCTGTTACTGGTTTAATTGGAGAAGATAGCAACTACCGATTAATTGGCAAAACTTTGTATTTTAATAATATATAAAACTAAATTTCTTTAAATGGGAAAACATGAATTTAATAATTTATTAGTAGTCGTTATTTATTTTATTTAATGTGAGAAATTCTTATTAATTTTATACAAAAATAATTAATATCCAATTTAATTATGCGCCTAGCTACGCAAACAACAACCAGAAAATAAAATAGAAACCTAAGCTACACAACTACAGGGCCACAAAAAATAAAAGAAAAGCTGGACTTATGCCCTTACAACAATTTAATTAAATTAAATTAATAAGGCTGAGGCGAGCTCTGAGTGTCGTGAAACGGTCCAATCAGAAGGCCGAGGCCCTGCACCCAAGATACTAAAAGCCACTAACCAGTTCTAAAGTAGAATATAATTAAATTTATGAAAGATGGTGTAATGACCCTCTCCGCCCTAGCGGAACGTCGATTCAAACGGCAAGTGCAATGACTCAAACGAGCCGTCGACCCGAAGAGTTGGCATCGACCTGATGAAGAATCGATGCAAAGCTTACATTGGCCCATCAAGATGGATCCAGACTTAGACTTTCGAAGGCGCGCTCGGAGTATCGCTCGGCCGATGCGAACATCGCTAAGGTGGGTGGCTCCGATGAACCCGTCTTTGCTTAGCCTAGACACATAACAATACGGACACTAATGCTAGAATCGCTAGACGATAACACCGTGCATGCTAATAAATGACTCAACGCACCTAGCTAAGGAAATAATCCTATCTTGTATGCTTGTATAGAATATGGAAAGGAACTGGGAAAATGTGAACTCTCGTGCCGCGCTCCACGTTCGTGCTAAGGCACAAGCTACGTTCAAGTCCCTTATGCGTTCAACAATAAAACAATGAATGGTTTACAACAATAAAATAGGAAGACTATCAACATAGTCGTTCCGAGTAGAGTATAGCAACATTAAAAGACTATGGGACCGATGGATCGCCAAGGCGACTCCCGCACTGGGAGTTGCATAACGAATGAATGAATGAATGAATGAATATGTGAATGAATCAATGAACGAACGAACACATGAAAGATAAGAAAGAAAAGAATGGTTAGCGACAGGTGTGACGGGCACGTGCAACGGGGCTCGCTACCCGCGCTGCACGGACGCCAACCTGGTCGATAACGCATTATGGCTAAGGGTTAGCCTACGGCTCGGAGATAGCTGTTAAGTTAAAAATAACAAGACAATACGAAATGGTCGTGGACAAACGGTACGGGCGATGGAGGGGAATACCGTGGCCGTCATGAGGAAGGATTCTACGGCACGGGCGATGGGGGGAAAACCGTGGCCGGCCTAGACGGAATCAATACGTGGCTTACGGGCTGCCTGGGTGCGGGCTTGGCTTCCCAGGAGACGTAAGTGCAGGGTATTTTAAGAGACTTAACGGGGTGTGCCAGCCAACACCCTACGCTAAGTTGAGAAATACCAAGGGGAAAATGTCCAAAATGGCTTGTGATGCCAGTGACTCATGCATGCAGATTAAGCGGGCTATACTGGTGGCAATCCACGTGCAAGTCCTTGCATTGAAACAAGTAGTCTAAGTTAACTAAATAAAGTGCCTCCTGAACATGCTTGAAATATAACACTCTGAACATGCTTGAAATGTAACACTCTGAACATGCTTGAAATGTAACACACCAAGTTAATAAAGAGTAATTCATGCAAAATGAGTTAGAGAACGTGCCTACGACGTGCTAGGACCCGAGGCAGGGACACGCCCTTGATATTGAAATTTTACATGAGACACGCTAAGTTATTCCTTATGAATTGTTGACTAACTTGGTTTACATTGGACAGGAAAGGCCGGACGGTAAGTATGGGTAAGTCGTGCATGTATTTTTATGCGACACTTGAATTCGGCAATACGAGATAGGTTTGGAATATGCCATGAAACTGATCCTAAGACAAGATTAGAAAGACAATGAATGATAGAGATGCATAAAAGTAAATAGAACGTGTTTGGTAATGATAGCATTGTGGACGAGCTAGCCTCCCCACCAGTACATAACAATATACTGATAACCCCACAGTCTGCTTGCAGAATACAGGAGACATCATCGGGTACGGAGCTTCCCTCGAACGTGCTAAGGCGCAGAGCTATCTCTCGAGCCTTGGAGCGTTACGAGGAGCTGATACGCCATATACAGGACATAATGTATCGGAACATCGCCATGAATCATTCCATCTTGAAAGCCACTTGGCACGCCTTTTATGTTTCAGAGAGAGAGCTTGAGCGACTTGTAATATCGGCCTAGCACCGCTTGTAAACTTCTTGAATATCAATAAAGAGTTCGAATTCGCTTCTACTTGTGTTCATTTACTTTCTGCTGCAATGGGGACACTCTGTGCGACTCTGTGGCCTAGCTCAAATCGGCCGTTTCTGGACTTGGCCTTGCACGGGCGCAACCTAGGCCCGTACGGCATTACGCCTTAGCGAGGACGATCGCTCCTACGGGAGCGGGGCGTGACATATTGGTATCAGAGCGCGGCTTTACGTCCTTGGACTTCACGTCGATTTCTCAATTTTGAAAGCTCATCATTGGAAAAAGAAGTGTACGCTCTCTCTCATTGTGCCTTGGGATGTTCCATACAATAAGTCTAAATATTTTCAAAAGCTCGTACGGGTACTCGATTGGACGGGATCGATAGGCGAAGGCCTTTGTGCCACCATGACGAACTTGAGTTTGAAGGAAACCGATGCTAAGAGTTAGCAAATGCAGTGCGTGCTTGAATAAGCTTACGCTGACAATAGCAAACGAAGTACACGAGACCGGAGTATAGTTCGAACAGGATGATTATGCACGCAGCCTTTTGGCTAAGTTGTGCGGAGTATCGCGCACCTAGACCTTCCGATACAAACGAGATACGAGCGAGATCGGTTATCGCTCGAACGAGAATAAGTGAGCGTGCAAACTCGAATATAGTCCGCACGAGATAGCTATGCACACGGCCTTCTGGCTAAGTGGTGCCGTATGTCGCGTACCTCGACTTTTGGGTGCAATCGGGTTGAGGGCGATATCAAGTATCGCTCGATCGAAAACGGAGATACACTTTGAGTGTCTATCGATAGGAACGCTATCGAGTTAACGCTTAGGCATACCCGAAAGATTGGCTTGGATTTTGAGGATTAGTGCGAACGACTTAGTACGTCGAGGCGACGTGAGCGATTACGCTAGAGATTCATCGAACGAATCTGAAGGATGTCTTAGCGCATGACGCGAACGTGACTGAGGACTAGATCGTATGACTTGAATCCGAGTGGTGTATGTGATAGGTTCAGAGAAGAATAAGAATGAGTGTCGACGACTAGTCGAGTGGCTCGAACCATGAGTGGTGTATAGACGTCATAGAAATTGTTCGAGCGAGACTAAAGGATTTACGGATCGTACGAGTATGTCGGCAAGCGATGCAATCGCGCAAAGCCTTAGAACGTGTCATGCTTAGTTGGCTGTGACTTCAAAAGTCCCGAACGAGATGTCGCTGGACAACTTGTCAATGGGCAACGTGAGTTAGAAAATGGTTCGAAACGATGAATGAAAATGAATGGTCTTGATCGAGGAAACTTAGAGGATCGCGCGTACGATTTCGGATTGATTCAAATGAATTGTGACTTGAGTTTGAACAACGATCTTGAAACTAGCTTGAGGAATAGCAGTTGAACTTGATCTTGAATATTAAATGAAATTGTGGAATATCCAACTCGGACAACAGCATCAACGCACGACTCGAAATCGGTTGCAAAGGAAGATCGTCAGGTTACGCATATCGTCGATGGTATTGAGGCGTATCAAAGATCGATATGCGATAACTTGGGGGTACTCTGACTCGGTGAATGACAATCGTACAAATGTCATTGTTCCGTTGGATGCTATACTTGGGATGTTAAAAATGTGTCGAGGAAAAGATAGACTTGGCTCGAGGATTTTCTAGTTGAACGCATGACGGTCAGACTGTCGAATTGATTTGGCTTAGATAAAAATAAGAATGCTTGGATTTGCTTCGTTGACAACCTCAACGTTGACGTTCTTGTCTTATGTGAGCGCAACTCCAGTCTCGCACATGCGTCGCGCCGGATTAGGACGATCACTCCGCGTGAACGCTGATATGGTGATTCATACAGCGAGAGTGATTGAACTTGGATGGCGTGGCAATTTGATTGCTTCGACTTGTGGTTTGACTGAAAGTAAACTCGAGAATGAATTAGTGTGTTTGATGATTGAACTTGAGGATTGAGTAGGTCCAATCCGCGTATCGAGAATGAGTTAGTCTAAACTCAAACAAGAGTTACGCCCCGATGAGAATGATTATTCCGCGGGAGCGTTGCATGGTGATTCATGAACCACCGTGGATGATCGGACTCGTGTGAGATTGGGACGCAATATATTGTCGAGCTGGATGACCTCGTGATCGAATATATGAATTGGTTAGAATGGTTATGTGAAGTATGTCAATTGGGTGATTTGAATGGATTCGAATATGCGCAACGAATACATTGATGCGAATAGGTGATCATGCTCGATGTTTAGAAATCTGAGTGACGCGAGCTTGGGTAGAAAACCCTCCCGTACTACCGACTTTGGTTTGACCCTAGGATTGGGGTTAGTGTTAGCATTATTGTTGGGGAACTATGATTCCAATCCTGATATTGACTTAGCCTCAAAAAGAAATAGCCTAGCGGTTAGGCAAGACGCCCTGTTTCAATTGTTAGCAATCGAAAGATTGATCTTGAGGATTGGCATGGATGGATAGCATGAATCACGAATATAGGAAACCCTACTCACGAGACTCGGCTGACATGCATATATTTCAGGGACGCCGGAGTATGTGCACGATACGACTCGAGTGAGAATGATGAATTCTCTATCACGCGGTTTGGTGAATGCATGTATTTTGGGGACGCCTGGAATGCGTGTACGATCTAACCAAGTGACACATTGAATTCCAAATGAGACTTGAGGAATGGAAGAGTATCGAGAACTTGGAATCGTGTTAAAAGAAAGGAATGATACTAATACGAGCGTGGCTCGAAATCGAAGAAACGTGTGAGCGGAGTGTGCGTGAACGACACCAAGATTGACCCTAAACAAGCGAATGATATGGAATCGATATCGTGAAAGTAAAAGTTGGTATAACGAATTGGACCATTAATAGGAAGATATACTCGATGATAGTGCAAAACTTGGTCTTGAATCGGACAAAATTACTTAGACTTGGTCGACCCCGCTAGGAAGAGATCATACTAATTTTGTAGACACGAACGCTTGAGAAGCGAATCGGGTCATCTCAATGACCGAGATAAAAGGAAGTGAGTTTGCCTCAACCCACGATCCGCGTATTTGACGAATTACAACGTGCCTCATGCGACCATTTCAGTCCCATGACACGTCGAAATAGCAACCAAGTTGAAGAAACATCAACTCTAAAATGAATGAAAAGTTATTCAAAAAAAATTGACCAAAACGTATACAGACACGGGACTTGGAAAGGTATCGAGTATAGTTCGGTGCCATCGAACGGTAAAACCATTCAATAGGGATTGTCTAAGAAACACGACGACACGAGTTAAAGAATGGTAGGATAACCTGCACTCAGGAAGTCTCGAGGACGAGACTTATTTTGAGTGGTGTATTATGTAATGACCCACTCCGCCCTAGCGGAACGCCGATTCAAACGGCAAGTACAACGACTCAAACGAGCCGTCGACCCGAAGAGTTGGCATCGACCTGATGAAGAATCGATGCAAAGCTTACATTGGCCCGTCAAGATGGATCCAGACTTCAACTTTCGAAGGCGCGCTCGGAGTATCGCTCGGCCGATGCGAGCATCGCTAAGGTGGGTGGCTCCGATGAACCCGTCTTTGCTTAGCCTAGACACATAATAATACGGACACTAATGCTAGAATCGCTAGACGATAACACCGTGCATGCTAATAAATGACTCAATGAACCTAGCTAAGGGAATAATCCCATCTTGTATGCTTGTATAGAATATGGAAAGAAACTTGGAAAATGTGAACTCTCGCGCCGCGCACCACGCTCGTGCTAAGGCACAAGCTACGTTCAAGTCCCTTATGCGTTCAACAATAAAATAATGAATGGTTTACAACGATGAAATTGGAAGACTATCAACATAGTCGTTCCGAGTAGAGTATAGCAACATTGAAAGACTATGGGACCGATGGGTCGCCAAGGTGACTCCCGCACTGGGAGTTACGTAACGAATGAATGAATGAATCAACGAATGAATGAATGAATGAATGAATGAATGAATACGTGAATGAATCAATGAACGAACGAACACTTGAAAGATAAGAAAGGAAAGAATGGTTAGCGACAGGTGTGACGGGCACGTGCAACGGGGCTCGCTACCCGTGCTGCACGGACGCCAACCTGGTCGATAACGCATTATGGCTAAGGGTTAGCCTACTGCTCGGAGATAGCCGTTAAGTTAAAAATAACAAGACAATACGAAATGGTCGTGGACAAACGGCACGGGCGATGGGGGAGAATACCGTGGCCGTCATGAGGAAGGATTCTGCGGCACGGGCGATGGGGGGAAAAATCGTGGCCGGCCTAGGCAGAATCAAAACGGGGCTTATGGGCTGCCTGGGTGCGGGTTTGGCTTCCCAAGAAACGTAAGTGCAGGGTATTTCAAGAGACTTAACGGGGTATGCCAGCCAACTTCCTACGCTAAGTTGAGAAATACCAAGGAAAAAATGTCCAAAATGGCTTGTGATGCCAGCGACCCATGCATGTAGATTAAGCGGGCTATGCTGGTGGCAATCCACGTACAAGTCCTTGCATTAAAACGAGTAGTCTAAGTTAACTAAATGAAGTGCCTCCTGAACATGCTTGAAATGTAACACTCTGAACATGCTTGAAATGTAACACTCTGAACATGCTTGAAATGTAACACACCAAGTGAATAAAGAGTAATTTATGCAAAATGAGTTAGAGAACGTGCCTACGACGTACTAGGACCCAAGGTAGGGACACGCCCTTGATATTGAAAGTTTACATGAGAAACGCTAAGTTATTCCTTATGAATTGTTGACTAACTTGGTTTACATTGGACAGGGAAGGCCGGACGGTAAGTATGGGTAAGTTGTGCATGTATTTTCATGCGACACTTAAATTCGGCAACACGAGATAGGTTTGGAATATGCCATAAAACTGATCCTAAGACATGATTAGAAAGACAATGAATGATAGAGATGCACAAAAGTAAATAGAACGTGTTTGGTAATGATAGCATTGTGGACGAGCTAGCCTCCCCACCAGTACATAACAATGTACTGATAACTCCACAGTCTGCTTGCAGGATGCAGGAGACATCATCGGGTGCGGAGCTTCCCTCGAACGTGCTAAGGCGCGGAGCTATCTCTCGAGCCTTGGAGCGTTACAAGGAGCTGATGCGCCATATACATAACATAATGTATCGGAACATCACCATGAATCATTCCATCTTGTAAGCCACTTAGCACGTCTTTTATGTTGTTCTACCATTACCAACCATTAAATCTATATTTTAACTTGATTTTTATCATCATTTGCCATTTACCCTGATTTCTGAAACATAGTTCAAATTCCTGAATTTTCCCAATTCTTAAAACGAATTTTGACAGTTTAATTAACTTAATTAGATGCTATTAATGAATGTTTAAGACCCTATTACAGTAGGCCTATAGGTATTCTAACTGTAGGATTGAATTTGGCATAAATTGGTTATGTATTGCATTCATAATTGGGTTTGATACTAGGGACTGATTTTGGACTGTGGTTTGATATTTCCTTTTCCTGTTAAAACTGAATTTGAAATTTATGACTGAGTACACACACAGGTTATCATGCCATGTCTCTCATGACACACACACACATACTCTCATGTTTTCATTCACTAACACTCAACCCTATCATGTATCACACGCACACACCCTCAAGCCTAATGCACACACATGACACATGAGCATATGTGTCCTCCCTTTTCTCTACACATATGTATATATATGTGTTGAGATATATATATAGGTATCATATATAATATGTCAATGTGTGTGCCTACTATTATATATATATTGACATATATGAATGCGTGATATATTATAGGTAACCTATAAGCTAATGTGTATTCTAAGTTATATTATATATATATATCAATATGTGTATCCTATATTAGAGTGTATTATATATTAGATATATTTTGACATTGTGGAGATGTGTTTATGGTTTGGTTCATAGGCATGGTATAGCCTATGGCCTATGAGTGTCTGTCTGTCTAGTGAATCTAGATTGGTCTTGTGTAGCCTTGTTAGACCTAGAATAGACTAGTTAGACTATTGTAGACTAGTTTGACTTAGGTGTGACTTGGTTGACCTAGTTTGACTTCTAGGGTTGACCAGAGTTGACCAAGAGTTGACTTTGGCCTAGATTGACCTAAATTCATTTAGAATGCATTAAATTGCATCTTGTTATCATTTTAGATTTGTTGTGACTTGTGGTGTTCTGATTAGGAGCCAGACACCTCTCTTCGGACAGTACATTTCATCCGGACATTCAGATACAGGCGAGTACATTCTCTGATCATTTCATATCCTGTTTAGAATTATTTTTCTGCATTAAATTACTTTACTTGATATTGTCACGTTGGTCACACGGATTAGTACTATACGGATCCCTTCTTGAGATGTTATCCCTTCAGGGAGCATCGGGTACTCTATGTTCTGTGTGTTTCACTTACATGGCGTATCACTATGCTTCTTTGGTTCTTTGATCACTTGTGACATATACTCTTATGATCACAGAGTCTTCTTTGAATCCTTATCCCATTTATTAGGTTTCCCAGAATCCCCATTTATGGGACTACTATGTACCACCCTTCGGGGGCTGTTACATGGAATCATAACATAACCTGGTTGGATCCTTGTGTATTAATTGGGGGTACGGGGGAGTATAAATAGCCATGTGAAAAATTCCAAAGTAGAATAGCCATGTACGCCTCTTTAGTATAGCCATGTACAAATCAAGCCGTTCACATGTCGACTTTGTACTCTAAATCACTAGTCACTGGTAGCTCTTTACTTATAGTAGATATTTCTATTACAGTTCTCTCTCTCTCTGTTTACATACTGTATTTCTTCAGTATCTATATCTTACTTTACTGCATGATTATATTTTCTAACCTGCTATGAACTGTTGTGTGCTCGCTCCTGTCCTGACTGGACCTGTTGAAAATATTACAGAGGACGAGGAGGAGGCCTGTGAGGATACCTTCTACGGGACAGCTCTAGCTGACGGCTTTACCCTACAGCCTAGACTAGTTTAGTTAGGCTTATCTTTCTTATGTTGTCTTGAGACTAGTAGTTAGACTTTATTTCTGTCTTTGAGATTTGGGTTGTATATATTCTTTTATATTCAGTAGCTGAGACCTTGTACTCTGGATATCTGCTGAGATGTTATCTTAGACTATTTTATCATCTGTATTTTCTTGAGTTCTATATCATATCGTGCTTCTTCTTTCCTAGTTGTGATTGAGTTTACTTCTATCATGTCACCCCCATTCGGGGAGTATAAACTACTTAGTATATTATTGTTAGATGTCGTGACCTAGGACAGCGTTCTACCGCCAACACTGCGGCGTATGCTGGACGTTGTTACGTTCTCGTACCCTCACAGTGGGTGCGGGTCGTGACAAAACCAGCTGGGTCAAACCCCAGAAAGAAAAAGTACCACAAGGAGGCCACAAAATAAGAACAAAAGCCAGCATATCAGAACATAAGGAATAGAAGAAAAGTACAAGTAATAAAGAGTACAACAGGTCAATAAACGACTAGGGACGTGGAACCATTCCGGGAGCCAGGTTACAATCCGTAAACCAAACAAGGACCGGGGTGGTAATCCTTCGCCTGAATAGCACTTTGTCTCTACCCATTTATTGTTAAGATAAGTAAAACAATCATGTTCAGGAGTACCAGGTACTGGGACTAGACGAGACTTAGACTGGGCTGGACACCATCCATTCACAAGCGGCCAAGCAAAACTACGGCTTACTACTTTAACTAACTAGGGTTATCACAAGCCTAATTACTAATACGATGCAATTGAGAAATTCCCAGTCCCAAGCCCTGCAGACTATCCAGTTATTCTTTCGCGAGTTGAGAGTATGGTTGGGTACATCGCCCAGGAGACGATATACCCTTAGGTGACTTAGAGGGTGCAACACATGACATTGTGCTGGAAATGTGCCCTACTCGTCGACAGGCTACAAGTCCATTTAAAGTGCCCAGATAACGAGATCGCCTGTGACTGGAAATTCTCCATGAACTATAGTTTGATCTAGTAATTAGCCTAATCCATATTCAGTGCGAATTCCTGACCGTGGTAACCAGGGAGTCACGTCCTAGACATGATGCAAGACAAGACAAGTGGATTGCACAAGGCAGCAAGAATGAACACCCACGGTGTCAGAGTTGGTTATACGAGTAAAGTTAGCCATCGTAACAGCATCAAGTCAAGTCAAGTTACAAGTTACATATTACAAGTTACAAGTCAGGAGTGCGTCGCCACGGGCCACTATCGAGTTATCCAGTTGCAAGGATAAATCATGGGTCACAGGTCACAAGTTAAGAGCGCACCCCATCGGGTTACTATCAAGAAGATCAGAAAGCACTAGGATCATAAATCACAAAATTCACGAAAACCGTACTAGTCATAAGCAAAATACCGAAAAACCGTGCCAGGTCGTGTTGGGTCAAGACAGTCGTATTGTATGGAACAAGATCTTAAAACTCCAATCCACAAAAGAGAAGCCAAGTCCAAAAAATAAAACCAAACCATCATGGGCAAGTGGGTTGCGCTGGGGATCAGATTGCACTGGAGAAATGGATTGCGCAGGGGAATGAACTGCGCTAATGTTGGGTTGCGCTAGGGTCAGCTTGCGCTGGAAGCGAGCTGCACAGGATATGAGCTGCGCTGGAGTGAGCTGCGCAGGGAGTGAGCTGCGTCGGAATGAACTGCGCCGAAATTGGGTTGCGCTGGAGCGAGCTGCGCAGGGAGTGAGCTGCGCCGGAATGAACTGCGCAGCAGTCAAGTGCGCCAATGGAAGGAATGCGCTGGAGCTAAGGAGCGCCAGCGCGGGTCAGCACAGTGCAATGCGCTGGCCGAGGAGTAAGCACAGTTCGACCTTGCGCTAAAGAGCGCAGGCCGAGGATCATCTTCTCCACCAAGCCGAGAGGAAGACCCCAAGAATTCTAAAATTCCAATCTTCATATCTTAGCCAAAACAAACCAAATTTGGATTTTCAAAGTTCTAACTTGTGTAAAATTGAATTCTCTTCCACATGGAAGCCTCAAAACAAAGAAAAATCTAAGTTTAATAGATCAAAACCAAGGAATTCCGAAAATGGTTAAAACTTAGATCTAGAAAAATGGAAGCTCCAAATCACAAAATGCCAAGTTCTAATGTTGTTCACCATAGCCTAATCTAGCTAATGGACAAATAAAATGGGGTGCTTATTTGGTGGCAAGGTGCACTTGCCTATGGTGTTGGTGGAGGAAGGAAGAAGAATATGAAGAAATTAATGGAAGTTATGAGGAGAGAGAAAGTTAGGTGGGGTTTTAATGAGGGAGGGTATGTTGTGTTGAGGGTGGAGGTTAGCTAAGTGTGGTCCAATGCATACTAAACCAAAACCAAACCAATTCCTTTTCTACAAAATAAAACAACGCCAGGTCCAAAACACATTTTACGAGAAAACCAAAAAATTCGCAAGTCAAGCCAAATTACAATTACAGGCCAAAATCCGAGAAAATAAAATACAGGTCCGAAATACATATAGGCCTAACCAAAATACGTATTCCGAAATACGGGCATTACATCTCTACCCACCTTAAAAGAATTTCGTCCTCGGAATTTAAATCAAGATGCTTATAGATGTAAGAGCCAGCTATACTATCCACAAATAAGCTACACTAAGCAAACAATCAAACATGCAAACAAGGGATGGAAAGCATAAGGCATAAGGAAGATATTATACCTTACGAGTCAAACAAGTCAGGATATCGCGATCGGATTTCGTCCTTACGCTCCCACGTTGACTCACCTAGAGAGTGATGACCCCAAGCAACATGGACTAAGCTAATAGTCTTGTTCTTGAGTATCTTTTCTCTCCAGTCCAATATAGACACGGGCCTCTCCTCATACGAAAGGTTGGTACCAACAACCAATTCCGAATGGTCTAGGATATGGCTCGGGTCCGAGATGTACCGTCGTAATTGGGACACATAGAATACACCATGCACCTCTCTTAGCGACGACGGAAGAGCGAGACGATAGGATACATCTCCTACTCGCTCCAGGATATCGAACGGCCCTATATACCTAGGACTAAGCTTTCCCCGTACGCCAAAGCGAATGACGCCGTGGTTAGGCGAGATCCTAAGAAATACATGGTCGCCGATAGCAAACTCTAAGGGACGTCGATGAGCATCGGCCCAATGCTGCTGGCGATCTTGGGCCACTCGAAGGCGATCTCTGATCCTTCTGACCACTTCAACTGTCTGGGCAATCATTTCTGGACCAAGTGTCTGCCTCTCTCCAACATCATCCCAGGCTAACGGGGATCTGCACTTCTTACCATACAGTGCCTCGAACGGGGCCATCTGAATACTGGCCTAAAAACTATTGTTGTACGAGAATTCTACCAGGTGCAGGTGATCCTCCCATGAACCACCGAAGTCAAGGGTACAAGATCTCAACATATCTTCAAGAGTCTGGATTGTGCTTTCCGACTGACCATCTGTCTGCGGATGATAAGCTGAGCTAAACTGAAGGTGAGTTCCCAAACTCTCTTGCAAGCTGTGCCAAAAGTGTGACGTAAACCTTGAATCTCGGTCTGAAGTGATACTGACGGGCACGCCGTGAAGCCTGACAATCTGCCTGAGGTACATTTCTGCTAGCTCAGCCGTAGACTGTCCGACTCTGAATGGGAGAAAATGAGCCACCTTCGTGAGCCTGGCAACTATAACCCAAATAGCATCTTGACCAGTTGGGGATCTAGGCAATCCAGTCACAAAATCCATGGTCACATGCTCCCACTTCTATTCTGGAATCGGCAAGGGCTGAAGAAGTCCAACGGGCCTCTGATGTTCAGCTTTAACCTGTTGGCAAACCAAACACCGAGAGACAAATCGGGCTATCTCCCTCTTCATGCCATTCCACCAAAAGTGCTGACGGATATCACGGTACATCTTCGTGCCACCAGGATGAATACAAGCATGTGATCAGGTCAAGATTCTCAGGGATTTGAAGATACGAGCAGAGATCAAGGACGAATACTGATTGAGACATCTAACCGGTAATCCCTCACATATCATGATTTACAAGACCTGTATGGGCCACCACTTAAACTATGTGATGCCCCAGAACCAGAATACTGGAGAGCGGGGGCGTACATAGCCAGCTACGTATATTGCAATGGAATCCACCTTGCTATACGGTCACGGCTGTCTAGATATATGAGGGTTTAACTACAAGCCAACAGTCTCCTATGGTCATGAACAAGCCTATTGTCTCAATCTCAAGCAAGCAATAATAGTTACAAGATGTCAGACCACCAAATATACAATAAAAGGCGTCCCAAATATTACATATTCAGCTGATCATGAAGCTAGTCGTACAAAATGTCAAGACTAGCAAGAGTTCAGTCATACATGATCAACCCTAGGATTAGTTAATCATGTTACAGCCCGTAGGCAGACAGTAAGTAAATGTGCATCGAGCTAACAGGTGCTCGTCGGCTAAACGCCTCAAAAGAATAATTTTACAATGTAGTGAGCGAAATAAAATAGAAAATCCACTCGTAGCCCGGGTTCCTTCTAGTCGCCACCATCGGACTAGAAGTTCGGTAGATCCTCGGGTGCTGCTCCGAAATCTGGCCACACAAAACCAGCTAGGTCAAACCCCAGAAAGAGCAAGTGCCACAAGGAGGCCACGAAATAAGAACAAAAGCCAGCATATCAGAACATAAGGAATAGAAGAAAAGTACAAATAATAAAGAGTACAACAGGTCAATAAACGACTAGGGACGTGGAACCATTCTGGGAGCCAGGTTACAACCCGTAAACCAAATAAGGACCGGGGTGGTAACCCTTCGCCTGAATAGCACTTTGTCTCTACCCATTTATTGTTAAGATAAGTAAAACAATCATGTTCAGGAGTACCAGGTACTGGGACTAGACGAGACTTAGACAGGGCTGGACACCATCCATTCAGAAGCGGCCAAGCAAAACTACGGCTTACTACTTTAACTAACTAGGGTTATCACAAGCCTAATTACTAACAAGATGCAATTGAGAAATTCTCAGTCCTAAGCCCTACAGACTATCCAGTTATCCTTCCGTGAGTTGAGAGTATGGTTGGGTACATCGCCCAGGAGACGATATACCCTTAGGTGACTTAGAGGGTGCAACACATGACAGTGTGCTGGAAATGTGCCCTACTCGTCGGCAGGCTACAAGTCTATTTAAAGCGCCCAGATAACGAGATCGCCTGTGACTGAAAATTCTCTATGAACTATAGTTTGATCTAGTAATTAGCCTAATCCATATTCAGTGTGAATCCCTGACCGTGGTAACCAGGGAGTCACGTCCTAGACATGATGCAAGACAAGACAAGTAGATTGCACAAGGCAACAAGAATGAACACCCACGACGTCAGAGTTGGTTATACGAGTAAAGTTAGCCATCGTAACAGCATCAAGTCAAGTTATAAGTTACAGGTTACAAGTTACAAGTCAGGAGTGTGCCGCCACGGGCCACTATTGAGTTATCCAGTTGCAAGGATAAATTACGGATCACAGGTCACAAGTTAAGAGTGCACCCCATCGGGTCACTATCAAGAAGATCAAAAAGTACTAGGATCATAAATCACAAAATTCACGAAAACCGTACTAGTCATAAGCAAAACACCGAAAAACCGTGCCAGGTCGTGTTGGGTCAAGACAGTCGTGTTGGGTGGAACAAGATCTCAAAACTCCAATCCACAAAAGAGAAGCCAAGTCCAAGAAATAAAACCAAACCATCATGGGCAAGTGGGTTGCGCTGGGGATCAGATTGCGCTGGAGGAATGGACTGCGTAGGGGAATGAACTGCGTTGAGGTTGGGTTGCGCTAGGGTCAGCTTGCGCTAGGAGCGAGCTGCGCAGGATATGAGCTGCGCTAGAGCGAGCTGCGCAGGGAGTGAGCTACGCCGGAATGAATTGTGCCGGAATTGGGTTGCGCTAGAGCGAGCTGCGCATGGATTGAGCTGCGTCAGAATGAACTGCGCAGCAGTCAAGTGCGCCAATGGAAGGAAGGTGCTGGAGCTAAGGAGCGCCAGCACGGGTCAGCCCAGCGCAATGCGCTGGCCGAGGAGTGAGCGCAGTCCGGCCTTGCGCTAAAGAGCGCAGGCCGAGGATCATCTTCTCCACCAAGCCGAGAGGAAGACCCCAAGAATTCCAAAATTCGAATCTTCATATCTTAGCCAGAACAAAACCAAATTTGGATTTTCAAAGTTTTAACTTGTGTAAAATTGAATTCTCTTCCACATGGAAGCCTCAAAACAAGGAAAAATCTAAGTTTAATAGATCAAAACCAAGGAATTCCAAAAATGGTTAAAACTTAGATCTAGAAAAATGGAAGCTCCAAATCACAAAATGCCAAAGTTCTAATGTTGTTCACCATGGCCTAATCTAGCTAATGGACAAATAAAATTGGGTGCTTATTTGGTGGCAAGGTGCACTTGCCTATGGTGTTGGTGGAGGAAGGAAGAAGAAGATGAAGAAATTAATGAAAGTTATGAGGAGAGAGAAAGTTAGATGGGGTTTTAGTGAGGGAGGGTATGTTGTGTTGAGGGTGGAGGTTAGCTAAGTGTGGTCCAATGCATACTAAACCAAACCAAACCAATTTCTTTTCCACAAAATAAAACCACGCCAGGTCCAAAACCCATTTTACGAGAAAACCAAAAAATCTGCAAGTCAAGCCAAATTACAATTACAGGCCAAAATTCGAGAAAATAAAATACAGGTCCGAAATACATATAGGCCTAACCAAAATACGTATTCTGAAATACGGGCATTACACATATGGTCATCCATAAGATGTATATCAACTATTTAATATATAAAGCTAACCACAACTATCTACAGCTTCCAAAATATGTAACTAAATAATAATAATAATAATAATAATAATAATAATAATAAATAAATAAATGAATAAATAAATAAATAAATAAATATAAATATATATATATGCAACGTACTAAGGTTGAAACAGGAAAGAGATTGAGCCAATAGACATTGATATGGTCCTAATAAGTTCTAGGAAAAATCAAGTACAATTTTATAGAAAATCTATCATTTCTGGCTGTGATAAGAGATTTCTGAAAATGGAAAGCAGCTAGAAATACAAATCCTCCAATCGAACAATAGTCAGAATAATTTGATGGTGCAAAAAAGATAACCATATTATGGATATAGTCTTAATAATATTCGAAAATCCAAATATATCCGAAGTCACTTTGTCTCAAATTTATGCCTCGCCAGAGTGCACCTGACTGCAGCAAAATTGTGGCTCCATAACTTGAATAGTAATAGGTTTTCGAGTAGTCTATCAACTTTATCCATTTCCTGGTTGATCAACAACATAGAAGAAAATTTTGATGTATTTAGGACGTAGTCTCAATAATATCCAAAAACCTATCAACACCTGAATCACTTCAACTTAGAGTCTATACCCCGCCAGTGCGCAACTGGCTGCAGTATACTGGCAGTTTCTATAATTCAAATAGATGGTTGCGACGCATATGTGCGAAGTCATATTAGGTCACTGAATATTTTCGTAACTTTGTCCATGGGAATTTCAAAGGGATAATTCAACAATTCAAAAAGTTTTTCAATGACTAAAGGAAATTCAATATGAGGATGGAATCAATTCTCTGACCGTTCGTGCTTCATGATACTCAAGCATTGAGTTTAAAAGCTTTCTAGGCCTTGAATTGATCAAGAAGTTGCCTAGGGAGAGTAAGGTTTCGAGTTGAGTGGAGGAAATCAACAAATAAAAATATTTTCGGTACTTGGAATAACTTAGGAAATATCAATCCATATTGGAATTATTTTTCAAAAAATAGTTCCCTTGGGAGATATGTGAACTAGCTAAGTTGAACCAATTCTTTGGTAACAATTAACCTTAGGGCTTTATGGTTCCAAAAGAATTCGGTTCAAAATTGGTTCTGAGAAAGTCAATTGGAAATAAGGTCAAGAGAAATGGTTGGATACACTAGTCGTAGAAATACTTTGGGTAGATAAGAGTTTATTAGGTTTGCTATAGAAGAATTTGAAACACTAAATAGCGAATGGATCTAGATTTCAAATAAAGATAGAGGAGTAAGATTTGATCAACAAATAGAGAAGTTGGAAATAAGTTTGCTAAAGAAGGAGATTGAAAAAAGAGAGTCTAATCTTAATCCAAAAACGGCGAAAGAGTATGGATCATAAAGTATGCTAGAATCTGATAAAGATATGAAAGAAAATAATCCCGAAAGCCACGGGACACTAAAATATACCAAAAATCTAGAAAATAAAATAGGCAGTAAAACATACCATCATACAATCGGCCTAATCTAGATAAGGTTTAGGTACAAACGTAAGCAAGGTAACCTATAAAACTATAAGCAAGCTAAAATAAATATTTTAAAATAAATAATTTTGGCCCTATATTGTAACATGGTGAATATAGTAGACTCTCTGTTCACCATGTATATTATATATATATATATATATATATATATATATATATATATATATATATATATATATATATATATATATATATATATATATATATATATAAAGAACACCTCAGTATTTATTATTTCAACAACCTCTACTTAAGTCACAAAGTTGACTGATCCTTATTTGCATCCTTGACTATTCCATAAATGTTTTTTGATTCCCAAGTATCCATAACTTTTCATCCTTACATCTCGTAATTCATTTCTTCGATAAGTCTTTTGTCTTATCGTTGTAATTTGTTTAGGTCAAAATTTACTCCTTATGTCATTATCACTTCCAATTGTTATCAGTACCAACTAATATCTAGGTACTCCAAAATTCTATTCTTCCAATTCTTAATCACCAATATATTCTTGATAAATACCGCCTTACATACATTCTCATTAAGATTACAATTTTCAGAAATTGTATCGTAGGGGAGACATGACTTTTGGAAAGATATTGGCCAGAAAAAAGTGTAATCAAGGGTAATATGTTATGCTTCGGTAGGGTATCATCTAGTGCTAATCAATAATTCTAGGTATCATTAGCTCTTCTAGTCCTGGTCTGGTTCGAGCAGCCTCCCGCTGTCACGCCCCGCTCCTGTAGGAGCGATCGTCCTCGCTAAGACGTGATGCCGCACGAGCCTAGATTGCGCTCATGCAAGGCTGTTTCATAACGGCCGATTACATCGACGACGACAGGATCGTCGCACAGAAGTTCCAAGCAGAAACATTGAAAATACAGCAAAAATTTAAAGACAAAATACAAGTTATTCAAAAAAACTCTTTATTGATATTGAACAATAAAATTATAATAGGCGTAAGGCCATGATTACAAGTCTCTCGTGCTCACTTTTCTTTTATTTTACAAGTCACTCTGCTCTCTCTCATCTCTCGATACAATACTTGAGCCAACAGAAGCTTCGGAAGGCGATGTCCATATATTATGTCATGTATAAGTCTTGAGTCCACGCAGCCGCACGCTTCGACTTGCCAAGGAACTCCGTGCCTCGACGCATCCAAGCGAGCTCTGCGCCACGAGCTTCTACATGTGCCTGCACATGAAGACTGTATGGGTGTCAGTACTCAACTGTACTGGTAGAGTGAGCTTCTCGCCCACCCATACAAAACCAACACGTTTGATTTACTTTGTACAACATAGTCCATTCTTATCAATTGTCTTTCTAGTCTTGTCTTAGGATCGGTTTTTATGACCGACGCCTTGGCATACTTGTGTCTGAGGACCATCCCGTGCTTGCAACAACAATGTTAACTCATACCTTGCCTCTAAACCCTTCTTGTGCCAACAACGTTAACCTATCAAGTCATATTTGCCTTACGGCCATAATCAGGGACGCAACTACACGATAGACTCTATTTTCGTGTGATCATGCTATCGTACCGATAACATCCTTATCCTTGCCTCAAGACCTTCTCGTTTGCTTGCAATGTCAACACACCGACTCATACTTGTCTTTCGTGCCAAACTCTGGGACGTAACGACTCGGTCATGTAATAAACTCGATTCGTGCTTCAATATCTCCGAGGTAGTGTCTCCTCGCTTAGTCTTGCCTATACTTTAGTTTTGACAATACGGTCGTGCCTCACATTTTGAGGTCGTGCCCATCAACTCAACGTAACTTCACATTACTTGCCCTACGGCCCTTTTCGACTTAACTCGTAACAGCTCAAGTCTAACTCATGCAACTCTATGCCAACGACTTAACACTCAATGCCACATCTCGTGCTGAAGCACGTCGCCTTCGTTGTAGCCAAATCTTAGGCCCAGACATTGTGTTCTCTAACTGCATACATATTCAACTCAACTCAGTCCAAAGGCACACACGTGGATTGCCGCCCATGCCGACACATCTACATGAATGGTCACTGGAATTAACTAGTCATCGTGGATATAGCATGGCATTCGAGACCCTTGCACCGCAGGTAGCGATCCCTGATGCAAGTCTCCGAACTACCGGTTGCCTATTATCCAGCTCGGCTATAACCTGTTTCTTCCTAGGCTGAATCGGACCCGTGGCCCCGGGTTGCCGCTCGAAGAAACCATCGCCTTTGTCGACAAGTTGTCCATGACCACGCTGTTTGCCATTAAAATTGTTTGATTGAAAACTTTAACACAAACAGAACAGTGTTACAATATAGGACTTAGATGTAGTCCTAGGAGTACACTTTTGTTTAAGCTGGGTCCTTAGTGCCAATGGAGCGAGTGGTAATGCATTGACTCCGTTGACGGGCTGACGACGATTATCGGTTCTCTGAAGGTGTAGATTGCTCTGGGTGCTGGAGCTTGCCGAAAGGAGGAAGACGTTGAGTGTCTGTCTCTGTCTCTCTGGTGATTCTCTGTAGATTATGTACGTTATCCCTCTGTGTAGGTCCGTCTGGAAGAAGGAAATGATCCCTCTATTTATAGCTGGGCAGGTTGACTGCTCATGCGCACATATGTAGGATGCGCCGGTACGTGGGAACGCCACGTGGAGATTGCTGATTGAGGCGCATGGATGATGCACCCTACTCGAGGGGTTGAATTCTTCATATTGCTGTTGTGAGTCGGCACGTAGCAAAGGAGAAGATCTTTCTGTTGCTGAAATCTTGGATGAGTTGAGTCAAAGGACACGTGTCGTCGACTCATGGCTCGGAGATCTCGGATCTGATGGGGGGATAATTTGGTGGGATGCGCCTTGGATTGGGCGCATGATGAGATTTTGGCTCGTGACCTTTAGGAGTCACGAACCGTTCTGGGCGCATGGCTTTTGAGGCGCATGCGAGCGACTTTCCTTCTATCTTTCGGGATCAGAGATCAGTCTGGGGTGCATGGCTTTTGAGGCGCATGTAAAGCTTCAACTGGAGACTCTTCTTCTGTCTTTAGGGATCCGTGAAGGGTCTGAGGCGCATGGCTTTTGAGGCGTATGCGGATGGTTGGGTGGCCACGTGGCAGTAGCCGTCGGGGTAAAGTCATGATGATGCTGACGTTGTGGACACTTCGTTTTCTGTAAAAGCTGTCAACCGTTCAGGCTTTGGGAGGCGTGCTGCCAACTCTGTCAGTTCAGCATTTAATGTTGGTGACATTCGATGGACAGCTGAGTGGGCGCATTGGTTGACGTTCCACTAGGCGTATGGGGACGTATGGGGGCGTATCCTCTGTGATGCGCTCGGTACAGGGCGCATCTGTGGGAGGCGCTTAGTGTTTGAAGGGGTGTGATGCGCTGTCCAGCCGGCGCATCCGACACGTCTTTAATGATGCGGCTGTTTCGCTTCTCGAGTGCTTTTAAATAGCCGTTTGGCTGAAGTCGAGGCGTCTGGTTCATCCATTTAATGTGAGTTCATTGCACGAAATTCGGAGGGCCATCCACTTGGCGCGTGGGTTTGATCTGTCCGGCCTATAAATAGTAGCATGGAGGGAAGGTTTGCTTCTCGTTCCCTCACGTACTTCCGACATGAACTTGGATTCTCGGGTGCATTCTGTTGACGAAGTGTTCCCGAGGGTGAAGATGAGACGCCATGTCGTCGTTGATGCACTTGAAGGTGACTGTTACATCCAAAAGACGGAGTCGAGGGCTTCTGAGGCAGGCGGAAGGTGCCTGTTGCATCCAAAGATGGGGATGCTCGGGCCTCGTCTCCGTTGTTCTGGAAAGGTCGTAGATCAGAATGGCGGTACTAGGCTCTTTCTTCCTTCAAAGTGGGTGTCGCCCACTCTGGTTGTGTTGAAAGCTGCTCCTTTAGCCGTATTTCGATTACGGTCTTCCTTGGTCTTTGGAGGCTCTTTCGAAGCCTCCCCTGGCCACAGACTTGCGGTGCTCTTCTCTTCCTTGGTTCCAGCCAGAGGGTTAAATATTTTATTTAATCGAAGCACTTATCAGGTGAGCCTGGCTGAAAGAGCGGCACATAACTGAGCTGCTGAAGGTATGCACATAACTGAGCTGGATGCACATAACTGAGCTGCTGAAGAGATAGTGGGATGCGCCTGGTTGGAGATGCAAGGTATCTGTTGCGCCTAACTGGCGGCGCATGGTGACTGTTGCGCCTATCTGGAGGCGCATGGTGGCCGCTGGCTGTAGACTTAGGATCTTTCCTCTGTAGAAATTCTCCTTTGTACAACCTTTTCTAGACATGTAATAGACTTTTGTATATAAATAAAAAGTCCTTCTTCAAATGTCTATACTTATTGACTTTGCTGTAAAGTGTTCTGTCCGAGTTCTGGCGCATGTAGTGTCTGGCGCATGGGCTTTCTGGTCGTAAAATTCCATGCTTCTACAAGACCCCCTTCAAAGTTTTCAAAACTTTTGAATAAGTTTTGGAATACTTTGAATAAGAAGCATGGCGATCAGGGCGCATGGTTGTTGGGCGCATGCCTGTTCGGGCGCATGCTCCTCTCAGTTAATGCATATGATGATGCCTTGGTAACCAAAAAGATTAATGATGATCTTTTGGTTGTATTTGCTGTTATCTCTTCACAGAACCCGAGGCGACGGCTGAGATCACTCGTCATCGGTTCACGCGTACGACCACGGCCTATAAATGGGTAAGAGATGGAGAGAGAGAGAGAGTTCTTCTGCTCTGTGCCTTTGCCTCCTTTAGAGTTCTTCTTCAAAACCCTAACTTCTTCCTCTTTGAGAGAATGGCTCCCAAGACTCCTCGCGGCGGTGGCAAGGGAAAGGGGAAAAAGAAGGAGCCTGTAGAGGCTGTCGTGAGTGACATTCCTCGCCCGCCTGTCGAAGTTCGGCCGGCGGTAGTCGGTGAGCTTTATTGTCTTCTATCGTTCTCATTTGCCAACGTATGTGGACTTTGAGTCCTGATGATGTTTTCTTTCCCGCCGACGTACATAGGCTCAGGCCTTTATCATGCACCGTGGCTTTAGTTGCTGACGCGCATGGGTTTTGTACCCTGATGATGCGCCGAGGCTCTGCTGCTGACGCGCATGGGTTTAAACCCTGATGATGCGCCGAGGCTCTACCGCTGACGCGCATGGATTTAGACCCTGATGATGCGCCGAGGCTCTACCGCTGACGCGTATGGGTTTAGACCCTGATGATGCACCGAGGCTTCTTTTTCAGATGTGCTTGATACGCGCTTTTGACGAGAATGAAGCTCTGATCTTTGTGTCGTCTCTAATATCTTTGCATTTTTGTCAGTGTCGATGACTATCCCACTCTTGAACGAAGTGCTCCTGGACGCCGCGCTCTGCCAGATGGGAGTAGATTATGATGAAGAGGTGATAAACCCTGCTCAAGCGGCTATTATGCTGGATCAGCTTCCCGAAAGAATGGTTCAAATTTGGGAACAACATTACGGGTTCCTCAAACAAATAATGGAACGTGGCGTTCTGAAATCTGCCACTTTCGATAAAGTGACCTTCTTAAAGCCTGAGTTCCTGTTCGGAGACCGCCTTTCTTCTACTGAAGCCAAGGTGCTGAAGGTCAAAGAAGACTGGTTCTTTACGGCCAGGGGTGTGCACATGACCGTCAGGCAGCTCGAACGTCAGTGGCCTTTGTTAGCTTTCTGTCGTCTTGCCTCCAAGAGGAGAATGTCCTGGGATATTACTCCATCTCAGGCGGGAGCGGTAGCAGACATCATCAGAATTGATTCTTCTTCTGATCAGAAGGATACTCTGGCCGTCTCGCGAGCTGGTACCTCTTTCACCTGGCGGACTCTTCGTCCTGGGAGTATTTATAGCGATGTTCCCGTAAATACTTTTGCCTTGGGTGCCTCGACTTTTGCTCGTCGCATGTTGTTGATGGAACAATCATACCCCAAGGAAGACTTTCGGGTAGAGGGTTGGTGTCATTATGTTTCAAAATGGGACAAACTGACACACTGGATCCTGTCGCGGTTTCAGACTGAGCTCCAAGAGATTGGGCTGACCGCCGCGATCCGTGCCACTCAGGCAGGTGTAGAAATTAACAGGAACATGTTTCTTGCGCTTTTGGAGATGTTTGATACCTATACTGGGACCTTCTTCAATTCGGTGGGGGAGCTGGGGCTCGCGCTTCATGAGATGTACGAGGTATCAAAACTCTCCTGGGGATCGGAACCTTACGAGGAGTACTTCCCGACCAATGAAGAATTCCAGGTCTTGGGGGACAAAGCTGATGAGATGATGGCTGTCTTCAAAGAAGTAGCGAGTCACCACTACTATATGCAGAAGAAGGATAGGGACGGGACACAGCCTCATGTGACTGCTTGGAGAGATCACATCTTTAGGCAGGACAAAGAGGATCCTTCCTATTTTTCTACTCCGCCGGCACTTTCTCGTAACGAGGTGCTTTCTAAAATGAGCAGGTTAGGCGAGAAGAATCCCTGGGAGAACGAGGATCAGCAGTCGGATGAACGCTCTTATAGCTGTTTTTGGCATCTTACCTATCGGATGTCGCCAAAAGTAGTATTAGTCGCGTACCTTATGGTTTGGCTCCGAGACCATGTCTTCTCAGGCGGGTCTAGCTCTGTAGAGAGGGTGACTCGGAACTTAATTCTGCCGGCTGTGAAGTTGGCCTTCGGCCGTCCTTTAGCTTTACTCCCCGCAATGGTGTGTAACCTGCTGCGGGGTCTACGAGAGTTTGCGGGAGATGTCGTTCATGAGCGAGGCAAAAACAACAACTTTTCGCGTGCCGAACTGCCGTTTCATTATTTGATGGGGTGGTTAATTTTACACCATCCTAATGTGATGAGC
The DNA here is from genome assembly GCA_029216955.1 of Iris pallida. Taxonomy (NCBI): domain Eukaryota; kingdom Viridiplantae; phylum Streptophyta; class Magnoliopsida; order Asparagales; family Iridaceae; genus Iris; species Iris pallida. Next base: position 28,104,102 of record JANAVB010006599.1, on the reverse strand, counting down.
CCGGGTTCGGAGGAAGACCACAGGTCTGGAGATGCATTCCTCCGGCATTTCCACCGGAGGAACTGGTCGCACACTGGTGTTCCTGTTTGCAGGAAAGTTTTATCCCATCTTCAGGGATGGAAGATCGCCAAAGTTGGTCCTGTCTTTTCCGATTTTGAGGCCAACGAAGATCTGATGGACTCGGGTGAAGATGCCACCACTCTGTCTCCATGGGGATTTCGCTGGTTGCAAAGTATCCGGCCGTCCCATTTGGTATATCGGAACAGGAACCAGTGTTACCTGGAACCGTATTTGCCGAGCCGCTTTGCAAAGCAATTTGGGTACGCTCAATTGATGTTGGATAATCCCAGTATCACCTTGGGGTACGCTGGAAGTTTGCTGGATGGTGTACGAGCTTGGCATTACTATAATGCAGGATGTACTGGAGCCCGCTTTACGCTCCCTGCCCAGAATCCGCGTCCGCCGATTCTTTATTCAGCCACCAGATTTTACTATGCTATGGCTGCCGCGCCCGCCGAATATGATAGGGAGACCAGTTTTATTGCAGGCACCCATTTAGCGGCGGGTGCAGACACTTTGGCGAAGGCTCGATCGTACCGTCCGTCCGAGTCAGGTTATCGAGGCGCTCCCGCCATATCTACCGGGGGTCAGGCAAAACCCTCGGTCGATCCAACGAAAAGGCGTACAGATACAAAGGTCGACTCTCCTGCATCGAAGAAGCAGAAGAAGGCATCGTCACCGACGGTATCCTCGGACTCAGCATCTGCAGAGGTAAGGTGTCCCGTAAAGTCTGGTTTCAAGTTCAGCTATGTAATCAATGCTTCTCCCTTTTTTGTAGGAGCCGCTGAAAAGAAAGCCCCGTACTCCAAAATCTGGTGGGAGCAGGCCAAAGGAGATGGCGGGCTCGTCTGAAGTGCGTATTCCGCCAACTATGATGTCTCCCATGGAGGAGAATCCCGAGGATGTTGTTGTAGAGATTCCAGCATCCCCGAATTATGTCAGAAGGGAAGCTGAGGATGCAGCAGCTTCCGAGAAGATGAAGGCCACAGCGTCGGCCTTGGATGCCGAGGGTCCAATAGAATTGCAAGAAACTGTTGCGGGGGCAACAGGTATGGTTGGGACAGAGGAGAGGGTCGATTCCCCTCCTTGTCATGATGAGGGGAGGTCGGCTATATCATTGCCGAGTCCTACCCCAGCTTCAACCATGGAAGTTGAGGTGGCTACCGATCAGGAGGTAGCGACAGATTCTGTCCCTGTAGAGGGATTTGATAACGAGACCCGTCTGTCGATCCTGACTGCTGAGGCGGGTCAAGAGACAAGTGTTGATCTCCCCATTCTGCCAGGGGAGGTATCGGCTGTTGATAGAACGTTGGGGGCTGAAGAAGTAGCTGTTGGCGTCAGTGGTTCCTCCGGGCTTGAGAAAGGCAAGGGTGTGGAACCCTCTGTTACTCCTTCTACTTGGGGAACTATCTCGACGCCTGTGTCGACTTCCTCTGTTCCTTCGACTCCTCGGGCTAGCAGTCCAGCCCCTGTTGATGACGAGCCTGTTGATGCTGAGGTTCAAGCCTCGCAGGTTGAGGTTGGCGGATCTTCTTCTGGTTCGCTAACTGTAGTAGCTCCTCCAACTCCTTCTATGACACCGCAGGTACTGGCGGACGCAGATGAATATGTGAAATTCCTCGTCGAGGGGGTGTACAAAATGCTGCAGAGGGGTGTATCTGCGGTGATGGATGCCAACGGGAGCTTTGCGACGGCAAGAACTCTCGCAATGCCCTGTATCGAGCTGATCCGCGTTCACCAAGGCCACGACCATATGGCCGAAATTTTGGAGGCCTCGGTGATCGAGCTGGACGAGCGGCTTGCGAAACTTCAGCGCATCCAGCAAAATGACCTCTCCGTCCTGATAGATACGGAGAAGGGGCAGTTGATTGCCGAGATCGAGTCTTCCTACCAGGCCACTGTGGGCATTTGAGAGCGCGAGGTGGCTGAGACTGAGGCTGCGGTAGAGCAGTTGTCTCAGTCCATGAAGAAGACGATGGAAGCGCGAGCTGCATTGGATGCTAACATCGCAGAGATCAACACCCAGATGCGCCGCCTTGAGGACCAACGGGCCCGACTCCAGTTAGATGCCGAACGTGTCCGGGCTGAACACGCAGCATTCAAGAAGGAGGAAGCAACTTTTACTCAGCGGACTCTTGCCTTGGCTCAGCAGCGACAACAGCTTGATGAGAAGCATGAGAGCGAAACTTCCGCTGAGGCTGTTGAATTGATGCGTCAAGAAGCTGAGCGTCGAGTCCTGGCGACTGTGGAGACCCGTATAGCCGACTTAAGACGTCGAGTCAGCGAGCTCTCAGCCCACCCTGGAGAGGTTCAGGGACTGTAGCTTCTCCCTCTTTTTATGTTCTTTTGCAACCCTGGCTGGGGGGATAGTGTAGTTTTGTACTCTTTTTTTTTTAATAAAGAAGTACGCAACTTTTTTGGTGATGTGTTCATTTTTGTTATTATGAACTTGATGATTTGTGTGGACATATTATCTTTTGCGCACCTTGGCTTTTAGGTACAGATAATAAGTTTGAAGGAACCAACATGTTTGCTCAGAGGTAATGTGGACGTGGCAATCATTGAGGTTCAAATGATAGAATCTTCCTACTCATAGGTATTATGGACGTGGTAGGAATGATCCTGGGGGATACGCTGAACAACTCAGAGGTGATATGGACGTGGAAGTTCTGCGATCAATGTACGACAACGCAGGGGTTGTTTGTACGAGATGTTTACTCAGAGGTAATGTGGACGTGGTAAACATGAAGGATAGCGTCGGCTTACGTAGCGTAAGATTCTGCTTTGTAGGGTGTAGAGGAACAACTCAGAGGTGATGTGGACGTGGTTGTCTTTCTACTGAAGGATGCCACGGAACAGCTGGGTTCCAGAAGCGTATGAGTTTGTAGAAGGAGATTGTGTGTGAGCCCCGATGATTGGGCCCACAGATCCCCTTTGGGGAAGTACATGTCTGAAGGATGTCAAGAATAGTACTTCTTTAGGAACTTGCCATTGATGGACATCATGAACAAGTCTCCATTGGGTTTGGCAAGGCGGTAAGCACCGTTTGAGTATACCGTCTCTATGATGAAAGGTCCTTCCCACTTGGGCTCGAACTTTCCTGGTGTCTTGTGAGCTAACACCATTGGCCTTCTGACTGCTAAAACCAGGTCGCCAACTTAGAAAGTCCTCTGTCTGACCTTCTTGTTGAAAGCCTGTGATATACGGGCTTGGTAGAGTTCGATGCGTTGTTGAGCCAGGAGACGCTTCTCATCGAGTGCCTCCAGTTCCCGCAGACGACGACGTTGATTGTCTTCTTCTGTGAGTTTGTTTGTTATTGCTACACGGAGTGAGGGTATCTGGATCTCGAGAGGCAGTACCGCTTCGCTCTCGTAGACCAGGGAGAATGGTGTGTTGCCTGTTGGGGTCCGTACCGTTGTGCGGTAGGCCCAAAGGCATTCGCCAAGCTTTTCGTCCCAGTCACGTTTGTTGGATAACACGACCTTTTTGAGCAGCCTAACGATAGTTTTGTTGAACGCTTCTGCTAACCCGTTTGTAGCCAGATTGTAGGCGGTGGATGCCACATTTTGAATGCGATTCTTGTCACAGAACCTGCTAAAAATGTGGCTGATAAACTGAGGACCATTGTCATGGATGATCCGCCGGGGTACTCTAAAACGGTAAATGACATGGTGTTTGATAAAGCTGACCACCCTAGAGCTCTTTACTTCCGCCAGTGGGACTGCTTCTGCCCATTTGGAGAAGTAATCAGTGATGGCCAGGATGAAACGGTGTCCTCTTGATGAAGGAGGGGTGATTGGTCCCACAATGTCCATGCCCCAGGCTTCAAAGGGCCAGGAGGCGACTGTAGGATGTAGTGGTTCAGATGGTGTATGTATGAAGTCTGTATAAAGTTGGCATGCATGACACTTCTTAGCATATTCAACAGCGTCGGCGGCCATGGTTGGCCAGTAGTAGCCCATACGTCGCAGTCGATCCTGCAACTTAGGACCGGGTTGATGAGCTCCGCAAGTTCCGTCATGAGCTTCTCGAAGAGCTTCAGCTGCTTCTTCGTTGGACAGGCATCGAAGGATGAGCCCATCGAAGGAGCGTCGGTACAGCGTTTTGGTAGCTGTATCGTAGTAGAATCGAAGAGAGCGTCTCCTGACTGAGACGGCTTCCTTCGGGTCCTCTGGAAGGATTCCGTAGACAGCGAAGTCGATGAACAGAAACCTCCAGTCTCGAACATTAACACCAGTGTTCGTCGGCATGGCGTGAGCCACTCGCAAGCATAGGTTGTTTCTAGGACAAACCAATTCTCGGCCAGTTACCGTGATATAGTGTTGAGTCCCAAAGGGCGCTGCCAATGAGGCTGCGAGGCCAGCCAGAGCGTCAGCCTCCAAGTTTTGTAGACGAGGTACGTGTTCGATGAAGAACCCGGTGAAGGTTGAAATGATGTTCAATACAACTTCATGGTAAGGGATCAGATCTTCATGGCGAACCTCGTACTGCCCCCGAATCTGGTTCACGACGAGTTTTGAGTCACCGTAGGCTTCCAGATGGTCTACCCCCAACTATTGTGCGAGCTGGAGTCCCATGATGAGTGCGTTGTACTCGGCAACATTGTTGGAGCACGGCTTCGAAAGGGAGTAAGCATGCTGGATGACCAACTGATCGGGGGAGACTAAGACTACCCCCACTCCTGCGATGATTTGGCCTTTGGGGCCTGTTCTTGAAGCGCCATCGAAAAACATCCGCCAAACGGAGCTTCCTTCGGTGACGTTGGATTCTTGGACCTCATCCGGGATGTCTTCATAGAGTTTTTAGGATTCTGGGATGGGGTGTGCAGCTAAAAAGTCAGCCAGAGCTTGACCTTTAACAGCTTTTTGTGGGACAAATACCATATTATACGGTGTTAGCAAGATCGCCCATTTGGCTAGCCGGGAGTTCAATGAACCTGGCTTCGTCATGAGGACTCTGAGCGGATTGACTCAAAAAATGACATGAATTGTCTGGCCCGAGACATAATGACGAGTCTTCTGGATGGCAAACACCAAAGCCAAGCACTCATTTTCAACGGGGTTGTACCGGTGTTCGGCCCCAATGAGCATTCGACTGAGGTAGTAGATTGCTTGCTCATAGCCTGTATCACTGTTTTGAGCCAGCAGAACGCCAAGGGAATGATCCATGGCACGGACGTAGAGGAGAAATGGTTTGCCGGCGACAGGTGCCACCAGGACTGGTGGGCTCGTCAAGTAGGCTTTGATGTCGTCGAAAGCCTTTTGGTACTCCTCTGTCCAGACATAAGAGACTCCCTTCTTCATGAGCTGAGTAAAGGGTTGACATTTACCGGAGAGGTTTGCTATGAACCTCCGGATGTATGCCAGACGTCCCTGTAAGCCCCGAAGTTCTCGAAGATTCTTCGGAGGGTCCATGTTGAGGATGGCTTTGGTCTTCTCGGGATCAACATGAATGCCTTTCGCCGTGATGACAAAGCCCAAGAATTTGCCGCTAGAAATCCCCAGGAAGGTTTTAGCGGGGTTCATTTTGAGTTGATGTGCCCGCATGAGATCGAAGACTGTCTTCAGATCCTGTAGGTGATCTCCTTTGAGGCGACTCTTGACTGCGATGTCGTCAACATAGCATTCGACTGTCTTACGAAGATGTTGACGGAAGATGGTGCTCATAGCTCGTTGGTATGTTGCACCGACGTTCTTCAAGCCGAAAGGCATCACTGTGTAGCAGAAAATACCCTTCGGAGTCCTGAAAGACGTGTGTTTTACGTCATTGGGGAACATCTTGATTTGATTGTACCCTGAATACCCGTCCATGAAGGACATGCGTTCAAAGCCACATGTATTGTCGATCATCACATCGATGATTGGAAGCAGGAATTCGTCCTTCGGGCAAGCAGAGTTGAGGTCCCTGAAGTCGATACAGACTCGTATCTTCCCATTCTTCTTGGTGACAGGTACGACGTTGGCTACCCAATCTGGGTGTTGTTCCTCACGGATGAAGTCGCTGGTCAAGAGTTTGTCCACCTCCTGATCGATGGCATTCATGATGTTCGGACGAAAACGTCGCTGTTGTTGTTTGATAGGTTTGGCATCAGGTAAGATGTTCAACCTATGCATTACGATCTGTGGATCAAGTCCCGGCATATCTTCGTAGCTCCAGGCAAAGACGTCGATATGCTCTTTAGCCAGCTGGATTAGAGACCCTCGGTCTTCTCCTTCTAGGCTTTTGCTGATGAAGATGGGTTTGGAAGAAGATCCGTCCCCAAGGTCGATCTGTTCGACTTCGTCTTCGGTGGGAGGTTCACATAACTTGAAACGAGACTCCCATTGTTGTCCCAGGCGTTGAGCCCAGGGTTCTTCTTCGAAGGGTTCCGGTGCTTGGTCTTCGCCTTCACCTTTTTGAGATTGTGCTGATGTCATGTTAGCTGACAGCACTTTCCTGAAGACTGATCCGATACTAGTATCGGAATCCCAAGTCGATGCTTCGGACGAGTGGGAATGTTCTACATCTTCTGCGTCTGAACTCTCCGGAGTTGATGGTGGCGTGACATAGCCTATCCCCCGTCGAGTTTTGTTGTAGTAGTCCTGCGGCTTTCCTTTGGGTGTTGGAAGCCGGAGAGGGAGACGTCGACCCTTGCCGTAGTTTAGGCCTTTGTTGCTTTTTAGGTCGTAGCCCATCTTTTGGATGATGTGCTTTGCCGTATCCGTGTACCGATAGACTTGTATTCTGCCGGTATCAGGTTCTGGCTCGAGTGGCGGGAGGTCTTGATGACGCTCGACTTTGCCCAAAACGATGGATCCTTCGTCTCGGCTTCGTGGAGGGGCTATGAAACAGACTCCTTGAGACGGGACTACTCGATTTACATGATGGACGGTCGTTATTTGTGTTTGCAACGACCGTAGAGCATTATCTAATGTATACATGGCATTCCAGTGCGGAAGACAAGAATAATTAAAAGACACTCTATTATTGATAAAATACGAGATTTTATCCTGTGGGAATACATTATCTAAGGAGGGTGCATCTACATCAGCAGAGATATATTCGCTAAGCTCCTCATCTGTAAGCACTGGGGTCGGATCAGGAGAATCCACCACAGCTTTGACGTTGGGGTCTGAGAGGGTTATGTGAGCCCTCTCTGGCATCTTGGATGACTGCGGGGGCTTGCCCTTAAGACGCACCTTCAGAGGTGCCTCAACTGCGTCTCCTGTGAGTGGTGCTTTCCCCTGTAATTTTGCCACCAGGGGAGCCGATGTTTGAGGCGGCTTTTCCTTAAGACATATTTTCAGGGGAGCCTCAGGAGTCGGCGCTTTTCCTGATAGTTTGATGCTCATTGGAGGCACCTTCTGGGGTGGTTTACCCTTCAGTCGGATCTTTAAAGGGGCGTCTGGAGTCATCTCAGGCTCCGTGTCCGGCTCAGTTGCCGTCTCTGCCTCATCATCAGCATCGTTGGCTTCCTCCTCGTCAAGTGGCTTGTACAAGTCGAAATCGGTAAAGTAGGCTTCAATCCCTTTGAAAGGATCGATGTCTGCGAACTCCGTCCGGATGACGCCGTTGGTGGATACATATTTCATGCATTGGTGGAGCGTGGAAGGCACCACCATGTACTCATGTAGCCATGGTCGGCCGAACAGGATGTTGTAGTTGACCTCGGCATCCACCACATAACAGGTCACCTCAGTTTTGAGGTTGCCGATGTGACACTTCAATCGGATCTTGCCCAGTGGCTCGCTTTTGCTAGCGTTGAAGCCACTGATGGTTGTGTTGGAGGGCACCAGCCGGTACATTGGGATCCCCAGTTTTGATAGCAGCGCCTTCGGGATGATGCTGAGGGAAGACCCCGGATCGATCTGAATCCGGCTCACCTTGACTGAACCGATGTACCCTGTGTAATACAGCGGTCGGTTATGTCGGTGGTGCTTGAGCAGCATGTCTTGTTGGGTGAAAGTTATGTTTGGGATAACTTCATCCACACAATGACAGTACGCACAAGTAGTTGGGAGGTCTTCAGGCTGCTTGACCTGACTGAGAAAGGATTCAGCGTCCTTCAGAGCTTCGCAGAGAGCTTCTCGGGAGTCTTTGGAAAGACGTAGGAGCTCAAACAAAGACAGGCGTGTAGGAGTACTGGCCAGTTGTGCCAATATGTCAAAGTTGTGGGGCTTGGCTAGCCCCGAAGCAGTCTCCTTCCGTAGAGGTCTGTCGAAACGAGCCTCCACCTGCTTCTGCTTATTGGCTGCTGAGGGTTTAGACGGGCCCTCCTCAGGGATAGTGCCAGGAGGCACCACCTCGACGGTAGCTTCGCCGGACTGGGCGTTCTGTTGTGCACGCGTCTGCACTGGAAGTGCCTCTTCCGTTGAAGAAGAGACCGTGCGGCAAGACTTGATCTTCCTGCCTTTTGATTTGGAGGTAGAGCGTACCTCCGGTTGAGTCACCTCGGAGACGAGGTCGAGGTGAACCCAGAGGACCTCTCCTCGAGATATGGTGAGTGGGATGAGTCCACTCGCATTGTCACGGGTAGGTGGCAAGTTCACCACCTCCATTGTCGCCTTAGGGATGGGGACGACGCCATCTTGTGTGGTGGTCGACGGCAAGGTGCCGAACTGAAGTGACACCACATTGGCTGACACCGTTTTCTCTTCATAGTCGACGGAGATCACATCGGCATTGATCATGTACTGGATATAATTCTTGAGGACGTAGCAGTCCTTGGTCGGGTGTCCGACAAACCGATGGTAGTGACAGTACCTCGGGTTGTCCACTTTCCCGACTTCATCGGGCCGCTTTGGGTCCGGGAGCTTGATCTTGTCACCCTGCTTCAGTATTTCAAAGAGTTGCAGGGTGTCTTCGTCATTGAATGAATACACCTCCTTGGGTCTCGGTGCCAGTGGAGGCTTCTGAGTAGGCGCAGATGTGCCTTTCGAGGCATTAACAGTCAATGCCTGTTTCTCCTTTGCCTCTCGTCCGGAGTTGTTGGCTGTAGACCTTTTCTTCTTATCATCAAAGGCGGGGAAGCTGACACCCAGAAGACGTGCATTGGCCGCCTTCTTTTCTGCGGCTTCAGCTTCGATGATCAGGGAGCTCCAGTCGGGAGGGGGAGTAGAGTTGAGCCAGAGCTTCACCGCAGGCAGCATGTTCATGCTGCAAGAGAAGAGGAGCGCATGTTCTGGCATGCCTGGAGGTAGCTTGAAGCAGGCCTATCGGAAGCGTTCGATGAACACCCGAACCGTTTCTTTCTCCTTCTGGCGTATCTCTATGCGAGATGCCATCGTCATGTCCTTCCCGCCGTCGTAGAAGCGATCGAGGAAGAGGCGCATCAAGTCGTCGAAGGACGATATAGAATTATCAGGGAGGCTGCAGTACCAGTCATACGCCACCCCTTTTAGAGCCCCAACAAAGATACTAGTGAGGAGCGCGTCCTCCTTTGGAAGATGTCCCGTCTGTGACTGGAAATATGTCAGGTACCAACGCGGAGAGTCCTTCCCGTCGTACGGCGTGAGTGTTTGTGGTTTATATTTTGGAGGATAAACTACCTTGTTCCACTCGAGGGGATAAGGCTGGGGAATGCCCATCTTCTGGCGCTCCTCTTGCCTGTTTTTGGACTCGAAGCACTCCCGCAAGTCCTTGATCATTTCGACCACATCCTCTGTGGAGCTAGGAGTCGGGGAAGGTGGTACTATCTGGAGTGGAGCATTTGAGGGCTCCGACGTCCGGGGTGCTTCTATGTCTGAGGGTGCCCGTTGAAGGGGTATACTCGACTCCCCATTGGCTCCTGGGTCGGGACCAGTTGAAGGTGTTCTGGTCAAGGCCGACCGTATATCAAATACTACTTGAGTCAGTGCTTGCATAGAGGCAGAGAGGGTTTTGAGTCCTCCCTCTAATGAGTCTATGCGCTGGACAATGTTCTGCGGTGGCGCATCAGACTTGGAATCACCCCCAGTCATGTATACTGTCATGACACGGCCGGGAGTGGATGGATTGGTTGAGGCTTCGCTCTCGGCCTCACTTTCATGTGGGGGAGTCACCTCTCCTGGTGTTCCACCTTGGCCACCCCAAGCCACATTCTGGAGGTCATTCTCGACGGGCGCATCTGCAAGGGCCTGATTGCTCTCAGCTCCGTCTTGAAGGGCCTCGTCGTCTCTACCCCCAGCCGTGTCCTGGGGGACATCCTCGTTTTGAGGGGCTTCTGGGAGGTTGACTTCGTCTTGAGGATGAAGATCCGCCGCAGCTGTGCTTTGGACATCTTCGTCTTCGGAAGGAGGCTCAACAAGGGTCTGACTACCCCCAGCTTCCTCCAAGAACTTCTTCCTCGACCGAGTGCCTTCGAACACTCCAGAGGTCGAGACAGCTGCCTTGGTTTTCCTTGGCTGGCTTTTGGATGAAGACGAAGAATTGTCAGTCGTCTTCCGGACTGACGAAGAGTTGGAGGTCACGTTGCATGAAGCAACCCTTGGCTCCTCTTCTGTTGACACCTTCATCCCGAGGCGATATCGGAGGGGTGTCGATGATTGCAGCCGCTGGAAGACTGACTGCCTTGGTGGTACTGCTGCCTTGCAACAGCAGTTGATGGTGACCACCGCACAAATATGCCCCGCGAGAGGCGCATCGTGCCTGTTGGTCGACTCTCCTGACCGGCGCTTGTGAGTGATCACGTTACGCAGGTCGTTGGAGGAGAGTGCTACCTTCACACCCCCTTCAGGCACATGGCAAGGCCAAACGCCAGGGTGGTCAAGTGAGTGTTGCGCCCCCTGATCTAATACCAAGCAGGCATCACGATCAGTAGTGGGGGAACCACAACATTTGAAGTGACTTGAACGGACCTCAAACGCACAACCAGAGGAGGCGCGGGAGTTCAAGACCACTGAATTTGCCTCACTCGACTTGATTGTGCACGCAATAGATGCGCCCAAGTGAGATGAGGACTTTGAAGGTCGACTCGTTTTTGGTGCAGAGGCACCTGATTCGACCTTGTACAGCTTGCCATCGGCAGCGCGCGTGATTGTGAGCGCGTGCCTCTGGCCTGCTGCTGGCATAGCACGTTTGTGGCGCATGGCCCGTGCCGCCTTGGATTTCTTTGTACTAGCCCACTGGGGCGCATAGTACTCAGCATCCAAATTCTCCTCGCCATTACAGCGAGTGAGTCTGTCAAAGACAGAGACTTTTTGTGGCGCATCAAAGGTGATGCGCGGGGCATTGGCTGCGCCCCTGCTCCGTCGACGCATCTTTTTCGCCTGAGAGGGAGATGGCTGGGGAACGTGGTCAACCGCACGCTTCCCCGAGAGATGCGCTGCATCAGCGGGCGCACCTTGGTTGCTGAGAACGTCAGCAGGAAGGGAGGGCTGGATTGGCGCATTCCCTTCAGTGGTGGTGCCCGAGGCGTCGACCTTGCGCACCCAGACACGACGGATCTTCTTCGGCTTCGGCAGCCGCTTCGAAGGACTCGCACTTCCTTCAGAAATGAACTCCTCGTACGCCTGTTGATTGAGGTGCACGACCAGCGTCTTGTGAGAGGAGCCCACCTTCACGTCGTCGGCCTGTGATACGACTTTCTCGGAGGAAAAGAAAGAAGTCCCCAGCAGAGTCGCCAGCTTGTTTGCCATTAAAATTGTTTGATTGAAAACTTTAACACAAATAGAATAGTGTTACAATATAGGACTTAGATGTAGTCCTAGGAGTACACTTTTGTTTAAGCTGGGTCCTTAGTGCCAATGGAGCGAGTGGTAATGCGTTGACTCCGTTGACGGGCTGACGACGGTTATCGGTTCTCTGAAGGTGTAGATTGCTCTGGGTGCTGGAGCTTACCGAGAGGAGGAAGACGTTGAGTGTATGTCTCTGTCTCTCTGGTGATTCTCTGTGGATTATGTGCGTTATCCCTCTGTGTAGGTCCGTCTGGAAGAAGGAAATGATCCCTCTATTTATAGCTGGGCAGGTTGACTGCTCATGCGCATATATGTAGGATGTGTCGGTACGTGGGAATGCCACGTGGAGATTGCTGATGGAGGCGCATGGATGATGCGCCCTACTCGAGGGGTTGAATTCTTCATATTGCTGTTGTGAGCCGGCACGTAGCAAAGGAGAAGATCTTTCTGTTGCTGAAATCTTGGATGAGTTGAGTCAAAGGACACGTGTCGTCGACTCATGGCTCGGAGATCTCGGATCTGATGGGGGGATGATTTGGTGGGATGCGCCTTGGATTGGGCGCATGATAAGATTTTGGCTCGTGACCTTTAGGAGTCACGAACCGTTCTGGGCGCATGGCTTTTGAGACACATGCGAGCAACTTTCCTTCTGTCTTTCGGGATCAGAGATCAGTCTGGGGCGCATGGCTTTTGAGACGCATGCAAAGCTTCAACCGGAGACTCTTCTTCTGTCTTTAGGGATCCGTGAAGGGTCTGAGGCGCATGGCTTTTGAGGCGCAAGCGGATGGTTGGGTGGCCACGTGACAGTAGCCGTCGGGGTAAAGTCATGATGATGCTGACGTTGTGGACGCTTCGTTTTCTGCAAAAGCTGTCAACCGTTCAGGCTTGGGGAGGCGTACTGCCAACTCTGTCAGTTCAGCATTTAATGTTGGTGACATTCGATGGACAGCTGAGTTGGCGCGTTGGTTGACGTTCCACTAGGCGTATGGGGACGTATGAGGGCGTATCCTCTGTGATGCGCTCGGTACAGGGCGCATCTGTGGGAGGCGCTTGGTGTTTGAAGGGGTGTGATACACTGTCCAGCCGGCGCATCCGATACGTCTTTAATGATGCGGCTGTTTCGCTTCTCGAGTGCTTTCAAATAGCTGTTTGGCTGAAGTCGAGGCGTCTGGTTCATCCATTTAATGTGAGTTTATTGCACAAAATTCGGAGGGCCATCCACTTGGCGCGTGGATTTGATCTGCCCGGCCTATAAATAGTGGCATGGAGGGAAGGTTTGCTTCTCGTTCCCTCACGTACTTCCGACATGAACTTGGGTTCTCGGGTGCATTCTGTTGACGAAGTGTTCCCGAGGATGAAGATGAGACGCCATGTCGTCGTTGATGCACTTGAAGGTGACTGTTACATCCAAAAGACGGAGTCGAGGGCTACTGAGGAAGACGAAAGGTGTCTGTTGCATCTAAAGATGGGGATGCTCGGGCCTCGTCTCCGTTGTTCTGGAAGGGCCGTAGATCGGAATGGCGGTGCTAGGCTCTTTCTTCCTTCAAAGTGGGTGTCGCCCACTCTGGTTGTGTTGAAAGCTGCTCCTTTAGCCGTATTTCGATTATGGTCTTCCTTGGTCTTTGGAGGCTCTTTCGAAGCCTCATCTGGCCACAGACTTGCGGTGCTCTTCTCTTCCTTGGTTCCAGCCAGAGGGTTAAATGCTTTGTTTAATCGAAGCACTTATCAGGTGAGCCTGGCTGGAAGAGCGACACATAACTGGGCTGCTGAAGGGATGCACATAACTGAGCTGCTGAAGAGATAGTGGGATGCGCCTGGTTGGAGGCGCATGGTATCTGCTGCGCCTAACTGGCGGCGCATGGTGACTGCTGCGTCTATCTGGAGGCGCATGGTAGCCGCTGGCTGTAGACTTAGGATCTTTCCTCTGTAGAAATTCTCCTTTGTACAACCTTTTCTAGACATGTAATAGACTTTTGTATATAAATAAAAAGTCCTTCTTCAAATGTCTATACTTATTGACTTTGCTGTGAAGTGTTCTGTCCGAGTTCTGGCGCATGTAGTGTCTGGCGCATGGGCTTTCTGGTCGTGAAATTCCATGCTTCTACATACGCGCCTAAGCTAACTTCTAAACTTAACGTAATTGCATGGTCTCATCATCATCACTTAGTTCCTTTGCTTTACTTCTTCCACTTTTCACACTTCTTTGCAGAGCCCAAACCAGGGTTACCTCGGCGATTAAACTACAGTCCTGACATATTTTCTCTCTGCGACTAATCATCGCTTAGACTTAACATTTCTTTAAAACTTCAGGAACGGCTACTGCATAGCCTTCCCACTTAACTTGAACATAACGTGTTTCTTAAGTATCGACAGACCGTGGCTAACTTTCCACAGAACCAACTGTGGCTCGTGCCTTAAACCAACTCGTGTTCTACGCAACGCTATCGCCCAAGTCATACCTCATATGACGGGCCTTGGGATCGCGGGACTATTTAACTTGACAACCGCAGGATGAACGGGACAGCACTTGGAATGACTTAGGTTGATCGGCATAACTTTGCCTAACTTACTCAAGCCTACAACTTAACCCGAGGGACGAGCAAAGGCTATGCCAAGCCTTACGCAGTGGAAGCGTGTCACGCCCCGATTCCGTAGAATCGATAGTCGTCCCCCGGGCGTGATGCCGTACAAGCCTAAGTTGCGCTCGCACAAGGCATAGTCATAAGGTTATCTGAAACACAACAACAAGAGAATGCGCAGAGTAAATTGAACACACATTATAGAGAAGGAAATTTAAGCTTTATTGATAATGAACATCGTTTTACAGACTCGATACAAAGGCGCCGTGCGGGCTTTTTACAAACTGACTACATTTCAAAATGAACGTCGACGAGATAGCCATTCCATACATTTCATCCCTTGATTCCAACCAGCATTACAAAATCACCTGGGATGACGGAAAGTCGCTCCATCTGTCTTCTTGGCCTTCGACAGCGGAGTCTTCAAAAGAGGTTGGATCCAAACTTCGACCGCAAGGACGAAGCTTCAAAACACACGAGCGTAGCCTCCCTTCACGCGGCACGCTCCTCCTGATTTATCGCACCTGTAGAGAGAGCGAGGATCAATACAATCAACATATACTGGAGAGTGGCTAATTAGTTTCCAGGCTCTCATTTGGTTTAAGAGTTTAGATAAACATTTACACAACTTGCTTTTCGTGATCTTTCTAACCATCCTAGGTAATTTCATACGAAGCAATTAACAAAACATAACCCAAGTAAGTTACACCAGAATTTTCCTCGGCAGAGCGCGCCGTGCAACATAAAACTTACCATCACCTTCCCTGTTAGTTGAATAACAATTTATATCAAGTGTTTGAGGTGGAGGTCACTGGCATTAACTAGCCATCCTGGACATAGCCTGGTAATGCGGGACCCTTGCAACGCAAGTAGCGAGCTCCGATGCAAGTCCCCGTCTTACTGGTTGCTTCATACCCAGCTCGGCTATAACCTGTTTCTTCCTAGGCCGAGTCGATCACGTGGCCCCGGGTTGCCGCTCGAAGAAACCATCGCCCTTGTCGACAAGTTGTCCATGACCTTGATAGGTTAACGAGGTATATTTGGGGTACCGTTGGGGCTTGTTATGTAATCGATTCATTCAGTTGTTTTACAGGCCTAAAATAATTCTATCTCTTTTCTACACAATTCATCTTTTTTTCTACTCAAATATAGGACTTGTGTTTTCCAAGTGAATCATTCCATTTCGTTACCATTACCCAAGTTCTTATTTTTGAAATAGAGGGTCGAGATGAAGGAGGTCAGCCACTCACCTTAGTATTTACTTGAGGCGAGAGACTGGTTGGCCGCGCTAGACGTTTCCTACGCGATCACCTGAAATCGCACAAGCAACCGATTAGAACACTGTGTTATTCAAGAAAATTTGATATGAATGCGAAGTTCGAAACGTAAGCCATGAAAACCATCGAAAATATTCACGAAAATGCATTCAGATAACAAAGCCAAAACCAACGCAAGCGGCATTAAAAGCAGAGCAACGGGAGGTCTCTTCCGACTCAGCCTCAGAGTCAATCCTTGAGGCGCAGCCCGCTGAATATGGGACTTGGTTTCGAAGAAGCCATTCCATAACGGGGAATAGATCTTAATTCAACCGTTCCCGTTCGATCGATTCGATCGATCCCGACCTATCGGTCCCAAAATGATGTCAAAGTCCTTCATATCTAGAACTATCACGTCAAGATCGATCTTTTGACTGTCGATATAGATAATCCCGTCGGCGCAGGCTAAGTTTGTGAGTATTGGTGTGCCCGAAGGTCTGCTTACGCTAAGGTCGAGATCTAATGATATTACAGAAAATTTGTGCTCGGCGGCAAAGTCCGCCGATATAAAACTATGTGAAGCACCTGAATCAAATAGTACACGAGCAGACAAATTATTGAAATTTAGTATACCTGTCACGACCGTATCTGATGCATGCGCTTCATCTCGAGTCATGGCGTAGACGCAGCCCTGGGCATTGGGGCGACGGTCTTGGCCATTTTGCGGCGCAGGTTGATGGGCTCGAGGCGCTGGGACTTGATTCCCTGGACGGTGCTGTTGGGGCGCCATTGGACGGTGTTGTTGGGGCACCGTTGGGTTCGGCCTTCTGGTTGGATAATCAGCACGATTGTGGCCCTTCTTGCCACAGTTCCAGTATCCATCCTCTGGTATCTGGCAATTGACGATAGTGTGACCGGGCCGGCGACAACGGATGCAGTAAGGCCATGGATTACGCCCTTGATACCCGCCTTGTTGCCTATTGTTTGGACGCTTGGTCACATTGTTTCCTCCCACGTGGCTAGGGCGTTTGTGATTGTATATGCACAGCGCCGGCAGCACCTGGAGGGTATTGGCTTTCAAGGCGGAGGGCGTGGTTGAGAGACTCCCCCATCGTTTTGTATTGTGGAACGGACACATGGGCGTAGATGGATGGTCGTAGACCCACTTCAAACCGTCGAGCACGACTCGCCAGGGAGGGCAAGAATTCTCCAGCAAACTTGGCTAACTTGTTGAACTCTGTCGCATACTTCCGCACCGTCATGTTTCCTTGCCTTAGCTGCATGAATTCATTTTCCTTCTCTTGTCGAACGGCTTCGGAGAGGTACACGATCTCGAACGCCTCGCGAAAGATGGTCCAAGAAATTGCCGCTGTCTCGTCGTCGCGTCTGATCGCTCGCTTTTGCACGGCCCACCAGTCGTGCGCGTTCGACCGAAGTAGAAGTTGAGCACATACGACTTTTTTGGACTCTTCGACGCCCAGCAGCTCGAACTTGTCTTCCAGTTCCTCTAACCAGTCGATCGCCAAGTAGGGATCTTCCATGCCGTAGAAGGAAGTACGGCAACTTTTTGTGAATTTTGACACGTCGAAGTTAGAACTTCTGGATGCTGCATGTGTAGGCTCGGGTGCCTCCGGATCGACTTCACTTTGTCTGGCCGCAGGCTCGGTCATGGCAGGAGTTGTCGCGGAGTTGTTGTTGTTGGCCACCACCGTCTGTACAATCTGCTGAAGAGTATCAAGCTGCTTCTGCTGCAACTTGAATTGTGCATCGAATCGGGCCTCGAACTGGGTCTGGCGTGCCTCTACCTCCAGTCGATGTGCCTCCGTCTCCCGTCGATGTTGTTCATTCAGGCGTTGATTCTCCTGAGCTTGTTGTTGTTGCGCTTCCAGCATGCGCAACATCCGTTCTATGGCATCGTTAGAGGGTCCGGGCCTCGAGCTACCCGAGCCGCTCGAAGCACTTTCTTCGTTCAATGCCACGTTCACCGTCGCACCTTCTGGGATTTTGAAGGTAAAAATACATTAGTCATAAAACTTATTACAGACTCCCTCATATGGAACGACATATCTCATCGACACGAGACCAACGATTTGAGACTAGAAACCCGATACTAGAGGCCAATGACGTAAAGCCGTGCTCTGATACCATTATGTCACGCCCCGATTCCGTAGAATCGATAGTCGTCCCCCGGGCGTGATGTCGTGCAAGTCTAAGTTGTGCTCGCACAAGGCATAGTCATAAGGTTATCCGAAACACAACAATAAGAGAATGCGCAGAGTAAATTGAACACACATTATAGAGAAGAAAATTTAAGCTTTATTGATAATGAACATCATTTTACAGACTCGATACAAAGGCGCCGTGCGGACTTTTTACAAACTGACTCCATTTCAAAATAAACGTCGACGAGATAGCCATTCCATACATTTTATCCCTTGATTACAACCAGCATTACAAAACCACCTGGGATGACGGAAAGTCGCTCCATCTGTCTTCTTGGCCTTCGACAGCGGAGTCTTCAAAAGAGGTTGGATCCAAACTTCGACCGCAAGGACGAAGCTTCAGAACACACGAGCGTAGCCTTCCTTCACGCGGCACGCTCCTCCTGATTTATTGTACCTGTAGAGAGAGCGAGGATCAGTACAATCAACATGTACTGGCGAGTGGCTAATTAGTTTCCAGGCTCTCATTTGGTTCAAGAGTTTAGAGAAACATTTACACAACTTGCTTTTCGTGATCTTTATAACCATCCTAGGTAATTTCATATGAAGCAATTAACAAAACATAACCCAAGTAAGTTACACCAGAATTTCCCTCGGCAGAGCGCGCCGTGCAACATAAAACTTACCATCACCTTCCCTGTTAGTTGAATAATGATTTATATCAAGTGTTTGAAGTGGAGGTCACTGGCATTAACTAGCCATCCTGGACATAGCCTGGTAATACGGGACCCTTGCAACGCAAGTAGCGAGCTCCGATGCAAGTCCCCGTCTTACCGGTTGCTTCATACCCAGCTCGGCTATAACCTGTTTCTTCCTAGGCCGAGTCGGTCCCGTGGCCTCGGGTTACCGCTCGAAGAAACCATCGCCCTTGTCGACAAGTTGTCCATGACCTTGATAGGTTAACGAGGTATATTTGGGGTACCATTGGGGCTTGTTATGTAATCGATTCATTCAGTTGTTTTGCAGGCCTAAAATAATTCTCTCTCTTTTCTACACAATTCATCTTTTTCTCTACTCAAATATAGGACTTGTGTTTTCCAAGCGAATCATTCCATTTCATTACCATTACCCAAGTTCTCATTTTTGAAATAGAGGGTCGAGATGAAGGAGGTCAGCCACTCACCTTAGTATTTACTTGAGGGGAGAGACTGGTTGGCCGTGCTAGACGTTGCCTACGCGATCACCTGAAATCGCACAAGCAACCGATTAGAACACTGTGTTATTCAAAAAAATTTGATATGAATGCGAAGTTCGAAACGTAAGCCATGAAAACCATCGAAAACATTCACGAAAACGTATTCAGAAAACAAAGCCAAAACCAACGCAAGCGGTATGAAAAGCAGAGCAACGGGAGGTCTCTCCCGACTCAGCCGCAGAGTCAATCCTTGAGGTGCAGCCCGCTGAATATGGGACTTGGTTCCGAAGAAGCCATTCCATAACGGGGAATAGATCTTAATTCAACCGTTCCCGTTCGATCGATTCGATCGATCCCGACCGAGTCGATAGCGACAGTGTTCTTTTCTCGCGCACCCCGTGGACGAACAACGGGGAACGATGTAGGGACGGGGCACTACAAAGCGTGCATGTTTTATCGAGCATTTACGCGGATAACGCCTATGACCTAGGCAAGTTCATAGTTTTGTGTCGAAGACCAACGTTCCTTCTCCTAAGCCATGGAACGAAGGACCGAGTGTCATTTTTAAAGCACGCCGTGTACCAACTCTAAGCCGACCGTTGGACCTTTCCATATTCTATCTTAATTTGACCCGTCAGGATTGCTCCTTTTAGCTATGTGGATTCATCTCTTTTATTATTAAGCCTACTTGTGCAAGTTGAAAATATGTGATTTATTATATGAAGGCAAAGATGAGGCGAGTTCGTCGAAACTACCCCACCTGAGCGAGCGGTCGCCTCGACCGAGCAATGACTTCGAGTCGCCGTTATAAAGCTAAGTCCGAACGCCGTCGGCGTTTTGATTCCTCCGATTGACTGAGCGGGACGGGGCAATACATCATACACCACTCAGAAAAAGTTTCGTCTTCGAAACTTACAGAGTACTTACTCATCGACTTATAACGTAGTTCAACATTCAACCATTTTTGTACACACCTCTCCTATGCGTTCGCTCAATCTGAGCTACACTCGTGCTTATCGCTAACTTAGTCGTAAGGCACACCAACCGATCAACCAACATTCAAACTCATCTCAATTCAATGATCATCAACATTTCTTCAAAACTCACAATCTCAAAATTCTCGACACTTTTCCGTTCCTCAAGTCTCACTTGATTCAACGTATCACTTAGTTGGATCATGCACATATTCTAGGTGTCCCCAAAATACATGTATTTCAACCAAGCCTCATGATAAAGAATCTGCCATCACCACTCGAGTCGGATCGTGCACATATTCAAGCATCCTTGATATACATGCATGTCAATCGAGCCTCGGAGCAGTGTCTCCACAATTCCTATTGCTTCACGTCGGAACATCTGCCTAACAGCTAGGCTACGTCTTTAGGCTAAGGTCATCCGTTAGTATTGGAATCATAGTTCCCAAACAACAATATCAACACTGACCCCATCCTAAGGTCAAGCCAAATTAATAGTACGGGGTTTTCTACCCAAGCTCGCATCACTCCGATTTCTAAACATCGAGCATCGATTCCCTACGCACATCCCAATATTCGTCGCACGGGGTCCGAGTCGTTCAGCAAAGCCATCCTACGATAATTCACGTTCAACCAATCCTCGACAAGAACATATCGCTCGTTCATCAAGCCATTTCGTATAGTCTATCTCTTCGAACACGTTCGACATAATCCGTCTATCAATCTCCAAATCAAGCATGCTACGACATAATTCATCGCTAAACCAAAATTTCACATTCCATACTTCCGAAGTCATTCATCCCAATTCACGTAATCGATCACAAGGTCGTCCGACTTAACAATATGTTGTGCCCCGATCTCACGTGATTCAGATTATCTACGGTGGACATGAATCACCATGCATGCTTCCGCGAGATAATCAACCTCATCGGGACGTAACTCTTGTTTTGCGTCTAGACTAATTCATTCTCGATACGCGGATTGGACCTACTCAATCCTCAAGTTTATTTCATTCATCAATCGTAAGTCCTAACATCCTCAAATTTTCCTTCGTATCAAACCAGCAAGTCGAGACAATCAACGTTGCCGTGTCCTGATTTTCCGAGTTCGATCATTCCCGTGACATGAATCACCATTTCAACGTTCACACAGAACGATCGCCCCAAATCCGATGTGACGCATATGAGAGACTAGAGTTGCGTTCGCGCAAGTCAAGAATGTCGATGCTGTGGTTATCCGCGTAACCCTCAAGACACTTCTATTTTTATCCAACGTTCATCTTAATCAAAGTGCTAAGTATTGCATCCAACCGAACTATAACACTTGCACGATCGTCATTCGCCGAGTCAGAGTACCCCCGAGTTATCGCATATCGATCTTTGATACGCCTCAATACCATCGATGATATGCGTAACCTGACGATCTTCCTTTGCAACCAATTTCGAGTCGTACGAATGATGTTATCGTCCTACTGGATAATCTCCTCGACATTCAAATTCAAGTTTGATCATTATCCTTCGAACCATTCACAACATCAATTTCCTCAAACTAATTTTACGTATTGTTCATCCGTTTATCTTAAGTCATCGACCAATGTATTTCCTCAATTAGTATCATTTCTTTGTTAACTCAATCATCGAGCAATGTTCAATCCAATCCTTAGAGTCATTGTGTAACTTCAAAATTCAACTTTTCATGCTTGCTATCTTTCCATCATGTTAACTTTTTCGTATACGATCTATATCTATTTTCTCGATCAAGTCATCCATTCGTTACACCTTAACTTTTTTTCGATTTGATTTATCTACTCAATCATCTTCGCATTTCATACTTGCGTAAACTTCAATCCCGTGCACGTTTTGTGCGCATCGTTTCTAATTTGTTCGAATCCACTTATCAAATCTCAAGACTACAACATGTTCAACGACACTCAATCTAAGGCTCTGCATACACGCGACGCTTGCTGACTCATCGACACCCGAATCCTCAGCCGACCGATTGACATCCCTGAGGCTATCGTATACACCACTCAGGGATGAAGTCATTCAATAAATTCTTAACTATCATTCGAATCAAAATCGACTTCTTCGAATCCCGTTCGAACCATTCCTCTAATTTCAAGCACGCTCATCTATATCGCATCGACGATAACATCGTCGCTCGATAGCACCCCTATCGATAATCATCTCACTTTACTCAATAGAGTTCAACTCATTCTTGTCCGATATAATTCAAATTCTATACTCGACTCTTCTAAGGTCGACACAACTTTGGTGTATATGTCCAGCCCGACTTAGCCAATCGTGCTTACGCGAACCATCCTTTTATTTTGTCAAAAACTGTTCTCCTATATTTTACAAAATAGATAGACTTATTGTATGGACATCCCATGGGACATTTGAGAGAGAGTGCACCAATGATATCAACTTTGCAAAAGCAACACTTCAGAGTTTACGGAAACAGCAGAGTTAAAGAATTCAATCGATAGTCCAAGGACGTAAGCCGTGCTCTGATACCATTATGTCACATCCCGCTTCCGTATGAGCGATCGTCCTTGCTAAGGCGTAATGCCGCACGAGCCTAGATTGCGCTCGTGCAAGGCTGTTTTATAATGGCCGATTACATCGGCGGTGACGGGGTCGTCGCACAGAAGTCCCAAGCAGAAACATTGAACATGCAGCAGAAATTTAAAGGCAAAACACAAGTTATTCAAAAGAACTCTTTATTGATATTGAAAAATAAAATTACAATAGGTGCAAGGCCATGATTACAAGTATCTCGTGTTTACTTTCTCTCATTTTACAAGTCACTCTGCTCTCTCTCATCTCTCGATACAATACTTGAACCAGCGGAAGCTTCGGAAGGCGATGTCCAAATAATATGTCCTGTATAAGTCTTGATTCCATGCGGCCGCACGCTTCAACTCACCAAGGAACTCCGTACCTCGACGCATCCAAGTGAGCTCCACGCCACGAGCTTCTACCTGTGCCTGTACATGAAGACTCTGTGGGTGTCAGTACTCAACTGTACTGGTGGAGTGAGCTCCTCGTACACCCATACAAAACTAACACGTTTGATTTACTTTGTACAACATAGTCCATTCTTATCAATTGTCTTTCTAGTCTTTTCTTAGGATCAGTTTTTATGACCGACGCCTTGGCATACTTGTGTCTGAGGACCATCCCGTGCTTGCAACAACAATGTTAACTCATACCTTGCCTCTAGACCCTTCTTGTGCCAACAACGTTAACCTATCAAGTCGTGTTTGCCTTACGGCCATAATCAGGGACGCAACTACACGATAGACTCCATTTTCGTGTGACCGTGCTATCGTACCGATAACATCCTTATCCTTGCCTCAAGACCTTCTCGTTTGCTTGCAATATCAACACACCGACTCATACTTGTCTTTCGTGCCAAACTCTCGGACGAAACGACTCGATCGTGCAATGAACTCGATTCGTGCTTCAATATCTCCGAGGCAGTGCCTCCTCGCTTAGTCTTGCCTATACTTTAGTTTTGACAATACGGCCGTGCCTCATATTTCGAGGTTGTGCCCATCAACTCAACATAACTTCACCTAACTTGCCCTACGGCCCTTCCCGACTTACCTCGCAACAGCTCAAGTCTAACTCATGCAACTCTATGCCAACGACTTAACACTCGATGCTACATCTCGTGCCGAAGCACGCCACCTTCGTTGTAGCCAAATCTTAGGCCCAGACATTGTGTTCTCTAACTGCATACACATTCAACTCAACTCAGTCCAAAGACACACACGCGGATTGTCGCCCGTGCCGACACATCTACATGAATGGTTACTGGCATTAACTAGCCATCGTGGACATAGCCTGGCATTCGGGACCCTTGCACCGCAAGTAGCGATCCCCGATGCAAGTCTCCGAACTACCGGTTGCCTATTACCCAGCTCGGCTATAACCTGTTTCTTTCTAGGCCGAGTCGGTCCCGTGGCCCCGGGTTGCCGCTCGAAGAAACCATCGCCCTTGTCGACAAGTTGTCCATGACCACGTGCCTACGCTAACTTCTAGACTTAACGTAATTGCATGGTCTCATCATCATCACTTAGTTCCTTTGCTTTACTTCTTCCACTTTTCACACTTCTTTGCAGAGCCCAAACCAGGGTTGCCAGAGCGACTGAACTACAGTCCTGACATATTTTCTCTCGGCGACTAACCATCGCTTAGACTTAACATTTCTTTGAAACTCCGGAAACGGCTACTGCATAGCCTTCCCACTTAACTTGAACATAACATGCTTCTTAAGTATCGACAGACCGTGGCTAACTTTCTACAAAACCAACTGTGGCTCGTTCCTTAAACCAACTCATGTTCTACGCAATGCTATCGCCCAAGTCATACCTCATATGACGGGCCTTGGGATCATGGGACTATTTAACTTGACAACCGCAGGATGAACGGGACAACCCTTGGAATGACTTAGGTCGATCGGCATAACTTTGCCTAACTTACTCAAGCTTACAACTTAACCCAAGGGACGAGCAAAAGCTATGCTAAGCCTTGCGCAGTGGAAGCGTGCATGCTTTATCGAGCATTTACGCGGGCGACGCCTATGACCTAGGCAAGTTTATAGTTTTGTGTCGAAGACCAATGTTCCTTCTCCCAAGCCACGGGACGAAGGACCGAGTGTCATTTTTAAAGCACGCCGTGCACCAACTCTAAGCCAACCGTTGGACCTTTCCATATTCTATCTCAATTCGACCCGTCGAGATTGCTCCCTTTAGCTATGTCGATTCATCTCTTTTATTATTAAGCCTACTTGTGCAAGTTGAAAACATGCGATTTATTATATGAAGGAAAAGATGAGGCGAGTTCACCGAAACTACCCCACCTGAGCGAGCGGTCGCCTCGACCGAGCAATGTCTTCGAGTCGCCGTTATAAGGCTAAGTCCGAACGTCGTCGACGTTTCGATTTCTCCGATTGACTGAGCGGGACGGGACACTACATCATGTCACGCCCCGCTTCCTAGGAGCGATCGTCATCGCTAAGGCGTGATGTCGCACGAGCCTAGATTGCGCTCGTGCAAGGCTGTTACATAACGGTCGATTACATCGGCGACGACGGGGTTGTCGCACAGAAGTTCCAAGCAGAAATATTGAACATACAGCAAAAATTTAAAGGCAAAACACAAGTTATTCAAAAGAACTCTTTATTGATATTAAACAATGAAATTACAATAGGCGCAAGGCCATGATTACAAGTATCTTGTGCTCACTTTTCTCTCATTTTACAAGTCACTCTGCTCTCTTTTATCTCTCGATACAATGCTTGAGCCAGCGGAAGCTTCGGAAGGCGATGTCCATACATTATATCCTGTATAAGTCATGAGTCCACGCGGCCGCATGCTTCGACTCGCCAAGAAACTCCGTGCCTCAACACATCCAAGCGAGCTCCCTGCCACGAGCTTCTACCTGTGCCTGCACAAGAAGACTGTGTGGGTGTCAGTACTCAACTGTACTGGTGGAGTGAGCTCCTCGCCCACCCATACAAAACTAACACGTTTGATTTACTTTGTGCAACATAGTCCATTCTTATCAATTGTCTTTCTAGTCTTGTCTTAGGATCAGTTTTTATGACCGATGCCTTGGCATACTTGTGTCTGAGGACCATCTCGTGCTTGCAACAACAACGTTAACTTATACCTTGCCTCTAGACCTTTTTTGTGCTAACAACGTTAACCTATCAAGTCGTGTTTGCCTTACGGCCATAATCAGGGACGCAACTACACGATAGACTCCATTTTCGTGTGACCGTGCTATCGCACCGATAACATCCTTATCCTTGCCTCAAGACCTTCTCGTTTGCTTGCAATGTCAACACACCGACTCATACTTGTCTTTCGTGCCAAACTCTGGGACGTAACGACTCGGTCGTGCAATGAACTCGATTCATGCTTCAATATCTCCGAGGCAGTGCCTCCTCGTTTAGTCTTGCCTATACTTTAGTTTTGACAACGCGGCCATGCCTCACATTTCGAGGTCATGCCCATCAACTCAACGTAACTTCATCCAACTTGTCCTACGGCCCTTCTCGACTTAACTCGCAACAGCTCAAGTCTAACTCATGCAACTCTATGCCAACGACTTAACACTCGACGCCACATCTCGTACCGAAGGACGCCGCCTTCGTTGTAGCCAAATATTAGACCCAGACATTGTGTTCTCTAACTGCATACACATTTAACTCAACTCAGTCCAAAGGCACACACGTGGATTGCCGCCCGTGTCGACACATCTACATGAATGGTCACTGGCATTAACTAGCCATCGTGGACATAGCCTGGCATTTGGGACCCTTGTACCGCAGGTAGCGATCCCCGATACAAGTCCCCGAACTACCGGTTGCCTATTACCCAGCTCGTCTATAACCTGTTTCTTCCTAGGCCGAGTAGGTCCCGTAGCCCCGGGTTGCCGCTCAAAGAAACCAACCATCGCCCTTGTCGACAATTTGTCCATGACCACGCGCCTACGCTAACTTCTAGACTTAACGTATTTGCATGGTCTCATCATCATCACTTAGTTTCTTTGCTTTACTTCTTCCACTTTTCGCACTTCTTTGCAGAGCCCAAACCAAGATTGCCTTGGCGACTGAACTACAGTCCCGACATATTTCCTCTCGGCGACTAACCATCGCTTAGACTTAACATTTCTTTGAAACTCCGAGAATGGCTACTGCATAGTCTTCCTACTTAACTTGAACATAACGTGTTTCTTAAGTATCGACAGACCGTGGCTAACTTTCCACAGAACCAACTGTGGCTCGTTCCTTAAACCAATTCGTTTTCTACGCAACGCTATCGTCCAAGTCATACCTCATATGACGGGCCTTGGGATCGTGGGACTATTTAACTTGATAACCGCATGATGAACGGGACAGCACTTGGAATGACTTAGGTCGACCGACATAACTTTGCCTAACTTACTCAAGCCTACAACTTAACCCAAGGGACGAGCAAAGGCTATGCCAAGCCTTGTGCAGTGAAAGCGTGTATGCTTTATCGAGCATTTACGCGGGCGACGCCTATGACCTAGGTAAGTTCATAGTTTTGTGTCGAAGACCAACGTTCCTTCTCCCAAGCCACGGGACGAAGGACCGAGTGTCATTTTTAAAGCACGCCGTGCACCAACTCTAAGCCGACCGTTGGACCTTTCCATATTCTATCTCAATTCGACCCGTCGGGATTGCTCCCTTTAGCTATGTGGATTCATCTCTTTTATTATTAAGCCTACTTGTGCAAGTTAAAAATATGTGATTTATTATATGAAGGCAAAGATGAGGCGAGTTCACTGAAACTATCCCACCTGAGCGAGCGGTCGCCTCGACCGAGCAATGTCTTCGAGTCGCCGTTATAAGGCTAAGTCCGAACGCCGTCGACGTTTCGATTCCTCCGATTGACTGAGCGGGACGGAGCACTACACCCGCTGCTCAATCTACTACTACGATTCTCTTATCATATTTTCTTGCGTCATGCATAGAAAACAAGATCTTGCTAGTACCGACTGATGGGCATAGGTCAGTTTGTCTTAATAGTCTGGCAAGTTTAGGGGCAAGCATAAACAATGTAACCTACCGTTCTATAAGCAAGCAAAAATAGTTACTTATATATAGATAATTCGGTCCTATGTTGTGACAAATCAATATTCTAGTGTTATAGTTGTTTCTAGGTATGTTCACTTAAGTTGTTGATCGACC
Organism: Iris pallida; assembly: GCA_029216955.1. Lineage (NCBI taxonomy): Eukaryota > Viridiplantae > Streptophyta > Magnoliopsida > Asparagales > Iridaceae > Iris > Iris pallida. Next base: position 28,076,512 of record JANAVB010006599.1, on the reverse strand, counting down.
TGCATGGGCCACCACTAAAAACATGTCACGACCCGATCCCAAATTGTTGGGCCGAATCGGATCATGCCCATCCTGCACCGTTGTGAGACGGCGGTAGTAAGCTGTCTCTATTTGCAGGTAATCTCAACAACATTTATACATTTGTCACAACACGAATTTACGAATATTTAAAACTTTTATTTAACAAAGAGAAGTATAACTGGAAAGGAAAATACTGAAATAAATACTGAAACCAAATGTCTACAACCTCCAACATAATGAAACTAGAAAATAAGGAAATAGCAACTAGCTAAACGGCCGGCTCTTCAGCCTCAGGATCGCGTCCTCCAAGGGAGACTCTCGTAACACCGCAGGGTATAGCACAGGATCATAATAGCTATTGTACAATAGCTCAGCGTCATCAATATCACCTATTGGGGGGAATCCAGTCAGGAAAGGAGCAAGTACGAGTATGTACCTCACATTTCAAATAATAACGAAAAAGTGCAAGCTAAACAGTTGAAACAATATTTTTCAGTAATTTAACAATTCAATACTTGAAACAATGTGATTTGAATATGTAACGTCTATGACCGGCTTGGATTGTACAATAGCATCCTAGCGACGCGATACGGCTTATCCCCATGTGTAAGAAGGGTAAGCTCGTACAATAACAATATGCAATATGAGGGGTATTGGTCATAAACGCTACACTATTCCCCCAATATCTCCACAATCAATATCAATCATTATTTGAACCCTAGGAGAGGGTTCCGTATAGCAATGTGGTTTAAACATGCAACTTGACAATTACTAATTAAAATATAAGATAGCATAACCGTAACTTACCTCTGTTTGTATGACTGGATCAGGATGTCGGCACTGGAAAGGAAGTCAACTACGTCCTCGAAATCCTACAGTTGAGATTCCTGACTTAAAAACAGAGGAAGCCATATCTAGGTGTGCTAGTTGCAATTTCTAGAAACAAACCCTAGTCAAGTTTTGAGTTATTAATTAATCTACCGAAAACTGTCTAACGTCGCGAGCTACGTTTGTTGTCATTTAATTGGATAAGCCTGTTACTGGTTTAATTGGAGAAGATAGCAACTACCGATTAATTGGCAAAACTTTGTATTTTAATAATATATATAAAACTAAATTTCTTTAAATGGGAAAACATAAATTTAATAATTTATTAGTAGTCGTTATTTATTTTATTTAATGTAAGAAATCCTTATTAATTTTATACAAAAATAAGTAATATCCAATTTAATTATGCGCCTAGCTACGCAAACAACAACCAGAAAATAAAATAGAAAACCTAAGCTACACAATTACAGGGCCACTGAAAATAAAAGAAAAGCTGGGCTTATGCCATTACAACAATTAAATTAAATTAAATTAATAAGGCTGAGGCGAGCTCTGAGTGCCGTGAAACGGTCCAATCAGAAGGCCGAGGCCCTGCACCCAAGATACTAAAAGCCAGTAACCAGTTCTAAAGTAGAATATAATTAAATTTATGAAAGATGGTGTCTCGGACTTGGTCATGCAATCTCACGTTGCTAGGCTTACGCCTTAACGTACAGAAAATCCTGTAGCGTTTGCGTTTCGCCGAGGCTCATCCGACCGATACGGTCGTCGCCTACAGGGGATACAGAAACTAACCAACCAACACTTTAAACCAAATCAAAACCAATGAAACCATTTACAAGGACCAGGGTTTTAGAAAATAGGTTTTGATATACAACAATTACTAAACTTATAAAATATCATTTTTAAATACTTTTCTGAAAATTTGGACAGCACCTCCTCTGTAACTAGGACCACCTAGCCACGGGGCGATACTGATCCACCACACAAAATGAAACGTCCCAAACCAGGGAACACCAATCTCCAACAAAAATGAATATTCAACCCAAAATCCAACCACAACATCCAAATTAAATATAAGCCACAGAAGCTATAAATAAACTCAAGCGTAATTAGTCTACAGCGAATGACCAACAGAAGAGCAAAACATAGATACTAGGAACGTCCAAACTAGGAAATAAATCCACAGCACACATTATACCAAAGAGAAACTACGTTGCGACGTAACCAACAAAACCGCGTATCCCCTAACGCAACAATATAAAATGTCGATCCCCGTAACGGGGTCGGGACCGCGTCATCACCGACTAACTACGGGAGGGACACAGGGACACTGGATTATACCTCGGGTGCTCGGCTAGAGCTCTCAGATGTAAAATAGAAATAGAAAAATATCCACGCGGATCGGTTCGGGACAGTACTAGAAGTGCGGACAGCGGTTCGGTTCAGGGTGGGCCGGAAATAGCGGATCGGACAGCGGAACAGCGTTGTCGCGGCCGTAGGGCACGGGGACAGCAGATCGGTCGCTGGATGGGTGGCGCTCGGACGGGCGACGCCGGAACAGCGCACAGGGGCGTGGGTCGGTGGGATCCGGCCGAAGGGGGCTCGAGGGGTCGACGAAGCGGAGGCCGAGTGGGCTTTGGCGCGGGTCCGCCGGATGGTGGCCGAGCGGGCTGGAGGCGAGGCGGTGGCGGCGGCCTAGCGTGGGCGGCCGGTCGGGCGGTCCCCGGGGGCATGGCACGGTTCGGTTTGGTCGTCGAAACGCAGCGAGGATGGTACGGATCCGTAGATCTCGCCGACGTGGGTGCAGGATTGGCTCCAGAATAGACAACAGAGAAGGGAGGAGGAAGTTGTGTGGGAAAGATGAAGGACGGAAGGGAGAAGCTTCTGTGAGAATTTTGGTTCTGGAAGAGTTTATGTGAAACTTACGTAAGGAGAGGGAGGGGAGTACGGTGAGTGGTGCGGACGAATAGGATCTAAACATGAGAAAGGGATCGTGGGGGTTGAATGGGTTAGAGGGTTTGGGTTGTGTCAAGTCTAGTTGAGTCTAATGGCTAGTGGGCTTAAGCTATTGGGCCAAAATTATGGGCTAGGAATTAAATAGTCATTAAATTATTTTATTTAATTAACACAATCCCAAAGTCAAAAACAACAATAATACTAATATCAATCAATTTCTAATTAATTATTTTGAAAATAATTTTTTTTTCTTAAGCGACTATAATATACATAATAATAATAATAACTAATAAACCTATGACTACGCCAACAACTAAAATCCATCAATCCAAATATAATTCTGAATTTGCGGGTTTTACAACCTCACTCATAAATTCTTCTCCATTGACATCCTTCATATTACTATTTACCTTGATATTTGACCTGATATCTGCCTTGATCGTTGATCTTTCATGTTTCTTTGACCCGATTCTTGTGTCCTTAAACTTTTAGGGGCACTGTCCTTGGTCCTTCCGATCAGCTTGTTCGGGTTCCAGCTATGGCGGGTCAGCTTCCGTCTGTTCCACCAGTTCAGGAGGCTCAGCCTCAACATTCAGGAGCAGAGTCTAGAGTAGACCGGAGGACAAAGTCACCAGTTTAGCCAGATGTACCAGTTCAGCCAGAGCAGGCAGAGGGTGTTGTTCGAGCACTGGTGGATGTTTTGAGATATTTAATAGCATCACAGCAACGTTAGAGCGATGTTCTCACCCATTCTGTCCAGACGGCTTTGGAGAGGGGTGGTGCTCAGGTCTACAATTCTGCGAGCAACTTTAGGCGTCTTCATCCCCCGTACTTCTATGGTACAGAGGATGCGATTGCTTTTGATGCATGGCTTCAGGATACAGAGGCCATTATGGAGGCAGCAGGGATTCCGGCTAGGGAGCGTGTGGCAGTTGTTAGGTTGCAGCTCCTAGATTTAGCCCACGACTGATGGGCGGCTCATGAGGTGTCTCTAGTGGCACCGATATCTTAGGCAGATTTTAGCGAGAGGTTCCAGACTCGCTATTTTGACGCGGTGTCACGTTATGATCTACAGCAGAGGTTCATTGGCTTGCAGCAGATGAGCAGGACCGTCGACGGCTATACGGCGGAGTTTAGCAGGCTCAGTCTGTTTGCCCCTTCCTTAGTGGCGACCGAGTTGGATCAGGCGAGGAGGTTCCAACAGGGACTTCAACTGGAGATTATACTGGTAGTTGAGCAGCATGAGTTCCAGACTTTTGATGCAGTAATGAGGGCGACGAGGAGGCATGAGTACACCTCGCAGAGAATCGTTGATAGAGTCGGAGGACAGAAAAGGCCTCATATACAGAGAGGATCTTTCTCCCAGTCGTTAGCACCAGCTCCAGCAGTTCGAGCCTTGACGATTGGATCTCCGAGGGGACCGGCTCTGTCGGCTTCCTTTCAGCAGTCATCTCAGTCGCGTCCTCAGCAGCAGAGGCAGTCTTCCTCAGTTGGTTGTTCCTATTACGGAAAGGGAGGACATATTTTGTCAGAGTGCCGCAGGGCATAGGGCTTGTGCCTAGCTTGTGGAGCACCGGACCACAAGACAGGGGCTTGTCCTAGGAGGAGTTCGGTTGGGTCAGTATCCTTGCAGCCAGCAGTTCAGCAGTTCAGGGCGCCAGTAGGCCCAGAGGCCATTACCGACGCAGTCTCAGCAATTCCAGCAGCAGAGGCCTCAGCAGTATGCTTAGGCTCAAGCTCAGGCTCAGAGGCAGAGGGGTCCAGCACCCAGATTTCAGGGTCAGTCTTTCACGCTTTCCATGGAGGAGGTGCTAGCAGCAGGGGAGGTGGTCGCAGGTACCATTCTCGTTCACTCTCATTCAGCTTCAGCTTTATTTGATTATGGTGCTTCGCATTCGTTTATATCTGCACGATTTGCGACACGTGTTGGTTTAAAACCTGAGCCTTTACCTGTAAGGTTGGATATACTTACTGGTAACGGTTTTAGTAGGAGTAGACCGAGTCTATGCCTCGTGTAGAGTTATAGTGTGCGGAAGGGAGTTTCCCGCTAGACTGATAGAGTTTCTTATGGGCGATTATGATGTCGTCCTAGGTATGGATTGGTTGAGTGCTCGACATGCTACGATAGATTGCCATGCTGACAAGGTTATCTTTTATGTTTCGAATGAGGAGGAGTTCTCATTCTGTAGAGACGAGGTGGAGTCTTCACCGATGGTTATGTGGATGGATGTAGCCGAGGAGCTGCAGTTGCCCAGAGTAGTTTATGAGTTTCCCGATGTATTTCCCGAGGAGCTTCCGGGTATGCCTCCAGTTCGGAAGATTGAGTATTATATTGATTTGGTTCCGGGAGCAGAGCCAATATCAGCGAAAGTCTATATGATGACTCATTTAGAGTTGTTGGTGCTTTATCAGTCTATTGAGGAGCTTAGGACCAAGGAATTCATTCGTCCTAGTGGATCGCCTTGGGGAGCTCCAGTCCTTCTTGTGAAGAAGAAGGATGGTTCATCGCGTATGGTCATTGACTATCGTCAGCTTAACGCGGTGACCGTGAAGAACAAGTATCCCTTGCCCATGATAGATGACTTGTTCGACCAGCTTAGTGGAGCGGCTATATTTTTGAAGATTGATTTGCGGTCTGGTGTCACGCCCAGAACTAGAATACTGGAGAGCGGGGGCAGACATAGCCAGCTACGTATATTGAAGTGCAACCCACCTCGCTATACGGTCACGGATGTCTAGGATACATGAGGGTTTCACTACAAGCTATCAGTCTCCTATGGTCAAGAACAAGCCTAGTGTCTCAATCATAAGCCAGTAAATGAATGTTACAAGATGTAAGATCACCAAATATACAATAGTAAGGCATCCCAAATATTATATATTCAGTTAATCATGAAGCTAGTCGTTACAAAATGTGAGAACTAGCAAGAGTTTAGTCATACATGATCAACCTTAGGATCTGTCAATCATGTTACAGCCCGTAGGCAGACAGTAAGTAAAGTATGCAATACGAGCTAACAGATGCTCGTCTGCTAAACGTCTCAAAAGAATATTTTTATAATAAAGTGGGAGGTCAAAAATAAATCCACTCGTTGCCCTGGTTACGCCTGGTGGTCACCATCGGGCTGGAAAGTCGGTAGATCCTCTGGTGCTGCTCCAAAATTTGGCCATACAAAACCAGCTGGGTCAGATCCCAGAAAGAGCAAGTGCCACAAAGGAAGCTTCACTTAGGAACTAAAACCAGCAATTAGCACGAGTATAAATAAATAGTAAGAGCTGGAAATGAAGAAAATATACCAGGATGATATACGACGAGATAACCATGGAACTGTTCAGATAACCAGGTTACAACCCGTAAACCAAACAAGGACCGGGATTGTAACCCTTCATCTGAACGAAACTTGGCTTCCCACCATTTATCGACAGCTAACATAAGAAATCAGGACATGTAACAATCTTGTACATGATCAAGACAAGACTAGACTGGTTGTTCCCCATTCAACAATTACGGCCAAGCAATAAGTACGACTTGATACTTTAACTAACTAGGGTTATCACAGGCCTAGTTACTAACAAGATGCAGCGAGATTATTCCACAGCCACAAGCCCTGCAGACCATCCAGGTTACCCAGGTCGAATATTAAGGGTTGAATTCAGGTGGGTAAATCGTCCAGGAAACGCATGTACCCTTAGGTGACTTAGAGGGTGCAACACATGACAGTGTGCTGGAAATATGCCCTACTCGACGGCAGGCTACAGATCCCAAGCGCACCCAGGTAACGGGATTGCCTGTAGCTGAGAAATCTCTTTATGACTACTGTGTTATTCTAGTTATTAGCCTTAGTCCATTTCAGTAGGTACCCCTGACCGTGGTACTCAAGGGTCCATGTCCTAGACATGATGCAAGACAGTACTGATTCATTTACACAAGCACATTCGCCCACTGTGTCCAGGTTATTTATATTTGTCATGTCATGTCATGGAGCCGTCGTAACAGCTGTTCGAGATATATATCATGTCAAGTATAATTGTCAGGAGTGCGCCACGACGGGCCACTATCATGTCATGTCAGGTTGCTAGTCAGGAGTGCACCACTACGGATCACTGTCGTGTTCTGGGATATACAAAAAATAACATAGCACAAGTATTCCATCAAGAGACCCAACTTACAATGAGGGTTACAAGACATGAGTCCAATAAATAACAATTAAGTCATAAAATACAAGGTTATGCGGCTCAGGATTACTGGGTCCCATGCAGCCATTAAAGGAGTGCGCATGTGGTTCAGGAGAGGCAGGGGCACGCGGCTAGGGAAGCAAGGGCGCATGCGGCTCAAGAAGTCGGGTCTCATGCGGCCAGCGGAAGAGGAGGGCCTCATGCGTCTGGGGGAAAGGCTCTTATGCGGATCAAGAAGGCGGGAGCATATGCGGCTGCGGGTGACGGACGCTATGCGGCTAAAAGAGGCAGGAGCTTATGCGGCTGGGTCAGCGCGGTTCCATGCGACCCTGGAAATGATCGGGCCTTATGCGGCTGGAATCGGACCGAGTCCCATGCGGCCAGGGAATGACGGTTGCATATGCAGCTAGAAGTGACGGGTGCATCTGCGGCTGGCGGGGATCAAAGTTCCATACGGCTCAATTGGGAAAAGCTCATACGGCCAGGAGTTCATCCCTAGTCATGCGGCTGGAATGCCACGCTGCCTTTATGCGGTTGAGTTGGTGCATGCGGCTAGAAGTGGAACTTGCCGTATAAGGCTATACGGCTAAGTTCAAGCGGCAGGAAACTATATGCGGCTGGAACTGTTCTTCTTCTCCAAATTTTCGAGAAGAAGAACACCATGAAGCCATGCTTCCAAGTTCCATAATTCCATCATCCAGAGTCCAAATTCGAACTTCCATAGGTCAAAATGGGGTAGAACGAAATTCTCTACAACATAGAACCATCAAAACTTGAAAATAATAATGTTAAATAGATCAAAACCCAAGAAATATAAAAATAAAATAAACTTAGTTCTACAAGAATTTAGCCATGGAAACTGAAAATGCCAAGCACTAAAGTGCTTTAGAATGCTGTGAAGAAGAGAATGGAACAATAAAATTTGGGTTCCTCCATGAAGCAAGATGCACTTGCCTAGATCTCTCTCTCTCTCTCTCTCTCTCAGGTTGGTGAGGAGTTAATGGAGGAGAAGAAGAAGAGTAATGAGGAGAGAGAAAGGAGAGGGGGCTAATAAATAGGGATGTTGGTGGTAGGTAGGGGTTCTCCCCTTGGTCCATATCGAACCAAAAGCAACCCCAACCCGAACCAAGCCAACCAAAACCAAGATGAACCAAATAATAAAATACCCAATAAACCAAGCAAGAAGACATGCAATACAAGATAAAATACGTACACGTATTCTAAGATACGTAATAGGAACAACAGGCATTACATCTGGGTACCATCAGATCAGAGTCAGAGAGCAGGATGTACCTAAGACGGCATTTAGATCTGGCCATTGCGAGTTCCTTGTTATGCCTTTTGTAGCAACCAATGTGCCAGCGATCTTCATGGATATCATGAATCCCATCTTTATGTCCCACTTAGACTAGTTTGTGATAGTATTTATTGATGATATCTTGGTCTATAGTCGGACTGAGGTAGAGCACGAGCAGCATCTTTGCGTGGTTCTTCAGAATCTTTGGGACCATCAGCTTTATGCGAAGTTCAGCAAGTGCGATTTCTGGCTCGATCGAGTCTCCTTCTTAGGTCACATTATTGCCGGAGGTGGTGTTGAGGTGGACCCAAAGAAGGTCGAGGCTATGGAGGGTTGGCCTATACCTCGTACAGCTTCAGATGTGCGCGGCTTTCTGGGATTAGCAGGCTACTACAGACGGTTTGTGGCAGACATTGCTAGGATCTCTGCACCCTTGACATGGCTGACGTGTAAGGATGTGTGCTTTGAGTGGTCAGATGCTTGTCAGGTTTCTTTTGAGAACTATAAAAGCTAATTGGGGCTATATTTATTAGCATAGCTTATTTACAAAAAATAATCCAAATAAATAAATTTGACCCACCTTTGTACTATTTTAATTTTGATAGAGCATAATGTTGCTATAGTTTTGGTTGTAGTAATCAAATAATAGTTTTTAGCTTGGAAATAGTTATTTTGGTTTCTAGAACCTGAAGAGAATCTCACTTTCCAACTTTCAAATAGTTTTGGACCGTCAATTTCGAGTTAAGTTCGACCATTCGGTTCAATCTTAGTGTTCAACGGTTGAACCGGATACCCAAGCACCTACCCCCAATCCCACGTGTTATGACCAACCGCAGAAAGTCATGAAACCCTGTCATTACAGAGGGATAGTTGCTTACATCACCAATCCTACCTGTCCTGCTGTAATAGGCAAAATGACATGGCATCTTGCTGTTCCAGCCTATAGAATCATGCCACGTGCTGCCAAGCACTATAGAAGTCCCAATTTGCTTTGGTGCGTGTTCTCCTAAGAATCTCCTCCCCGCCCTATAAAAAACCCTAACCGGACACGTCATCTCCCATCGAGCCCCCCTTTCCCTCTCCCGGCTCACGTTTCCCGCCGCTCCGACTAAGGGGAAACGCGTTCCGATCGCCGGACCCGATATTTCGCCGGCGGAGCTCCGAAACCGCTACCATGTTTCTCGTGGATTGGTTCTATGGCGTCCTCGCCTCGCTGGGATTGTGCATGAAAGAGGCGAAGATTTTGTTCCTGGGGCTCGACAACGCCGGGAAGACTACTCTTCTTCACATGCTCAAGGACGAGGTACCCATCGATTTCTCCAGATCTGTACCCCTTTTTTTTTTTTCTGATATCGATCTATGTTCTGATCCGTTGGATCTGTGGATTTCTTGCAAATTCTTCTTGGTACGGTTCTTTTTTTTTTGTAATTCTTGTAATAATTTGAGAATTAGATGAGGTCATTGAGAAAAAAAAGTTTGAACTTTTGTGTATATAGGTTTTATTAGATCTGTACTCAATATTCCCGGTTATTCATCCGGAATTCTTTGAACTACGAGAGATTTGACGATTCGTTTATTAAAGATTTTATTTCTTGTCAAAATATTTTGTTTTCTGGTTTATTTATTGGATCTTTAGGATTTTATCTCGTAAATTTCACTTTTGTATGTAATTCTTGTTAATTGTTTGAGAACTTGACGATTTCATTTTCTAGTTTATTTATAGGTTATTAGTTGCTGCCAATTAATTTCTCTGTTTTTTTGGATTATAGAGATTGGTTCAGCACCAGCCGACACAGTATCCGACATCAGAGGAATTGAGCATCGGCAAGATAAAGTTCAAGGCTTTTGATCTTGGTGGCCATCAAATTGCTCGCCGAGTGTGGAAGGATTACTACGCCAAGGTTTGATCTCTCATCTATATATATATATATATGTGTGTGTGTGTGCCATTTAATTTCTTTTTCTGTGTGATTTTGGATGTAGTTTCGCAACAGAGTTTCATATCCCATTGGTACATTAATTTGTTAGAAATCTCGAAATGTGATTTCGAATCATATTCCTATGGGAACATAAAATAATTTTTTTTTTCTTCCATACTGATTCTACGCCATAAAAGATGATTATCAAGTTTGTCTTGTTCAAAACATCTTAAACTGTGAATTAAACCATCGTCGAACATTGGATCAAGTACTTTAGTTTTTCCCTGGAGACGTAATGATGAATTTGAATGAAATATAAAAAAATTGAAACTAATGAACAAACATCTATGTGAATTAACCCTGCTTCTAATTGTTATACCGTTTTCAACTACATTTCACGGAAGCTAATATCACGTGAAACAGTATGGATACGGCAACATGGAAAGTACACCTATTTTATGTGTGCTAGAGTAATTTGGAGTAATTTTGTCGTTCCCGACATGTTCGACGCGGAAATGATATGACAGTACATTTTGGACTTGTTGCTTTCTAGGTTAAGGTTATCATTCAGATTCTTTTGACAAAACTATAAACAATGAAAGTCTCCAATTAAATGGTAGCAAAATTAGGTCATACAATTCTTAAATGGTAATACATCAAGCAAATCGGCGATTATATATATATATATATATATATATATATATATATATATATATATATATATCGTGGGGTGTAGCCCGTTGGGTACACCGGAGGGTTCCGGGGGGATGGGCACGGTTCGAATCCCCCTTAGGCATTGCCGACCCGGAGAAGAGGACACCTCAAAATAAATATATATATATATATATACACACACACACACACCCAGGACCTGCATAAGCAGGTGTCATTGTGACACCCGTATGCCCTTTTTATATATTTATGTAGTGATTATTTGATATGATATATAGGAAAAATAAATGTTCAATTAACAATCCTACAAGGTGGGAAATGCAAATGTTGCATTCACTCCTATTACAGTTGCAATGAGACTGACAGCATGAAAGATTCTTGTTGGGGGAATCAAGGATACTAGAGCAACATTTTGGGGGGCTAGTGGTTCTTATGCCAAATACAAACCATTTTGGGAATCCAAGAACCTATAGCAACAGTCCTGCTTACTAAAGCACCTGTAGCTGGTAATGATGTTATTCCAAATTTGGCGAGGCAAACATCTTTGCAATGGATGCACTGATACATGAAAATTGGAAGAAAAGCATTGGCTGCATTGTTATGATATTGCATTTGGATACGGCTCATAGCTATTGAAAGTACCCTCGTGACTGACTTTACGAGTGCGGCTCAAGTATAGTTTATAGCTTTCTACTATTTGATGGCAAAAAAGGCGAAGCTCTAAGTCCTGGTTTGGTACTGCTTCTGCTTCTGCTTTTCAAAAGCATAAGCAGCTTACTAAAGCAACCTCCCCCTGCATTGATTATCTGCCTCAAGCAGCTTTTCAAAAAGAATAAGCATAAACAGTTTTTACTTTTTACCAAACAGCTTTGTGCTTTTAGAGAAAAAACAGAACCTTCCAACTAAGTTGTACCAAACCAACATGAGAATGTTTTGTTTGATAAAAAAACATGATCTATTTCAGTGATAGATGGACAATGAGAGAAGTATATGGGGACCCATAGGGTTCGTATAATCAAATTTACTAGTACTGGTCTTTCCTTCATCTCTTCATTTATTTGTTTTGTGATTGTTATTGTTTTACAGAAAATGCCATGTGGTGAAAAGCGAAAGTGTTTCTTCATTTTACTTTTTTTCATTTTTTTTCCCGGTTTAGAAAGTCTAAGAATATGTAAGACAGGGGAATATCTAGTTATTATAGTTGTATATATTCGAGTGGATGAGTCGGAACGATATTTGTCTTAGCGCATGATAATTTGAATCTTGTAAATATGAGTGAAGTCATCCAAGGGCTTGAAGATGGCAGTTATTGGTCCTCATAACTTGAGGATGCTCTAAATTATTGGAAGAAATGGAAATCTTTGTAGAGGGCCTCAAGAAAAGTAAGTTTTGAAGTGTCTCTTTCGGTGTGCAAAATGTAAATATGCGAATGGATAGGATTTTGTGCAAAAGTGTGTGCTCCATTTGTTAGACCTTTACTCCATAAGCACATGACAAAGTCCTACCACTAAACTTCAAACATACACGAAGCAAAATTCATCTATGAGGGTCAAGTTTTGTGCAGCCTTACACCCAATATAGAGTGACTCTTTCCGTGACTCAAACCCGCAGCTGGTATGATGCAAGCGTCAAGTCCTACCGTCACGCCATTGGCACCCTCTCGAAGTGATGAGCTTCATAGCTTGCTTTGTGTAGCAGGGAGGATTTCTAGTTAGAACGTCTTAAGTAAGCTTGTAAAACACTATAACCTCGACAGCTTTTATTAACATGTTATTAAATATATCTCCAAGCTTATCTTGTAGATGGCCAACTAGAAATGCGAAATCCCTACATTATATTAACATGTTAGTTTACTTGTCTCAGTTAATTACCAGTACTAGCTAAGATTTGTACCTCTCTTTCCATTTAGCAAGGAATTTGTTTCCATATTTCTTGTCATATACATTGCCAATTGCCAGTTATGTACAACATAAAATCTCTGTCAAGTACTCGTATTATTTATGGTCTTCTTTATAATCTCTGTGGCAGCCCCCTGTGGATTGGTGTGCCATTAAGAGTTTGATTGAATAGGGTCAGGGTAAATTTTCAGAAGAAAAATTCTAGTACTGTAATCATTCAATTAACTAGTCCGTTATTTTACTCTTCAGTTTTTACAGACACCAAGTCAACCATTCATGTCAAGGTATATTTACATAGAGACCTATACAGACGTTTTCTGGTGACTTGATTTTGGATAGTTGTTATGCCTGCGACTGTGAAAGTGCGTACACTTGTACATGCCAACAAATCAATTAGCACTTAATGGTGTGCTTGGGCAAAGTGAATATGTAGAAACAAGTTTGTCTGGTCATCAGGACGTGGGTACTTCATCCTATTTACCTAAGTTTTAGAAGATTTTCTGTTGAGATGTATTTTAGCTTATTTGGTCATTACGGAGGAACTTCATCCATCACTCCTTTGTCGAAGTTGTTTGACTTGAAACATGGATTGACCATAGATGCAACAAGCATGTGAATTTTCTGCAGTACTAGTGTAATACAGCACAACTAAACGAGTCATATATTTGCCTGTAATGTAGGTGGATGCAGTGGTTTACTTGGTCGATGCTGTCGACAAGGAGAGATTTGCAGAATCCAAGAAGGAGCTGGACGCCCTGCTCTCTGATGATTCTCTTGCCAACGTTCCGTTCCTGGTCCTGGGGAACAAGATCGATGTTCCCTACGCGGCATCGGAGGACGAGATCCGCTATCACCTGGGTCTAAGTAATTTTACCACTGGGAAGGGCAAGGTGAACCTTGCAGACTCAAACGTCCGCCCGCTTGAGGTCTTCATGTGCAGCATCGTCCGGAAGATGGGCTACGGAGAAGGGTTCAAGTGGGTCTCCCAGTACATCAAGTAGTCTTTCTCTAGTGTTGCTGGTTTCTGTGGATACATGTTTACAATATTTGTTGCTGTGTCTTCTCTGATCCCGTACCATTTTTGTTTTGGGTTGGGTTACTGAAGACCAGCAGTATACATCTTATGGATCATGGAGACGGTGTTTAATGTGCTGGGAACTTGTAATGTTGAACATCTAGATTAGGATTTCCTTTTTGATAGTTAGTGCGGATCCACTTTGGTGCACAATTTCTGCTACTTATAAGTTATTATTCTTCCTTTACATTTTATGAAAGTAGGACCTTCCCCATTCCTTGTGAGCATTCTGATGTAACTTCGTATGTTGGACCAGAAGACGATTAATTGGTGAAAAAATGTGGATTTCATTTAGTGTCGCGTTTGGATGACTCCCAATTATCAATCACACACTTATCAAGCATGTATAAGAAATCCAAAACTCATTTCTGAGCATGTAAAACTTGAACCAAAGTAACAGCCCCTTTAGTGCGTAAACACCGACTTATTTTCTTTATGCAGAATGTTCTTGTGGAATTGGTGCGCTGATGAATGAACAATCTGTGCAATATTATCAGTTTTGGATTTTCAAATGATCTACCTGTTTGATTTTTGGTGAGGGAAAAAAAATTGTAATGTATGCTCAAGTGTGCTGCATGATTCTTATCTGGTGGAACAAGGCTTTCAGGCTGCAAAACCACATTCCTCTGTTGACACTGTGCCATAGGTATATTATTCTCTGAAGACGAAAGATGTTCAGTGTTAAATATATTATTCTATGAAGATGAAAGAAAGATGTCCAGTGTTAAAATACTCTGCAACGCGGAATATGTGCCTATGTTGGTGTGTAGTATTGGGATATTTTAAAATACATATTTTAGTATATTTTAGCAAATGTTCCTATTCAAAATATAGAAACTAACCTATGTCTCAACTTAAAAAAAAAAAAAAAAAGCAATGTCTCCATTCCTTTGTAAGGAACAAATAAAAATTTAAAATATATCACTATTTAATTAAAATTTTGGCTGATTTACAAAGGAATGAACGCATCAAGTCCGTTTTCTCACATGGCAAGGATAAGCTTATCAGTCACTAGAATTTGCATTGTCATAGAGGAGCTCTACCATGCTATCAGTCACTAGAATGACAATGCAACTTCTCTTCCAACCACTCCTCCCTCCCCCAACTCTTCTTTGCCTCCATTAAGTCCGTTTTCCTCTTCATCATCTCTTTAACATTGCCATGCCTCCTCTCTTTCCGAAAGAAACCAATTTTTACAACCAAAATCCTGGGAGAAGAAAAACCCAACAATTTCTTCCTCTTAAACCGAGCACGATGACAGTATTCACCGCCGGAACCTGCGTCTCAAAAACAATAAAGAAAATTTGTGCACAATTAATTATTTAAGAGCTATTCAATGATCATCTGCCATATAGAATCTAAGAAATTTTTGGATTGTTCTGATTTGGGAAAATGTAGAGCCTGAGATGTGCAAATTTGTCAGTATTTCTTTCAGAAACAAAAAGGACTAAGGAATGCTGATTTTTCTGAGAAATGAGAGTATGGCTAAAAAACATATTGGAGATGCGGGGTATCGATCCCCGTACCTCTCGCATGCTAAGCGAGCGCTCTACCATCTGAGCTACACCCCGATATATTTGACTTGTTTAATAAGCCATAATATGATATATACTGAAACAAGGAACAAATCTAGCAAAACATACATGTTTATTAAAAGGGTAAATTGCAAAAAAAAAAAAAACCTCATTAAATGTGCACCTTTTGAGGAGAAAGACCTTTTAGTCAAATTTAGCAAATAAAGACCCCCGCAAACTTTGACTTGCTCGGCCAGCCCCCTACCGTCTGTTGACTGTTAGTTTTGACCGTTAAGCGACATTTTTTTTAATATTAAAAAAAAAAAAAAAAAAAAAATAAACTACCCCCACTTCCCTAATATCTCCCCTCCTCCCTCCGGCCAGCCACCCCCTCTCCTCCTTCCTGCCCCCCTCAGCCCCCCTCATTACTCCGGCGGGCCCCCCCCCCCCCCCCCCCCCCCCCCCCCTTCCTCCCCACCCCGGGTAGCCCCGCCCCCATCCTTCCCGCCCCCCTCAACCCCCCCCCCCCCCCCTCCTCCCCGCCCCGGCCAGCCCACCCCCCTCCTCCTCCCCGCCCAGGCAGCCCCCCCCCCCCCCCTCTCAGTCCCCCTCGTTACTCCGGCGAGCACCCCCGCCCCCTCTCCGCCCCGGCTAGCCCAGCCCCCTCCTCCTCCTCCTCCCCGTCCCGGCCAGCCCCGCCTCCCTCCTCCTCCTCCACGCCTCGGCCAACCCCACCCCCTCCTCCTCCTCCCCGCACCACCGGAGAGAGAGAGGGGAGGGGGAGGGGGGCGAAGAGAGTGGAGGGATAAAATGGTCATTACACATTCCACTTAACATTATTTAACGAAAATGGGACAAAATGAGCAGATTTCATACTTTCATGAATTTTAAGAGCATGAGATCTTTTAGTGCAAAAAAGAAAAATCTAACGAGAATTTTTTTGTACTTTACCCTTATTAAAAAAATCCGGAGGAAGTCATGACTTCTTGATTTTAAAAACTCCATAATTAATAGCCGATTACATGTCTCCTCTCTTGATTTTTTTTTCAACAACCTAAACAGAAAAAGGAAAATAATATCATGTGTCATATGATCATATTCCAATAGTCGAACTCATGTCTAATCCTATTGCTCTTTTTACCGAGCTTACATCGTTTCTTTTGGCTCGCTCAACATAATTTGCACGAACATTGAAGTCGTTGCTCTGCTTTTCAACATTTTCGCACATAAAACTACTATAGAAGGCCGTCTATTTGGGATTTACTGGACTAAGATGCATTGTTCAAATCTTAACCTAGTGGTATTAGAACGGACATCCGGAGGGACTGCAAGGTTCAAGTCCCCCAATTATGTGCGCGCGTGGAATTTCACAAACAAAAAAAAAAAAGGTTAGTTGTTCAAATTCCAAAAGTTTTCTTCTCCCCAGTGTGGTTGGGAGGCCGGAGAAGGCCGGAGTTTAGTTTCTCCACGTACATCCTGCATCGCCCAACACAGGAAAAAATGTATCCACAAATACTTGGATCACGACTCGTTCATGTTCGAGTAGTATTGCAAAGAACCATGACAACCATCTAGTATGGCCTGTTAAAGTGATGCAACCTAGGGTTCGTAGGTTCTCAAGTTGCAAACATAGTTAGGTCACGACCGCTACCAAATTGCAATACAAGATAGAACCTAACTTGAGCAAACCAACAATCAATGTTGTGTCAAAAATCAGAATAGAAGCAAAGCATGTGGTTTACTTTCAAATCCAGTAAGCACCAATTCTACATCAGAACAAGAATATAAGAAACCTATCAGTGATTCAGTAGGCACAAATTCTAAATTATAACACCAATTCTACTTCTGCAGGCACCAATCCTACACCAGAGCAAGAATCTTGAATAGAAGTAAAGCATACGGTTTCCAATTCAGTAGGCATCAACTTCTACTTAAATCGAAATAAAGCACGTGATAACTGAAAAAAGACTGAAAAAAGACGTTCCTGCTTCAAAAATTACAAATAAGAAACCTATCACAACAAGAATATATCCAAGATGTCCGACACAAAACATTACAGAAAAATAATACCATGCTGCTGCCAAAAAACTATGTTGTGACCTAAATATAGATCAAATCATCCAAGCTTCCTATCATCTACCATGGGTAACAGTTTCAGTGAATGTGATGGCTTTCATTAAGAACCTAAAGCTTCCTTCCTTGCTTAATAACCTTCCAGAGAGGAAGTAAATGTTCAAAACTGGCGCCTTGGTGGTCTTGCTTCTGCCAAGGAAACACGGATACTTCTGCCATCCAAGTCCTGAAAACAAGGAAAAAAATCTACTAGTCAAGTCGCCATCATTTGTACTAACCAACAAGGTTGAACTTTTCAAATTTGATACTAAGCTTGTGATAGGAATTTAACCTACAGATATACTGATCCATACTTCATCATAAAAAAAAAAGAAGACAGATCCATACTGAAGTTTAACCACAGTGATAGCGTGATATAGAATTAATTTGTTTTTTGTGACTCAAAGAAGGAATGCAAATTTGCACCTCACGGATAACTGGATTAATTTTGGAAGACAACATGGTTTCAACTGATTCTGCCCTCAAGAATATAATCTTATAGCAGAGAAAAAGGAGAAAAGAGACTTACAGAGCCATCAAGTGATGAAATTGCATTATTGGCCTCTTGAGCAGAGCTGTAAGTGACAAAACCAAAACCCCTTGATCTGCCAGTCTCCCTATCAAAGACCACCCTGGCATCCACAACCTCACCCTGTTCGCTGAACAGGTTCTCAAGAGTCGAATTGTCAACACCCCATGAAAGGTTACCAACATAGACTCTGTTGGCAGCATCAGATCGCCCCCCACCTCCCCCAGACTGAAATCCTCTTGATGGACGCTCCTCTTGACGAGGAGGAGGAGGTCCGGAATTCACTCTTATTGCTCTACCATCAAGTTCCTGTTAGGTCATGAAGAGAACTTCAGTATTATGGCAGCGGTTTTACCATTTTTCAAGGCTGATTATAAATGAGTAGCCAATTACTATATATAACTTGCACATTAAGAGTACCATCCGGGAGATGATACTATAAGTGAACAATATGATCTAAATCAATGTGCTAATGCATCATCATCACAAGCCTTCCTCCATCAGAATGGGCTAGCCTATGGAGCACAAGAGAGGTCCACCAGCAAGAATATACCAAGTTTTCAGGGCCAGTGGTCAACCTGACATCAACCTGTTATGAGGGAGCCAGATTCCTACCAAGGTAATTGTGAGCAAGAGAGGGCTTTGCCAAAAAACATAGAAGGCCAATTTGTGAGTATTTTGAGCTAGACTTTGTTCATGCAGTCTAAGCTCATGCAACCTAGCATGCTTTGTAATTAAGAAAACTTATTACTTGCAGATATCATACACAACATGATAAAGACTGATGACTTGGGAATTGGGATGCACATCCATATGTTAATCTTTCTGAGGAGGCAGACAACATTTTTTAATATATGTTATGAAATACTCACATAGCCATTAAATTGTTGAACAGCTGCCTCAACTTCTTCAGCAGTAGACATTGTCACAAATGCAAAACCTCGACTTCTCCCGGTTAACTTGTCATATATAACCTGCAAATAAATAAATAAATCAAAACTAGCTAAATTAAAGGATCCAGTGCACACCTTGAACATTCAAATATACAGAAGGCAGCATCCATAAAAACGCAAGCTTATAACTTTTTGTAATTGCACCTAAATACAGCCATTTAGGTTGCGTTTGGTTCATTGTAATGTAATCGTAATCGTAATCGTAATGGAATTGGATTTGTAATGTAATTGAGTTTGTAATGGAATGGAATTACAATTACATTACTATGTTTGGTTGAAACATGTAATCAAACCATGTAATGTAATGGTCAATTGCATTCATATGTTTGGTTTACCATGTAATGTAATTAAGTTTCTAATTTAATATTTTTTTAAATACAACATAAAATTAAAAAAGTGGATCACTAAATTTTTTAAAATTTAAAAAGAAAAAAATTAAAAATAAATAATAAATAAATAAGGGGAAAATGGTTTGTTTTCTGCTAAAAAAAGACAAAAAACGACAAAATAAAAAATACAAAAAATGACAAACGAACAAAACGGAAGGAAAAAAAACCAAAAATGAAAAAGCGATAAAAAAGAAAAACGACAAAAAAAATCAAAAATGTGAAAACCATAAAAAGTGACCAATAATGATTAAAAAAATGACTAAAAACAAAAAAATTGACAAAAAACAACAATAAATGAAAGGAAAAAAAAACGAAAAAACGACCAAAAACAAAAAAAGGGCAAAAAAACGAACAAAAACGACAAAAAAAGAAAAAAATGACAAAAAAGATAAAAAAGAGCAAAAAGAATAAAAAACGATAAAAAGGAACAAAAATGACAAAAAAACGAAAATACGAAAAAAGACCAAAAACAAGAGGGAATTAAAACGAGCAAAAAACGACAAAAAGATTAAAAAACTTGCAAAAAAAATTCAAAAACGACAAAAAAGGGAACAAAAACGACAAAAACAACAAACAAAAAGAAAAAAACGAGCATAAACGACAAAAAAAGTAAAAAAAAAAAAGACCCAAAAAAAGCAAAAAAAAAAAGCGACAAAAAACGTGCAAAATCGACCGAAAACGATAAAAGACGATAAAAATGTGAAAAATGGTCAAAAACGTACAAAATCGACAAAAAACGATAAATAACATGCAGAAATGGCAAAAAATGTGCAAAATCGACAAAAACGATAAAAAACGTAAAAAATTGAACACAAACGATAAAAAAAAAAAAGCATGCAAAAAGGCAAAAGACGTGCAAATAAAGCAAAACCAATAAAAAAAATGCAAAACCGACAAAAAATGTACAAAACAGCCAAAAAGATTTAAAAGTGCAAAAGCGACAAAAAAACGACAAAAAACAAACAAAAAAAAAACGAACAAAAAGACCAAATTATAGTATACTAACCTTCCGCTTAAGTTGTAATGTAATTGCGATTACATAGGTTTTATGATGTAATTGAGTTTAGAAGAAACTGATGTAATGTAATCAAACTTGTAATCGCGATTACATTACATCTAATTTTTTTTGTCCAACCAAACACCCGAGTTAGATTGACAATGTAAGGCCAATTACATTACGTTGTCCAATCCTGCAAACCAAACGGGCCCTTAATTCTATAACAACGATATTTATGTATCATCATTTACAACACAAACGTACACAACTCAACATGTGACCTCAACAATGAGCCGTCATGTCAAGCACAACTTTATAATGCTCCATTAAAAGTTAGCCACTAAATGTTAGTTTCTTCATAATTCTTTCATAGGCTTAATATCCTCAATTTAACTAGGGATGTAGCTATCCCGTCCTACATATCCAGTGACTTGTCTCAAGTAAAATCTGAATGTAACTAAACTTGTACACAATTCAGTAAATTGTCGAAACAGATCCAATATATTTCTCACACCTACAAGCATGGTGGAAAATATATGGATATGATTTTAACTATACTTGAGGCCATGATACTCTTCGGCCAGCCTTAAACAATCTCTGACAAAAATCATTTGATGTCTGACTTTTAGTGAGAAAGTAGAAAATGAAAGAAAATGCTAATGTAAGGTGGATGCAAAGCCATTGAATTCTACATCTTGTCAAAACTGTGTCCATCAGTATACAAATAAAATGTGCATGCTTCCACTAAATAGACTAGAAATTAAATCTATAAAATCTTGCTAAACTTTATTAGTATTCTAAACATAAAGCACCGCTAAAAAAGCCACATTTTAAGCATCTCTGATGTTGTAACATACATCAGATATATCCAAGTGTATAATGTGTCTGTAACGGTAAAATGATTTGTTTACTGATCAAAGTTAAACATTCTCAAATCAAGACAAGGTTTTAAGTATCAACTAAGGAAACCGCCAAAAACCAGCAAACCATTGAAAACACCTGAAACTGCTGAAACCAAACACTTGTAGGAAATATCCAAGACAGATATTGGAACATAGTTTTTGAACCATGATTCCAAATGGTATCATCTCTTTCCTACGTATCCTAAGTCTTCACTCCTGAAACTTCTGATATAAACTAAAGCCCCTCTGACTTAATGTTTGAACTTTCACAATCAACCCCGGTCCCTCCCTCTCTTACTCTTTTACAAGTATTTTGTAGAAAAAAAAAAATTCCCTTACTGCTATCTAAAGTTTAAGAGTGTAACCAAACTAATTTAAATATCTGTGATACCACAATTTGTTTTCAAGCATGCAGTCCTTTATCATTGACAATCCTACACCTGAGCCAATCTTCACCATCTTACAACATTATTCCACATGAACAGGAAAAACCGTATGTGTATATAAATACTAGTTACACACATAAACAGATACAAGATGTTTCTTTCATAAAAAGAAAACACACTCTTCATGTCAACCAAAGCATGTATCTCCCTTAGGTGAGATGCAATCCTTTGCTTCCAACTCTCAGGAACAACTAGCAAGCTAACTACTCCTAATTCATGCATTTAACTTTTCATTCTTGATCGACCTCACCATCCATCATAACTGTGGATGTATAAGGATGTGGTGATGTCCACTTCACAACTATGACATGCAACTATATATTGCAATCAATTCACGAAGAAAACTGACACTTTTTTTTTCTCCCTTCGTTCTTTCTGTATGTAACTAAAATTACATAACAATGTCACATAAACTGATTCTTGTCGATATCCAACAAAAAACCGTATTCACCTTTTGCTCCGAAATATGTATGTGTAATAATCCCTGTTCAATAAATACGACATATAACTATCTAGTTGCAAGCCATTCTACAAAATTCAGCACAATAGATTTTCTTTCCAAATCGAGTCATAAAACAATCTTCACTTAAATAGAAATCCAATTATCTTTTGCTCCAATTCCAAATGTATGCTATCTGCATTCCTTGCACTTACCCAACAGACAAGAAACGATTAAAATCTTTTCTTCAATCATTACAAAAACTAATCTTAACCAATTTCTAACAAGACTCAATTCACCTTTTGCTCAAAAATATGTATGTGAAATAGTTCCCGTTCCACACGACATGCAAGCATCTAAATGCAATTACTTCACAAACAAAATCAAGACAAGATATAATCTCTCTCCAGTTGATAGTTGCAACACATCTTCACAAAAACGAAGTTCCTACCATTTCTAACAAATACGCAATTCACCATTTACTCCAGAAACAAAAGAATAATTAGTTATATCTCATCTATCAAAAGCTAGGGTTTTATTTATTTATTTGTCAAAAACTAATCCTCATTTATTTCTAAGTTCTAACAGAAACGCAATCAGACTTTTGCTCAGCCAGCAAGCGCTGATACGTCAAAAATTAGTGTGGTCCATGTCACATCGTGGCAGACTAATATCGGACCCGATACATACCCTGTAAAATAAGCAAGAGCACGCCAAAATCAATGCCGAGTACGTGTTGTCGTATCAGTATCCTGTCATCTTCGTGTCCGGGCAACTATAATTGTGCATAGTGCCCTTCCACAAATCTAACATATGACCATACACTTGCAAGCACTTGCACAAACAAATTCTTCTCCAGATGACTAGAACTAGAACAAGACCTTCATTTGAAAACTTATCCTTGTCCATTTGGACCATTTCTCACAAAAACCCAAATCCACCATTTGCATTTTCACCAACAAATTCTTCTCCAGACAACTAGAACTAGAACAAGACCTTCATTTCCATTTCTAACAAAAACCGTATAATTGCAAGCAAGCAGTTCCAGCAATAAAATAAAGAAAAAGCTACAGTTATACCTCAACCATCTCGACGTTGCCGGCCCTCTGGAAGAGGCCGGCGAGCTCGGAGCTGTCGACGGTGAAGGGGAGGTTCCCGACGAAGAGCTTGAGGTCGGGAGAGAAGCTCCGCTCGTCGCCGCTCAGCTCCTCCTCCTCCTCCTCCTCGAGCTCCGACTCGACGGATGCTACTTTCGGTACCATGCTCGTAAGCTCTAAAGCCCTCGACTTTCTGAGGAGAGGGAGAGAGGAGAAGGAGAGGGAGTGGTTGGTGGTGGAGAAGGAGAAGGAGGGAGCAGCGGAGAGTTTGATTAGGGTTTTGGGGGGTTGGGAGAAGATGAGGTTGGAGGAGAGGAGGGAGTAGGCGGCCATGATAGATAGATTGATAGGCTAACAGAGAAGAAGCAAAAGATAAGGTGAGAGAACAAGGGTTTTGGGGGGGGTTTTATCACGGAGGTGAGATATTTTGGGGGACACGACAGACGTACAGCTAAGACGTGCTTTTGGAAGTGCTTATCATGGCTGCTTGTGTAAGCAGTGCCCCCATAGTCGGACCGTGACTATACAAGCCATCCAATGGTCCGAATGAAAATTAGAATCCAAATCTGTAGTTGGACGGCCCTCCACACTACTTAGTAGACTAGTGCTTTTGGTATAATCAATGAGTAGATACAAATAACTATAAAAAATCTAACATTTTTTTTGCTTTTCAAATTTGTCCAAAAAATTAATTATTTGTCAAAAAAAACTTCTAAAAATGATATTGTTTTAGTTAGTTTGTAAACTAATTGATTATGCCAACTACAACTAAATAAAGATATTCTTAACTCTTAGGGGGCGTTCGGTACGCTGTATTTTTTATTTCCAGGAAAATTTAGACTGTGAATCTATTATCATGTTTGTTTGGGCTATAAAAAATTTATTCCCGGAAATTAGAAATACCCGAATAAATAGTTTACATATAAAACATGAGAATCCTATCCCTTAAGAATAGTTTACCTACAATTCATGCCTCGCCAGAGTGCACCTGACTGCAGAAAATTTTTGGCTCCATAACTTGAATAATGATAGGTTACCGAGTGGTTTATCAACTTTATCCATTTCTGGCTGAACAACAAAGGAGGCAAATTTGATGCATTGGACGTGTCACGACCCGATCCCAATTTCTTGGGTCGACTCGGATCATGTCCAGCCTGCACCGTTGTTGAGACGGCGGCAGTAAGCTGTATTCCATATGCAGGTACAATCAACAACATTTGAAACTTATAATTGCCACAACATTTAATTAAACGTTAATATAAACTTGTCCATTACAAAGCTTGTCCACAACTTTAACATAACATTTATTTTATTTAAAAGATAAATTAAAACTTCAACTAAGCAGAAGTGTCATCATCATCTCCATGGACCTCGTCTGGGAGCACAGCAGGGTACAGCTCCGGGTCGTAGTAACTACTAATCAGTAGCTCTGAGTCATCAATAGAACCTATTGGGTGTGGGGGATCCAGTCAGGAAAGGAGCAAGTACAATTATGAAAAATAACAATTTGCATAATGGTTAGAAACTTGCAATATTAAATAATTTTGAAACAATGATTTCCAACTATGAAATAAAACAATTGTGATTTGAGTATGTAGTATCTATGACCGGTTTAGGATGATTCAATTGTATCCTATTGATACGGTCCGGCCTAACCCCGTGTGAAGAGGGGTAAGCTCGCACATTCATTAACTATTTGGCTTTGATCATAGATAACTACACTACTCCCCATTATCCCGATGCAATGATTCAATATATAACTCTAGGAGAGAGTACGTGTAACAGTTGTGTATTTAACATGCAAAATTCTAATATTATTTAAACTGCAATTAAACACAACCGTACTTGCCTTGATTTAAACTGGTCGTTGATGGAGGTTCCGAAAAGATGCTAGTTACGCCTTCGAAATCCTACAAATGGAGCATCTATACTTATCAAACTGCTTCAACCAACTAAGCGTGCTTAATTACAATCTCTATTATCTTTCCTAATAAATTTTATCCTTTTCATTATAGTTAGAACACATTTATCAATTGGTTTACTATTTATAAGAAAACATCAATTTAATCCTTTCTTTTTGGAAAAATTGCAATTTATCATTTAAATTGTTAAAACTTTGTATTTTATACATAAAGTTATTATTTATTTAATAAGTGAGAAAATCATGAATTAATCAACTAATTCCTAACATTTATGTGAATATATAAATATATAGTCCACTATTTACGTTACACTACAACATCCAGAAAAGAAATAAAATAAATCCTAATTATTACATTTTTCCAGTACGAGTAAATAAGTAATTGGGCTTATGCCCTTACAACCCGATTTACATAAATTGAAATAATACGAAAATATGGTTAGTCTCAAAATTAAATAACTACAATTTTAACAAAAACTAATAAATTACAAAATAATATTTAAAGAGAATTATAAGTCTCAGACTCTGGTCCAAATTTCATTTTCAACTACTCTGCCTCAACGTCCGGTCGAACCGGTGCGTTTGCATTTCGTTGGGGCCAGTAACCAATTATGGTTGTCGCCCAAAAATACCAAAATCATTTTAAAAATCATTTTATTAAATTTCCGAAAATTTCGGCAGCATTCCCTCTATTTTCGGAACAACCCAAAAACTGGGAAATGCGTCCGATACCTGCAAAATAACCCCAAATTCACATAACCTTCCACATAGAGAATATTTTCCCAAAAATTCCAGAATTCTGAATTCAAATCGGAAATCCGATAACACAACAGAACCCAAACTTCCCAAGAAAATTCAACTCTAATGTATTCTTATTCAAAATATATTTTTCCCAAGCCAACCATTAATAACAAAATTTCCAACAAAGCTAAGGAGCAAAACAAATCAACAGAACTATCCAAAGTCCTAACAGAACCCAACATTAAATTGAATCTCCAATTATTCCTGAAAACTTCTCGAAAAACCCGAGAATTCTCAGAACCTTGTTCTGATCAAAACATCCAATTTTTCCAGAACTGAAAACCACAACAAGTGTTTCCGAGAACTTCGGAAAAACCGAAATTGCAACGTAACAATTACGTTGTCGAAAACCGAACTCCCGAAGGATCCGGGAACCAGCATTCATCATAGACAGTAAATATATATATATATTGGGTCAGAGTGTACCAAAAACCGACGGGAACGGGACTGCAGAAATACTCGGGATGGACGGGCGTCACCGGAAACAAACTCCGGCGTCAGGGGTGCGCCGGAGGGGTCGACGGACCAGGAGATCGCGCGGGGTCGGGCGCCGACGGCTGACGGCGGCCACGGGGCGGCGCCGGGGAGGTGCTCGGCCCTCGGAAACTCCGGGAAGGGGTTAGATCTAGGAATTCTTCTCAGAAATTTGGGGAAAAGAAGTTGGGATGGAGATGGAGATGGAAGAGGGGTTTATAAAGGAAAAAAAAGATGGGGGTTACTCATCTTGGGAAGGCCAAGAGCCTTCACGCCATTGATGGCCGGCGGCCATGGAGGTGGACTGCCGGGAGTTCACGTCAGGTTGGAACCCGAAGGGCTCTTCGGTTATGAAGAACCGAAAGGTTCTCCAACAAAGAAAATGAATGAATCCATTCTCTAAAGGTTCAGATGGTTGTGTGAAAGAGTAGCTTGGTTACTTATAAGCTTAATGGGTTTGAACTCAACCCAATAACTAATGGGTTTAAGCCATTGAACTTGGGCCTAAGGAACATAATTGATTCTTGGCCTTGGGCTTAAATATAAAGGCTTGAATTTAAAACTTAAGGCAATTGGGCTATAAATATTATCTAATTTCTTTAGAAAATTATAACTTATATTTTTTTAAAACTCTGAAATTAATTTAAGAAATGTTTCATGTTCCAAATTGGATTCAAGTCTGGTCAAAAAATCAAAATTCCTTGTTAATAAATTTTTGGAAAAATTTATTTACATTTAATGAATATTACCAATATTAACTAATTATTCTCAAATAATATCTAACATTATTCTAACAAATTTTATTTAACAATAAAAATTAGAATTGAAATTTAAAATGCAAAAACTAAAAATTATGGGTTTCACAGGACGTAGCCTCAATAATATCCAAAAACCTATCAACACCTGAATCACTTCAACTTAGAGTTTATTTCCCGCCAGTACGCAACTGGCTGCAGTATACTCGCAGTTTCTATAATTCAAATAGATGGTTGCGACGCATATGTGCGAAGC
Organism: Iris pallida; assembly: GCA_029216955.1. Lineage (NCBI taxonomy): Eukaryota > Viridiplantae > Streptophyta > Magnoliopsida > Asparagales > Iridaceae > Iris > Iris pallida. The sequence goes on along the minus strand of JANAVB010006599.1, from coordinate 28,049,082 downwards.
CATATTAGGTCACTGAATATTTTCTTAACTTTGTCCATGGGAATTTCAAAGGAATAATTCAACAATTCAAAAAGTTTTTCAATGACTAAAAGAAATTCAATATTATGATGGAATCAATTCTCTGACCGTTCGTGCTTCATGATAATCAAGCATTGAGTTTAAAAGCTTCCTAGGCCTTGAATTGATCAAGAGGTTGCCTAGGGAGAGTAAGGTTTCGAGTTGAGTGGAGGAAATCAACAAATAAAAATATTTTCGGTACTTGGAATAACTTAGGAAATATCAATCCATATTGGAATTATTTTTCGAGAAAAATAGTTCCCCTGGGAGATATGTGAACCGGCTAAGTTGAACCAATTCTTTTGGTAATAATTAACCTTGGGGCTTTATGGTTCCAGAAGAATGTGGTTCGGGATTGATCCCAAGAAAGTCAATTGAAAATAATGTCAAGATAAATGGTTGGATACACTAGTCGTAAAAATACTTTGGATAGATAAAAGTTTACCAAGTTTGCTAAATGAGAATTTGAAACTCTAAATAGTGAAATAGATCTTGATTCTAAATAAAGATAGAGAAGTATGATTTGATCAACTAATTGAAATTTTTGAAATAGGTTTGTTGAATAAGGAGATTGGAAAAAATCTAATCCTAATCCATAAATAACAAAAGAGTATGGATGCCAAAGAATGCTGGAGTATGATAAGGATATGGAGGAAATTAACCTCTGAAAGCCAAGGGACACTAAAATATATATAAAATCTAGAAACTAAAGTAGATAGTAAAATAGACCACCATACAATCGGCCTATGCTTGAATAGGTTTTTAGGATGCAAAACATAAGCAAGGTAGCCTACCAGTCTATAACAATCAAAAATATTTATTTATAATATATTTTGGCCCTATGTTATGACAAATTAATGTTCTAGTGTTCTAATTGTTTCTAGATATGTTCTCCTAAGTTGTTGAGTCAGGACCTGCATGGGCCACCACAAAAAACATGTCACGACCCGATCCCAAATTATTGGGTCGAACCGGATCATGTCCAGCCTGCACCGTTGTGAGACGGCGGCAGTAAGCTGTTTTATATGCAGGTATTCACAACAACATCTATACATTTGTCACAACTCGAATATACGAAAATTTTAAAACTTTTATTCAACAATTGAAAAGTACAACTGGGAATGAAAGAACTGAAATAAAGTACTGAATTCAAATTAACAAAACTCCAAAACAATAAAACTAGAAAACTGGAAAACAACTAGCTAGGCGGTCGGCTCATCGGCCTCTGGTTCTGCGTCCTCCAAGAGGGACTCTGACAACACCACATGATACAAAATCGGATCATAGTAGCTATTGTACAATATCTCAGCATCTTCAATATCACCTAAAAATGTGGGTCTCCAGTCAGGAGGGAGCAAGTACGAATATGTATCTCACATTTCAAATAATAATGAAAAAGTGCAGGCTAAACAGTTGAAACAATATTTTTCCAGCAATTTAACAATTTAAAACAATGTGATTTGAATGTGTAGACGTCTATGACCGGCTTGGGTTGTACAATAACATCCTAGCGACGCGATACTGCTTATCCCCGTGTGTAAGAGGGGTAAGCTCGCACAATCATGCAATATGAGTGGTATTGGTCATAAACGCTACACTATTTTCCCAATCCCCACAATCAATATCAATCAATATTTGAATCCTAGGAGAGGGTTCCGTGTAGCAATGTAGTTTAAACATGCAACTTGACAATTACTAAATAAAATACAAGAAAACATAACCGTAACTTGCCTCTGTTAATTGACTGGATCGGGAATCTCGGTACCGAGGAGGAAGTCAAGTACGTCTCCGAGATCCTACAGTTGAGAACCTTGACTTAGAACCATAATGAAACCATTCTAGGTGTGCTAGTTACAATCTCTAGAAGCAGACCCTAGTCAGATTTTAAGTTATTAATTAATCTATCGAAAAATATCTAGCGTCGCAATCTATGTTCGTTATCATTTTAATCGAATAAGTCGGTTACTAATTAACTGGAAAAAAATAGCAATTACTGGTTAATTTGGCAAAACTTTGTATTTTAAGTATATTTATATATAAAACTAGGCTTTTTCTTTTAAATGAGAAAATACGTGAATTGCTAAATCACCAGATTATTTATTATGAGAAAACTTATAAATTTTTCTTTATAAAATATTTATATCTATTTTATATTCTACGCGTTTAACGGCGAAATCAACATTCCAGAAAAAATAAGGAAATGCTACGCTACACAATACATGATCACAGAGAAATAAAGAAAAAACTGGGCTTATGTCCTTTACAAATTATTTACATAAATTAATTAATTCTAAGACGAGCTCTGAGTGCCGCGAACGGTCCAAACAGTAGGCCGAGGTCCTGCACCATAAATACTAAAAGCAGTACCAGTTCTAAAATAAATTAAAATTAAATTAAAAATTAAAGAGTCTCAGACTTGGTCGTGCAATCTCATGTTGCGACTTACGCCTCAACGTACATGTGACCCTGTATCGTTTGCGTTTCGCCGAGACTCATTCGACCGATATGGTCGTCGCCTAACTGGTGATACGAAATCCATAAAATCCAAAAACCAACAAAAATCCAATCTATAAATCATTTTGCAAAGACCAGTTTTCTTTGAAAAAATAGGTTTTATTCAAATTGCTAATTTTATAAGGAAATCCCTTTTTAAAATATTTTCTGAAAATTTGGACAGCATCCCCTCTGTAATTGGGACAACCCAATCCTGGGAGGATGCCAACCACAACACAATTAAATATCCCAAACCAGGGATCACTAATTACCAAACCGAAAATGAATATCCAAACCAAAAATGAACCACAACACAACATATCCAAAATAGAAAATACGCCGCGACGTAACCGATACTCTACGTATCACCCAAAAGCAACAATATATTAAAATACCGAATCCCAAAACGGGATCGGGACCGCGTCATCACAGACTATCTACGGGAGGGACACGGGAACACGAAGTTATACCTCAATTGCTCGGCTAGAGCTCTCAGATGTAAATATGAGAAAAAGAATTCCGTGGACTTGGAAAAACTCCAAAATATGCGAACAGCAAAGGTCGGCCATGTAATGACCCGCTTCGCCCTAACGGAACGCCGATTCAAACGGCAAGTGCAACGACTCGAACAAGCCGTCGACCCGAAGAGTTGGCATCGACCTAATAAAGAATCGATGCAAGGCTTACATTGGCCCGTCAAGAGGAATCCAGACTTAGACTTTCAAAGACGCGCTCGGAGTATCGCTCGGCCGATACGAACATCGCTAAGGTGGGTGGCTCCGATGAACCCGTCTTTGCTTAGCCTAGACACATAACAATACGGACACTAATGCTAGAATCGCTAGGCGATAACTCCGCGCATGCTAATAAATGATTCAATGCACCTAGCTAAGGGAATAATCCCATCTTGTATGCTTGTATATGTTTACAAAAACAAAAGTGTTCTTTATTTCACAAACTTTGTAAGAAGATTATAATTGAATTCTGGGAAAGTACAACTATAGGAATCCGATCTGAAGACGATCGCTTTATCCCTTGGACAATGTGAACTGTGAAGACGATAGCCTCTGAAGAATATAGCAGCACTTGGGCAAGAACTCCTGATCTCTGGTGATGATCTTGAATGATTTGATCCTGATAATGAAGGACTTGAAACTATATTTATAGAGTTCTGGAAAATAACTAATTAGTAGTTATTTCTAGATTGCGCAGACTGGATTGTACAGGCATTGGACTGCGCAAGCAGCGAACTGCGCTGGCAGTTACTCGATCGTGGGCCAACTGTATTAGACGCGTGGCATTGTTTGATTGAAATGCGCATGGTCGTGTACAGACGGTTGCCACGTGGTGAGCAATTGATGGCATGTATGCCACGTACAGAATGTCAGTTATCTTGATGGATTGTGCCACTTGAACTGCGCTAGCATCAGACTGCACTTCCAATGGATTATGCGAAGACTCGAATTGCGCTGAAGTTGAGCTGTCAGACCGCGCTGGCTTTTGGCAGCTGGACCGCGCTAGACAGCTGTCATGGCAGCGTGGCACAAGAAACGAACAGTTTTCTCGATCTTCGGGCTATCAGTTGTCAAAAGATCTGATTTTGTGTCAGGTAATGATGACGTTGCCACGTCAGCTAGCGCGCTTGGATGGGTGTGCAGTTCAGCTTGCGCAGTTGAGTTGTTGCACAATATGTCTCCTGCGTAGTTCATTTGAAGAATGCACAATTTGATTTTTATTGCCTTTTTGATGGGTGCAACTTGATTTTTATGACCTATAAGACCCCCTTCAAAGTTTTCAAATTTTGAAAATATTCAAAGTTTCGAAATACTTTGAATTTCGAACTTAAAATCAAGTTGCGCAAGTGGCGCTTTGACTGCGCGTTTGGAGGAATCAGCTCCTAATTTCTCGGCGCAATCTGAGGTGACTGTTACTTTCGAAAAACTATAAATAGTTTCTATTCTTCTTTCTTTCATTCTTTACTTGTTTTCAACTGTTCTCAAGAGACAAGTGCTCATCTTCTCCGACTACTTCTCTTTCTTCTCGACGATCGTGATGGCTCCCAAGCGAACTGCAACAGAGAAAGGCAAGGCTCCGGCTGAGTCTTCGACTCGGGTTGTGCCCCGAATCTCTCGCCATGAAGTTGGCCACCCAGCGCTACAAGGTAGATGATGAATTCGATCAAAACCCTTTTTAGGGTTCTTGACATTTTCGAACCTTCATACCTCTCTCTTTTTAGAGATTTGATGGTATTGCGCCGCCCTGTTTAGGGTTCTGGTTGCACAAACACAATAGTTTTCATTTTTATGAAAACTATATTCTTGCGCAATCGGTTGAAAAGCGCTGGCAGATGTTCGGCACAATCTATCGATTTGCGCAAGTTTGTTGAGCCAACGCACACAGATGCCTTGCGCAAGTAGGTTAGCGCAACCTGATGTCTTGCGCAAGTGAATGTGTTGGCGCAACTGGATATTTTGTGCATGTAGACTGTATTAGCGCAATCTGATGCTTTATAAATAGCGCAATCGGACACTTGCGCAATTTACTGATCTTTTGAACAGACTCTTTGATTTTGTATGTACTGAATTTTGTCTTTTTGTTTGATGCAGTTAACCTCAGGAAAGACCCTAATTATGAGGTCTTTGCAGGGACTTTGGCAGAACCTGAGTTTAAGGATGATCTTTTTCATGTGACATTTCCTCAGTATGCCCTGCCGTCGTCCCGACAAGCCATCCTAACAGCACAAGATAATGAAATATTGCTGAGTCTGATGAATGGGCAGCCTCTGCAAACTGCTGACGCCATTATTCATAAGAAGCCTCTATTTTTGTTTGGTGAGGCTCTTGATAAGAGTTCTCAGCCCAGACCTCAAGTTGAACAGAGACTTTTCCAAAGAGGCGAGAAAAGGATACTTCTACCGAAGATTTTCAGATGCCTTCCCCTATCTCGCTATGCTTTTACGAGCTATCCCAGGAGAATGGAATGGGATATAACTCCTCTTCAACAAGCCCGAACAGGGAACATTTTTGTGAAGATGGGGCCAAACAACAGGGACATGTTTTATAGCTCCTCTGAGCGTCACAGCTCCCTACTCAGAGGATTGAAACCCGGCTGCATTCCACCGGAAAACTCCTCCCTGCTGCTACCAGTCAGAACGCCGATATTCGCAAACGAGTTTGCGAAGGTTGAGGGAAGATATCCAGATCAAGATATCCGATTGACAGGTCTTGTTAATCCGGATAACAAGAGATGGAACTGTATAGCCAATTGGATATTGGCTCAATTCGAAGAGAAGCTCAAGGAGATTGAGCTGTATCAAGCGGTGTACTCTACCGTTTACGGCTTCCACCCCAATCCTCACCTATTCCTTGCATTGCCAGAGAGGTACAACTACAGAACAGGGACTTTTATGACACCCTGTGGAGAAATCAGATTGGCTCTTCACGAGATGAAGTACATCTCGAGCCTGCCAATGGGGAATATCCCTTATGAGGAATTTGTCCCAACCAATGACGAGTTGGACAAACTTCGTCAAGAGAATGCTGACATGGTGGCCGTCTTTGAAGAGCTGTCGTGCCACTACAAGATCTGTTCCTTGTATTACAAGAGTGGTTCATCAGGCACCTGCTACTCGACGAAATGGTTGCCATATCTCTTTCTCAACCACATTATGGAGAAGAAGACCAAGAAACACGATAATTGTAAACCCAACTTCTTTAAACCACTTAGCAGCAGCGAAGTGATAGGGTTGATGGAGGAGAACAAGGAGATGGATATCAAGATTGATGATGATCTTCAATATCCTCCTTTCAAGATAGGAGACATTATCGAAAGTTTCATGAGGATCGGTTATAGGCCCATGTCAAAGGAAGCCCAGCTGGCGGGTTTCCTCACCTACTAGCTTCGACGATTCATCGTCCCTAGAGCCAGCGCTGTCGATCGCTTTCATCGAGGCGTGCTGTTTGCTGCCGTCCGCTTAGTCTTCGGCTATCGGGTGGATCTATTGTCAGCAATGACTTGCAGATTGAACGCTGGCCTCCGCCTTTTTGTAGATTCGATGCTCAAAGGGAATGGCGAGAAAGGAAGCTTTCCTCGGCTAGAGCTACCATATACATATCTATTCGGATGGCTGCTTCTGCACTATCCTACCATAATGAATCCCGATATGGGAGCGGTAAGCGGCAGCTTCTTGAGAAGATTCTCCAAAAGTAAAGTGGATATGCACCAGTTTAAGAGATTGCAGACGCACTCTGAATCTCGGAAAGGGATGGAACTTCTATTGTGTTCCTCCTCCAGCTGGCTACGAGCACATGTCTCCAAATCTAGTCGACTCTGGGAGGCAGCCTTTGGGTCATGCAGTTTTTAATTGGCTGAGGACAATCCGGCCGTCACACCTGGTCTACAGATTTGAAGACGAATGTTATTTGGAGCCCTATCTTCCCAGCCGTTTTGCGCGATAATTCGGCTATGACCAGTTTCATGTAGGCAACGCCATCACGTGCCTACAAGAGAAAGGTTATCTGATTGATGGAGCCCGGGCTTGGGCTTATTATAATGCTCGAGACACAAGAACAACATTTTCAATGCCAATGAAGAACGATCATGGTCCTCGGATGCTGTATACGTATTCATTTTTCTATACATCCGCGAATACCTTTGCCGAGAACTTCAGTCTCGCAGACAGCTTTGCGACAACGGCTTGATTAAAGAAGGGAGCATCTATTGTGTCGGCTCCTGGCAATGATGAATAGCGTGAGCCGACCGATGCACCGTTGGAAGCTTCGAGTGAAGCCAACTTCCCTGAAGAAGTCAACGAGACACTGCACATCTCCTTGAAGGTTGTCGAATCTCCAACCAAGGAGAAGAAAAGAAGGATAGAAGAACCTTCTTCTCCAGTTGCTAAGAAGAAGCTTGTCTTGGAGTCATCGGAAAGGGTTACCACCCGGTCACAATCTCGGCAACAGGTCAAGTCAACTCAAAGAGAAGAGGCGACAACTCCGACCTCTATTCAAAGACAAGAAAATGTTATAGATGTAGAGAATTCGGAGAGACCTCTACGCAGAAAGAAGATAGTTGTCAGAAGAAAAGTGGCCAGTCCTCCAAGACCTATCCTGTCATCGGTCGTGGCTAGTGCTGTCGCCGGAATCACAATGTCGTCTCCTTCACCTATCCCTGAGCCCGAAGCTTTCAGTCCAGAGAGGAGGGATGAGGTTGTAGAGACCAGGGAGGAAGTCATGGAGAAAGAGGATGAAGTGTTGCGATATCCTACACTTGCAGTGGAGACTACCCAGCTTCCAGCTACACCGAGAACACTTCGTGATGAAGAAGATCGATTAATGATCGATGCTCTGAATGACTGCGACTTCGGCCTCCATGATGATGTAAATCCGGTCGCAGCAACTGATAGCGAAGAAGCACCAGAAGAAAGTACAAATGATGAAGATACATCAACAGAGGCTGTTGATGACACTCAAAATCCAGAAGAAGATGTTGATGTACATGCATCACCAGAAAAGAATATAGTTGAAGAAGTAGCACCTGAGGAAGTTACTATTGCTGATCCCAAAGGTATTGAATAATATTATCAATCTTCTTTTCATAGATTAAATGGATGACATCTAAATTTTTATCCATGCAGAAATTGAATCTTCTCTGATTCCTCCAACATGCACTGATATAGTGCCAATAAAGGAGATAGCTAGCAGTAGCAGACATTTTTTGGGCGGCTCCGAAGCGGGTAGTAGCCAGGCAGTAATGTCTGAAGCTACTTCTGCGAGGTTGCAACTCGTGTCAGCAGATAACAAACTTGTCGCTGGACCCAGCAATGGTAAGATTGCTCTTACTTTTGATCCTTCTCGATAGTTGTTAATGACAGCCAACTGATGGTGTTTGTTTGATTTCGCAGAAGAACACCTGGAAGGAGGGACTAGCTCTACCATGGCTCCTTTATCCAAAGAGACCTCCACTCATGTGCAAGAAGATGAACGTCCATCTGTACAGGCACTTGCTGCTTCGACGTCCATGGGAGTAGCTGCTACTCCTGGTGCCATTGCCACTAACAGATTCATAATCGGTTCCTTCACCAACCTTTTCTTCAATTCACTAGGACCCTTAGTAGAAAGGGTAATGGGGAAAGAAGATGTTGGTTTCATAACTGTTAGGGGTCCAACCTCTTATCTGATCGCTGTCATCCGGAGTAAAGGTGATGAAGCGCAAGCTGCTTACCTTGAACACATACTGGATGAGCTAGAAGAATCAGTTAAGACCTATAAAGATCTCAATCGGGGAGAGGTGGAATCTTTGGTACATGCTGAGTTTGAGAGGATGTCTTAAGAGGCTGCAGTTGCGAAAGTTGATTTCTAGATTTCCTTGGACACTTTCGCTGCCAAGTCCTCACAGTATAACTCTCAAATAGAGATAAAAGCATTTGCTGCTGAGGAGAAGGGAAAGAAAGTTGCTGAGCTAAAAGCAGAATCTGCCCGTCTTCAAGAAGAGTTGAGACTTGTTCAGCTTGCTCTGGAAGATGAGGCCACAACATCAAGCTATAGTTCAGCAACTGGACGCCCTGACTCACGAAAGAGATGAATATGTCACGACTCATCAAGCTGAAATCTCCCGTCGACTAGTAACCTTACCGACTTTTGATGAAAATTCTGGTATGGAGGAAGCTAGAAGGCGAGTGATGGATTCTAGGGAGGAGCGACTTCAGACTTTAAAGCAGCAGATGACTAGTTTGATAACTCCACCAGCTGAATATGAAGACTTTTTGTATCTTCTATTTTGCGACATGTAATTTTATAATGTCTTTTAATTTTGATCAATAAAAAGACATTTTCTTTGTGGCTCTATTATTTATTGCATATCTCATTCGGATACAAATAATAGCGATAGAAAATATATTCAGAGGTCCGAGACATGATATATTTCTTGATTTAGAAAATAATTATATTCATTATATCTGCTCAGAGGTAATGTGGACATGGCAGAATATAATTTGTTGAATATTATTATTTTAGTAGATAACTTAATCAAAAATGATAAGTTGCTGATATGATTGAACGGATAAATCGTCAAAAAAAATGTGAACGAAATGAATCGTCAGGATGAACGGATGGACCGTCAAATGAATGAAATGAACGGATGAACCGTCAGATAGATAAAATAAACGGGCGAACCGTATAATGAACGGGCGAACCGTCGTATGGATGTAATGAACGGACAAACCGTCGGATGAATGTAATGAATGGGCGAACCGTGTAATGAACGGACGAACCGTCAGATGAATGTAATGAATGGGCGAGCCGTCAGATGAATGTGATGAACGGGTGAACCGTCAGATGAATGGATGAACGGGTGAGCCGTCAGATGAATGTGATGAACGGGTGAACCGTCAGATGAATGGATGAACGGGTGAACCGTCAGATAGATAAAATGAACGGACGAACCGTGTAATGAACGGGAAAATCGTCGGATGGATGTAATGAACGGGTGAACCGTCAGATGAATGTGTCGCTTCATTATTCCACGAATCTCTGTCTATAAATAGAACAGAAAATTAGATGGAATGATCACTTTCACTTTTCAACATAAAGATGTCGTCTGGAGATGCATCCAAGATGACTGAGATCACCCCGAAGGTTGAAGCGGGTACTGAAGAACGTCCTGCCGAACCGACTCAGCCAAAGCAGGCAGAGGCAGGTGAAAGTTCGTCTGTATCCCAGCCACCACGGGATATTCTGGACTTCCTAGTTGAACCAGGGAAGACTGAAGAAGAAGAGGCCATGAGAATGGCTGCTTGCAAGTTCCTGGTGGGTTCGAGCAAGGATGTTCTCGGCTCTTTTGCTGATTATGTTTTTGAGAAGGACGGCAGTGGTCCTCGTCCTGTCTTCAAGAAGGACGATAGTGATTCTCGTCCATGATATCTTGTAATACCATTTATGATGAAATAAAATAAAATTTTATTTATGAACTATTTTGTCATATTTACAAGAAATTCCTTTTACAATCATATATAGTATTTCTTAAGGAATTTGCCATTGATAGGCATCATAGCAACTCGACCGTCCAGCTCTGAGAGTTGATAGGTGTCACGCCCCAGAACCAGAATACTGGAGAGCGGAGGAATGACTCAGCCAGCTACGTATTACGGGTAGATGAATACCGTATAATACGATCAATGCTGTCTAACCAGACGAGGGGGTGCATACTACATAAAGGTCTTACTATGGTCATTTCACATCTATTGTCTCAATCATTCAAACAAGGAAACAGTAATAGAGAACATGTAAGATAAAGCAGTAAGGCGTCCCAAACGCTCAGTCAAAATGTTCTTGAGATCTGGCTTTATAAAATATAGCCAGATGATATAGCAAGTATACACAATTGTTATCAGCTGCAGTCTGACTTAATTACAATCATGTAAAAGTAAGTACAAGACAATCCGACTAACATGTCGGTGCCAAACGGCTAAGTATAAAGGTAAATAACAAAACGAGCGGTGAAGTAAGGAACCCACTCGAGTCCTCCTACAATCATGCCTCTAGTATTGACCATCTTGGAGGTAGAAGTACGCTGGATCCTCGGAAACCGGCTCTAAATCTGGCCATGCAAAACCAGAGAGGTTAGACCTCTAATAGCAAGTACCACAAGGAAGGACGATATGAAGGACATAAACCAGTAAGTAAAAGAATATAATAATAGATCTCTGCTTGCTACTAGGATTCACATCACATCACGACACTTCGAACCAACCTCCCAACCAAACAAGGACAGAAGTTGGCCCATCATGTCCTGACATTCTGATCATCCCAGTTAGGTAACAGAGTAGTACAGTACACAAACAAATCATCTTGAACGGCCAATCAAATTCTACGGCTTGCTATTATGAGTCCCAAGTTATCCTGGAATTATGCAATTAGGGATTCCTCAGTTCTTACTATGTGCAAGCAAGGCTAGTCTATCCAATCAATCAATTGCGCCAATCATGTAGTTAGACGAGTCCCAACGGGATGCCCGCCGTTATAGCATGTACAATAATATAAACAGATACCGTTCCCTGCCCGTGTGACAGATTTACAGTATCTGTGGGAACCAGCCGGCCCGTCGGGCACTTAATAGTCCCAAGGGGGCTGCCATGTAAGAACTCGGAAATCCATTCTCTCCATGCCATCATTATTTTATTTAACTTAATGGTCTCTACGTTGAGTGAAGTTCCATGTCGTGGATCATGGTCATTCGAATGAGTACTTTCGTACGGGGTACGATATGTGCAACTCTACAACGATACCCGTGCGGCTAGATTGTAGGTTTTACATAGCGTGATGCAACAATCAATTTAACCACAGAATAATCATGCCTTGACCATAAAGTACACATGCTGTCTTTATAAGATAAATAGAAAATTAAATAATAAATAATTACTTTGAAGCCTGCATGTGCCTGTATGCCAATATTCGGGATCGGCTAATCGAGTATAATAGTTCATTACATGAACGTGTCTCATTCATTCATTTCAATAAGACGACTAGCCAGTCTCTTAGTTCCAACTAGGAACGCATGATCAATTATTAGTCAATGTCACAATCATTATCAATGGTGACAAGGCATGAAAGTCCATCAATATTACATGGGGTCGGGTCCATAACTCCTCAGAATTAAGTTCTAGTCATACTGGGTATCCATGGATTAATCAAGACACAGGACACATTCTACACAACAATCCATATTTACAATATTAACATGTCATGATTTATCAAGTTCATACAAAAAGGCGTAAGGATATAATAGAAGAATTATCATGCCATCATTAAATGAATAATTATAAGACAATTAAAACACCCAGGTCAAGAAGTCACGCCCATAAATCTATGCTAAGGCCAAAAGTCACGCAAGAAGTCTATGCTTAAGACCAACAAGTCACGCTAAGTCTAGCTGGGGTGAGCGTGGAAAATGGGCGTGAATAGTGAACGTGAAAAGTGATACACATTGGCAAGCGTGAGCGTGAAAAGTCACGCAAGCAAGCACAGCGTGAGCGTGAAGGGAAATTCACGCAGACTCTAGTGAGCGTAAAAAGGTGACAAGAAATCTACGCACGCAAAGATGTGCGTGACTAAAATACACGCACGCTCATGGATGTGTGCGTGACTGAAAATACACGCACGCTCATGAGAACGTTAGCGTGACTAGAAAATACACGCACGCTCATGAGAACGTGAGCGTGACTAAAAATACACGCAGACACGTACAGACGTGTGCGTGACTGAAAATACACGCAAACACGTAAAGACGCGTGCGTGACTGAAAATACACGCAAACACGTAAAGACGCGTGCGTGACTGGGCTGATGTTTTACGCGAGCACGTAAGAACGTGTGCGTACAACATTTCCCGAACTCCAAGTACTATGGAGCCTTCGCTCCAGTGCCAGAGAAATACACCCACGAACTAAGAACCCATGAACAGCCGAAATACTACAACTTAGATCTAGAGGAAACCAGCCGGAGAAATCAAAAATGCTAAGAACTAATCTCTCTTGGAATCACGAGAAGAAGGCAAATGAACCATAAAAATGGGTGATTGAGAAGCAAGTTTGCACTTGCCTTCTCCTGCTGCTGGTAGGTGGTGGGGAGTAATGAGAGGAAGAAGAAGAAGTAATGGTGAGAATGAAGTAATGAGGAGAGAGAAAGAGATGGAAGCTTTAAATAGGAAGATGGTGGTAGGTGGGGTGTTGGGCCGGGTTTAAGGGGATTCAGCAAACCGAAATCCAATAAGACTAAAGCAGCAAATAAAATACAGGAAATAAAATTGCAGAAATATAATTGCAGGAATAAAATTGCAGGAAATTAATTAACATGAAAATTTTAAAGAGCAGATAACTAATTAACATGAAACTAAAGGAATTTAAATACAGAATAATACATGATAAATACTAAATAAATACACATGAGTTGTTCATATATAAAAATATGCATTCCGGGAACGGGGAGTGTCATCTCTACCCACCTTAGAAAAATTCCGTCCTCGGAATTTCAAATCCAAGCCGGATAGAAATATCAGAGCTAAACTAATACAAGCAATTCTAGTGAGCAAACAATCATTTTACCATATTAAAAGCAAGTACTATATAAGTAAATCCATCAATCTACGATATCAGGTAGTTCTATCCATAAGGCGATAAGCATGAGAAATCAAGACAATTAAGGTATACAGAAAGAGATATACCCTGTGAGTCAAACAGGTGTGGATACCGTGATCGAATATCATCCTCACGTTCCCACGTTGACTCTCCCAAGGAGTGATGACCCCAAGCAACACGGACAAGACTAATTGTTCGGTTCTAGAGTATCTTCTCTCTTCGGTCCAAAATGGACACAGGCTGTTCCTCGTAAGACAGGTTGGTACCAACAACCAGCTCCGAATGATCGAGGACATGACTTGGGTCCGATACGTACCTACGTAATTGAGATACATGAAACACGTCATGTACCTCTCGTAACGAAGGTGGGAGGGATAAACGATAAGCAACATCGCCTATCCGATCAAGGATAACAAATGGGCCCACATACCGCGGACTCAATTTCCCGTGAACGCCAAATCTAATGACCCCACGAGTAGGTGAGATCCGCAAGAATACGTGGTCCCCAACAGAGAACTCTAACGGCCTACGATGCTGGTCCGCCCAATGACGATGCCTGTCCTGCGCAACTCGAAGTCGCTCTCTAATTCCCTTAACCACTTCAACCGTCTGAACAATCATTTCTGGGCCTAACATTTTCCTCTCTCCGATATCATCCCATGCAAGCGGTGATCTGCACTTCTTACCATATAGTGCTTCAAATGGCGCCATCTGGATGCTGGCTTGATAACTGTTATTGTATGAGAACTCGACCAAGTGAAGGTGACTCTCCCAAGACCCTCCAAAATCTAGAGTGCAAGCTCGCAACATGTCTTCTAAAGTCTGAATCGTCCTTTCTGATTGCCCGTCCGTCTGCGGATGGTAAGCCGTGCTAAATCTTAACTTGGTACCCAGACTATGATGTAAGCTCTTCCAGAAATGTGATGTAAAGCGGGTATCCCGATCCGACACAATACTGACAGAAACTCCATGCTGCCTGACTATCTGTTACATATACAACTCTGCCAACTTTTCTGTAGATTGCCCTACTCTGAAAGGAAGAAAATGTGCTACCTTCGTAAGCCGATCTACTATTACCCAAATAGCATCCTTACCACTTGGTGATCTCGGTAAACCGGTCACAAAATCCATTATGATGTGTTTCTACTTCCATTCCGGAATAGGAAGCGGTTGTAATAACCCAGCTGGCCTCTGCTGTTCTGCCTTCACTTGCTGACATACCAAGCAACGGAAAACGAATCTAGCTACCTCCCTCTTCATCCCGTTCCACCAGAAATGCTGCTTGATATCTTGGTACATCTTGGTCCCTCCAGGGTGAATAGAATACTGAGAACTGTGAGCTTCTGCCATGACCTCCTGTCTGATATCTCCACTAGGCACACATAAACGCGATCCGAACCTAAGTGTACCATCTTCGTGAATCCTCATCTCCTTTCTGAGTCCTGACTTACATTCTTCCCTAAGCTTCTGAATCCTTGGGTCCTGTGCCTGAGCTGCCTTGATCCTATCTACCAAGTCAGATTGAACTTGTAGACTAGTTAGAACTCCTACATCACTAGGAAGTATAACTTCGATGCCCATCTCCTGAAGGTCTTCTAAGATATGCCTCTGTGTTGTCAACATAAATGCGCCGCCTCTCCTGCTAAGAGCATCTGCTACTACATTAGCCTTGCCTGGATGATACTGAAGCTCCACGTCATAATCCTTGATCAATTCCAACCATCTTCTCTGCCTCATGTTCAGCTCCTTCTGAGTAAAGATGTACTTCAGACTTTTATGATCTGTGTACATCTCCACTCGGTCACCATATAAGTAATGCCTCCATAACTTCAGAGCAAACACTACTACTGCTAACTCCAAATCATGAGTTGGGTAATTCTTCTCGTGGTCCCGAAGCTGCCTAGATGCATATGCTATCACCTTTCCATGTTGCATAAGGACACATCCAAGTCCCTTACCTGACACATCACAATATACTGTAAAACCTCCGGGTCCAATTGGCAACGTAAGAATAGGTGCTGATATCAACTTCTGCTTCAAAGTCTCGAATGATGTCTGACATTCTGCCGACCAAACAAATGGCACATCCTTCCGGGTCAAGCGGGTCATGGGCGCTGAAAGCCTTGCAAAATCTGACACAAACCTTCTGTAATATCCTGCCAATCCCAAGAAACTCCGCACATCTGCTACGGTCTTGGGTACTGGCCAACTCTCTACTGCTTCTACCTTCTTGGGATCTACTGCTACTCCAGCTCCTGATATGATATGACCCAAAAATGAAATGTGATCCGTCCAGAACTCACACTTACTGAGCTTGGCATACAACTGGTTCTCTCTCAGAACCTGCAACACTTTCCTGAGGTGGTCTTCATGCTCCTCTTCACTAGTAGAGTACACGAGTATGTCGTCAAGAAACACAACGACAAACTGGTCTAAGTATGGCATAAAGATGCGGTTCATCAAATCCATGAATATTGCTGGAGCATTGGTCAAACCAAACGGCATTACTAAGAACTCATAATTCCCATACTTCGACCTGAATGCTGTCTTGGGAATATCTTCCTTCCGAACCCTCACCTGATGGTACCCCGAACGAAGATCTATCTTGGAGAAAACTCTAGCTTTGCTCAACTGATCAAATAAGTCATCGATCCTGGGTAATGGGTACTTGTTCTTCACTGTTGCCGCGTTAAGCTTCCTGTAGTCAATGCACAATCTGGATGACTCATCCTTCTTCCCCACAAGTACCACTGGTGCTGCCCATGGTGACACGCTAGCTTGGATGAACTTCTTCTCTTTCAATTCCTCTATGTGCTGATAAACCTTGGCCTGCTCTGAATCCGCCATTCTGTAAACCCGATCTGATATTGGTTTAGTTTCTGGTGCCAATTCTATACTGAACTCAATATCCCTAACCGGTGGTAGTCCTGGAAGTTCTTCGGGAAATATGTCTAGGAATTCTTCAACTACCTTCGGGATCTGAACTTCTTCCATTGCCGCTACTATTCCCTGCTCTGGTTGAGTTGCCTCTGATCTGACTAAGGTGAATCTCTTCATGCCTGGAATATTAAAAGATACACTCTCTCTACGATAATCTATTGTCGCATGACTGTCTTTCAGCCAGTCTATGCCTAAGATAACGTCGAAATTTCCAACAGGAAATTCTATCAACCGGGCGGGTAAGGAATGCCCGCAAACTACAACGCTACATGCTAGAATAACTCTACTAACCCCTACGAGCCTATTACCAGTGAGTATATTCAACCTCCCTGGCAATGCCTCGAACTCCATTCCTAGTCGTGTCACAAATTGTGCAGATATAAATGAATGGGATGCTCCCGAATCAAACAATGCTACTGCAGGATATGAGGCGACGAGAATGTTACCTGCCACAACATCTCCCGATGCCAATGCCTCCTCCAAGGACAGAGTGAACGCTTGCCCTCGACCTCCTTGCTGGTTCCCATGCTGTGGCCTAGCCTGGTGCTGCTGCTGGCCCCTGCCTTGGTAATGCTGGGGTGGTCTATGCTGGTGTTGCTGCATCGGCGGTCCCTGCTGCCGAAATATCTGAGCCTGCGGTACTAATGGACGCTATGCCAACGGCCTTACTGCCACTGCTGGTCCTCGATACTGGCCTGTCCCTGGTGCTGGCAGAGCAGGGAACTGCTGTCCTGGTCCTCCTGACCTTGAATTCATGGGACATGTGGTAACCCGATGGTCTGGATTTCCACATATCAGACATAGTCCATTCAATGTCCGACACACATCTCTAGTGTGTCCCATCTTTCCGTAATAAGTACAGCCTGCCGGGGGTTGCTGGTTCTTCCTTTGATGCTGTTGCTGCTGCTGCTGCCTGGGTGGTGCTGGTCCTCGTATCACCACATCGTGGATACGAATGCTAGTGGATGGTGCTGTTGCTCGGGGCGCTGCTCCCCCTCCTCCTTCAATCAGACTGTAGGATCTCTTCTGACCCCCAGTCCTTACTGCAAGCCTCTGTATGGTGATCTCATGCCTTCGAGTCGCCGTCAATACTTCGTCAAAAGTTTGGCAATTGTGCCCCTCTATCAATTGCAAGAGTTCAAGATGAAACCCTTGCTGAAACCTCATGGCCCTCTGGCTCTCTGTTGCTACCATCTCTGGGGCAAATCTACTCAATCTGCAGAACTCCGCTGCATAAGCATCTACAGTCTTGCCAGCCTGCCTGAGGCTAATAAACTTCTGTTGTAGTTCAAACTGCGCCACAACTCCATAGTACTTGGTCTTGAATCTTGCTGTGAAATCGTCCCAAGCCACAGGACGTCTGATGCCCACTTTCTCTGATTCCCACCAATCACGTGCGAGATCCTGAAGTAACAACTTCACTAGATCCACACGTTCTGCTGTCGGTACCTTA
>JANAVB010006599.1:27900138-28014836 GCA_029216955.1 Iris pallida | reverse complement strand
GAAGGTTGCCGATTTGGCACTTCAGGCAAATTTTCCATCGGATAGCTCCTGCCTGAATTGAAACCGCTGATGGTGGTGCTTGTCGGCGTTAGACGATGTATTGGGATGTGCAGATGGTGTAGCAGGCTCTTCGGAATGATGCTTATGGAAGAACCGGGATCAATATGCATCTGATCCACCTTGATATCACCAATATACCCAGTATAATACATGGGGCGATCGTGCAGGTTGGCTTTGATAAGCATATCTTACGGAGTGAAGACAATGTTAGGCATTGCGCCTGTACAAGCACTGACCTGGAGATCTGCAGGCGAGCTTTCCCCAGTGAGATTCGACTGAGCCAGATATGCGTCGACATTCTGGAGTGCCTCGCTCAGTGTGACATGAACATCTTTGTAGAGTCTCAGGAGCTCGTATAGCGACAATTTGGTCGGTGTGTTGGCCAATTGTGCCAAGATGTCAAAGTTGTAGGGCCTCTCCAGCCCATGAGGCGTCTCTCTTCGGAGTGGTTTGTCGAAGCGAGTCTCCTTCGGCCTATGCTTGTCGGTCGTCGAAGGCTGAGAAGGTCCTGGAGCATCAGCAGCTGTCGGCTGATGACCTTCAACCGAGTTACCCGGTGGAGGTTGGGTTTGTACGCCGGATTGGGTAACGACAACAGTAGCTTCTTCGACCTCTGCCGAGATTGTGCGGCATGATTTGACTTTTCCACTCTTTTTTTTGTTGGTGGAGGGTGGTGCGGACTGAGTCACTTCAGGTACCAAGTCCGGGTGGACCCACATGACCTTCCTCCGTGATATGGTAAGGGGCACTAGACCAGCACCCTGGTCTCGAGGAGGTGGAAGGTTAGTGACCACCATCTTTGTACTGGGGATGGGTACTACTCCATCTTGAGTCTTTGTTGGAGGGAAGCTGCCAAATTATACGGACACCATATTGGCTGCCACGGTTACCTCTTCGAAATTAATGGCCAGGGCCTTAGAATCGATGAGATGTTGGATGTATCGCTTCAGTTGGTAGCAGTCTTGTGTAGCATGGTGGACGTAGCGATGGTAGTGGCAGTACTTAGGGCTCTCCATCTCTGTAGGACGAGGTTCACGCCTTGGAGGAGGGAGCTGAATTCGACCACCTTGTATGAGCATGTCCAAGATGGGCTTGACATGGCCGTCCTCGAAGGAGTAGGTTATTTGCGGCTACTACTTCTCTGCTGGCTTTGGTTCAGTCTTCTGGGCTGTGTCGGCCACCATAGCCTGTTTGCCCTTATTGTCTCGGATGGTGGAGAAAGTACCGCCGTTGTTGTTGTTTGCATTAGGGCGTTTGCCCTTATCTTCTTCCCCCGAGATGTGCAGTCCCAATTGGCGAGCTTTTCTCAACTTGTCTTCTGCGCTAGTGGCGCTGATGATGAAAGTTTTCTAGTCCTTGAATTGACTCTCGCCCATCCAGAGGCTGATCGTGGGAAGCAACCTCTTTTGGCAAATTTCAATCAAGGAGGAATCAGGGTTACTGGAAGGCAACTTCATCACGGTTTGGCGAAACCGCTCGATATAGTTCCTTGTCAGCTCCTTTTCTCCCTGAACAACGTCCATGAGGGTGGACATTGTCATGTCTTGTCCTACTTCGGAGAACCTCTCCAGGAACATACGTTTGAATCCAGCGAAGGAATGGATGCAGTTGTCCGACAAGTTGCAGTACCAGTCGAAGGCGACCCCTTCCAATGCCCCGATGAACAACCATATAAGGATGGCGTCGTCATGAGGCAGATGGTCGGTTGTGACTTCGAAGTAGGTGATGTACCTGCTTGCAGATGTTTTGCCATTATATGTATTGATGTTGAATGGTTTATATCTTGGTAGGAAGGGAACATCTCTCCACGCAGCAGGATACGGTTGTCGTATCCTGAGGTCCTGGCAGGTTTCCCGGGCGTGGAACATGGCCCGTAGCTCTTGGACCTCTCTTCTTGCCTCCCTGGCCTCGTCTACAGCAGTGGGAGCCGATATTTCAGGAGGATTATCATCCGGGTTTGGTGCAGCTGAGTTCGAGTCCGCATTGGCCGCGGGTCCCAAGTTTGTTTGGCCTTGTGTCCTTCCTTGCAGAGTTGGAAGGGCCGCTTTGATTTCGTCTACGGACTTGACCAAGGTATGCAGTATGGACTCCAGAGTATCGATGCATTGGCGATCACTGGGACCATCTTGGTTGCTGTCCGTCATGAATAACGTCCTTACATGAGGAGAGATGGAAGGAACGGTGGAGGACGTGCCCTCTGAGTCATATCCGTGTACAGAAAAGTCGTCAGGATATGTAGGAATGTTCTCCTCTGGTTCGGACTGTAACACCCAGTTTTCTAAATGTGGGTAATTTTGAAATTTTGTGTTTTAATTATTTAATTATGATATTTAATTAATAATATAATTTTTGTTGATTTTTAATCATTTTAAAACTATTTAAAAATTATGACTTGTGATTGATGTGCAGCTAGTGAAACCGTAGAGACTGTCTACCCTAGAGCCTAGCCATGTGAGTAGGGAGTTTCAATTATCATTTTTAGTCTAGGGATAATTTGGTCATTTTGACTTTTTAGAATTAATGATTTATTGTTGGATTGTCGGTTGTTGATTTTAACTTTTGCTAGTTGTGACATAGGAGACTAACCTAGATGTTGACTCTAGTTAAGGTGACGTGATTAGAATGGTGAGACCCTAATCTAACTTAAGTCGACTTAGTTTTGGCTTGAATGATTTAGCTCTTGAGAAATTAGGAAGGATTTTAATGTTGGACTTAAGGCTAAGGTAGAGAGCCCATTTCTCATGTGACTTGACCCATGGCCCATGACTTGTAACCCTAACCCTAATTTTCACTCATTAGGACCAGCTATAGGGCTTCCCCTTCATATAAATAATCTCCTCCTTGAATGTTCTTGCCTCTTTTATATTATTCTCCATTTGGCAAAAACCAAGGTTTGTTCCCTTCTTCAAAATTTCTATTTTATTCATTTAACCTCCTTTTTCGCCTAGTCTTTTGCATTGGGTTCTAATTGGTATTTATGGGCTGTTGGTGGAGAGCCATTTCAGTTTGGGACCAATTTGGAGCACTTGGCCATCAAGAAGAACCCCCCTTTTGAAGCTTTTTCATGCAAATTGCACATATAGGTAAATCCCTATTCCTTCCACCAAATTTTGTTTTCTTTGCATGGATAGGAAGCTCTAGGTGTCCCCTAGCCGTAGGTATTGGATTTGTGTCGATTCGTGTCCGTTTGGTGTCCATATCGGACACATATCATAGTGTGTAACTAGGTGTTTGTTTAAATGCCTCAAAGGATTATAGTTTGTTATTTTTGAAAAGTATTTGAATGAAATTGTTGTTTTATATGTATGTTAATACCCCCCATGACTGAGTCCCATTTAGTGTCGTGTCGTGTCAGCACGAGGACACGAACACGCACGCAACAGGCTGCCCACAGTGCCCTGCTGCTCGGGCACTGTAGCGGACACGACACAGCACGTATGGACACAAAATTTTGTGGACACCTAGGCCACGTGTCTGACACCATACTGAAAAATTTTAGCCCATCTTATCGAACGGTTTGGAAGAAATCCCGCCCGCATCGAATTGACACTGCACTGCTACGCGTGAAAAATCGCGTCTGTTATGCACCTGTGGTTCGGACACGACACGTCCCCGACCCGATTCAGGGTGATGGACCCTAGACATATCCCAGGTGAACACTTATGTACAAGCACGGGACATGAGTTGTACTGTGTCGCGAGCACGAGGCTTCGTCCTCGTCGTACGACACTACTGTATCAGTTTCAGTATTTGGGTATTTTGATTTGATTGGACACATTCGTGTCCTATTTTGGACACGATGCAGCATGGTTGACATGTACACATGTAATAGTTTATTTACCAACCTTTAATTTTTAATATTAATGAGTTTTTATTGTCCGAATGTCAATTTCCCAATTCGACTGATACCGATTTCAGTGTAAGTTCTGAAAATTGATTTCCTGTTTAAAAACTGATTTTATTGGATGTTTAATTTGCCATATTAAATTATATACATGTGTATTAGACTATTTTTAATGTTGATTGTTGGTTGGTGTGGGTTTTAGATTATGAATATGGGAATTCGATATTGGAATGGGCTGTAGACTGCTAGTTTTTGTTTTTCTTTCACTGTTTGAATATCTGGACTTTAATTCCTGTTGTAACTGAAATTGATGTTAAATTCCCATGATTAGATTACTTACACAAGTGCATTAGACTACTACAATGTGGGTTATCGACTGGTATTAGGCTTAATGGTTTTCGAATTCAGTTTCGATATTGAACTGATACACAGTCCTGAGTTTTAATTCCTGAACTTTTCTTTCCTTTTCTAAACTGATTTTGAAGGTTAAGTTTCATGATTTATTCCTACACATGTGTATTAACTACTGCTGATTTGATTTTACATGTTAGATTTGGTTTTTGCACTTGGTAATGGGTTTTCGAATATGGGAATGGGCTGTTTAGAGTGAAACTTCCAGAATTTTACATGTTGACTGAAATTCTATTTTTAAATCCTTTTAAACTGAAATTATAGGTGTTTAATTTGCCAGGTTAGATTCCTATTCATGTGTGATGGTCTACTGCAATGTGGGGTTTAAGTTTGTGTTAGAAAATGGGATGATTTGGCTTCGAATTGGTGTTGTGTATCGATTGGGTAACTGTCATCTGGTTTTCATTTTCTGAGTTCATCACTATTTTTTTCCTGAGACTTAATTCCATATTCCTGAGAATTAATTTCTTTTCATGAGTGAACTGTCAATTTTCCTATTGAACGGTCAATGGATTTCCTTTCCTTTTAACTAATTTAAATGTTATTAGCCATGTTGATTAAATGCTTTGGGTTGTTCACTGTTAGATTAGGGACTGAAATGGATTCCCTTCTTGAACTAAATTCGAAATTGTGTTGGGGTTTTGGTTGTTGAAATGATTTTATTATTCACTGTCAACCCCCATAGCTGAGATTTGATTTCCCATTCTTAAATACCTGAGTTTGATTTCCTTCCTTAATAACTGAGTCTGATTTCTATTTTTCCTTAAACCTGAGAATAGGATTCTATATGTTAAATGTCAATGTGATTCACATATAACATTGATTTCGATTCACATGTTAACTGTCAATCATTTTCACATAGCATTGACACATGATACCATGTACACACACAGGTTTTACCACATTGTTCTTCCTAGTTAAAACTAAATTGATTTTATTTCCTTTTAAACTGATTTGAAGTTTAGATTCTATGTTGATCCAAATTACATGTTCTAATTCATTGTTAGTTCGATTTAGTGAATGATGAGTTGGGAAGTTTACTGTCAATTTGTTTTCAATATTAGAACTGTCAACTCCTATTTCTTATACACTGTCATGCCTAACACTACACTGTTTCTTCCTATTTTCTAGTTTATACACTGTTTTGGTATTGCCCTGTTTTCCCATACAACTGTACACAAATGTACACGACACTATATAACCCTCACACCCTCATTCATTGACACTTTAAGCACACTCTCTTGTCACTCATACACACACTTTGCTCACATGATACACACACTAATGTGCACTCACTGTTTTTTCTTTTGACACTCTCTCACTAACACACACATGCTCTTGTGCACTCTCATGACACACACACACACATGAACACATACATGTGCCCCTTTCCTATTCTTCTATGTGTAAGCATATATTATAGGTAACCTATATGTTAATGTTATTACTATTATATTATATAAATATATCAATATGTGTATTATATTAGATATATGTGTTGATATGTTATGTGATGTGTGGGTTGGCTAGGGCATGATATAGCCTATAGCCTAGGGCTCTTAGCCTATGGGTGTGGCTTGAATGCCAGTATAGAGTCTAGTTAGACTTGTATAGCCTTGTTTAGACCTAGAATAGACTAGTTAGACTAGTATAGACTTGTTTGACTTAGGTTTGACCTAGTTTGACTAAGTATTGTGACTAGAGTTGACCAAGTGTTGACTTTAGTCTAGTTTGACATAGACAGCATGCAGATGCATTGTAGATTACATTTAACATCCCCTTTATACATCTTGACTTGTGTTGCTCTAACTAGGAGTCAGGTACCTCATCTCGGACAGTACATTTACTTCAGACATTCAGATACCAGGCGAGTACATTCTCTGACCGTTTCATACTTGTCTCGATTTATATTCTTGCTCTAGATTACTGTACTTGATGCTGACACGATTGTTATCACGGATTTGTACTATATGGATCTTCTTTTGAGATGTTACCATTGTACAACTATTGTATAACAATATACATCTATTGTATAACATTGTACACTATTGTATAAGATAACGTAACTGGAGTGGATCCTTGTGTATTGATTGGGGAGGAAGAGTAGAATTGGTTATGTAATCAAATCCTATTGTACAACATTGTATAACTATTGTATATGTCTATTGTGCACTCACGTACAATGGAGTTACCATTGTATTGTCCTAAACCGTTTACATAACCATATTGTACTCTAAATCACATATTGCTTACTGTTCTTACTTATCATATATTGATATTTTCTATTATCAAATCTCTGCTATTTTTTATACATTCTTCTTTCAGTGTTTCCTGTATCTTACTCTATGCATGCTTTATATTTTCTAACTTGATATGAACTGCGTGAGATGTATTGTGCTCGCTCCCGTCCTGACTGGACCTGTTGAAAATTTTACAGAGGATGATGAGAAACCCTACACCCTTACCTTGGAGCTTGCCTAGATGACACTCGCGACCTGGACCCCTGGGGAGGTTCAGGCAGCTGCTGAGGACGATACCTTGCATAGTGTAGATAGCTAATTAGACTGTTCTTCTTTTCATGTTTGGTTGTTGTCCTTGATTTCAGAGTTATATATTTTAGAGTTGTTGAGACTGGTATTTGTTGAGACTTGTTATTTCATTCTGCTGTACCTCAGTTGAGGATTTCTTTATCTATTTCTATCGTGCTATATTCTATCTTTAGATTGTGATTGAGTTGTACCGTCTGTAATTGGCCTCTTTTTTGGAGAGTATTCATATTATGTTAGTTATAGTTCATGACCTAGAACATCGTTCTACCGCCGACACTGCGGCGTAGGCTGGGCGCTGTTACGTACTCGTACCCTTACAGTGGGTGCGGGTCGTGACACGTTTTTAGTGGTGGCCCATGCAGGTCGAGTTTGCGTAGTGGTATTCAACTAGAATATTACTACAGCCTACAGTAGGATTAGGATATATTTTTAAAGGTACTCAATCACAGTTAGGACTCCTTGAGAGATTCCTGGGATGACCCTTGAGAATCTTATTTAAACTTCAATTTGAAATCCTTTCTCTTGTTTTGTTTCCTCTCACTCCTTGATTATTGAATTTGATTTTGATGGATCGTTGTTGATTTTGATTTTTCCTATCGAGATGAATTTTATGGCCTGAGTTACGATATTTTCTGATAACATATGTTGACGGGAATAACAAGGATGGTAAAACGTCTACTTGATTATGAACCTGTAGTTTATCGCAGCCATATTAGTTGACGTAGCGGAAACATAGAGACCTGACTTCGGATGTACATATCTTGGTTATGAGATTTGGAATTTCTCGTAGCTATACTAGTCGGCATAGCGAGAATTCCAGACGACATGATTATAGAGGTGCATGCCCCAGTTATGGAATCTATAGTTTATCGCAGCCTTGCTTACTGGCATGGCGAGGACTCTGAGTAACGTGATTTTGGACAGACGCATATGATTACCAGACTGTATCTTGAGAAGGTTTTTAAATATATCATCTCTATCGTACCCTTCTGTTATAAATTGTATTCCATCATCAAATAATTTAGGAGTAGGAATATTTTAGCTTTATAGAGCTTATTCATATGTAGTTCTTTCATAGTATAAAGATATGATGACTTGTAGCGTGGCTGTACCCTAGAGATGATAGTTAGCATTGGTATTAGAATAGTAACCCATTGTAGATGATTATCCTGTTATTTATAATACCTACCAGTTTCCATAGAGGATGTTAGTCTGCTCTGCAGCCTTGATGATTGTTATTTTTTTCTCTCTCTTTCTTTCTTGTCCTTTCCAGTAAGGCACCTATGACCAGAGCCTGTCCTTGAGTATAGTTGTAGTTCACCTAAGACTGAGAGGTCTATATAGATAGATTGCAGATGATATTGGCATATGGGATATGGGTTGGTTGGTATCTATAGGCCATTGTTGCATAGGATTATAGACATGTTGTTTAGCCTATATTTGGTTCAGTTTCCTATTTTAGTTAAGTTCTCCTTGTGATGAGTTCAGGCGTGATAGATCAACCTTTATAGGCAGTGTGAAGACCCTTCACTAGATGTCATATCCTTTTTCTTATAAATTCAATCTCCTTAGCATCATTTCCATTTGCCTACATCGATGTTTCAGACCATTCATCCTTAGCCTAATTTCTGAGCATTTGTTTAGTTCCTTATAAGTTTAGTCTACTTTAACCCTTGATGATCAGTTATATATGTATGGATATATAGACGATATACTTAGGATATATGTAATGGGTTGTTGTTCTTGAGCTTATGTATTTGGGATTTCGTGCTTAGATTATGGGTATTTAGTTATGGGTGACTTGATAAGATTGGGAAGTTAAGTGTTAGTCTATTATAGAGTTTCTCTTTTGCTAATCCTTAGTTGCCAACAACTAGACAGCTAGCATAGGTAAAACCCTAAGAAGTTGACCAGTTGATGACCAAGTACTTGAATGTTGAGAAATTGACTAGTGGTTGACCCTTGACCATGTTCGACCTAGAAGGAGTACTACCATCTTAAATTTCGAGGACAAAATTTTTCTAAGGTGGGTAGACTTATAACACCCAATTTTCTAAATGAGGGTAATTTTGAAATTTTGTGTTTTAATTATTTAATTATGATATTTAATTAATAATAAGATTTTTGGTGATTTTTAATCATTTTAAAACTATTTAAAAATTGACTTGTGATTGATGTGCAGCTAGTGAAACCGTAGAGATTGTCTGCCCTAGAGCCTAGCCATGTGATTAGGGAGTTTCAATTATCATTTTTAGTCTAGGGGTAATTTGGTTATTTTGACTTTTTAGAGACAATGGTGTGTATAGAAACCTGTAGATGGGTTGGGTGACAATGTGCCAATTTAGTGCAATAGATTTCTCAGGAATTTGAAGAGTGTGTGTACATATATTGTGTTAATCTCAGAATTTGCAGGAACTTGAGTCTCAGATTTGTGTGTATGTATCAGAGTGTGTGTGGGGGTGCATGAGGGGTTCAGTTACATGCCAATGTGTGTGTCATTCTCAGCTTCTCAGTTTATTTGCAAAGAAAAGGAATTCTCAGATTTAATAAAAAAACTCAGGAAAATGAAGAGTCCATGTGTGTGTGAGAGTACATGTGAGGGTGTGTCAAAATAGGAAAATTCAGGAATTGACAGATACCTATTCAGTCCCCACCAATTCAAAATCCATTTTCTGATTTGTATACATATAACTACCAATTGAAACAAAACTCAACCAAATTGAAATCAAAGCATGAACCCAAACTCAGTTTTAAATCAATATTTCAAAATCCTTAATAAACTGTGAACAACATAACCCCATTCATTCTTGGTTTACATTGAAAAATGAAATTTCAGTAAGGTGTGTGTGTGTGCACATGGTGTGTAATAGGGAATAGGTTAGTGTGTGAGTGTGTGTAGATGAGAGGGTGGATGTAGAGCTAACAGGGATGATTCTCAGGAGTGATTGACAGTTTAAGTTTTCATGTAAAATTGGTTTTCAATAACAGTAAAAGGATCATTGCCAGTGAACCTACCAGTTCACAGTTTGATCCTTTAATCTCGAACTCAAATCAATACACAGCCTTAAATCCAACTACATCACCAAAACTGAATCCTAGCATGATTCTCATTCATAAAAGCAACCAACCCATTTTAATTTACATGATATTAACATCCAAATGTGATTCGAAAATGGGAAAACAGTAAATATATCCACTGATACTTAACAGTATCAAGAAAATAGGGGATTGCCCATTTCGACATGAAATAGCAGCTAATAAGTAAGGTTAATGGTTGGTAATACATTAGTATATGTGTGTATATTCATTTCAGTGTGTGTCGTGTCCCCAAGGTGGGACACGACGTGTCCAATTCATCAAAACACACGAAATTGCACAGACACAGTGACTGTGTCGTACAGGCAGGACATGAACTTGTGGACATGATACGGTGCGCCATTGGCCACGTGCTTGTGTCCACGTGTTTGCCAGGAATAGGGGTAGGTCGTGGGGTACCTGCACAGTATCCTCGACGTGTCTGCGGGGGACACGAACAGCGTATCAAAACCGATATTCTGACTGTGTGCGCACAGTGTAGAATTGGTGCACGTGTCCGTGCTTCCTCGACACGACACAAGGCCGTGTCAACGAGGGATGGCACGTCAGTGTGTGCCCCCCCTTCATGCCAAGTGGCAGCCCGCCACGTGGCAAAACGAGGAAGAAATCAAAGTGTGGTAGCAGGGGACAGCACGAGGGTGTCGTACTGCGTGTCCGTGGCAATTTTGGACACGGACACGACACAAAACCTTGCTCAGTCTTCACAAATATTACACACACATAGATCTAAAATCCCATGTAATTAGTTTTTCAAAAATTGAAAATAAAAACCTTTGTGACATTTCATCAAATACATGCACATACACCATGATACGTATCCGATACGGACACCAAACGGACACGAATCGACACAAATCCAATACCTACGGCTAGGGGACACCTAGGGCTTCCTATCCATGCAAAGAAAATGAAATTTGGTGGAGGGAATAGGGATTTACCTATATGTGCAATTTGTAAGAAAAAGCCTTAAATGGGGGGTATTCTCCTTGATCGCCAAGTGCTCCAAATTGGTTCAAACCTGAGATTTCTCTCATGAACATGAAATAGGGCTAGATTAGGATCATATACAAAAGACTATAGTGGAAAAGGAATTAAAATAAAGAATCTTGGGATTGGGGAAGAAATGACATTACCTCTTTCTCCAAAATATTGAAATCTCAATAAAGAGGCAAGAACAATAAATGAAGAGATTATTTATTGGGGGAATAGCCCTAGGTGGCTGGTCATAAAGTGATAGTTAGGGTTAGGGTTGAGTCTAATAGGCTATGGACCTATTTGTACTAGTCATTGAACCAAATTCTAAGTCTCAAGCCTATGGACCAAATCACTAAGCCTTCTATTCAAGTCTTGATTCCTACATGACAAACTTAGGTTGACTTAAGTTAGACTAGGGTCTCACCATGCTAATCAAGTCACCTTAACTAGAGTCAACATCTAGGTTAATCTCTTAAGTCACAACTAGTAAAAGTCAAATCAACAATCGTCAATCCATTCAATAAATCAATAATTCTAAAAAGTCAAAATGACCAAATTACCCCTAGAATAAAAATAATAAATGAAACACCCTAATCACATGGCTAGGCTCTAGGGCAGACAGTCTCTACGGTTTCACTAGCTGTACATCAAAATCACAAGCCATGCTATTTAAATAGTTTTAAAATAATTAAAAATCACCAAAAATCATATTATTATTTAAATATCATAATTAAATAAATTAAAAATACAAATTTCAAAATTATCCTCATTTTAGAAACTGGGTGTTACAAGTCTACCCACCTTAGAAAAATTTCGTTCTCGAAATTAAAATGGTAGTAGTTAGAGCTGTCAAAATGGGCTAAGCCCGTTGGGCCGGCCCGCCCCGCCCGCCAAAAAGGTGGGTTGGGCCGAGCATTTAGGAGCCCGCCAAACAGGCGGGCCTAGGTGGGCTGGCCCGTTAGTAGCCCACCCCGCGGTGGGCTTGCCCGCGGGCCAAGTGGGTTGGCCCGCCATCTATTTTTTTATAAATTTTTTATTTTTTATTTAGCATATATGAGATATGTATTATAAATGATAAAAAGTCTCATTTAATGCAAGTAATGATGTACAAAATATTAAATTTGGTCATTTATTTACATGAATGAAGGTGTTTTAAAGAAATATCTACTATTATAATGTTTTGTATTTTACTTGTAATTTGATGCATATGAGAGTGAGTAAAAATATATATATGATTTTTTTTCTTTTAAGAAACTAAACAATAATTAAAAAATTTAAAAAAAATTAAGTGGGCCGGCCCGCCTAGCCCGCGACCCGCCGGTGGGTTGGGCTGGGTTAGAATTTTTCAGCCCGCCAAAATGGTGGGTCGGCCCGCCCCGCCCCGCCAAATGGTGGGTTATGGTGGATTACGGGCCGGCCGCCCCGCCGGCCCGCCCCCGGCCCGTCTTGACAGCTCTAGTAGTAGTCCTTCTAGGTCAAACACCCCACAATCAAAGTCTCAAACATACCGTCAGATAATCATATGCGTCTGTCCAAAATCATGATACTCGGAATCTTCATCGTGCTAGTGAGCAAGGCTACGATAATCACAGAGTCCTCGACTAAGGCACATACCTCTAGAATCATGGTATTTAAAATTTTTGCATTGCCGCATGCTTGGCAGCAAAAACCTTAAATTCCTACACCCGAGAAATACGTCCTAAATCTGACTATATGTCCTCACTATGCCAGCTAAACACGACCATCGAAGATTCTAGATCCCATAACTGAGGTGACCTAGCCCATATGATTCATCTCAGAAGAAAATCAAACATAACTCATGAACAACAGAACAAAGTTGATCAATAAACCAGGAACAGAGGGAATCAAATTTTTAAGGCAGTTATAAGAGGCAATTGTAGAATTTGAATCAAAAGAACGGAACCTACAACTAGATCTCCAACGGCCTGAGTATCCTCGATTGTCTTGGCGAAAGCTCGCTCCTGCTGGCCTCCCCTGGCCTGCTGCTGATGCTGCATGTACCTCTGCTGCTGAGTCGGTAAGGGTAATCCCCTCGCTGGCCTACCAGAGCCCTAGCTCCTGCTCCCTGAACTGTCCGTCTAGGAAACTTGGGACACTCTCTTAACTGGTGATATGATGCTCCGTAAAGTAGGCACTTGTCCAACCTCATTCGACATTTACTCCAATCATGCCCTGGGTTCTTACAGAAAGGGCAACTGGTAACCTGCTGCTGATCTACCGGAGCCTTGGCTCCTCCTCCTAGTGCTGCTCCCTGAACTACTCTGCCTATGTTCTGGGAACACTCCCTCAGCTGGTGGTCCGCTGCTCCACCTCTCTGGTGCTGAGCTACAGGTGGCCTAGCTCCCTCAAAAGGAGGTACAATGGGACAATCTATCTTCTGGTGGGCACCTGACCCACAGAAATAGCAAACCTTCAACCTCTTCCTGTACTGCTCCCAGATGTGTCCCGGCTTCTTGCAGTAGGAATAACTGATCGCCTTCGGGTCCTGACCCCGATACTGATGATGCACCTGCTGAACTCCCACTAGTGTCTGCGTCTGCTGAATCTACACATGAGTCCTCTTGGCCTGGCCTCCGCTGCTGCTGGTACCATGAGCGTCCCTTTCCCTCTTGAACAACTGTTGTCGCTGAGTTTCCACTATCTGCTGGAAGAAGGAGAACAACCGCGCCACGTCCTCTGATCCTAATGGCAACTGTTGAAGAACGTTCGAAATGGCTAGGGAAAGTCTCGGAGTAGGAAGAGGTGCACTCCCACAAGCTGCAGAAATCCCAGCCTGAGCTGGCATAATAGAAGCTACAGTCTCGGGGCCCTGCTGATCAGGACGAGGAGTGGTAGACCCCTCAGTGGTGTCTTCCTGATCGAGACGATGAGATCGTGTCTCCATAACCATCCTGAAGACAGATCAAACAAGGAATCAATACTGAGATAGAAATGATAATTCAAGGGAGGAGAGTTATTCAAGGAAGCAATCTTCAACAGGAATTTAGATGGCAGGAATCTAGTTAAGAGTTTTTCCTAATGTGATTGAGTACCTCAAAAATAATCCTAATCCTACTGCAGGCTGCAGTGGTACTCTAGTTCGAATACCACTACACAAACTCGACCTGCATGGGCCACCACTAAAAATGTGTCACAACCCGCACCCACCGTAAGGGTACGAGTACGTAACAGTGCCCAGCCTACGCCGCAGTGTCGACGGTAGAACGTTGTTCTAGGTCATGAACTATAACTAGCATAATATGAATACTCTCCAAAAGGAGGCCAACACAGAGGTACAACTCAATCACAATCTAAGGTAGAATGTAGTACGGTGGAATAGATAAAGAAATCCTCAACTGAGGTACAGCAGAATGAAATAACAAAGTTAACCACTACCAGTCTCAACATCTCTAAAATATACAACTCTGAAATCAAAGACAATAACCAAACATGAAAAGAAGAACAGTCTAAGCTATCTACACTATGCAAGGTATCGTCCTCAGCAGCTGCCTGAACCTCCCCAGGGGTCCAGGTCGCGAGTGTCATCTAGGCAAGCTCCAAAGTAAGGGGTGCAGGGTTCCTCATCATCCTTTGTAAAAATTTTAACAGGTCCAGTCAGGACGGAAGCGAGTACACTACATCTCACGCAGATTATAACAGGTTAGAGAATATAAACATGCAAGAGAGTACGATACATGAAACTGAAAGAAAGTACATGATGTAAACAGAGAGAGAACTGTAATAGAAATATCTACTATAAGTAGAGAGCTACCAGTGACTAGTGATTTAGAGTACAAAGTCGACATGTGAACGGCTTGATTTGCACATGGCTATACTAAAGAGGCATACATGGCTATACTACTTTGGAATTGTTCACATGACTATTTATACTCTCCCATACCCCAATCAATACACAAGGATCCAGATAAGTTATGTTACGTACATGGTTTTCACATGAAGCCCATAAATGGGTGCACATGAAGTACATAAGAGCTCATAAATGAGTGCACATGAAGTTCACATGGGGGCCCATAAATGGGTGTACATGAAATTCACATGAGGGCTCATAAATGAGTGCACATGAAGTATAGGTTATACATGAGATACATGAGAAACATGACCGATCATGAGAGCACATGAGAGTACATGAGCATGCATGAACGAGCATGAAGCACATGAGAAACATGAATAACATGAGAGCGAGGAATACATGATGTACATGAAACACATGACATGATGTATCCGATGCTCCCAAGGGGGATAACATCGCATGAAAAGATCCATATAGTACCAATCCATGATAATATCGTGACAACATCAAATAAGGTTAACTAGAGCAGGAATATAATTCTAAACAAGTTATAAAATGATCAGAGAATGTACTCGCCTGGTATCTGAATAGCTGTAGTAAATGTACCGTCCGAGATGAGGTACCTGACTCCTAGTTAGAGCAACACAAGTCAAGATGTATACAGGGGATGATAAATGTAATTACAATGCATCTGCAAGCTGTCTAGCTCAAACTAGACTAAAGTCAACACTTGGTCAACTCTAGTCAACTACACTAGTCAACTAGGTCAAGTCCTAGCCCAAACAAGTCTAACAAGTCTCACTAGACCTAACCAAGCCTAGGCTAGCACTCACACATCAAAACTAGGCTATACAAACCAACCACAATCATTCATTGGTGTACACATGTCATACACATAGGCTACATTATTATATCAAGCATTTAGATAATATATTTATACATATGATGAAGTAGAGAGGGGGATACATGGCAATGTGTCCATAGGTGTATGTGTGCATGACAAGGTGTGTGTTTACATGGGTTGAAATGTGTGTATTAGATGTGTACATAGCTATATGTCAATGTGTCAAGTGTGTGTTTGAAATCTGAAATCAGTGATGCAATGTGTCAATATCAATGTAATGTGTCAATTTCAGGTTTAGTGTATGTGGGTTATGAAGGTTCCATGTAGGCAATGTGTTCAAAAATTTAGGAGGTTTTAGGACATGCATTGTATTCATGTATACATTACATATATGCTTACCTACATACTTGCATACATATATGCATAAATACATATAGATTCATGATACCTATATTATTATACATTATAACATATATACTCATATATATACATAAGGAGGGAAAGGAGAGGGTAATGTCCAGTGTAAATCAAACATGGACAGAGCATTAAATCTCAGATTTCAGTTTTTAACATATCCATGCATACATGTACATAACAATTAGAAGAGGGACTGATTCAAGTTCCAGGTTTACATGCCATGTTTGTGTCCATGTGTGTGTTTGTGTGTGTTCTAGATATAGGGTGTCAAGTGTCCATATGTGACAATGGTGTGTATAGAAACCTGTAGATGGGTTGGGTGACAATGTGCCAATTTAGTGCAATAGGTTTCTCAGGAATTTGAAGAGTGTGTGTACATATATTGTGTTAATCTCAGAATTTGCAGGAACTTGAGTCTCAGATTTGTGTGTATGTATCAGAGTGTGTGTGGGGGTGCATGAGGGATTCAGTTACATGCCAATGTGTGTGTGTCATTCTCAGCTTCTCAGTTTATTTGCAAAGAAAAGGAATTCTCATATTTAATAAAGAACTCAGGAAAATGAAGAGTCCATGTGTGTGTGATGAGAGTACATGTGAGGGTGTGTCAAAATAGGAAAATTCAGGAATTGACAGATACCTATTCAGTCCCCACCAATTCAAAATCCATTTTCTGATTTGTATACATATAACTACCAATTGAAACAAAACTCAACCAAATTGAAATCAAAGCATGAACCCAAACTCAGTTTTAAATCAACATTTCAAAATCCCTAATAAACTGTGAACAACATAACCCCATTCATTCTCGGTTTACATTGAAAAAGGAAATTTCAGTATGGTGTGCGTGTGTGCACATGGTGTGTAATAGGGAATAGGTTAGTGTGTGAGTGTGTGTAGATGAGAGGGTGGATGTAGAGCTAACAGGGATGATTCTCATAAGTGATTGACAGTTTAAGTTTTCATGTAAAATTGGTTTTCAATAACAGTAAAAGGATCATTGCCAGTGAACCTACCAGTTCACAGTTTGATCCTTTAATCTCGAACTCAAATCAATACACAGCCTTAAATCCAACTACATCACTAAAACTGAATCCTAGCATGATTCTCATTCATAACAGCAACCAACCCATTTTAATTTACATGATATTAACATCCAAATATGATTCGAAAATGGGAAAACAGTAAATATCTACTGATACTTAACAGTATCAGGAAAATGGGGGATTGCCCATTTCAACATGAAATAGCAGCTAATAAGTAAGGTTAATGGTTGGTAATACATTAGTGTATGTGTGTACATTCATTTCAGTGTGTGTCGTGTCCCCAAGGTGGGACACGACGTGTCCAATTCATCAAAACACACGAAATCGCACAGATACAGTGACTGCATCGTGCAGGCAGGACATGAACTCGTGGACACGATACGGTATGCCATTGGCCACATGCTTGTGTCCACGTATTCGCCAGGGATAGGGGTAGGTCGTGGGGTGCCAGTACAGTGTCCCCGACGTGTCTGCGGGGGACACGAACATCGTATCAAAACCGATATTCTGACTGTGCGCGCACAGTGTAGAATTGGTGTACGTGTCCGTGCTCCCTCGACACGACACAAGGCCGTGTCAAACATGAGGGGTGGCACGTGTGTGCCCCCTCCTTCATGCCAAGTGGCAGCCCGCCATGTGGCAAAATGAAGGAGAAATCAGAGTGTGGTAGCAGGGGACAACACGAGGGTGTCGTACTGCGTGTCTGTGGCAATTTTGGACACGGACACGACCAAAACCTAGCTCAGTCTTCACGAAATGTATTACACACACATAGATCTAAAATCCCATGTAATTAGTTTTTCAAAAATTGAAAATAAAAACCTTTGTGACATTTCATCAAACACATGCACATACACCATGATACGTGTCCGATACGGACACCAAACGGACACGAATCGACACAAATCTAATACCTACGACTAGGGGACACCTAGGACTTCCTATCCATGCAAAGAAAACAAAATTTGGTAGAGGGAATAGGGATTTACCTATATGTGCAATTTGCAAGAAAAAACCTTAAATAGGGGGTGTTCTCCTTGATGGCCAAGTGCTCTAAATTGGTTCAAACCTGAGATTTCTCTCCATGAACATGAAATAGGGCTAGATTAGGATCATATACAAAATACTATAGTAGAAAAGGAATTAAAATGAAGAATCTAGGGATTGGGGAAGAAATGACATTACTTCTTTCTCCAAAATGTTGAAATCTCAATAGAGGCAAGAACAATAAATGAAGAGATTATTTATAGGGGAATAGCCCTAGGTGGCTGTCATAAAGTGATAGTTAGGGTTAGGGTTGAGTCTAATAGGCTATGGACCTATTTGCACTAGTCATTGAACCAAATTCTAAGTCTCAAGCCTATGGACCAAATCACTAAGCCTTCTATTCAAGTCTTGATTCCTACATGACAAACTTAGGTTGACTTAAGTTAGACTAGGGTCTCACCATGCTAATCAAGTCACCATAACTAGAGTCAACATCTAGGTTAATCTCTTAAGTCACAACTAGTAAAAGTCAAATCAACAATCGTCAATCCATTCAATAAATCAATAATTCTAAAAAGTCAAAATGACCAAATTATCCCTAGACTAAAAATAATAAATGAAACCCTAATCACATGGCTAGGCTCTAGGGCAGACAGTCTCTACGGTTTCACTAGCTGCATATCAAAATCACAAGTCATGATATTTAAATACTTTTAAAATGATTAAAAATCACCAAAATCATATTATTATTTAAATATCATAATTAAATAAATTAAAAATATAATTTCAAAATTACCTCATTTTAGAAACTGGGTGTTACATCATTTTCCTGTCTTGCCTACCTCTCCACTTAACACAATACTTCATTCTCAAGATACCACTGATACCTAACTGATACATTGGTATCAGTCCATCCCTCTCTTATCTAAAACCCCTCTAAATCCTTAACACATCTTCATGTGCACATGAGGCCCACTCCCTAACTGCACTTGGCCAAAATCCTATTTTTTCACATATACCTCCATATTCTCTACTATCCTCCTGTTCCCAAGCCCCCTTTATCACTGGTCCTTACATACACTATGACACTACTCACATACTCCTACTGTCACACAAGCTTTATCATATACAACTGACACTGTTCACTAAGAAGCCTATAGCCTTAGAGCCAACTGCGTACTGCCATATTTTTGACTCACTGCTGCTACTCTCCAAATATGAATGTCAAGGCACTGGCCCTCTTTTACCTCTCGAGTTCCTGAATCAAAAAGACAATGGCCAATGTGGCCCATGCCTAAGCCTCTCTAACATAACCCCCTATATTTATTGAACATGCCCTGCTTTCAACAGGACAGAACAATTTAGGAGGGGCTGATTGCATCATAGTGTAATGGACTGATTTTATCAAAAACTCGAGCCATCTGTCATACCTACCTATCCAATTGACAAGCCCGACCCCAATATCTTCACCTATATTTTCCTTTCCTAACCTCAATTTCTGATACTCTCATCTAATCCCAGGGTTTGGATACCGAAGACACCCTCACTTACATATCTACAGGGGCACACACATAGGATACACTAGGATACATCCCTCGTATTCCCTCACCTCTATGCTCCTATGAGCAGCCACTGCCTATACCTATAAAACCTAAGAAACTATAGGGTCTATGGTCACACAAACATAGCACTCCTGATACTCTATGCAGACACCTCTCATCCTCACTCTCCTCTAACTGATTCCAACAGTGAATACAACCAACAACCTTACATATATACTCATACATATATCTATATACACATTATATACACTTATAGATATAGTATTGAAATCAATAGGCCTATCCTAATGCAAACCAAGCTATACATAGGTACCAAGGCTGAAAACAGAAATCAATTAGCCACTTTAGAATTTCAACAAACACCTAGGGGTCACAATTCGTAGTGTTCCTCAAATGGACACAAAACTCTATAGAACTATCACAATGGGACTCATTAGGACCTCAATATACTTTCTATTAGTCATGGGAGGGGTCTCATATGTGAATGCATGAAATTTGACCATAGAAAAGCAAACTTTGAGGGTTATAACTATGTAGGAAGGAGCCTTTACAAAGTTGCACAAAATTGGGGGAAATGAATGGAGATGGAGCCTTCAAATCCTTGCTAAAGCCTTATCTTAGCCTCCTTGAGCTTCCCCAAGCCTTTGTCCAACAAATGGAGGAGGAAGAAAATTTGGAAGAGGATTGAATGGAGGAATGGATGGAAACCCTAAATTAATGGTGGCTGCCATTTTGGGAGAAAATGGGGTTAAATAGGCATTAGACTAGTCCTAATCTCTTCATTACACTTAGTATTAGGTGGGTCCTTAAATTGGCTAAGTGGTTTGGCCCTAATCAAGACTTGTATCTAACTTTCATGAGTAGAGTCTAATTAATCAAATTAGGTCAAGTCGATCTAAATGAGGTATACCATGACTGATGAATATCAAGACTACTAATAAATACAATCATCTTATTAAAAGAAAAAATATTCATCAGATTGTGAAATGACAAAAATATCCTTGTCCTAGAAAAGTGGTAGTTACAAATCTCTCCCCCTTAAAAAAGTTTGTCCTCGAAATTTAACTTGGTCGCACTCTTCTAGGTCAAACCCCCATCAATCAAGGTCAAATTCTATCTAGCAACACACAAGATCATGGTCCTACTGGTCATGATGTCATAGTCTCAGCAGGGTCACTACACTATCTATCACAGCACAAACACAATCCAAGAGATACTATTAAAGCATACAACAATCATGGAAAGGATGGAAGAAGAACAGGAAAACAAACCTGCTAACCCATCACCTGTAGCATCGGCCTCCTCGACCGTCAGCGCAAAAGCCCTGCCCCATTGGGTATCTCCCTCTGCTTGTGTGGGGCATGACGCTGTGCCACAGGTGACCTAGCTCCCTCTCTTTACTTCATGATACTCAAAACACATCCATACTGATACTCACTCCATATACAAGGGTACCATCTATAGGGTATCTAATTTGATAACCATACCCGTCTATCCAGAATCATGTTACCAGAATCCTCGTCACGCCAGTAAGTATGGCTGTGCTAAACCATAGGGTCCGTAACTAAGGTGTATACCTCTAAAATCATGGTATCTAACATTTTTGTATTGTCGCATGCTTGGCTGCAAAAACCTTAAATTCCTACAACTCGAGAAATACATCCAAAATCAGACTCTATACCTTCGCCATGCCTGCTAATATGGCTGTGGAAGAATCTAGCTATCATAACTGAGGTAACTTAGTTGGAAAGTTTTATCTTGGTAGAAAATCAAGGAACACCAAGAATCAAATTCAATAACGGACAAGAAGGGTAGACAAAAACAGTTGGAGTCGAATTTCAAGAGTTTATCATGAGATTCTCAAGGGTCGTCTCTGGAATCTTCTCAAGAAGTCCTAACTGCGATTGAGTACTCCATATATAGCCTATAACCTATATCCTAACAGCAGGCTCGTAGCAGCGCTCTAAGTCGAGCACCACTACGAAATCACACTAGTTACGACTCTGACCTGCATGGGCCACCACAAAAATGTGTCACGACTCGTACCTTGTTTAGGGGCACAAGAACGTGGGCACGTCCAGCCTACGCCGTAGTGTCGATAGTAGAACAATGTATAGGTTGTCTACAATATCTAACAATATGAATCATATAACCAATCATCTCCGCACGGAGGAATAATATGACAATTATCTATGAAACCTCAATCACAAGCCTAAGGAAGATAGAGCACGATATGGAAATAGATAATGAGGAGATAACTCCATAAAGAGTAAAGTTATCACAACTCAAGTTTAGATGTCCAACACAAATAAATATATCCTGAAATATAAATAAGTATCAACTAATAATCGAAACAATCTGATACAACATAAAGACTAAAAGTTCTAACTATATCTAGGACACTCTCTACTGAGCAGGACCCTCCTCAGACTCCTGTACCATCCTCGCATACCCCCTGCTCATAGTAGGTTGGACAGTCATCTAAATCATCTGTAAAATTTTGTCAGCGTACCTAGTCATGATGGAACGAGCACACCTCCTCTAGCAGTTCAAAATAATTGACAAGCGCTATGAGAATGTAATAATAATAAAATACTTGATGACAAGTTGTAGAGACAATGTATAAAAAAAACAAATGAATATCAAGCAGTAGATGTATATAGAGAACATATGAAATGTGAAAGCAGACAGATATATAAAAAGGGTAAACCTGTCTTACACGGTATACAACAGACAATCCAGGAATTTAGTATTTAAGACCAGTGATTTGAAATACCAAGTTGGCATGTGAACAGCTAGAGTGTGATATCCGGCAAACCATACACGTCCGTGTGTGGCCGCTATTATTCCAGTAAGACCATGGAATAGAATGAGTATGTTCACATGTCTCCTAGGATTTCCCTGTCCGACTAGTACACATGGATCCAGGTTTTTGACACGTATTTCATTAGTCAAGATTAGATGCATTAGTCCAGTATTTTATTAGTCCAGTAAAGCCAGTAGGCATGAAACTACGTATCTCCAGTCAAAAAATCTATAAAATACCAATCCGTGAGTCCATCATGTCAGAATTCAAGATAGAACACTAGTATAACATGCATCATAGGATATATCAAATAATAAAAACTATCAAGAATGTACTCGCATGTCGCCCTGTGCACTGAATGTGAATCAAGGTCCAAGATGGAGTCACAAGAACCTAGATGTAAGATATACAAGTTAAATGGTGTTTAATGGAGTTAAACATGGTTCTCTAGTATGTGATATGCAATCTAGGTCAATTTCTAGGTCAAACTGACTTAAGGTTGAACCTTGGGTCAACTGGTCAACTAGGTGTAATGCCAAGTCCCAAAATATGTAGGACTAGGATACGTCTACATGCCAGCTACGCATCGAGAGGACTCTAGCCCAGTTCAAATTCGTATAAGCTGTCTGGTTGTTCTAGAATCAACAACATCTCAATCCACTAAATATCAGTAACAATAACGAATCAAGTGCAGTAAGGCTGATCAGACCATAATACACTGATTCTAGAATAGATAAATATGTTAGAGTGGATCCCCAATAAATATTTATCATGAACAAGCTAGAAGAAAGTAGAAGCTTGTACAAGATTAGGCTATAATGTAGCAAGAATCAAATATAGGACAAAATATAAAAACAGAAGAGAAAGATAAAACATCAACTAAATATTCCTGCAGTCTTGGTGTAGCAATCATCCTTCATCAGTGTACCATACCTCCATCTAATACTTGGAGAGATCACCAGGTCCTCAGGGGACTAGTAAGACACATAATAACATGCCTACAGTACAGTAAATAACATGCAAGAAAAAATAGGAATAACAGATAGAGAAAAGGATAAACATGAAGGAACTCTACAGATG
Organism: Iris pallida; assembly: GCA_029216955.1. Classification (NCBI taxonomy): domain Eukaryota; kingdom Viridiplantae; phylum Streptophyta; class Magnoliopsida; order Asparagales; family Iridaceae; genus Iris; species Iris pallida. The sequence continues at coordinate 27,991,351 of JANAVB010006599.1, read as the reverse complement.
GTGACATGTCATGAGAATATAATATTAATCATGGCTATAGGTGCATGTGATAAAACTGCAGTCGGGCAGTCACTAACAGTCCTATAACAGGTGCTTTATCGTAGCCCGGGGAGGCACTAACAATAGAGGTATAGCCACGGCTAATAAAATATCTCTCCTAAGGTACTAGAAAGTCAAGTCTATCTAGTCATGTCCAAGCCAAGTACGGGTCAAGCAGGTCAGGCAAACATGGCACATGCATAGCAATACTATCACTAGACATGAACAAGATAGGAAAGATAGAACAAGTAATATGGAAAGAAAAAGTAACAATCTACGTGCACGTGAAACTAGAAAGTAACCATAACATGAAACGAGAGAAATACGTAACCAAGCAAGAAAGAATGGAACTATAAAAATGCATGTAAATACTGTAAAGTTTGGCAAGGTGTACTTGCCTGAAGTTTTGTCCAATCTGTGTGGAGAGTGCAGAACCAAAATCTGCCCGAACCATCCAAAAATGAATAAATCATACTCCGTGCAATATCTACCAACCCAAATCATAAATAAATATGCATTATTTACTAAATACAATTATGACTAACCACTCATACCTAGAAAGCTTGGGTCGTTCTAAGTCGTTTAATACCTACATAAACTATTTTATTAATCATACCACCTAGAGCTAGGTTATACTAATCTCTATGATCACTATTTGTTAATATTATGGATTACAAACTCTAGGTTCAAATATTACGTTTGTATCTCGTAATTCATACAATGAAACCTATGCCACAAATCGAGACAAGACGATTAACCACAAGGTTAACAATCTTGTCTTGGCAATCCATACGATCGCTTTGTCAATTTCAGGGATGTGAGATCACTGGAATTGACGGATCTCAATTTCGACGCTCGAATTTCGAAATACGAACATAATAAAATTAATAACTTACTTATATTTACTTACCATATATAGACCTTAATAATATATTTATACCAAAACTAGTCATATTGACTACTCTATTTAATATAACATATATAGCATTAAATATACATATAAAATAAATATTTTAACATAAAATATCACTTTTAATTATGAAAAATATTTTTAAATATTATAATAATAAACAATATATTTTATACATAGAAAAATATCTGTACAAGATTTGTATTGATTCTACAACATTATTCCTAGACTTGGTTTGCGATTTGAGGCCCAAAACAATAAATATTTAAAAATATTAAATTCTACAAAATTCTAAAAATTAGTTAAAATAGTATTTATAATGTTAAACCTTGTACAACATAAAGTTCAATATGATTTTATGGAGTTATGACACTTTTGGACACAAGGAAAGCAGAATTTTTCGGAGTTCGGTGACACGGCAAATGTCATAATTTTTAAAAATAGCAAACGGATGCGAAACCTATCCTACAGATATGCGTCGGAAAGGTATCGATGTCTAGATTTTGAATAAATAATAAGTAAAAAATTTACCTTAGATAGGTGAAAAATAGCTTACAACTAGATTCGTCAGTTCTGGATACCCTGTCGTAGAATCGATGCCACAGACAAACCGCTTGGAACTGGGGATCCGACGATTAGAGGTTGTAGTAGACACACAAAGGTAACTCTCAGATTTGGTTTGAAGTAAAACGGGTGAGAAAAAGTTGATAAAATCTCGTCTACAAGTTACTAACCTGTTGTGATAAATTCAGCACTAATTCGGTCGACTTCGGGTGCCTTCCGCGCCTCGTATCGATCAAATTGTTGTCCCATTGGTCATGGTCAAACCTTATTTTCATAATTGATTAAACTCTGTCTCGATATACGGAGCTACTCAGATGTTTACTCAAGATATTTTGGACACTTGGACACTGATCAAGATCAGATATCTACTCAGTTCATGACCGAAGCTGTGTTTGCCACTCGAGTATGTATTTCCTTTATGCAATGTTATTTTTACTTTTATTGAGTCTAGAAATACGTTGTACATCGAGTCGTACTGGCAAATAGGCTATCCAAAATTGTTTTCAAAAATGACCTATGTTTTGAAAAATATCCCTTATTTACAAAAGTTCTGAAGGATTTCAAAAAGCCCAAAAATCATTTTTGAAAAACCCTGACCAACCCGAACAAAACTCGGCCCGAGTTCGGCTAGAGTTCGGCCAGAGTTCGGTTAGTGACCGTTTGATTTTCGAACGTTGAAAACTTGGTCTCCCTTCAGTTACAGATTTTTACATAGAGTTCTGCCTGAATTCTGTCAGAGTTCTGCCTTTGAAAAAACTATAAATAGAGAATTCTAATCATTTCAATCACTCATTCACTTTACATCTCTTCCCTTCTAAGCTTACGTTTCTATTCCAAGAGTTCTAAAAAGCTTTCATTTTCAAATCCCAAGCCAGTTACAATTCTCTAGTCAATTTGCCAGTACGGTGCGGTATAGAAGATTTCAGAGAAATTATAATCAGAGGCTTGATTGAAGAAAGACTCTTCAAAATTGAAGTTGGTCGAGTTCTTCGTATCAAAGCTCATGTCTGTAGAAGTTGCAAAGACTTCATATGAAAACTTACGAGATTTTTCAATAGTGGATTCAACTGGAAGTTAGAGTTCTTTCGACTGGACTAGTCCTCACAAGAGGGAAACCAGTATACATCGCTGTGTTTGCGTTTGCCTTCTGATCTCATTTCTCTTACAGTTATTATTTTATGATTATTGATTTAATTCTGTGATCTTACTGCTAATAAGTTTTTAATTAGTAATATTTCGCTGCCTACTCTATTCACCCCTTCCCCTCTAGAGTATTCTGCTTTACGACTACGTTTCTACAATTGGTATCAGAGCAGGTTATACAGGTAAAGCCAGGTAAAATTATAGTTATATTCAATTATTCTTAATTGCTATATAGATCACAGTATAACACATGGCAACTGTAAATTCACAAGTGAAGGCCAAGCCACAAACAGATCTCCACTGTTTGACGACACAAACTATACTTATTGGAAAACACGGATGAGTTTTTTCTTAAAATCTCTTGATTTTTATGGTCTATAGTTATTGATGGCTACAAAAAGCCTCCTCGTATTACTTTGAGGGAGTTTTAGTTGATAAACCCCATGATAAATATACTAAGGATGACAAAAAAAGGCCAGTCTTGATGCACGTGCTATTAACGCTTTGTTTTGTTCTTTAGACAGAACTGAGTTTAACAGGGTGTCTACTTGCACAACATCGAATGAAGTGTGAAAACTTCTCGAAGTAACCCACAAGGAACAAGGCGTAAGTCAAGGAGTCAAAGATAAGTACTTACTCAAGAGCATGAGGCATTCAAGACGAAGCCAAATGAATCTGTCACTCAGATGTTTACGAGATTCTTGGATATTGTAAATCATTTGTCTTCATTAGGCAAAGAATACAGTAACCATGAGAAAATTCGCAAACTTCTACGAGCTCTCACGAAGAACTAATTCCAAAGGCTACAACAATTATTGAAGGAAACGACCTCTCATAATGTCTTTGGAAACACTCATGGGTAAGCTACTCACTCACGAGTTGGAACTTCAAGACTTTGAAGATGCTACACCAAAGGAGAAGTCAGAGAAGTCAATCGCTTTCAAGGCTCAACATAGAAGAACTGTTGAAGATGATTCTGACGACAGTGACTCTGACTCTGAAGATTAAGCTCTTCTGGTAAGAAAATTCAAGAAGTTCATGAGATTCAACAGAAGAACAAAAGACAGCAACAGCAACAACAATGAGGAAGATCCTATTTGCTACGGATGTAAGAAGAAAGGACATATGAAGAAAGATTGTCCAACAACATCATCATCAACCAGAAAAAGTAGCAAATATGACAAAGGCTATCTGAAGAGATCTACATCAAGGAAGTATGCCAATACAAGCATATGGCATGATAGTGAAACCAGCGACTCAGAAGACGAATAATCGGATGACGCTGTAAATGTATGCTTGATAGCTTGCGATCAGGTAACCACTAATCCTCTGTTTGATCCTTATGATGATTTCACCTTTGAGCAACTACGAGAGGCTTTCAGTGACCTATTAAATGACTACAGGAAACTGCGTAGTAAATATGAAACCTCTAAGAAGGTACTTAAAGAGTACAAAGGTGAGATAGGAAGACTTACCGACCAACTAGATGATGTTAGAAATAATGTTTCCTTTATTGAGTCTGTGAACTTTCTTCTATTAAGCTGTTGTTACATGAGACTACCAAGTTATCCGAAGAAAAGACCAAACTATCATCCAGCTAAAGAAAGACCTATCTAAGGAGAGAAAGTGTCTCCAGTGTGCACAAGTCAGAATGGAAACACTTACATCTGACTATACTAGATTATATGACATCTCCAAAAAGTTGAAAATTAGTTTAGGAAAACGGCCTGAAGTTGCTGCTTCCTATTCTAACACGTGTCAATTACCGAATCATCGGAACACACTTAAACCAAATACTCTCAGACCAAACCATACCAAACCGCTGCCAAAGACTAATAGGCATGCATTTTTCTATACTAGAAAACCGAAACCTACCAATCATGCACCTCATACAACTTTCAACACTCAACATGCAAAATGTCATTATTGTGGCCTCATTGGTCATATATCCTCTGCATGTAGAATCAGAAAGTTAGTAGATTTAAATGTTTATGTATGGATACCAAGACTGACATGTCAGGACCCTACAAGAAATGGGTACCAAGAGTTTTATCTACAAATTGTTTTGTAGGTGGGATGCCCTCCACATGCTAGAAGCAAATGGATCCTCGACCAGCGGTTGCTCATGTGTGCTCATGGCACATGACCGGTGATGCATCATTATCGTAACATTGTCGAAGAAGAATAAAGAAGGATATGTCTCCTTCGGTAATAATTTGAGAGAGTACATAATCGGTATCAGTGACATTCGTAAGGCTCCCTACCCTGTGATTAAAGATGTTTGTCTAGTTACCGAGTTAAAAAATAATCTGCTCAATATAAGCCATTTAGCTGATCACGGTTATGGCATTAACTTCGTCAAAGACAAATGTACTATAGTTGATAGCTCAACTAGTAGTACTATCTTTGAAGGTATCAGAGAAGACAACATATATATTTTCTATCTATTAGAAGATGCTAACAACGCAGGTAGATGCTTGATGGCCAAGAGCATTGAGACTATGGCATATGAGACTCGGTCATGCAAACATGGACACAATTTTAAGACTATCCACAAAGAAGTTGGTACACGGCTTACCGGACATATCTTTCAAGAAGGATACGGTATGTAGCGAATGTGAAAAGAACAAAGCTACCCGATCCGTCTTTAAGTCCAAGAACGCTGCCGATGAAGGTATCTTTTTAGGTTATGTGGCAAAGAGCAAAGGGTACAGAGTCTTCAATAGAGAACCATGATCATCGAAGAATCAATTAATGTCAAGTTTGATGAACTAAATTAACATTCAGTCGATGACGATAATAAAGACATAAGTACACTAAGTACAACTACTGCAAACCTTCACACAAAGATGCAGAACCTTCACACCAAGCACCAGCTGAGTCTTCAAGCAAATCACATACAGAACCAGAAGTCGAAACCAATAATCCTGAGGATATGCCAAAAGAGATGAGATTCTTGGTAGATCATCCAAAGGACTTAGTAATTGGTGAGATTACCAAGGGTAGAAGTACTCGTTCCTCTAATAAAGATATAGCTTCATGTGTTGCTTTTATCTAACAGCTTGAACCCAAAACATTAAAGAAGCATGTAGTGATAATTTTTGGTTAGATGCTATACAAGAGGAATTAAACCAATTTAAACGGAATCAAGTTTGGGAACTTGTTTCCAAGCCCATTGATCATCCGATCATTGGCACCCATTGGGTATTTCGAAACAACTGAACGAGAATGGTTTAGTGACTCGTAATAAGGCTCGACTCATAGCTCAAGGATACAATCAAGAAGAAGGTATCGACTACGATGAGACTTAGGCCCCAATTGTGAGATTAGAATCCATTCACATGTTATGTGTATTTGCATGTTTTCATAATTTCAAATTATTTCAAATAGATGTTAAAATCGCATTTTTAAATGGTTTTATAAAAGAAGAAGTTTATGTAGCTCAACCTCCAGGTTTTACTGATTTCAAAATCCTGATTATGTTTTCAAGTTGAAGAAAGCCTTATACGGTTTGAAACAAGCCCCTCGTGCTTGGTATGATCGTCTTAGCTCTTTTCTACTTGACAACGGTTTTTCAAAGGGAAACGTTGACACTACACTGTTTATAAAATCTTTAAATAGCAATCTTTTTTTGATTCAAATCTATGTAGATGATATCATTTTTGGATCCACTGATGAATCTCTTTGTTAAGAATTTTCAAAGTGTATACAGAATGAGTTTGAGATGAGCATGATGGAGAGCTGAAATTCTTTTTCGGATTGCAAATCAAACAAACCAACAATAGGATGTGTCACGACCCGTACCCATTTTTCGGATACGAGGCGTGTCCAAGTCCAGCCTACGCCGCAGTGTCGACGGTAGAACGCTGTCTAGCATATACATCTGTCACAAGAATCTAGAATATCTGGGGCGATCTATATCTCATCCACAGAACTAAGATACAATCAAATAACTCAATTGAAACTGAATGATAAATAATAATATGAATTCAAGTTTATCGAGTATCCAAGTACGTCCGGTGGACACAAATCCACTACCAATAGATGGAATAAAAGTACATGAAATGGAAATGACTAAAACAAACTACTAATCATCAAAGTACCCTCGTCTGCAGTGGTACCGTGGTCCAAGGCTGGCTCAAACCTGCTCGCATGCACCTGGCTCAATACTCGGCTAAACCTGAAGAGATCATCAGGTCCTCAGACTAGCAAGATACATAATATACAAGCCTTTCTAACAGTTTTTATGCATGAAAGAAATTCCGGATATAAACAGAAAAAGCTAAACAATCACGAGACATGAATGTATGAACAACTACGTATAAATGAACTGCAGGAAGACAAATAAACAAGAGATCAATAGAATACCAAACCCTCGCCCCGAGTGTGGACTTGCAGGTTAGTTTCAAGACAAGTCACCCTTACCCCGTTTGTGGACTCGCAGGTGCAAACGATCAACCCTCGCCCCGTGTGTGGACTCGCAGGTTGTAAACAACCAAAATAAGGAAATAACAGTTCAACTTATAATGATGAAACACATGTCAACAATCAAATCAGAACCAACTGGATAATGAAAGAAGGTAAGCATGTAAATAAAGCTGTAACGAAAGGCAAGGTATACTTGCCTGTGGTCCTGAGCTGCTGGCACGGGTCAAATGCTGAGTCAAAACCCAATAAACCTGTTTTATGAATTAATAGAATCAAAATACAATTTGAGAGTACAAAATTGCCTAACTATTTGATTATTAGCCTTCTAGGTTGATTTGTATTTTGATGAGTAGGTGGTACCTTGCCTCATGCTCCCCAACCCCTTTGTGACATGTACTCTTAGACTATTTGGTGTCTTGGGTCATGCCTACAAGTTCTCTATAAACAAATCCCTTTCCTGTGATACTCTCATAATAACTTGACTTACCCTTCTTACATTCATACATATGCAAATATTATGTTTGAACTTGTCTGCACTACTCACTCCCATGTTGCATTATAGTGAACACACAACACCCCAGCTTGGTGCTTAGCTTGACATATAGAGGAAGTAGGTTTGATAACCATACCTTTGTTTTCCTACTACTAGTGCAGTTTGCACCACTGTTGCTTATAACAGTATACTAGGTGATTGCATAAGTTGGTTTAGGATAACTTCTAAACTACTCATGTCCTTTCCAGACTTTTGTTGCCTAAGACAGTGGAACAATATGCCCTTACATTACCTCATAAGATACATACACATAGGTCCTAGTTTCTATTACACACTCTAGTATACTATATGCTTGCCTGTTGTCCTACTAACTATACGATATGCAGGTACTTGGCCTTGCACCAATTCAATTCTTGTGCACATCTATTTACCTAGACCAATTTCCACCTGTTAGGGTACACAGGTACCTTATAAAGTTGTATATTTGTGCAACTTTCCCCCAATCTCTTTCCTGTTGTTACCTACATTCATATGCCCAGACCCTTTATTTCCTACTATACTGTCCTGATTTATTTTCTGTATGTATTATTGCGGTTTGTTGCACTCCTAGTTATACATGCCATGTCTAAAACCTGTCTATTGTTGCACTAGGTTGTTATCTATCCCTAGCACCAATTGGCATCTCCTAACATCAACACGTACACCCTTGGGATACTCCCTAAATTGTATATACACCCACGCCTACTATACCAAATCTGAACATTAGATTCCTCTATGAGTATATGTTCATATCTGAATATGCATCCTTATGTGTTCTGTTAAAACTCTCACACTGGACTGATGTCTAACTCTAGGGTATCCTTGTATCCACGGTTGCATTGGATACGACTGCTACCAGGATACCCGATCAAACAATTTATCATTTGGTGCTGGTTTCAACCTTAGTTCCATATATTTGTGTTGCATTGGTAACCAATACAGTACCTATTACGACTCACACCTTGTACACAAGTATAGACATGAGTCTTCTTACCAACACAACAGATACAACACACTGCCTATTTGGTATCCATATAGTCTACCCTGTCAACCTAGATACCCTACCAAGTTTGGTTATCGTATCCAAAGGACCTTTGCATAGACTCTCACCTTCACTATTCATCTATCTATTTGGCATCAACTGATACACAAATAGCTATCTTAATTAGGAATTATCATGCCACCTAATGTTACAGTTTCTAGATACCTTACATAGATATCCATTGACACTCTCAGGTTTGTAGGATATACCAGGTTCCCCTGTATCTAGTATCAGTTAGTGGCATGCAACCAACTCCTCGTTCCTACCCTCAGTTGCTACCTCTGTTTATTGTCTAACATATGCATCATATCCTACAGTCTCTACATGGATTCCCTTTCATGTACCCCGATTTGCACTACCTGCAATGTGCAGTGGCAGCTATTGACACTGCAATGCACGTACATCCTACGGTACATAGAAACTGCAGACCCATCTGTTGTTAACCTGTATATCCTAATTCCTGCATCTATTGCTAGTATACTTCGACTAATGGGTTACCTGATGCATGTAATCTCTTCCTTACTAGGCAACCACCCCTCTCAACTATTACTTATTTAATAACTTATTATAGATTGAACCCTTTAAGGCATAGATTCAAATAATTGGTGGGTTGGGTCTTAATTCCCATAAAATCAAGAAATCGAGGGTTTAAGTATTACCTGGTTGGAGCTCTGCAATGCCGACAATGGTTTGGAATCCTTCCTCTCTGCCCCACATTTACCACTTTGTTCTTACGAAGATGGAAAAGTAGAGAATTTAGGGTTTTGTAAAGGCATAGATTCAATGGCATAGATTCAAATAATTGGATTTGAATTGCTCAATGGCGAGGCTTTGATAGGGAAGGGTTTATTTTGAACTGCTGATCCTATCTATAGGAATTTAGCTCTAAGGGGGGATCGGCCGTTAGATCCTAGGATTTAAAACAGAAGGTTTTTACAATCCAACCCCTCTAATAGATTCGATTTCCAAAAACCCTCCCCTTCATATATACCAAGACTTAATATATCTATACATGTATACATGTGCTCATTTTAAAAATCTATGCATTAATTAATAAATAAGCAATAATAATAATATAAAATTTGGGGATTTCGGGTCAAGGGCTCACAAATCTACCCTCCTTATAATAACTTTGTCCTCAAAATTCAAATAAAGCTATGATCTTCTGTAATGAAGAGTCAAAACTTACTGCTACTAAAATATTTCCAAGTTCTCACAAAATCTAATATAGGACTCATAATGGTACTATTACTATGATCTATTATGAACTTCCGTCAGCTCCTCCTTGTGGTGTTGCCGGGTTCTCCATGATCGTGACATAAGCGTATCCTCCTCGGGCGGTTGGTGGTGGGGCAGTCGTGTTTCTCTTTGGACAAAATCGAGATATGTGCTGGTTGGAACCACAAGTCCAATACAACCCTAACCATTTGCGGCACTGTTTTGGATGTCGCCCTTCTTCATGCAATACTGGCAGGTAGTAACGTTTTGTACTTGATATGGGGCTGCTTGTGGTTGCTGTTGATACTGTTGTTCTGCGGTCTTCTCTGGGACATTGGATCGCTTTGCCGATCTCGATTGGCTGCTGCTTCCTCCATGTGCGTCTCTGTCTCTCTTTTGCTTATGCTTTAATTCTATTTCTACCGCCTGTGCGACCTTTAAGATCCTCTCATAAGTTGTGGCCTGGCTGGTGGCGATGGCTATGCGAATTTTATGTGAAAGTCCCTTCCTGAACTTCTTGGCTTTGGCTGCAGGGGTCAAGGCGTCTGCGAAGCGACTGAGGCAGGAGAACTCTGTGGTGTACTCGTCGACAGAGAGTTACCCTGCTCCAGGCTCTCGAACTCGTTCACCAACTCTTTGCGGGCTTCCTCAGGATAGAACTTCGCCTTGAATAGCTCCTTGAACTCTTCCCAAGTCATATCTGGCGCGGTAAATCGGGGCTCATCTCTATACCATGTGCAAGCGATCATACTGCATGCTGGCCGTCTCGACCTTCTTGTCTTCCGAAATCCGAGCCATCCGGAGGTTGCGATCCACATTCTCCAACCAGTCGTCCGCATAGAGAATCCCTTCCGTTCCTCTGAATTACCTGGGCCTAAGGTCCATAAAATTCTTAGAAGTTCTGGGGCACAGTAGGGGAGCATCTCTAGTCTGGAGAGCCTCTATCAAGATATCGCGGAAGGCGTCGGCCTGCCGCGTCTGGGAAGTGATAAGATGCTGGAAGATTCCGAGGAGAGCGGCATGTCCAACGGAGGTGGCGGAGACAGAACATGTGCTGGGTATATGGCAGGTGCTGGGTACGTCGTTGGAGATGGATGCATGGTGGGAGCTGGATACATTGCTGGTGCAGGGTGCAGGGTAGGTGCTGGATGTGGAACTTGTGCTGGTGGTGGAATGTCGTCTCTGCGGAATCTCGAATATTGCGGTTGAGCCGGGTCGCCCTGATGAGTAAGCTGACCTTCCTGCGTTGGCGGGGTCATGTAAGTGAAGAATCCTCCTGCAGCCGGTGGGGTGTTCAGGAAAGTGTTGTTCCTGTCTTGAGAATCCATTTCCTGCAATAAAAGAAAACATTAGACGGTATGAAGATTTCAAGCAAGATGCAAGTCAAAGATTCAATAGAAATCCAGAGAGATCAATACTGTTTTCAAGACACGTAGATGAGATCCTAAGTTTCTAATCCTATGTGCAGGCTCACGACGGTACAGTGACGTAACTGAAGTGATTTAACGTTGACCTGCATGGGCCACCAAAAAAACTTGTCACGACCCGCACCTGCTTTTCGGATACTAGGCGTGTCCAAGCCCAGCCTACGCCGCAGTATCGGCGGTAGAATATTGCCTAGCATATACATCTGTCACAAGAATCTAGAACATCCGGGGCGATCTATATCTCATCCACAGAACTAAGATACAATCAAATAACTCAATTGAAACTGAATGATAAATAACAATATGAATTCAAGTTTATCAAGTATCCAAGTCACGTCCGGTGGACACAAATCCACTACCAATAGACGAAATAAAAGTACATGAAATGGAAATAACTGAGACAAAACTACTAATCATCAAAGTACCCTCGTCTGCAGTGGTACCATGGTCCAAGGCTGGCTCAAACCTGCTCGCGTGCACCTGGCTCAATACTCGGCTAAACCTGAAGAGATCATCAGGTCCTCAGAGGACTAGCAAGATACGTAATATACAAGCCTTTCTAACAATTTATCATGTATGAAAGAAATTCAGGATATAAACAGGAAAAGCTAAACAATCACGAGATATGAATGTATGAACAACTACGTATAAATGAACTGCAGGAAGACAAATAAACAAGAGATCAATGGAATACCAAACCCTCGCCCCGAGTGTGGACTCGCAAGTTAGTTTCAAGACAAGTCACCATCGTCCCGTGTGTGGATTCGCAGGTGCAAACGATCAACCCTCGCCCCGTGTGTGCACTCACAGGTTGTAAATAATCAAAATAAGGAAATAGCAGTTCAATTTATAACGTGATCGTCCTACGATACAACTCAAACCACTACAAGTGAAAAGCATATCCAATAAAGCTACAAGGCTAACTATGAACAAGGACTCTATAATAATGATGAAACACATGTCAGCAATCAAATCAGAACCAACTGGATAATGGAAGAAGGTAAGCATGTAAATAAAGCTGTAACGATAGGCAAGGTATATGTCACGACCCGGTCCCAATTTTCTTGGATCGAATCGGATCATGCCCAGCCTGCACCGTTGTTGAGACGGCGGCAGTAAGCTGTATTCAGTAGTGAAACATATGCAGATAAAATTCTAGCGAATATAAATCTTTTATTCAATTTAAAATTTCTGAAATACATCAACTATTAATTACAACAACTACATTTGATACATTGGTTACAAAAATTTACTATCCAGCTCTACTGATCTTGGGTCCTAGGTTCTGCGGGAACAGGCATCAGATCTTCAACGACTCAAACCTAAAATGTTGGTCTCCAGTCAGGAGGGAGCAAAGTACAAATTCATGATATTTTAACAATTGAAATTAATAATGGAGATATGCACTTTTAAACTATTTTGAAATTAACAATTTAAGCAGTTACAGTTTAAAAACAGTTACAGTTCTGTGATGTGAATAGGCAATGAAATATGACCGACTTGGGTTTGTTACAGTAAAGGATATGGGATTTGTTACAGTATGGTCATACTCATTACACTATTCCCCCAGTCCCCAATAGTTATAGTAGTTACAGTCAATGCACTTAAAGAGAGTTCCGTGTTGTATCGTGGTTTAAAATTGCATTAAAACAATTATTAAATAATTGTAATCTACCACAAAAATGTACTTGCCTTTGTTTTCTTAACTGGATTTGAAAAGATAACTCCGAGATGAGGCTAGTACAGTCCTCGAAACCCTACAATTGAGAATTCCTGATTTAGCACCAATATTTAATCCATATCTAGGTGTGCTAGTTACAATCTCTAGTATTTGATCCTAGTCAATTTTATGTTATTACAAATCTACCAGAACACGCTTATCGAGGTGAGTTTCTAACTTACGAAGAAAAAGTCAATTTAACTTTGTATTTGGAAAAACTTGTAGTTATTGATTTACTGGGTAAAATTTTGTATTTTGTATTATATATAAAATTAATATTTTTCTTTAAATGAGAAAACGTGAAATTTGTTTAAACAATAAACTTGAAATTTTTTCCTAATTTATTTAATGTGAGAAAATAATATTGATTTTCTATAAAATAATTATTTTACTATTTTACGTGTTACGCCAACCACAAACCAGAAAAGAATAAAACTACCCTAACTTATTACAAAACCACAGAAAATAAAAGCTGGGCTTATGCCCTTACAGACCATTTTCACGAATTGAAATAAGAAACATTGGTTAGTTCTAAAAATTGTCCTACAATTTAATTACAAAAATAAAATCAATAAATTAAATTAAAATATAATACGAGTCTCAGACTTGGTCCAATCGTCATATTATTGGCTGGCGCCTCAACGTACAGGAACCCTGTAGCGTTTGCACTTCACCAGGCTCATTCGACCTATAAGGTCGTCGCCTAAAAGGTGGTACAGAAATCCATAAATCCGAAAGCAGACAAATCCAAAATGTTTTGCAAAAGTCCGAAAAATCCGTTTTAAAAATATTTCCGAAAAATTGGGCAGCATCTCCTCTATATCTGGGACAACCCAAAACTGGGAAAATGTGCCACAATACCAATATATATATATATATATATATATATATATATATATATATATATATATATATATATATATATATATATATATATATATATATATATATATATATATATATATATATATATATATATATATATATATATCCCAAACCAGGGAAAACCCATAATTGTTTCCACCATAATATTGAAACCCGAAAAAATATTATCGAACCCGAAAATACATCCACAGCCTATTTCCGGATATTCGGTAAACCGAAATTAACCAGAACCCATAAAACAAATTCACAGAAATGTTTCCGAAAATTATTCGAAAAACCCGAGAATTTTCACAGAACCAAAAGAATACTAAAAAAATTTCTCAGAACCAAAACCAACCCACGGAATTAAATCCGAAAGCCACAGAACAAACGAAACTAAAGAGAACTTCGGAAATTTCCGAAATCGATTTCGTCTAAACCGAATCCCGTAACGGGATCGGGGACCTTTTCATCACAGACGCGACACGGGAGGGACGAACTACTCTGATTAACAGGAATTACCCAAATCCGTTGGTCGGTGAGCCGTGGGATAACTTGGGAACGGAAACGTAGTCCGCGAGAGAGCCGAACAGAAGAACGCGGAACAGAAAGCACTGGACAGCGGATCGGACAGCGCCAAATCCACATGCGGAAGCGCTGGACAGCAAACCAGGGTACAGGGAGATGCTGGACAGCAGATCGGGGACAGGGGCCACCCGGGTCGGGCTCAGTGTCGAACGGCGAGCGACGCACGGGACGCGCACAAGGGGTCGGCCAAGATGGGCTGGCCGGGGTCTTGCGGGGACAGTGGCGGAGGGAGGCCGCGCGGGTGCCGGAAGACGGCCGGCGGTGAAGCGCTGACCTGCGGGTCGGGCCGACGGCGAGCGAGGACACGGACGGCCGGCTGGACGCGGCCTTGGGCGCGTGCGGGAGTTGCAGCGCCGGCTGGACGGCCGGCGGAGGCGGTGCCGGGCGGAGATCGAGGATCTAGGGCACGGGAAGGCTCTAGAGGGTGGAAGGGGAGTTGGGTTTGAGTGAGAGGGTTTGGAATGAGAGTGAGGGGAGGAGATGAGGGTTTAAATAGGGAGAAATTTTGGGGGTTTCGGAACCCAAAGGCCATGGCCGTTCGGGGAGGTAAACGGAGGAGTCGGGGTGTTACAAAAGAGAAGGGTCGGCCGAATGTTTGGTGAGCGGAGTTTTCCTTTGCTGGCCACAATGAGAATGAGAGAGAGTTTAAGGAATTTCAATGATAGTTAAATTAAAACTTTTAAGGAAAGTTATAAGAATTTAATAAGAAAAAGATTTCCTTTCCTTTCCTTTAAATAACAATTTAAATAAATAAATATGTGAGGGACTTTCGAATTAACTTCGGAAAACAGAACTTGGGTTCGAGATGGGTTCGGGACAGGTCTGGACGGGTCAGGCCCAACACTAAAATTCCAGAATATTATTTTTTTCTTCTAAAATATGATTTTCATTAACAATAATTAATTTAGCAAATAAATTATACAATAAAATTTTACGGGTTTGACCCACAATAAAATTCCAGAAATAATAATAATTTAATCTAATTTATAATAAAATAACATAAAAATACGGGTTTCACAACCTTCCCTCCTTAGAAAATTTTGTCCTCGAAATTTAAGCTTTTAACCTCTGCTAGTAAAAACTTAATGAGTCACATCACTAAAATTTTAATTCAATCACATATTGTATCAAACCCAACCAATTTTATATTTCTTAATTAACATTTCAAAGCTCATTCTCGAAATTCGAATTTGAACAATAATCCACAGATCCTATTCTCCATTTTTTTTTTCTTCAATTCAAATAATAATTATTTATGCCAAATTTCAAAATCACCAACATCCTCAACTCCTCGAAATTTGGTTTTCCGCAAAATTTTAAATTTTTGAATCAAATCCAATCCTTAAACGTTAAATTTAAATTCAATACTCCAATCAAACTTTAATTTTTAATCTTCAAATACAACCTTTAAATTTATATCTTGTAATATAATGATAATCAAATTCAATCATATTACAACCCTCAAAACTTTGTGATTTTACAAAATTGTCAATGTGCCATATCAATTCTTCAACTCTTTTATTTAAATAAATTTTATCCTTAAACTTTAATCCTACAAAGCTTCCACTTTCCACCTTAGAAAATATCAAATTAAAATTTTACTCATCAATTCTAATTCTAGTAAGAAATCAAATCATAAGATCAAAAATCTTTATTGCTAATCCACAATTTTTTTTTTTAGCTAATTAAAATTGAAATCCAAATATGCCATTTCTTGTATCCAAAAATTAACATCTTCAAACATCAAAAGATTCAAACACAAACTTCTCAAAGATTTAAATTTAATCATGGCTACTCTCCTTTAATAAAGCGCAAGATGATCATCTCAATATAATTATCCTGCCGCGAGGATCTATAAAATAGTTTTAAAAAAATACCATAAGTTTTTAAATAATTCGACAAACGAATATATCATAAAAAAAAAACTTACTGTCATTTCACAAATCAAATTCCTACATGAAATAAATGAGGAAAAATAATCATACTCCAAAAACTTTGATAACCTTTAAATGGGATCCTTAGATCAAAATTTTACTTTCAAAACTGAAATCATCACGTTTCATATATATCTCATATCTAGAGACATCTAATTTAAAACTCGAAGCCACATCACCAAGATTTATTTAAATCCTCTAATCTTTCAATTTCTACTCGACATGATATTCTTCCCTCAACTGGTAAATTTTATATTCAATCAATTACATCTTCGAAAATATTTAATCAAAACTCCTTGTGGCTTATCATTACAAAAATTGTTCTCCTTAAAATCAAAAGTGTCAACTCTTCAAAGTCAATATAAAATTAAATTCTAAGATACATTACTCAAATAAGATCTTTTCCTTTATTAATTTCACTAAACTCAAGTTCATATTATCGGGTGCAATCTTCTCAAAAACTATTCACAAACTTTCATCGATACTAATCACCAATGTACATTTTAACTCATATATGTCCTATATATCATGCACTCTAAAAATTCAAGATATAAAATGTTCTAGGTTTACTTCATAAGACAAAATCAGATTCGAGGCATGATTGCTAAATATCAAAATAAAATTGTAAACATGTTTAGAATCTTCTAGATAGAGTTTAGAATATTTTGTTGTGATCAAAATCAGGAATAAACTTCGAGGTATAATTTAAATAATCATAACGAGTTTAAAGTTCTAAACATGATAGAAAATGTAGATGACTGTTCTTCTGAGATCAAGGGATCAAAATATGTGTTTGAGATTCAAGAGACTGGGGCTAAAAATCAAGAGGAGTATCTGTTCTCCGATTTCAAAGATGAAACGATCAACCTAGATTTGAATAATTGAGTCAAACACTAGATAAGATAGAAGCATCACCGCTTCGGATTAAGTAAGAAAAACCAAAAATATTCCTGACAAATCACTCAGGAAATACAGAAAATTATTTTGAGAAGAATAATTCCATAACTAAGGAAAGTTGAAATTTGAGAGAAGAATGATTCAAGGAAATCAAATTGAAATTGTCTAGTAACGCCAAGAAATTAAATAGCTTTGGGACAGCTAAAAATTTCCTTGACTAAAAATTGAACAATAGAATGGATTCAAAAATGTGATCAATTTTCTGACCGTTCCTGCTTCATGATTCATAGAAGCTTTCTAGGCCTTGATTTGATCAAGAAATTGCATAAAGAGTGTAAGGTTTTAAGATGAATGGAGGAAGTCAACAGATGAGAATATTCTCGGTCTTTGGAATAACTTAGGAGATAACAATCAATATTGAAATTGAAAATAACCCCTTTTAAGCGAATCATGAACTAAACTAATTCTTCTGGTAATAATTGACCTTGAGGTTTAAATGATCCTAGAAAATTTTGATTCAGGATTGATTCTGAGAAAGTTAATCAATTGGAAAGGAGATCAAGGCAAAAGGTTGGATAATGGTTGTAGATATATATATTGGGTAGATAAGAATTTAATAGGGTTGCTAAGAGAATATTGAAACTCTTCATAACGAACGAATCAAAATTCAAAATAAAGGTAGAGAAGTAAGATCTGATCAACAAATGAAGAAGTTAAAATTAGGTTTGATAAAGAAGAAGAAGATTGAAAAAAAAATCAATCCTATCCCAAAAAGAATATGAATCCTAAAGTATACTAGAACCTGAAAATTATGGAAGAAAATCATCTCGAAAGTCACGGGACACTCAAAGGTACAATCAGCCTAATCTAGATAAGTTTTAGGTACAAACACAAACAAAGTATCCTACGAATCTATAAACAGGCAAAAATAGATATGAAAAATAATTTTTTTGGCCCTATAATGTAACATGGTGTATATCGTCTACGTGTTCTAGTTTGTTTCTAAAGTCTGTTTTCCTAAAGTCTCAACTGTCCCTAGGTCAAGTTACAGAACTGTGCGATGGTCTAGACTAAGTTGACTAGACCAATTTACAGATCTGACCTGCATGGGCCACCACTAACCACCTGTCACGATCCGGTCCCAATTTTCTTGGATCGAATCGGATCATGCCCAGCCTGCACCATTGTTGAGACGGCGGCAGTAAGCTGTATTCAGTAGTGAAACATATGCAGATAAAATTCTAGCGAATATAAATCTTTTATTCAATTTAAAATTTCTGAAATACATCAACTATTAATTACAACAACTACATTTGATACATTGGTTACAAAAATTTACTATCCAGCTCTACTGATCTTGGGACCAAGGTTCTGCGGGAACAGGCATCAGATCTTCAACGACTCAAACCTAAAATGTTGGTCTCCAGTCAGGAGAGAGCAAAGTACAAATTCATGATATTTTAACAATTGAAATTAATAATGGAGATATGCACTTTTAAACTATTTTGAAATTAACAATTTAAGCAGTTACAGTTTAAAAACAGTTACAGTTCTGTGATGTGAATATGCAATGAAATATGACCGGCTTGGGTTTGTTACAGTAAAGGATATGGGATTTGTTACAGTATGGTCATACTCATTACACCATTCCTCCAGTCCCCAATAGTTATAGTAGTTACAGTCAATGCTCTCAAAGAGAGTTCCGTGTTGTATCGTGGTTTAAAATTGCATTAAAATAATTATTAAATAATTGTAATCTACCACAAAAATGTACTTGCCTTTGTTTTCTTAACTGGATTTGAAAAGATAACTCCGAGATGAGGCTAGTACAGTCCTCGAAACCCTACAATTGAGAATTCCTGATTTAGCACCAATATTTAATCCATATCTAGGTGTGCTAGTTACAATCTCTAGTATTTGATCCTAGTCAATTTTATGTTATTTACAAATCTACCAGAACACGCTTATCGAGGTGAGTTTCTAACTTACGAAGAAAAGTCAATTTAACTTTGTATTTGGAAAAACTTGTAGTTATTGATTTACTGGGTAAAACTTTGTATTTTGTATTATATATAAAATTAATATTTTTCTTTAAATGAGAAAACGTGAAATTTGTTTAAACAATAAACTTGAAATTTTTTCCTAATTTATTTAATGTGAGAAAATAATATTGATTTTCTATAAAATAATTATTTTACTATTTTTACGTGTTACGCCAACCACAAACCAGAAAAGAATAAAACTACCCTAACTTATTACAAAACCACAGAAAATAAAAGCTGGGCTTATGCCCTTACAGACCATTTTCACGAATTGAAATAAGAAACATTGGTTATTTCTAAAAATTGTCCTACAATTTAATTACAAAAATAAAATCAATAAATTAAATTAAAATATAATACGAGTCTCAGACTTGGTCCAATCGTCATATTATTGGCTGGCGCCTCAACGTACAGGAACCCTGTAGCGTTTGCACTTCGCCAGGCTCATTCGACCTATAAGGTCGTCGCCTAAAAGGTGGTACAGAAATCCATAAATCCGAAAGCAGACAAATCCAAAATGTTTTGCAAAAGTCCGAAAAATCCGTTTTAAAAATATTTCCGAAAAATTGGGCAGCATCTCCTCTATATCTGGGACAACCCAAAACTGGGAAAATGTGCCACAATACCAATATAATATATATATATATATATATATATATATATATATATATATATATATATATATATATATATATATATATATATCCCAAACCAGGGAAAACCCATAATTGTTTCCACCATAATATTGAAACCCGAAAAAATATTATCGAACCCGAAAATACATCCACAGCCTATTTCCGGATATTCGGTAAACCGAAATTAACCAGAACCCATAAAACAAATTCACAGAAATGTTTCCGAAAATTATTCGAAAAACCCGAGAATTTTCACAGAACCAAAAGAATACTAAAAAAATTTCTCAGAACCAAAACCAACCCACGGAATTAAATCCGAAAGCCACAGAACAAACGAAACTAAAGAGAACTTCGGAAATTTCCGAAATCGATTTCGTCTAAACCGAATTCCGTAACGGGATCGGGGACCTTATCATCACAGACGCGACACGGGAGGGACGAACTACTATGATTAACAGGAATTACCCAAATCCGTTGGTCGGTGAGCCGCGGGATAACTTGGGAACGGAAACGTAGTCCGCGAGAGAGCCGAACAGAAGAACGCGGAACAGAAAGCACTGGACAGCGGATCGGACAGCGCCAAATCCACATGCGGAAGCGCTGGACAGCAAACCAGGGTACGGGGAGATGCTGGACAGCAGATCGGGGACAGGGGCCGCCCGGGTCGGGCTCAGTGTCGAACGGCGAGCGACGCACGGGACGCGCACAAGGGGTCGGCCAAGATGGGCTGGCCGGGGTCTTGCGGGGACAGTGGAGGAGGGAGGCCGCGCGGGTGCCGGAAGGCGGCCGGCGGTGAAGCGCTGGCCTGCGGGTCGGGCCGACGGCGAGCGAGGACACGGACGGCCGGCTGGACGCGGCCTTGGGCGCGTGCGGGAGTGCAGCGCCGGCTGGACGGCCGGCGGAGGCGGTACCGGGCGGAGATCGAGGATCTAGGGCACGGGAAGGCTCTAGAGGGTGGAAGGGGAGTTGGGTTTGAGTGAGAGGGTTTGGAATGAGAGTGAGGGGAGGAGATGAGGGTTTAAATAGGGAGAAATTTTGGGGGTTTCGGAACCCAAAGGCCATGGCCGTTCGGGGAGGTAAACGGAGGAGTCGGGGTGTTACAGAAGAGAAGGGTCGGCCGAATGTTTGGTGAGCGGAGTTTTCCTTTGCTGGCCACAATGAGAATGAGAGAGAGTTTAAGGAATTTCAATGATAGTTAAATGAAAACTTTTAAGGAAAGTTATAAGAATTTAATAAGAAAAAGATTTCCTTTCCTTTCCTTTAAATAACAATTTAAATAAATAAATATGTGAGGGACTTTCGAATTAACTTCGGAAAACAGAACTTGGGTTCGAGATGGGTTCGGGACAGGTCTGGACGGGTCAGGCCCAACACTAAAATTCCAGAATATTATTTTTTTCTTCTAAAATATGATTTTCATGAACAATAATTAATTTAGCAAATAAATTATACAATAAAATTTTTACAGGTTTGACCCACAATAAAATTCCAGAAATAATAATAATTTAATCTAATTTATAATAAAATAACATAAAAATACGGGTTTCACACCACCTTAGAAGAAGCCATAGCTGCCATGGCACAGAAGAGGCTCGCTTGAAGTTGATGTCCAACAAGGGCTCTTTCCAGGAGGAGCAAGCCACTGTTGACAAGTCTGCCCTTGCCGCCTTCAATCAGCCTCCCTCTGTGGCCGGTGTTTGCTACAACTGTGGTGACTCAGGGCATTACATCAGATTTTGTCCCAAACCCCTGCACAGTCAGTCGAGTGATCGTGGACGGGGCCGCGGAGGACGTCGTGGTGGTAGAGGCGGTTATGCTGGTAGACGGGAAAAATATTCTGGAGGACACAAAGCTAATCTGGCGGAGGAAGGGGGCGACCATCACCTGGCTGAGTTAACCCCTCTTGAGAAGGAGTTCCTCGCGAAGTTACGCGGCACGAAGCTGGGTTCGGACGACAGTAATGGGACGTCATCTACCTCGGGGGACCATATCACTTGCTTTGCCCAAAATGGCACAGGTATACCTGCACGTGCTCTTGCAGCAGCTGTCCACCAACCCGGTTGGATTATGTACTCTGGGGCATGTCGCCATATCACGGGATCCCGTAGTGAGTTCCAGGACTATACTCACCTACCGACGCCGGAGAGCATTCAGACTGCTGATGGTAACTCCAGTCCTGTCATGGGTAAAGGCACTGTCGCATGCACCCCTTCTCTCACTCTCACCAATGTCTTACATGCTCCGTCTTTTCCTGTCAATCTTCTTTCTATTAGTGCCATTATTCTTGATCTTAACTGTACTGTTTCCTTTGACATTCCTACGGTGACTTTTCAGGAGAAGGGGACAGGACGACGACTAGGGACTGGCACATGGCATAAGGGGCAGTGGTACTTGGACAGGACTGGACTGGACAAAGCTTTGGCATCTCTGATAGCAGACACACCACCAGAAGATTCACGGCGCAGTGTCGAAGATGACTTGCTACTCCACCATCGGCGTGTCGGTCATTCTTCTTTTAAAATTATTAGTCGAATGTATCCGTCCTTATACCAAAGGGCTACTAAAGAGAAGTTATTTTGTCATGCTTGTGAGTTGGATAAACATACCAGAAGCACGTATATGAGTTCAGGTAGTAGGAGTTCGGCTGCTTTTGATATGATACATTCAGACGTATGGGGCCCTTGTCCTACAACCGGTATTAACAGTTTTTGATGGTTCGTCACTTTTATTGATTGTTATACTCGCGTGACATGGGTGTACCTTATGAAGAATAAAAGTGACGTCTTTGAGGCGTTTCGAGACTTTCATCGCCGGGTAGAAACTCAATATGGTACTAAAATTAAGTGCTTACGGTCTGACGATGGGACGAAGTATACAAATAGGAAGGTTGCTGAGTATTTATCCACTCATGGCATACTACACCAAACTTCTTGTGCCTATACACCGGCACAAAATGGTGTGGCCGAACGGAAGAACAGACACCTGCTGGAGGTCACACGGACGATGATGCTGGCTATGAATGTTCCGAAACACTTATATGGGCAGGCGGTGTTAACGACATCTTATCTCATCAACCGA
Source organism: Iris pallida (assembly GCA_029216955.1). Classification (NCBI taxonomy): domain Eukaryota; kingdom Viridiplantae; phylum Streptophyta; class Magnoliopsida; order Asparagales; family Iridaceae; genus Iris; species Iris pallida. The sequence goes on along the minus strand of JANAVB010006599.1, from coordinate 27,968,290 downwards.
ATGCCATCTCAGGTATTGGACTGGAAGACACCGCTGAAGATGCTTACTGGTGCAACCACGTACACTGTTCCACCGAAAGTATTTTTGGATGTGTATGTTTTGTCCAAGATAATAGGCTAGGAGTTGGCAAACTGGATCCTAGAGCGGTTAAATGTGTCTTTGTCGGGTATACGGCAACTCAGAAGGGATACGCATGTTGGAGCCCAGTTGAGCAAAAAATGTTTGTAAGCATGGACGTTACATTCAGAGAACTGGAACCATATTATGGTTCGGATGATGGTTCGGCGTTTGGTGACACACCTAACATAGCGGGTGTTAGATGTGAGGGGAAGAAATTAAGCCCATCTGTGGTAGTCGGATCGGTCCCATGTCCGGTCGTAGAAAACTGGACGAAAGGGGGAGAAAGCAGTGACTCCGATACAGAAGATGAAGAAGATACATATGTTAAACAAGGGGAGCAGCAGACAATAGAAAAGGAGCTCCAAGTCTACAGAAGGAGACAACAGAAGTCCAGTACTATGCATGTACCGTGCCCTATGCCTACTGTACCAAGTCCCTCGTCTACGCCTGCTCCAGCTCTTGAAGATGTTGCCCTCGCACTGAATCAATCTGATTCTGATGCGGATCTCTCTGACTCTGATGATATGATCTCTCCACCACCTATTGCTCCCTTAAGGAGATCTTCTCGCATCAATGCGGGTAAGGCTCCTAGTCGTTTTGATGATTATGAACATGATATTGCCAACTACCTGTCTTATTCTAACATTTCTTCGAATTATCGAGCCTTCATTGCATCATTAGACTCTACCTCGTTGCCCAAGTGTTGGCAGGAAGCAAAGAAAGATCCAAGGTAGAAAGTTGCAATGATGGAAGAACTTGGGGCACTGGAGAAAATAAGATGTGGGAGCTGGTTCCATTACCCAAAGGGAAGAAAACTGTGGGATACAAATGGGTGTATACAGTAAAGGAGACGTCAGAAGGAAAGGTAGAACGATACAAGGCGAGGTTGGTTGCAAAAGGATACACACAATCATATGACATCGACTATGATGAGACGTTTGCTCCAGTAGCGAAAATGAGCACCGCAAGAACTCTGGTCTCCATTGCAGCAAACTATGGGTGGAAGCTATACCAGTTAGATGTGAAGAATACCTTTTTCCATGGGGACCTACAAGAAGAAGTGTACATGAAACTTCCGTCAGAGTGCTACGCTACAGAATCAGACGGAGGGACGTTGCATGAAAAAGTGTGCAAACTAAAGAAGTCGCTATATGGACTCAAGCAATCTCCTCGAGCCTGATTTGACAGATTCAGAAAGGCTGTTACATGCATGGGATACCATCAAGCAAATGCAGATCATACGGTCTTTCTTCAGCATGCAAGAGGCCACATCACTATACTTGCTATATACGTGGATGATATAGTAATCACAGGTAATGATGAAGTCGAGATCGCTAAGTTGAAGTCAAAACTCGCGCGAAGGAGTTTGGGTGAAGGATTTAGGAGCAATGAGGTACTTTTTAGGTATCGAGGTGTGTGAAGGCGAACAAGAAATTGTTCTCTCACAGAGAAAATACGCACTAGATCTACTGAAGGAGACAGGAATGGGGATGCAAAGCAGCAGTCACTCCAATTGACCAAAAGTGCTAGTTGGAAGCAGATGCAGGAGAGCCAGTTGATCGTGAAAGATATCAACGACTTGTAGGAAGATTGATTTATTTGTGGCACACTCGCCCTGATATCTCATTTGCGGTGAGTGTAGTAAGTCGCTACATGCATGATCCAAGAATGAGTCATATGGATGCAGTGTTTCAGATCTTGAGATATCTGAAAGGGACGTCGGGGAAAGGGCTATGGTTTAGGAAGAATAGAAGTATAGAAGTTGAGGGATACTGCGATGCAGACTGGACGAGCTGTATAGACGATAGAAGGTCTACCACGGGTATTGTGTTTTGTAGGAGGAAACTTGGTCTCATGGAGAAGCAAGAAACAGTCAGTGGTAGCACGGTCTACAGCTGAAGCAGAATACAGAACAATGGCTTTGGGAGTGTCGGAGTTGCTGTGGGATGAAAGCGTTGCTGACAGAGTTGAAGCTGGACAAGGGAGCACCGTTACGTCTTCTGAGCGATAGTCAAGCTGCAATAAGTATTGCTAACAATCCAGTTCAGCACGACAGAACGAAGCACATCGAGATCGATCGATTCTTCATCAAACAGAAGCTGGAACAAGGGATACTGAAGATGATCATGTTCGCTCAGAAGAACAATGGCAGACTGTCTGACTAAGGGTCTTAGTTCATTAAGTCTGTCGAAGCTATGTAACAAGATGGGAATGATTAACATCTATCGTCCATCTTGAGGAGGAGTGTTGAGAACTAATAAGAGACTTTAGTCCCACATTGAAAATATAGTATGAAGAGGAGCTAGACTCCCTATAAATAGTGGGAGTAACCAATCAATAAAACACACAAATTATTCTCTACATGTACGTTTCAGCCGATTCACCAATTAAATTCCTATTTGAAAGAAAAAAAAAAGTCGGCTCTTAAAATATCCTGGTTGAAGTTTTGTTTGGCTGATTCTTTGGCAAAATTTAATCACAGCGAGAATGATAATTTTCAAGTAACAAAATGGTAAGCAACAAAAGGACAACTAATTAGCTTGACACTTTGATGCATTTATTTCCAAGAAGATAACACCTTTCCAGAGAGGAACAATAGTCTGTGTGGAACCAATGCATTAAAGAATGGCAGCTAATGATATTTCTTGATCAATCCAATTTTGAGGGTGGTTTCCAATTTTCTAATCTCTCTTTCTATTTCAACCTCTTCATTATATCAAAACATAGTCGTCTGTGGAACATAAAAAAATTCCATATGATTTGACAAAATTTTATGAACAGACATTTTTATCTAAAATCAAACCTCTACGTTGTGTAGCAAATTAAGAATTATCCTCGTTTAGATTTGTATGTTATGCTTGGAAAGCGAGAAAATTAATAATTATCCTCGCTCTTCCATTGTTCATCTAAAAGTTTAGGAGGAGTTGGAGATTATAATCGGTTTAGATTATACGAGATATTTTTTCAAGATGGAATTGGAGCATTAGGTCTGGATGTCGGACATGCATAACAAACACACATTAGACTTAGGGCCGTTTGGTTTGCAGGATTGGACAACGTAATGTAATTGGCATTACGTTGCCAATCTAATTCGGGTGTTTGGTTGGACAAAAAAAAAAATTAGATGTAATGTAATCGTGATTACAAGTTTGATTACATTACATCAGTTCTTCTAAACTCAATACATCATAAAACTTATGTAATCGCAATAATTACAACTTAAGCGGAAGGTTGGTATGCTATAATTTGGTCTTTTGTTCGTTTTTGGTCATTTTTGTTGTTTTTGTTTGTTTTTGTCATTTTTGTTCGATTTGGTCGTTTTTATTCGTTGTTTGTCATTTTTGTTCGTTTTTTTGTCATTTTATGTTGTTTTTGTTGTTATTTGTCGTTTTTTTGTCGTTTTTGTTCGTTTTTGGTCGTTTTTTGTTATTTTTGTTCGTTTTTCGTTGTTTTTGTTTGTTTTTTTTCGTTTTTGTCCTTTTTTTGTTGTTTTTGTCCGTTTTTTGTCGTTTTTGTTCGTTTTTTGTCATTTTTGTTCGTTTTTTGTTCGTTTTTTGTCATTTTTGTTCGTTTTTTCGTTGTTTTTGTTTGTTTTTTTGTCTTTTTTTTGTTATTTTTGTCCGTTTTTTTGTCGTTTTTGTTCGTTTTTTTGTCATTTTTGTTCGTTTTTCGTTGTTATTGTTTGTTTTTTTGTCGTTTTTGTCATTTTTGTCGTTTTTGGTCCTTTTTTGTTCGTTTTTTGTCGTTTTTGTTCGTTTTTTGTAATTTTTGTTCTTTTTTTCATTTTTATTCGATTTTTTGTCGTTTTTATCCCTTTTTTGTTCTTTTTGTCGTTTATGTTCGTTTTTTGTCATTTTTGTTCGTTTTTGTCATTTTTGTCCTTTTTTGTTGTTTTTGTTCGTTTTTTTGTCATTTTTGTTCGTTTTTGTTGTTTTTATTTTTTTTGTCCTTTTTTGTTATTTTTGTCCTTTTTGTCGTTTTTGTTCGTTTTTTGTCATTTTTGTTCGTTTTTCGTTTGTTTTTGTTTCTTTTTTTGTCGTTTTTTGTTGTTTTGTGAGTTTTTTTGTCGTTTTTGTTCGTTTTTTTTTGTCATTTTTGTTCGTTTTTTCGTTGTTATTGTTTGTTTTTTTTGTCGTTTTGTCATTTTTTGTTGTTTTTGGTCCTTTCTTGTTCGTTTTTTTGTCGTTTTTGTTCGTTTTTTTGTAATTTTGTTCCTTTTTTTTTTTCATTTTTGTTCGATTTTTTGTCGTTTTTATCCCTTTTTTGTTCGTTTTTTGTCGTTTTTTGTTCGTTTTTTTGTCGTTTTTGTTCGTTTTTGGTTGTTTTTTTTTGTTTTTTTTTTGTCGTTTTTGTCCTTTTTTTGTTGGTTTTGTCCGTTTTTTTGTCGTTTTTGTTCTTTTTTGTCATTTTTGTTCGTTTTTTCGTTGTTTTGTTTGTTTTTTTGTCGTTTTTGTCCTTTTTTGTTGTTTTGGTCTTTTTTGTTCGTTTTTGTTCTTTTTTGTAATTTTTGTTCAGTTTTTGTCTTTTGTCCTTTTTTTCATTTTTGTCGTTTTGTTCATTTTTTGTCATTTTTGTTCGTTTTTGGTTGTTTTTGTTTATTTTTTTTTGTCGTTTTTGTCCGTTTTTGTCGTTTTTGTTCATTTTTTTCATTTTGTTCGTTTTTGGTTGTTTTGTTTTTTTTTTGTCGTTTTTGTCCTTTTTTTCTTTTTGCCCTTTTTGTCGTTTTGTTCATTTTTTGCCTTTTTTATCGTTTTTGGTCAATTTTTTAAGTTTTATCGTTTTTTTTTTGTCGATTTTGTACATTTTTTGCCATTTCTGCATATTATAATCGATTTTTGTCGATGTTGTACGTTTTTGACCATTTTCAAGTTTTTATCGTCTTCTATCGTTTTTGGTCGATTTTGCATATTTTTTTGTCGCTTTTTTTTTTAATCTTTTTTGCTTTTTTTGGGGTCTTTTTTCACTTTTTTTGGTCGATTATGCTCGTTTTTTTCTTTTTGTTTGTTGTTTTTGGATTTTTTTGCAAGTTTTTTAATCTTTTTGTCGTTTTTGCTCGTTTTAATTCCCTCTTGTTTTTGGTCTTTTTTCGTATTTTCGTTTTTTTGTCATTTCTGTTCCTTTTTATCTTTTTTATTTTTTTGCTCTTTTTTATCGTTTTTTGTAATTTTTTCTTTTTTGTCGTTTTTGTTCATTTTTTGCCTTTTTTTTGTTTTTTGTCGTTTTTCGTCCTTTTTTCCCTTTCATTTATTGTTGTTTTTGTCAATTTTTTTATTTTTAGTCATTTTTTTATCATTATTGGTCATTTTTTATGGTTTTCACATTTTTGATCTTTTTTTTTTGTCGTTTTTTTTATCGCTTTTTCATTTTTGGTTTTTTTTTCCCTTTTGTTTTGTTCGTTTGTCATTTTTGGTATTTTTATTTTTTGTCTTTTTTTTCGTTTTTGGTCCTTTTTTAGCAGAAAACAAACCATTTTCCCCCTTTTTTATTATTTATTTTTAATTTTTTTTCTTTTTTCTTTTTAAATTTTTGAAATTTTGTATTGATCAACTTTTTAAATTTTATGTTGTATTTTAAATAAAATATTAAATTAAAAATTCAATTACATTACATGGTAAACCAAACACATGAATGCAATTAACATTACATTACATGGTTTGATTACATGTTTCAACCAAACATAGTAATGTAATTGTAATTCCATTACATTACAAACTCAATTACATTACAAACCCAATTCCATTACGATTACGATTACATTACAATGAACCAAACGCAACCTTAGTGCAATCTGGATGTCATACATGCGTAACAAAAATGTATGAAACCTAATATTGAAGACAAATATACAAATGACTTCATTAAGGGTATTATACATGTCCGAGGAAAAAACAATGATGTATAGTTGGCGCACCCAATAATGATGTGGATGAGTAGGTATGGTTGATTTGTGGTCAAATAGATTGAATGACAAATATTGGATCTCTTTTTGAGAATATTCTTTATATAGATCGAAAACTCTATCCAACATCAACAAATTTTAGTAAGAATATCTCATCATTTGTCTCGAATTGCTCGTATGGAAAATTGGCCGAAGTCTCTCGTAGTTAGCAAGCATGAGGATTGATAAAACATGATTTTTCTAAGGGCACCATATTTTTACTTGGAGCTAGCTCAAAAATGTTTTTAAAAAATTACAAGTTTGCCATCTATTTTTTTACTTGGAACTAGTTCAATATTTTTCAACAAGTAGGACTGCCAACTTGTTGACAGTCCTCGAAGAAGAAGAAGAAGAAGCAGCATCAGCAGAAGCAGCAGCTCAAGTTGGAGAGCCGGCCCGCCGTCAAGGGCCTCGTCGTCGTCGCGTCCCTCGTCGGCGCCACCCTCGTCACCCTCCTCTCCGGCGTCGCCTCCGACCTATACGGCCGCCGTCCGCTCCTCGTCTTCTCCTCCGTCCTCTACTTCCTCTCCGGGCTCCTCATGCTCTGGTCGTTCAACGTCTGCGTGCTCCTCCTCGCGCGGCTGGAGTACCCACACCGCACCCACATTCGCTGGAGGAAGGAGGAGGAGGAGGAGGAGGAGAGATGAGAGAGAAAAATCTTAATATTGGACTACCCCCAAGTAATTTTTGGACTGTTTCCAGTATAAGTTTCTCAAACTTGGACTGTCTCCTGGTAAATAATAGTCCAAGTAAAATGAGGTGTGTCCTTAGAAAAATTCTAAAAGAAACATCAAATTCTTCAAATTGCTACTTTGGAGTTTGGAAGTCAAAATAAAGTACAGAACACTTGTAAACAATATGATGTACTTAATTTTTATTTTTCTTAGTTAGACATAAATCACAATATTTGTCAATTATCGGCAAATGATTGCAACATAACAACATAGCAACGAATTGATAAGGATGTCCCTCCCACTTTTATGTGTTCTTCTTTTTGATGTTTGCAAACTCATTTAGTTGTACAAAGCTTCACATAACTAGAGATTGAGAATGCATATATATATATATATATATATATATATATATATATATATATATATATATATATATATATATATATATATATATATATATGAGCATCTCCAACCATATTGTGAGTTTAAAAAAAATGGTTGCCCCATAGAAATGATAAACTTTCATTCCAAAATTTTTTCTCCAATACAAATGTAGAGTAAAACATAAAGTTGACATGACAATGACATGGCAAGGAGAATGTGAAGTTGGTTGTCTAGATCTAGACAATGCACTTCACAATGACTTTGTCTCCACATCATCAATTATGAATAAAAATATTTATAAAAAAGTTGAAGAAGTGGAGGAGTTGCCTTGGAAGTTGGAAAAACTACTTTTTATTGTCTCCTCAATACTTTTGTATTGGAGAGAGTTTTTCTATCCCATTGTCTTTTGAGATATAATTTTGGGTAAATTATAAGGGCACAGCACATTTTGATCAGGGCTGTCCAAGTATTAGTTTTTCATTATTTACAAGTTTGCCACTGAAAAAATTACTCAGGGCTATCCAAGTGGTAGGTATAAAAGATAAGTGTTATAATTTTTGTTTTCTTCCTCACTCTCCATTCCTCACAAGAAGAAGAAGAAGAACAAGAAGAAAAAAAAAAAACAAGAACAAGAACATCAATTTTTGCAAACCTAATTTATTTTAATTTTTTGCTCTCTTCTAATTTCTCAGATCTTTTCTAATTTCTCAGATCTCTTTCTTCAACCCTACTTTATTTTAATTCTTGTTTGGACATTATGGATAAAACCCTAGTTGTAGAAGAAATTAGGTTATCAAATCTATCAAATCTATTAATCTATTAGTCTATTAACCAATTTTTCTTTATTAATAGAAGAATTATGCATTAAGTCCTAGTTGTAGAAGAAAACTATGGAAGAAATCCTAGTTGTAGAATAATTGGGTTCATATCAGGACTGCCACAATTTCTGACAGTCCTAGAAGTATTGAGGCCTGCCAGAAATTGTGGCAGTCTTGAAATAGACTCGATATACAACAGGACTGCCACAATTGCTGGCAGTCCTAGAAGTAATGAGGACTGTCAGAAATTGTGGCAGTCTTGAAATATACTCGATGTACAACAGGACTGACACAATTTTTGGCAGTCATAGAAGTAATAAGAACTGCCAAAAATTGGGACAGTCCTGAAAGGGACATGCTCTACAACAGGACTGCCACAATTTCTGGCAGTCTTAAACATATTGAGGACTGCCAAAAAATGAGGCAGTCCTGAAAGATACTTGCTGTACATCAAGTTCATTTCAGGACTGCCACTATTTCTGGCAGTCCTAAAGTCGACATTTCCGAATGAAAAAAAACATGTTAGGGTTTATTTTAATCTTGATAATAGAGTGAAATATGCATTTTAGGATTTATTTTCATGCATTCTTCGTGAGAAAAGAAGTATTTAACCTTTATTTCCATACATTTTAGGGTTATTTAATTTTTTGGGTGCCATCGAAATTGGAAAAAAGAAGGAAACTAAGATTTTGATGGAGATGGTGATGATGGAAATGGTGGAGAAGAAGATGATGATGATGATGAGGAAAAAAAAAACTAGAATTTTGATGAAGATGTGAGAATGGAAATGGTGGAGAAGAAGAAGATGGATAGAAGAAGAAGAAGAAGAAGAAAGCTAGGGTTTGTGAAGAGAGAGAGTGAAATTTAGAAATGAGAGTGATTTTTTGGGTTTGGGGGCTGTGGGCTTTGGACAGCCCCCTGAGTGAAATATTTTGATAGCCCTAGTAAAAGTTCCTCCCAACCTGGCTAGCCCTAATCCTGGCTAGCCCCGATCAAAAGATATGTGCCCTTATAATTAGCCTAATTTTGTCACATAAACAAGACATTGTCTTGTGGCTCATGCCACATAGGAGCCATCTAAGACTCACAACACTTAATAAGACAATAGGGTTGGAGATGCTCTAAGCCAATTAGTGTGCATGAGGACAGTTAGATATTATCATATTATTGATTATTTAGGGACATAAATTAATGTGCTATTTGTTAATAAATTTTGACAACGCTATTTTACCAAATAAAATTTTGGAGTCCGCTATTTAAAGCTATATAATAAAACAACATCTATATAATAAAACAGAATAATCCTTGATGGCAAAAAACAAAAGAATTAAAAACAAAAAGAAATGGTCAGAACATATTTGTACGTTATTGAAAATATTATTAAAAATATAAAAATCTATTATGAAATGAGTGCGGAGGACATAAGAAAAATAATAATAAATATAATACCAATTACCAAATTTAACGTTGTAAAATTGTGTGACAAAATTTTCGTTTTCTTAAGTGCCAATATTTTGAAAACAAATTAAATAAGTTTGGTTGAATATTTTCTTTGCTACATAAGATATTATTAATATTTCTAAACTGCGTTGTACACGTAACACGTGTGTCCCGACACTATATATATATATATATATATATATATATGAGAGCGGATCGGGAGCCCCGCCCGCGGAGCCCCGTCGAAGCCCCGCCCCCCCCTGCACCATCGGATCGCGCGGGGCCCGCGTGGGGCCCGCCCCCGCCCGCGCGATCCAACGGCTAAGGGAGGGCGGGCTTCGGCGGGGCTCCGCGGGCGGGGCTCCCGATCCGCTCCCTATATATATATATATATATATATATATATATATATATATATATATATATATATATTTTTTTTTTTTTTTTTTTTTTTTTGAAGCAATGGATACATGTGGCGAACTCGCCTCCACTGAGGCTCGAACTCCTGACCACTTGGGCCGCATGCATCTCTCTTAACCACTAGGTTAGAGGTCATTTGCATATATATATATATATATATATATATATATATATATATATATATATATAACCACTAGGTTAGAGGTCATATATATATATATATATATATATATATATATATATATATATATATATATATATATATATATATATATATATATATATATATATACTAGCATATGTGCATGTGCCTTGCACGTATTTTAACATTTTTTAATTAGTTTAGGAAGACTCTTTAGGAAGACCAAAGGGTAGTCTTCCTAATTACTAAGTTGTCCTTATAAAAATTAATGAACTATTTTTAATTAGTATAAGTATGTAAGGGTATTTTTGGAATTCAAAAGTTTCACCATCTAAGTTTTCCTATTATATAGTAGAATAAATGAACTATTTTAATTAGTATAAGTATGTAAGGGTATTTTCGGAATTCAAATGTTTCACCATCTAAATTTTTCTATTATATTGTAGAATATATATATATATATATATATATATATATATATATATATATATATATATATATATATATATATATATATATAAACCAATTAATGTGCATGACAACAGTTAGATATTATCATATTATTGATTATTTAGGGACATAAATCATTAAATTGAGCAACTCACACCAACTATTTCATTGTACATAATTAGCAAAATATCTAGGTACTTGTTGTGCTAATAATGCTAAAGAAACTATTCAAGTAGACCATACGCGTACATTCGTTCATCTGATCAATTCCTGTTAAAAATAGAATATTCTTAGGATTTCTAATTACAATCCATACTAATTAGTAGTGGAATTTCATTATCAATCAAAGTTAACCTTGATTCTTTTACTTCATCTCTACTAAAATAATATGGCATACAAACCGCTCAAAAAAAAATAACCGTCTAAGTGTATATATATCCTTCATTAATTTTTTTTTATTTAAAAAATTAGCTACTGCGTATGTATCTCCTCTTAATAAAAGGAAATTCTACAATCCTGCTAATCATCTGAACATATAAGAAAATTTAAATTCTATTCAAAAAATTAAATTATAATTAAACTAAGTATTTGATATTATCTAAATAAACACATACAAAATTCTAAAAACAAATATACATCAAATGCTAATTAAACTATATTTAAATCATATTTAAAATATTTTAATATAATTTAAATATTTATCTAATTTTTAATCATATTATGGATAATTTTTTGGTACATTCAACGCAATTGAAGGTTACTAAATAAAAGAAAAGGCAGGAAACAACCATGATTGTTTTAACCTGCCTTCCTCTTTAATTAGCAAATAACCTTTACTTACTCCAACTAATCTTTCTCATGTGTATTCTTAATTACTTACAGAAATAGGCAAGCTAATTGAATTTCAACGTTAGTACTTTTGTATATGTACAAAGATGCTATTCTTCCCTCCAAATTATCCCTCCAATATATCCCTCCTTATGTGGCAGCTGTGGCAGCTGACGTAGCATATTAAATAATATTATGTGTCATCTGACATGGCCGATGACAAGACAAATTTTAACCCAAAATGTTAATTACCCAATTTTGTCCATATTAATTTAATGTTAATATTAATTAATATTAATATTAATGTTAATTTAATTTTAATTTTAATATTAATATTAGCTAATATTAATATTAATTAATGTTAATATTAATGTTAATATTAATTTTAATGTTAATATTAATATTAATATTATTATTAATGTTAATGTTAATATTAATTTTAATGTTAATTTTATGTTAATGTTAATTTTAATTTTAAAATTTGTCACGTTAGTTATCACATCAATATGTCACGTCAGCTGTCACGTATGGAGGAACGGTTTGGAGGGACAAATAGCATTATTCATATACAAATATGCTAAGTATGACAAGAAATTGAAGATACTAAAGTATAAAGTTTCTAACACTAATTATAGACTTGTGTTAAGGTCCCATCTGGAAGCCAAAAAAGAACCACTTCATTAATTTATTGTATGTGCGCAAGGAAATCTTTAACTACCTATAGATCTGCATTAATAGAAGACTAGTGTCAGATTCTTTCTTCTACGGGAGAGTAGACGAAGGAAACGTACATCTCTCAACCACTGAATTTACAGGAGACAGTTAGATTAATTGGAGATAATTTGACACTTTACTTGTGGTTTATTAGATTTTTGGGTTTCAGAAATATTCGAAAATTATAATTTGGATACCGACGGTAGTCCATCTTAGAATTGGTCAAATCGGTTAATAATTTTTTTGTATTAATTAGACTTAGGATTCTAGTAATATTCTTATGTGTTCTGATTTATTCATCTATTAACAGTTTTTTTTTAGATGACTAATACTAATCAATCGTTGTTTCAGAATCCAAACACAGAGTTGAACATCTTCAGGACCCTACAAATTAATTTCTGAATATTTTTGAGACATGCTCTAATTAACCGTTTTTCTTACTTATGTATGAATGGCAAAGTACAATCTATCCAAAAAGTAAGGGGAAATACACAGCAGTCCAAAGAATAATTGTTGTCCATGACATATATAGAATATGCTTTCTCCTCAATATTAAGTTATTAACTCAACTTGATCGAAATTAAAAATAAATAAATTAAAGGCTCCTAATTAATTAATATTACATCCCATTAGGCCATTACACCTCTATATATCCAACTTATAAATACCACAACCTCACACTCCACACTCTATTGGCACCAATGGCAAAAGCCAAACTCCTCCTCCTCTTCTCCATCTACTTCCTCCTCCTCCTCCTCCTCCTCCTCGGGGCCGATGCCCGTCCGCCATTCGCGTGCGTGGGCCCGACGAGCTCCCTGCCCTTCTGCAGGACGTCCCTCCCGATCAGGGCCCGCGTGCGGGACCTGATCGGCAGGCTGGCGACGTCCGAGAAGATCCGGCTGCTCGTCAACAACGCCGCGGCCGTGCCGAGGCTCGGCATCGGCGGGTACGAGTGGTGGTCGGAGGCGCTGCACGGGGTGTCCAACACGGGGCCCGGGGTCCACTTCGGGGGGCCGTTCCCGGGGGCCACCGGCTTCCCGCAGGTCATATCGACGGCGGCCTCGTTCAATGCCACGCTGTGGGAGCTCATCGGAAGGGTGAGCCTTACTCTTTCCCTCTTACGTCCACCGGCGGTGACCGTTAGTTTTTTTCTCTCCCCGGTTGTTTTAACTGCTTTTTTGGTGGCAGTTGCTAATGCTAACAAAACTGCGAAGACCCGAACCGAACCGTCCGAGTTCTGTTCTAGCAATGCTTGGTCGGATATCCGATTCGAACGGCCCACCGCAACCTTTTTTTAATGATATTCACACCCCCATATAATGTATAATTAGTACTTTGTCCTCCAAAACACTTGTATCATATTAAAAAATTAGTAGGCTACGACAGTGTAATTGATTGATATTAATTAGTTTTTAACTATATAATTTTTTGCCATATTTTAAACTAATTTGTACAGTCCAAAAATGCAAATACAATAGCTGCTATTTCAGAAATATTCGAACATACGCAATAGCTTATACCGTAAAATAAGTCAATAAGAGGATAAAAAAATTAAAAGTGAAAAACATCATTGTTATATTGGACCATGTTTAAATTTCTGGTATATATATATATATATATATATATATATATATATATATATATATATATATTACTTTGACATGAATTGACCTAACTTTATATATTATTTGTATACTTGACTGGTAGGATATTATACTTATTCTTTGGGATAATATTTGTTTCAAACAAAGATCTTAGCAAGTCCAATAATATATAATTGATACAACATATGTGAGGGTGTAAGTGGATAGGGGTCTGTTCAACAAATCATACTTTTGATCACAAAATTGATCAGATCTACAAAGTAGTTCAACAATAGCAAGCTAATTTATGTATACCTATACGTTTTTATGAGACATAGTTGTGACTTTCTCAGCCACAGGCAAAATGTCCATTTTTGCTGAAAGAAAACTATGTAAGTAGCTTCTAGATGTTTTCACAGACACGCCAACTGGTCAGGAAAAATACTTTTCTTCGTCCCACCCGTCGAGACTTCTTCGTAGGTAATAATACCGTTTCTTTTGATTATTGTTAGGACTAATTTACCGGTTTCTATAATTCAAAGGACTTTTATTTTTCTCAATCAGCTGCCACTTAATTGTTTTGTCAGATTTTCGGAAAAACCAAAATTTACCAAATGATTAGGAATGACCATACTTAACAACACAAATTGAAAAAAAAAAAGAATCTACATAAGTATTTTAAATTTTATATAATATGATATTTAGTCCATGAGTGTAGCCTATTGGGTACACCGGAGGATTTCGTGAGGATGGACACGGTACAAATTCCTCCCTTTACATTGTTCGTAGGTCCGAAGAAAATGACACCTCAGAAAGTATAATATGATCTTTATAAATCCTTTCCTCAATCTTGGCCCACATGTTAGTGACTAGTTCTGGTGACCAATAGGAAGCATGCTAGTCGGAGTGTATTAGTGTATATGATGCTAATTAAGTATATTGTACAGTAGGAAATGTAGAAATTTCGGCAGCTCCTCTTCTTATTCCCCTCACGTGTTAACGTATATAGATACCAGAGATCACGGACACGAGAATATTTGTGTCACGTGTGGGATGAATTAATATGTGTCGGGGGGCATTTTCGTCATTGAACCCCTTTCCAACTTGCTGCGGTCGGGCAGGCGAGAGAGCGAAGAAGGTCGTGCGAGATTTTTGTTTGCACTTTGACAGCCAAGCCAATGGTCAGCCAGAGATAAGATTTTAATCATTTTATAGGAAATGGGGCCCATATTTATATGGGAAATGCTACAATTACAACCCCCCTACAACCAAGGGCTTACAACCGGCCACGTGGCTGATTTTCATTGGTTGTAGGTGGGACCGGGTGGGACCATGTTAGCGGGGGGGTGAGTGGGTTGTAAGAAGGTTGTAAGGATTTGGTAGTAAACTTAGCATTATTGTATTTATATCCACTCTTCTTCAACTCGACCTTTTTTATTGGCACTCCACATATATTATAACTATTATATATGCAACTTTTTCAGAGAATATTAGCCGTGTTAATTATTCTAAATTATTGTTAAATTATTATATTTTTATATATTTTTGTCTAGTAAGATTAATAAATTACTTATACAAATTTGATGCAATCCTGGAGAGGTAGAGTTTGGGTCTACATAAATTACTTTGTTGAACTCTCTCATTCTAACATTAAAAGATACATCATCATTATAAAAAAATAATCTACCAACTATTTCCATAAATTATTATTATTGTTTTCCAAATTAGCCTTTAGGCTCTAGATTTTATATCAACTTAGAATTTAAGTCTTAACATGTCCAATTAAAAAGTTTGAATATTAAAATTTTATATTTTCTATTATACTCTCATTTTCAATATGTGTTTGTTGTTTGTTGTCCTTGTACTCATGTTCATGGTATAATAAAAAAAATAAAAATACAGGATACAAAATTTTCAATTGAACATGTAAGAGCTTAAACTCTATGCTGATATAAAATTCAGAACCTAAAAGTTAATTAGGCTTCAAGTTTATATTCGCGTTAATAATGAAGAAAAGAGTGAGTATATCATGCATCAAATGTGCAGTGCGGAAGGTGCATGTCCGAATCACGACATTTGTCAATCCGAAGAAAATGACACATATATATATATATAAGAAAACATAAACTTAAGTTGTTCGATACTTGTCCACACACTCTTCCTATCTCACTATCTGCCGACTTGCGGGTCTGATGAGAGGCAGAGAGAGAAGTGGATACGCATCGTCATTACATGCCAAATTAACAATACTATCCCTCTCCGTCCCTATAGCTCATATTAATTAGCGACATGGACGTGACTGACACAAATAATTGTAACATGCATGCATGCATGCGCAGGTGGTGTCCGACGAGGCGCGCGCGATGTACAACGGCGGGCAGGCCGGGCTGACGTACTGGAGCCCGAACGTGAACATCTTCCGCGACCCACGGTGGGGCCGGGGGCAGGAGACCCCCGGCGAGGACCCTTCGGTGGCGGGGAAGTACGCGGCGAGCTACGTGCGGGGCCTCCAGCAGCCCTACGGAGGGAAGAGCGGCTACCTGCGCCTCAAGGTGGCCGCCTGCTGCAAGCACTACACTGCCTACGACCTCGACAACTGGAAGGGCATTGACCGCTTCCATTTCAACGCTAAGGTGCGTATCACTCAATCATATCTATAACTATAATTACTGTCTCGTGTTCCAATAACAATTAATCAATCGTGTCAATTTTGTTTGCAAAGTAAGCGATTTTGTTTTGCAAACCAGGACTACTGAAACTATGACCGTAAGAAATTGATGATTAGGTGGGTACGGAATTTGAAATCTAGCTAAAACCACCAGCACGACCAAATTCTTGGACGTTTCGTACTTCTACTGCCAAGACTTTGGGAAAGTCATTCTAGCTGGATGGATTCACAAGACACGAAACTAAAACGTGACGAGTTTGAAGGACGCATTTCTAAGGGTGACGAATAGGTTAGTTGGCTAGAGGAGAATTTTTATTTTTGGAAGGACTATAATTGCAGTTGTGATCCACAACACAAAGTGCATCCCTTCCATGTCTTTTTCTCCTTAGTTGTTTGGTGGTCCTCAGTTGGAAATACTTATTATCGACTATATATGATGTACATAATTTTCAAAGGAGTGGAGACCACATGCATCTGTATTAGGTTATCCAATAAGGGGGGAGGCCAAGCTTGCGTGTTGAATGGAGAACTAATGTAGCAATAGTCTAGATATTATAGAAGTATATACTTGGCTAGACGATCAAAATTTGTAGTAAGATTTATAAAACTAGTACATTCGTAGCTATGTTGTATAGACAAGATTGCGCAAGATGGTACGTAGGCATACTGATGTACCATTTATCATACTACTAATTATTGTCTTAATAATTGATAATTTTATAACAGCACATCTTTGGTGGGGGGGGGGGGGGGGGGGGGGGGGTGGATGCGGTTTAAACCGCGATGCCACGTGTGCTCCCTCTCGTTGGTGGGAACCGAGTTGTCCGTGTTAGTAGTGGTGCTGGACGTGTAGGCCCCCGGTTCCAACCAATGAGAGGGAGATACATGGTACCACGGTTTAAACTGCAGTCCCCCCTCGATCTGAGAAGACTTTTTTTTTTTATAATCAGTTATCAACTTAATGTCAATCCTTCTCTATCGTGTCATAAAACTTAAAGTCACACTCTTAGTCCTTGGACATAGTTGGAATTTGAAACCACTTATGGATACATAAAAAATTAGGGACAAATTTCAAACCACATTAAGATTGAGATTGTTGCAAAGTCTCCTCATATGAGTAAAAAAGAGGATCCAAATTGAAAAAAAAAATGTAAATGTTAAGTTGGTAGTTACATAGACATATGAATAAAATTATAGAAATAAAGCAAACAACAAGAAGAGCCAAGAAGAGCCATAGGGCTTAAGAATCATGTCACTTTGCTGCATGCTTTTGAAGGTGAGCAAGCAAGATTTGGAAGACACCTTCGACGTGCCGTTCAAGTCTTGCGTCGTGGAAGGGAAGGTGGCCAGCGTGATGTGCTCCTACAACCAGGTCAATGGCGTTCCCACCTGCGCCGATCCCAACCTCCTTCGCAATACCATTCGCGGGGAATGGGGACTTAATGGGTACACTACACCTTTTTAATTTCCTCTCTCATGTCCGCTAACTAACGACTTTGAACTCTACGGATGAATCGATCAACAACTCCTCCCCGTGTCGACTGATTCAGGTACATCGTCTCCGATTGCGACTCCGTCGGCGTCTTCTACAACACCCAACATTATACTTCGACACCCGAAGATGCAGCCGCCGTTGCAATCAAAGCAGGTGATCGTCGACATTGCTCGAACAAAAATCAAAAAATGCTCAATATTACAACTCAACATACTTTTGGGCCTCTTGTCCCAGGCTTGGACCTTGACTGTGGGCCGTTTCTGGCCCAGTACACCCAGGGCGCCCTGAACCAAGGCAAGGTGAACCTCGCGGACATCAACAACGCCCTCGCGAACACCCTCACCGTCCAGATGAGGCTCGGCATGTACGACGGAGACTCCTCGAAGCAGCCCTTCGGCAGCCTTGGCCCTCGAGACGTCTGCACCCCGGCCCATAAGGAGCTCGCCCTCGAGGCGGCTCGCCAGGGTATCGTGCTGTTGAAGAATGCCGGCCGTGCCCTACCTCTCTCTCCCGCCCGCCACCGCAATGTGGCCGTCGTCGGGCCGAACTCCGACGTTACGACCACCATGATCGGAAACTATGCCGGTACGCAAACTGAACCTTTTATTTGGGCTTAATTTCAACTTGACACCCTCAACTTCCATTTTTGTAAGTTGTTAACCCAATTTTTTTTTACTCGACTACTTGATACCATGAAGTTGAAATAGAGAGAGAGATGGGCAGAAATATTTTTGTTTCCTTTTTTTAGGCTATCTAGTTGATACATAACAAAGTTTATCGTATAAAGTTAAAATATTAAATAGTTAAGGGTATTAAAGTTAAAATCTTTCTAGTGGCCCATGGCCCATGACAGCCCAATAGCCTTAAAAGATCATGATTTATGTTTTCCTATTGGTTTTAGGTGTTCCTTGTGGCTACACAAGCCCACTTCAAGGCATCGGAAGATATGTCGGGACCAATCACCAGGCTGGGTGCACTGATGTGGCCTGCAGCGGCACCAGGCAGCCTATCGACGCGGCGGTTGCAGCTGCTGCGCGGTCCGACGCGACGGTCGTTATCATGGGACTGGATCAGTCGGTCGAGGCTGAGATGGTGGACCGAGTGGGACTCCTACTGCCCGGCCGCCAGCAAGAGCTAGTCACCAAGGTGGCAGCAGCCTCGAGGGGCCCGACGATCTTGGTCCTCATGTCCGGTGGGCCTATCGACGTATCCTTCGCCGAACACAATCCGAAAATTGCAGCAATTCTATGGGCCGGGTACCCGGGCCAGGCCGGAGGAATGGCTATCGCAGACGTCATTTTCGGGGCATTCAACCCAGGTGCATAATATTCTGAATAATGCTATGAAAACACACTTTTCTTAATGCACTCTATAACTATACTGATATGACAGTACATTATTGAATGTCAATAAAAGACTTAAAAGTGTGATAATAATTGACATACAATAATATATTGTCACATCAGCGTGGGTGTAAAATGTGTCAAACAAAATATGTCCCTATAATGCTATTGTATGTCAATAACCTATATAAAAGTGTAACTAAATCGTTTCTTACACATTTTGCGAAAATGTAGGTGGCAAGCTGCCGGTGACATGGTACCCCCAAAGTTTCGTCGACAAGGTATCGATGGCGGACATGGGGATGCGATCCGACCCGTCCCGTGGCTACCCGGGCCGGTCGTACCGGTTCTACCGCGGACCGGTGGTCTATCCCTACGGGCACGGTCTAAGCTACACGAAATTCTCTCATTCCATCGCGCAGGCCCCGGCCCAACTCTCGGTCCAGCTCGACGGAAAACGGGCCGCGTCCCTCAACTCGACGACATGGCTGAACCGGGCGGTCCGGGTCACCCATACCCGGTGCGACGGGCTGACGGTGCCCCTCCACGTGGACGTCACCAACGAGGGGGACCTCGACGGGGCCCACACGGTTATGGTATATTCCGTCCCACCGGAGGGACACTTGGCGCCAGTGAGGCAGCTGGTGGCCTTCGAAAAGGTACACGTGGCGGCCGGAGGGCAGGCGAGAGTGGTTTTCGGTATCGATGTGTGCAAGGATCTAAGTTTCGCGGACAAGTACGGGATCCGAAGGATCCCTATTGGAGATCACAGTCTCCAGGTTGGCGACTTGAGCCACTCGTTGTCGCTAAGGGCCGCGACCGTGCTGATATAATTTGGTTTGGAGGACGTGTTAGTGACCTTAATTAGGTCATATGCCTCTAGTTTATCCAAAATAATTAATGGTAGGATATTAAAATTAAGGGATGGAAAAGAAAAATTAGAGAACTCCCTCACATTGTGCATTTTAGAGGGAAAGGGATATTGCATTCTTTTAATTTGATTTGTTACAAATTTGGCTCTTGAAGAATGGAGTCAAATAAGGTGCAAAAGAGATTGTTTTACTCCTTCCATTGAATGGACGCAAATATTTCCGTCCAAATGTATCAAATTGAAATATTTGAATAGTTGAGAGTATTGAGTTAAAATTATGTCGATTGTTAATATATTAAATCTTAAATAAAGTGTAGCCCCCAACTTAAGGTATTTGTTTTTGTGATATTACTTCAAAATGTTGTCATTTTCTTTTGAGAAGGGAGGATGTATATTTCTTCAAAACGTCCGCCAAACTGGCAAGCATTGGAACTATAGGAGTTTCGGAAATGGCCAACACTATTAGTACATTGCAGCTCGGTGTTGGAAAATTATTTTGTTTGAGAATGAAGTAATTATATGCTTATAACTACTCAACGGAAAATTCCTTTACATTGATCAGAAGAAACTTTGAGAAATTGTCGATCCAAGAACGCTATATGATCAAGTCATGGTTTACCGACGGAGCTAGAAGTTTGAACTGGGATGGACTAGATTAAGTTGGGGTGTACTGAAACAAGGATAAACTCATATGAAAAAAAAAAAATCTTGAGTGCGCCCCAGCCCAACTGAGCCCTAAGATAGTTCTACCCTTGTTAGCCCCGGATTGGTACCTACTATTGCTGGAACTAGGGTTGTCAAGTGGGCCGGGTCGGGCCGGCCCGGCACAAAATTGAGTGGGCCGGGCCGGGCTCGGGCCGGGCCTCTTGGGCCCACGAAATGTAGCGGGCCGGGCCGGACCGGACTATGGGTGGAAATTTAAGCCCAGCCCGGCACATAACCCACGGCATGGTGGGCTTCGGGTCGGACCGTGCCGGACCAGGTCGGGCTTGGGCTTGGGCTGGTAGGAAAGTCTAAGCTAATGTATGGATGCATGCATGTATGTTGTTGTTGAGTTAACTTACAACTAATATATATTGAAATGAATTGAATTGAATTTCAGTTCAGACATTCATTTCGTTCAGTTCAATTCAATTCACTACTACACTCTATATAATCTTAATGATAACAGAGGCCACATTTGCACTTGTTGCTATTGGCTGTCTTATCTTGGCCAGCAAAGTACAAGTCATTTGTTTGGATTGGAGTCATGGTGTTAAACGGTCCGGGCCGGGCCGGCCCGCGGCCCAGAAAATTCGGACTCGTCGGGCTTGGGCCGGGCCCAGTCTGGACCGGGCGTGAATGCGGGCCGGGCCTGGCCTGGCCCGGTTAGAATTTTCCAAACCCAGCCCGGCCCAGTGGCCCGGGCGCTGGACGGGTCGGGCCTGAGCGGGCCGTTGGCTGTTTTTTTTATTTTTTTTTTCCATTTTTATCTTCTTAACCTATTATATAAGCTAATGTAGATTTTGAACACCCAACAAATAAGAGAAACTGGTTATAGAAGTGGGTTTTAAAACTCTAGTTTGGCAGGTCTTGGGTTCGAATCCTACAACATCCCAAATATTTTTTCTAAAAAAAAAAAAAAATTCTTTACGGGCCGGGCCGGGCTCGGGCTGGGGGGGGGGGGGGGGGGGGGGGGGGGGGAGGCCCGACCCGACCCGTTGGGGGGTGGGGGGCCGGGCCGGTTCGGGCCACTGGCGGTCCGGGCCGGGCTTCAAGGGTGGCGGGCCGGTCCGGGCCTGGGTCGGGCTCGGGCCTAAACCGGCCCTTCCATCACCTTGAGATTGGAGGGCAGAGTGTTTGTTGTGTACATGTTTTTTTTTTCTTTTCCTTGTGAAAGTGATAACACTGCTATTTAGGATTTACAAATCAAAGAGATTGTGCAGGGATGTTGCAGGCCAGGACGGACCGGGCTTGGGCTTCGGGCCGGGCTTGGGCTTCGGGCCGGACCGGGCCGGGCCTATATTATGGGTCGATATATGTGGTCCGGCACGACCCAATATGCGGGGCCGGACCCACGATTAAACGGGCCGGACCGGCACATGGGCCAATTTTTCGGGCCGGACTCGTGCTGGGCTGTGCCGGCCCGGCCCAATTGACAGGTCTAGCTGGAACTTCCAACTTCCTAAGAAGATACTATCGACCGTTCTTCCTGTGAAAATAATGAACCTTCTACTGCGAGCAGGGCCGGTCCTGACCCAGAGCGACCGCCTAGGACCCCAAGAAATATGGGGGCCTAAAGAATTAATTTAAATATTTATATATTAGTAATCTTGTATTTAAAATCAGTGTTGTCAGAACCGTACCGGACCGGCGGTCTGACCGGTCTTGACAAAAATTTCGGTCCGGTCTGATTTGAACCGGAGTTTTTTTGAAGAACCGCCGTTTTTTTTTTTTTCCAGAACCGGGTTTAACCAGTGAACCGTCCGAACCGGTTCGCAATTGAAGCAAAAATTTTTGGTTTTTTTTTTCAAAAAAAAAAAAAAAAAACTCAAAAAAATTTAGTGTGAGATTTGGACCATTTGGTTCTTGGTTTTATTTTGAGAGACCTTATAGTTGTAAATTAAACCATACCAAACATGCTAAGAATCAACCCAAGAAGTAAATGTGGATATGTTATCTATTTGAATCAAACCAAACCAAGTCTAGTTGAACTCCGGTTGAACCCCGGTCCGACCTATACAAAAAAAAATCGGTTCAATCATCGGTCCGATTTTTAAAACATTGTCTAAAATAGAACTAATATATAACATGACCCTTATTCATCACAAAACAATTGTGGTGTAGTGGTCAGTATTTTAAAATTGTTTATTAGAGGTCCTAGTTCAATTCTTGGTTATAATATTTTTAAATTTTACTTATATTTAAAAAAATTTATATTAAAATAGAGCCCCATTTTGAAAGTTTGCCTAGGCCCCTAATGAACTTAGGGCCGGTCTTGACTGCGAGTTACTTCAAGAAATTGGCGAAAAAAGTTGGTTGGAGATTGTTGAGGTTGCACTGCGCAGACCTACGAGAAATTATTCCATGTGCCCGGCTCACCACATTTCATATTGTCCATTGGATTACCTAGGAATCCAGTGGATGGTATCGAAGGATACACCGTACACGCTAGATACGAGTCATACGACGTTCTAGCATGCATATATGAGACACTGTGTCTAAAG
Organism: Iris pallida; assembly: GCA_029216955.1. NCBI lineage: Eukaryota > Viridiplantae > Streptophyta > Magnoliopsida > Asparagales > Iridaceae > Iris > Iris pallida. Next base: position 27,945,196 of record JANAVB010006599.1, on the reverse strand, counting down.
AGTATTACTAACTCCAAAATATCCTTTGGTAAATACTTGAAATAATATAGAGGAGATCAGTAGCAGAACATGCCAGCCTAATAAATGGGGATCATATATATATATATATATATATATATATATATATATATATATATATATATATATATATATATATATACACACACGCATGACGTTCATGTGTAAAACTTGCATGCATGCAATAACAGTCGGTTCATATTTAGAGGGATGAACACGCATGACGTTCATGTGTAAAACTTTTGCTTGCTTTTGAAGGTCTTAAATCTTTCACTTAACCATGTCGGGGCACACGCGTTGCGTGTTGAACTTCCAAATAAGAAGAACATTGGCACAAACGTATGAGAAAGGAAAATGCTGACTTATCCGCAGGCGAACGAAAACATATGAGAAAGAAAATGCTAACTTGTCCGCAGGCGGACGGAAACATATGAGAAAGAAAAATGCTAACTTGTCCGCAGGCGGACGGGAAACATATGAGAAAGATTTTAAATTAATATGGAACTTTCAGTTATTGTGTGAGTAAATATTTTTGTATCAATAAATATTAATGACATTTGTAGGCAAAAAAAAAAAATGTTAGGCCAAAATTATTAACATTCCTGATATTTAGATTATATATATATATTAATATTAGTATTAGTATTAGTATAATATAGATATATAGTTAACAGTATCTTTCCAATAATATGAGACCAACTATTAAGAAGATATGAGAAAACTGAGAATTTATAATTAATGAAATCCAAACAAATGACAACTATCAAAAGATGGAATCACAACAAATACTCCTAAGAATAATTGATGTATAATTGAATTGACATCAAATCCACTAAACATAAGGGATTAAAAAAAAAAACTAAGTGGATTATTAACAAGCTCACATCGATCTATGCATGATTCAATTAATGTTCTTTAGGCTATACTTCCTAATCCATGCCACCTTCCCATTTATCTCAATTTTCACCAATTCTACACCATTGAAAACAATGCCGACGGATTCTTCGCTGTGGAAGACCGCCCTTCCGTACACCGGTACGCCTGCCGACGTAGGCGGCTCCATCTTCACTTCACGCACACAATTGCCCCATCTCCTGCACATGCACATTCATAATAATGAAATCAAGTACTATTACTTATATTAGAATAATTAATTAATACTAATTTATTCTTAAGGCTAATTAGTATTTAGACCGTAGATTTTATACTAGCCTAGAGTTCTAGGCGTGAAATATCCAGTTGGAGAGTTTGGACCTGGATTTATATTATTGGCTTTCTTTTTTCTATTATGCCCTCCCTTACCTATATATATCGAAGTTCATTATCAGGTATGGAATGTAGGGTATAACGGGAAAAAAAATTTCAAGGTAAACTTTTTAATTGGACATGTCCAGGGGTTGATCCAAATGGAGCCTGGGATGGGCTTGGAGCCCACACTATATATATATATATATATATATATATATATATATATATATATATATATATATATATATATATATATATTAAATTTCTTGGGAGTTAGCCCATACATAACCCACCCCCAAGGTCTCCAATCCACTCTAGCCCATCCTTATTATACATTTCTGGATCTGCCGTGGACAACTCAAATTCGAAACTGGTATAAAATACAGGGTCTAAACACCAATTAACCCTTATTCTTAGACCATCTCCAATGGTGATTTCTAAAATTGAGTTCTTATCCTACTTGGCATTGTACTTTAAGGATATTTCTATCCTAGTTGGAAGAGTTTCTACATAGAAATTGTAGACATACAAAAATGCTCTCCAATGGTTCTCCATCAAATAATAAAAGAACAAATTTAATGATGTGTGGCCCAATAATAATTGTCATGAGAGATAAGAGAATTTCTATGAGAGTTTCTACATGTAGAAACCCTCCTAGAAAGTTTCTATCCTATATCATTGCCACCTAGGATAGAAATGGTGATAGAAATCACCATTGGGAAAAAAATTTCTAAAATGAATTTTTTTCCATAGAAATCACTACTAAAATAACTCATTTTAGCGACGTTAGGAAACGTCGCTAAATAAGAAAATTACGTCGCTAAAACCAATTAGCGACGTATTTAGCGACGAAAACGGGACGTCGCTTAAAGGCAAGTCGCAGATGGCACTTTAGTCGCCGAACGTCGCTATCGGCGACGCGTAATTAATTGTCGCTAGCCGTCGCAAAAATTGCGACATATAGCGACGTCCCATTACGTCGCCAAAATGACGACGTAAAGCGACCACTTGCGACGCTCTGTAATTTATATATGATGACATGGCATGACAGCCACGTGGGCAACTTAGCGACGCATACCGACAGATTTAGCGACGTACACCCTCAGCCCACGTCAGCATATTAGCGACGTCTAGCGACGTAACGTCGCTATTTAGCGACGTATAGCGACGTCTATCTGCCGTCGCAGAACGTCGCTATACGTCGCAGATGTTAAAAAAAAATTTAAAATATAATTGATATTTTTGTTATGCTGTGTTTCTGTGTTTACAGTGTGTGTGAAGTGCAGTGTTCGAACCATCGATAGTTTCGCTTACTGTTCTATGTTTTATCTTGGATAGAAAGAGCAACAGTTCAGAGTGCACTTCTCAGAGCTTCCTCTTCACGTCCTTCACCTTCTCGAGAACCTTTACGACGTCCGAGAAAGTGAAAGACGTGAAAATGAAGCTCTCAGAAGTGCACCCTGAACTGTTGCTATTTCTATCCAAGATAACACATACAACAGTAATCGAAACTGTCGATGGTTTTCGAACACTGCATTTCACATTCACTGTACACACAGACACACATCATAACAAAAATACACAATATATTTTTTTAAAATTTCGGCAGCACCTCCTTTGTATATCAGATCATCGCTTATAACCCAGCGTAGGTATATTTGTCATCCCCATCGCAGATATCACAAAGTAAATATCACAATAAAAATACCAACAAAGTAAATATCATAAAGTAAATATCCAACAAACATGCATGTCCACAATGGAGGGCAAATAAGAATGAAAATTAGTGTACAGAACGGTCAATAGGCCCATAGGGCCAATACATACAAAGATGATAAAAAATATCTACTGGATCACTGAGAACTCCTGTCGCGCATCTGGGATAGCATGTACTTATACTGCTCCTGGGTGAGCTGCACCGTAGGGGCAGTAGGAGGCAGTAGAATGTCTGGAGTCGGCGCCGTCGATGGACCGGGAGGACGTACCTGCTCCAGCTCTCGCAGTCGGTCACCATGCGCAGCAAGGGTACTCATCACCTTCTCAGTATACTGAGCGAGTGAGGCAGATATGCTCCTCTGCGATCCCTCCAGCTCGACCTGTCTACGCTCTGTGCGCTGCGTAGACTCGGTGAGCGTCTGCAAGCTGGCAGCTGTAGTCTGATACAGACTCATCAACTCATGTATACTGCGCTCGACCACATCAAATCGTCCGGTGACCATCGGAGGGTCGGATCGTCGCTCGACCGTATCAGAAATCTGCTACTGCAACTCGCGACGCAGCTCCTCGATCTGACAACGAACATCCTCAGCTCATGACGACGCCTGCGTAGCCGGAGACTGCATACTGACAGAGGGGGCCCGGGATGACTCCGAAGCCAAATACGCGTCGTAGGATCCCGTACCGTAGTACGTACCCTTCTGAAGACCGCCAACGGCGGTCATCCAGAGCTCGTCCGGCGATGGAGCTGTAGGCGGCTGGGAGGAAGTACCAGCCCCTCCCTCTGCTTGCGCACTAGCAGCAGCAGCAGCAGCCGCCTCCTCCTGTAGCCGAACAAACTCGGCCTAGAACATGTTTGCTAACGTGTAAGTGTTTGCTAAAGTCTATATTGATATATATTTTCATGTTTTCTAAATTATAGTAAATTAATATAAAGGATAGAACGTACATATGCATGCGTCGCTCGCTCGTCAATGAACTCCCCAGCCCTCCGATGGATGACCAGGAAGACGGTCACCATGTTCGGGTCCTCACCCTTTTTTACCTGTTAAAATATATTATCTATTATTAGTATTAAACATTCTATAGAACTACATATAAATTAATGTCCGTCATAGAAAATGTACCAGACGACGAAAATGCTCCGTCATCGGAATGGAGCCACCACACCACTTACCGGCACTCGACCGCGCCACCTTCGCCTTCTCAGACCGCTCCTGGTACCTGGGCTCGCTGAATCTAGCCTTCATCGCAGTTCACTGCTCTGGCGTAATCCAACCCTGGATCGGCTGTCCGGAGCGATCACGACGCTTCTGGTCGTCGATCGCATCACGGATGAGCTTGGCTGCGACGGCAGAAAATTGGCCCTCGATCCTCGCCGCCCGGTGTGGTGGATAGAAATAGGTCCTCTACAAGAAGTAAAATACAAAAGTTGTATAATATAGACAAATGATTATTAAAATTTAAAAATAAACAAATTTTTTACCTTGAAGTGGACGAACCAAAAGGCCTTCCTATCTGCGGGAGCATCTGTGTAGTTAATCCAAGGCCCACCATAGTTCTGCCTCAGAAATGTCCTCAGCTATCTCTGTACTGCAGAAGGCCGATATCTATACAATAATAATTTTTCATGAATATATATGTACATATAATCATTTGAGAAATATATAATAATTAATTAACTTACTTCATAGGCCCGTCCGTCCAAATCTCCATACGCGTCTCGCCCGGGGGAGCGCATGGAGGGTCGCTCTCACCTCCTGCCTGGACAGGATCAGTCTGATCGCCGTCCTCCATATGCTCGGCGTGGGCTCCCTCCATAGAGCCGTCGACAGTAGGAATGCTGGACGGGGGATCAGGGATGCTGGACGCGGGATCAAGAAGGCTGGAGGACGGGGAGGAGTCGCCAACCTGCTGGAACTGCCCTGTCCCGGTAATGGACCGGGAACAGAACGGTACACTGGCGTACTCGGAGATGAGGATGAGGGTACGGAACTGCCCTCTCCATCCCCAGTCCGAGGCTGACGGGACTGCCTAATATAAAATCCTCCGCGTCGTCCAGATGGTCTAGTCATACCTGACAATAAAACATATGACAATAAAACAAAAAAATATATTTATATGATAGACATCACAGATTTTTGAAAAATATCATAGTCATAAAGTGTCACTGAAGTGTCAATAAAAGTGTCAATAAAGTGTCACTGAAGTGTCACAGATTTATATGATAGAAGTGTCACTAAAGTGTCAAATATGATGATAAAACAAACGTACAGATTTAATCCTCTTCTGAAAATTCATCTAGTTCGTTTAGCTCATCTACTACTTCTTCTTCTTCTTCTTCTTCTTCCTCCTCTACATCTTCACTTTCATCTGCATCTTCCTCTTCAGATAATTCTACTTCTTCTACACAATTAGATGTGTAATAGGAAACTTTGTCGTGTCCACTTCTATAATATTTGTTACAAGAGGTAGTTCATCCTGTTGATAAGCTATATCGTCAACCTCAAAGGTATTTCTAGCTTTGGTCTTGCATACTGTCCACCAGTCCGACCTTGTTGTTCCCCGTTTAGGATAACTTGTGAAGTACACGAGCTGAGCCTGACTTGATAGGACAAATGGTTCATAGGCTTGATATCGACGACGATAGTTTATATCAACAAGACCGTGCTTGTCTACTTTCCAACCTTGACCTTCAATCGGATCGAACCAATCACACCTGAATAACACAATCTTAGCAGGCTCTATTCCATAACTATATGTCAGCTCCACGATCTCCCGTAGCACGCCATAGAAATCGTTGCCCGCATCAACATCTTTGTAGTTCGAAGATCTGATACACAAACAGCTGTTTTTGGTGGAATCGAGATCCACAAAGTTGTCTCTGATCGGGCAAGTTGTTGACTTGAACCTAAACCCATTAACACAGTAGCTTGGCCATATTTTTGCAGCATAAATTAGTCCCTTGGCTAGCGTTCTAATAGACTCATTCTCAAGTCTTGCGTATGGACGATCGACCTAAATACCACGAAAGAAGCAATTAAGCTCATTCTCAATCAAGTGCATATACAAAAAGGTAATTACAGAGTTCTCAAGTCTTACATATGCACTCAACCATGATGGAAAATAACGCCTCATTTCTTGTTCTAGTTATTCTTCTGTTATGTGTGGCCTACCCGACCTCACATCATCATTAAATATGCTGAAAACAACATCGTTCAATTAATGTAATAGTATAATAATTAACACTATTAAAATAATATAGACGTATTAATTACTTACCCCTCCAGTTTCTCTACTTCCTCCTCGTCGCAGTTGAGTAATACATACACCTGAGCAGCCCTTAGCTCATCATCGTTCAGATATCTCTTTTTCATCTTACCCGATGGCTTTCCTGGAGCATTGAATACCTTCAGTATTGTATCATTACTTTCATGATCTCCCTCGTCGTTTCTGGAAGCTCTCGTTCTATTAGTTGCAACATGAGGCTTGAAATACATCGAACAAAAGTTTGTAATCTCCTCGAGAACATAGACTTCACAAATAGAACCCTCGACCCGTGCCTTATTTTTTACCTTTCTTTTTAGGTGATTCAAATGTCGCTCGAACGGGTACATCCATCGATATTCGACGGATCCACCAACACGTGCCTCATAGGATAGATGAATCGGCAAATACTCCATAGAGTCGAAGAATCCAGGAGGAAACACCCTCTCTAGCTTGCATAGTGTTACCGCAATGTCCTTCTCTTGCTTTTCTAGACGATCAACGAGGAATTTCTTAGAACAAAGATCCCTGAAGAATATGCTAAGCTCCGTCAATAGATCCTAAACTGCCTGCGGTAAGAATTCCCGAAATGCAATCGGAATTAACCTCTCCATGAATACGTGACAATAGTGGCTCTTCATACCCGTCAATTTGTTTTCCTTCGGATCGACACATCTTCTCAGATTTGACACATATCCGTCTGGAAATTTTAGGCCCTGGATCCACCGACAAAGTCTCACTTTATCCTCCTTGTCCAGCGAGAAAATTGACTTCGGCAGGAACTGTTTTCCATTCTGCTGTATCAAATGCAACGCAGGGCATTTGCATATTTCTTCTAAGTCCAACCTGGCCTTGGGATTTCTTTCGTTTTTCCCTTTACGTCCATCACAGTATTAATTATGTTATCAAACACATTCTTCTCAATATGCATGACATCAAGATTATGTCTGATCAGATTGGTACTCCAGTATGGCAGATCCCAGAATATGCTCCTCTTTGTCCAGTTATGAACTCTACCAAATCCATCGCACTTGTACCCAGTTGTAGGATCTTCGATAGCACTTGAAAAATCTTTAACCTCCTCCCATATCGTGGCTCCGCACCACCTTGGCGGTGGATCACCCTTCTCTACAACGCCGGCACGAAAAGCATTCATGTTCCTTCTGAACGGATGATCTTTTGGCAGAAATTGCCGATGACAATCAAAGAAGCACGGTTTTCCTCCGTGTTTCAAGCGGAAAGCCTTACTACGGTCCATGCAATACGGACATGAGAGACGGCCATGAGTGCTCCATCCAGATAACATTCCATAGGCCGAAAAGTCGTTGATGGTCCACATAAGGGTTACCTTCATCTGAAAATTCTGCTTCCTGGAAACATCGTACGTGTTAGCGCCTACTTCCTATAACTGATTCAACTCATCTATCAAAGGCTGTAAGTACACGTCAATGTTCCTCTTGGAATTGTTTGGACCAGGAATTATAACGGTTAGAAACATGTACTGAGTCTTCATGCACATCCAAGGCGGTAGGTTATACGGAGTGACAATCACAGGCCAGCACGAATACTGGGATCCCGAAAGACCAAAAGGAGTAAAACCGTCAGAAGATAGTCCCAACCTGACATTTCGTAGATCTGAAACAAAATCTGGATACACTCGATCAAAGTGCTTCCACGCTTCTCCATCGGATGGGTGATCCAACACTCCTTCAATCTGTTCTCGCATGTGCCAACTCATATTTTCGGCCGTCTCTTTCACCATAAATAATCTTTGCAACCGCGGCGTTAAAGGCAAGTAGTGCATTGAATCGGTCGGTCTTCTTGCACCGGTAGACCTTCTTGTACTAGTTGTCTTATAGCGATCAGCACCACAAAATCTGCACACATCTGCATCCTTGTCGTCTTTGTAGTACAGCATGCACCCATTGCGACAGGAATCGATTTTCTCGTATCCCATCTAGAGCGATCTCACCATCCTCTTAGACCGGTAGAAGTCTTTAGGCAACTTAGCACCCGCCGGCAAGATCTCTATAATCAACTCCAACACTCGGTTGTAGCATTCTTGCGACATGTTAAAATCTGACTTAATGCTCAACAGTTTTGTAACCACCTCCAACGGTGAATGATCCTCACAACCAGGATACAATGGAGTCCTTGCATTCTCCAGCAACTCCATGAACTGTGCAGCATCGGCGTTCGGTGCCTCCTCAGGTGCATCATGAACGAAACTAGGCCCCGCAGCATCGAAAACCATGTTCACGCACCCGTCGTCGTATGCATGATTATCTGAAACAAAATTAGGTCCCGCATGCATATATGGCTCAACATAAGGCTCCGGCTCTGATGCTAAAGACACAAGTTCTCCGTGTGCGATCCACTGATAGTAATTAGGCGTGAAACCCCTCGAGTACAAATGATATGTCACTTCCACTTCTGGATAATATTTCACGTTATGACATTTCACACACGGACACTTAATTTTGGTGTCGTCCATGTACTGAAGGAACGCCTTAGCAAACTGCAGGAACTGCTCTACTCCCGCTATGTATTCATCCCGCACACCACATATATCATCAGGACGACGATTGTACATCCATGAACGATTCCGCAAGTAGTAATTCATATCCATTTGGAAATAATTCTGCAAAGATGGACACACATTATCCAACAGGCACAAATTCGTATATTATGTCTTATTAGGGACACATTAGTAGCGGACAGTTACTAATATCAATGATATGCAATCTAGGTCAAACTAGGTTGTACTAAGTCAAACAAAGTCAAACAAGGTCAACCTAAGTCAAACAAAGTCAAACAAGGTCAAAGTAGGTCAAGGGTTGACCTATAGTTGACTTTGTCAACTCTTAGTCCAATCTAAGTCAAATATCCTATTTCTAGTCATTACCTACCAAGGTACCGTTTACCTTATCGCTATTGGTATCCCAATACCAATACCTTAAGTTGGTACCCTTTACCTTATCGCTATTGGTACCCTTTACCTTATCGTTATTGGTTAACAGTCAATTCAATTTCAGTTATTCAAGGGAATCTGTTGACACATTCAGTGGATTTATCTCAGGAATAGGAAAACCAATCTCAGTCCTATTTACAGTTTAAGGAAAATGAAATCTACAAGGACTGTTACTCAAATAGACCACCTGTTGACTGATACAAGAATACCTATCATCAAAAGCCCCAAACTCGAGCCACACTCCAAACACTGACCCATTTGTGAAAATAGGACTGAACCTGTGTGGCATGGACTGATGCATGGTAGGTAGGTGACTAGACACTTTATGTTAGGGACTGATACTCAAGTATTTAGTCAAGTGACCTCAGGAACTGAACTCATATTCAATAGGAGACTGAACTAACCAATAAGCAATTTGGGGGCTGAATAATTAATTCAAAACTGATTTAAGAACAGGCTGGATATCTAAGTTGATAACTAATGTCGATGTGCAAGGGTGGAATGAACTAAAAAGGTAATCCTTCAACCAAACAATACCTAATCTATATGTCAGTCATGGGACTGAACAACTGAATACAAGACAAATAATATGACTGGAACTAAATAAATGCCTGGACTGATATGAAGAGATAATATGGACTGCAATATATATATATATATATATATATATATATATATATATATATATATATATATATATATATATATATATAATGAGGAAACAATGCACAAACTGTTCTCAGATTGACACGTATATATATGTGTGTGTGTCATGTGTGTGGTGTGCTAACAGTGTGTGTGTACAATAGGGTGTGTGTATATAGGGTAAAGTGTGCCATGTGTGTGTACATAACATGGGCTAGGTGTCTCAATGTGTGTGTGTACATAGGAATCAATAGTGTGAGTGAATTAGCTATTCTCGGTTTTGAGTGTAATGTGAGTGAGCTATAAGAGAAACAGTATACACAAACAGTATATCAATCTCAGGAAAATCAGTAGATAGCAGTAGTGTGTGTTTATATTCTCAGGTTACACTTATGTGTGTGTGTAGATAGGTGTAAACAGTGCATAATTTCTCGAGAAAATTCAGTGTAATGTGTGTGTGCCAATATGTGAAAACAGTGTATAAAAACTGTTTTCAGTTTTGACAGTCAATGGCATACGAAAACCCAAGAATCCCCAATCAATGTGAACCCTAACATGCACATTAATTCTCAGAGAAGATATGGGATTAATCATAATGGTTTAATCATTCAAAATCAGTTTAAACAAATGTTAATCTCAGAAAATTAATATATAGTGAACTACGTATCAGAAAATTGGGGATAAACCAAATTCGAAATCCAAATTCAATTAATAGCAAAATCTAATGGTTGGTAATGATATGTGTATGTGTCATAGAGTCACACGTGTCAAGTGTCCACCAAAACAGGACACAATCGTGTCCAAATTATTTTTTAACACACACGAACACAAATGACACAGTGCAGTCTCGTGCACGTGTCCATGCGTGGTTGGTAATGATATGTGTGTGTGTGTGTGTGTCCGTGTCTGTGTGTGTGTGTGCGTGTGTCCGTGTCCGTGTGTGTCTGTGTGTGTCACGACCCGTTACCCAAATTGTTGGGCCGGGCCGAGCCATGTCCAGCCTACGCTTGGTTAAAGCGCAGTAAGCTGTTCTAAGAATAGACAAAAAATGATCTAAGCTACTAACAGTTCTAAAATCACATTTAAAGTTCATCACAACACAGCATCTATAAGCGAAGGTAACATGAGCACAGACTTAATAATACATAACCAAAGTATCTAACTGGAGACAAAGTCCAGTATCCAAATATAAGAACATACCAAAGTCTCAGTCTCAAAACATATGGAAATGACTAAGCAAGGTTCCCCGCTAGGGCCTCTACTGGAGCTAAGGCCAGGTCCTCAAAATCACTGCCATAACATGTAACACATAGCATTTCATCCTCGAAATGTGAACCTACAACGTTATCCTGTCAGGACGGGAGCAAGTACAACCTCTACAACTAAAGTACTGAACAAATAATGAAAGAGATGTACAACAAGAAACATGGTGTGATAAGTCTACAAAACAGGGAATACTGGAAACATGGCCTCATGGTACAACTGGGATCATAGTAACATAGGAAACATGGCATATCTGGAATCATGGTATAACTCATAATCTATCATGGCAAGGATACATATGTCATATAGACAGATGTATATATAATGTTTAAAACTGTAGTAGGTACGTGATCGGTCAATAGGTGTACAATGTACTGAGGCACAATGTAAATAAAATGTACATACGTACAAGTCTACAAGCATAGGTGTACCTCCGTACAGAAATGCCGGGTAATGGCCTACGGCGCAGTAACATGTAAAATGATACTTTGCTCGATACGTATAAGGGGGCATGATCACGTACTCAACTACTAGTTTCCCCATAACCCATATTCTAACATGTGAGAGATACGAGAACAGTAAAACATGTGAGAAATACTGGGAGCAGTATAAGCATGGCAGGTACTGGGAGCAGTACAAAACATGTGAATACTCAGAGCCGTATAAAGCATAGTAAAACATGTGCTGAGAACCAGTAAGAAGCATGTGAAGATATGATAACTGTCCTAAGCATGGTAGGGACCAATTTAATGTAACATGTGAAGATTTAACTTGCAGTTATTCAGAAGCAGTATTTTAACAGGGTTAATACATGTTCTAGCATTATAAGACAGTAAATGAGTGTGTAGATGTACTTGCCTCGAGCAAAGCAAGAATACTAGTACGAAGCTATAGATGTCCGGTGTCCTGTCAATAATGATATACAAACTCAGTTCTAAGCTATGTTCAAGATTACACTAGTGGTGAGACACGACACCTAACTGGATACTAGCTAAGTGGGGACCTAGCATAAAAGACTAATATGAAGTGTCACTATACACAAACTAACTCTCTAGGGTCTTTACACTAGTGCGGGGTGATGTCCAATATGACTAAAACACAAAACAGCACAAAAAGTTGCAAGCCGTAATTATTCAATAATTAAATCTACTGTACACTATGTTCCAACAATTTTAGAGATAGACAAAAAAGCTTAAATATATATAAAATAAAGTACCAAAATAATCCTTGTTAATTATAGAAATTTATACTAATTTTTCTGGAATTTATAAACCTTCATAAATATTTATTAAAAATTAGCAAACATAAATATACCGAAAATAAGTTCTGTTTTCCTATTTTTATAAAATACCAAAAGTTCTTATTAAATGCTAGAAAAATTATAATAAATTATCTAAATTAACATAATATTTAAATACCATTTTTCCAAGATTTTTACAGTAATTAAAATATATGTAAAAATTCAAAACCAGAAAGTAACAATATCTAGAAAAATAATTAATTATAAATTAAGGATAATACATAATCAAAATCTACAGATGTTGTCGGACGATAAAATAAATATCACCAACGTGTCCAGAATAGTCAAATCAGCTAGGATAGCCTGTCCAAAAGTCCAATTTGGACACAGGGGCAAAACGGTAATTTCGGATCAAAATGATGTCCGCCGTTGGACACACTTTGCACCGAAAAGCGTGTCGGGAAAGAAGTCTACAAAACCTAGCAAATTATATGTCCACGAATCCAGAATGATGATACGAACCCAACGGTATGTCCAAAATGGAATTCCGATGTGCCGATCTCAAAATGATACGTTGACGCGACACTTGGTATCCGGTTTGCACGGAAATGCGTGCCGGAGCAAATGTCTTCAAAACTCAGCAAATTATATGTCAACGAATCCAGAATGACGATACGAACTCAACGGTATATCCGGAATAGGATTCCGATGAGCCGGCGTCAAAAAGTCCCGTTGACTCAGAAAGTGGGACCCGCTTTGCACCGAAATGCGTGTCAGGGTCCACGTTCTCCAAATCAGGCAAACTTTATATGAAAACATGCCAGAACGACGCCACGAGTCTACTGGTGGTGTCAGAAATCGAATCCGGAGTCCCGGGTTCAAAAATGGAATTTAACAAGTGCGATTTAAAGAATTCGGACGGCCAACTTTGGCGTCGAATTCGACCAACCAAACGTGCTTAAAATGAAACGAAATCTAAAGGAGGCAGGAAGATGGTTATACCAGCTGTGCACCGGAACTGACGGTGCGCAAAACGGAACTGCGACGGCAAAGTTACGAGCTGACGAAGTCGGCTCCACGAAACTGTCCAAAAACAGTTCAATTTAAAACGTCAACTTGGTGGCCAGTTTTGAGGTATCAAACGACATAATTAACGGGTGAAATTTGACAGGGATGAAGAGGGATATACCGAGATTGCGACGGAGCAAAAAGTTCGCCGATCCAACGGTTGGATCTCCCAAAAAACACGCACAAAGTTGCTGCGACGGAGCGCCATTTCAGTCTCGTTCCCGAGCTCGTCACGACGGGACGTCGCGCAAAACGCACGAATCGCCTCGACGGCGCGTCCCGGAGGACGGTGGCCGTCAGGGGAGAACTCGCCGGAGTGGGGCGCACCCACGGCGAGCCACGGCGGCCCACGCGGCGGCGCGGCGGCGCACGACGGCGGCCCGCGCGCGCGCGCGTGCGCGCCTGCATGCGCATGCAGCAACTGCTGCTGGTGCAAGCTGCCACTGCTGTGGCAGCGCGGTCGGTCGGCCAGGCGACGGCGGCGTTACGCCGGGCACGGCGATGGCGGCGGGGGATGGCCGCGACTTGGCGGGGGTGCGGTGATGGCGGCGGCTTTTGGAGGTGGTGGCGGTGGTGCGAAGATGATGGTGAGGGTGATGGGAAGTTGGTAGAGGAAGAGGAGGAGGAGAAGAGGGAGGTGGCGCATGGCCAGGGTGGCGGAGGCCGGCGACGCCGAGCACGACGGGGGTGGCCGTGAGGGTGGAGTGATGTGAGGTGCTCTGTGTGTGGGTAGTTTATAGGAGAGTGGGAGAGAGAGAGATTAGTATTTGTGTGTGTATGTGTGTATATAAAGTGAGAGAGAGAGTGAGATATTATAGAGAGAGAGAAGAAGGGAAGTCGGCCACAAGAAGGGGGGGGTGCTGTAAAGAGATGGGATGGGTTGTGGTGTGTGTGTTTGTATAAAGTGAGAGAGAGAGTGAGTGAGTTGTATATATATATTAATATATATATATATATAGAAAGAGTGAGTGAGTGAGAAATAGAGAGAGATATTTTGAATGAGAGAGGGGGAATAGGAGGTCGGTCCACAGGGGGGGGTGTGAGCTGGTATATGGGGATGTTAGGAGAGAGAGGTGAGAATGAGAGAGAGATTATATATATATATGTATATATATATATATGTGTATATATACATATGGAGAGAGAGAAATAGATAATTTTAAAATAGGAAAAAAAAATAGGAAAATTATGTGGGGTACTAGGACAGTCATGAGAGGACAACGTGGAACTGGGGTTCGGGTTCGGTCGAGTCGGGTCGGGCCAAAATAGGACATGGGGCAATAATTGAATTAAATAGGGTATTTATAATCATGGGCAAATAAATAACATACGGGGACTCCAATAAATGGGACACAAGTTGCAGGCGGAGAGTAGGCTTCATGTGGGCCAGGTCCGTACTTTGGGTCGACTAGGTTGGATCGATGTCGGGTCCCGAAATTAAATTGGAAATTAAATCAGGTTTTACGACAGAAAATAAATCGGCCTAAATTGACCCGGAAGTTGTGCGAAGGAAATGGAGCACAAAATGAAGTGTCTGAGTGGGACACGTAGGTCATGGGTGGAGAGCGTCTCGAGTTGATCATTCATGAGAAGTTGGTTTCGAGAAAATGGCTGATCTGGTGCTCTTAAATTAAAAGCAACGACAACGTGTAAACGACGATCAAAAATAAAAGTGGGAATAATATTCAACGATTAATTGGTCTAAGTTGACCCGAACTTGCGCGATACAAAAAGAGCACAAGGGAACAAGTTCAAGTGGGACACGATATATCAACAGGAAGATAATCTTGCCTACTTCAAAACCCATGAAGAGAGTTTACAGAGATTGAAATCCCTGACGCTCCAGAAGTCAAAATCATGGAAAGGTACATTAATGATGAAAACAATTTAAATAAATAAAATATTTATCGATAATAATTCATTTAGAAAAATTTAAAACAGCCCTGAAATTCAGGGGGCTTACATCCTACCCACCTTACAAAAATTTCGTCCTCGAAATTAAAAATCATCCAACCAGTCAAACTATAATATGTAGCTGCTCTGGCTACGATACTCAATCTGCTATCCTTGAAATCATCTCTTTTGTTTCTCCTATAATCTTTTTGGTTCCGGTTCAACTAAGTCCTTCTATCATAAACTTCGTCATACTTCCTTTAGAATCTTCCATACTAACATGAAACATTTATGTATTACCTAAAATATAGGTCATTCTCCGGACATGTCTATAAGCCTAAAATGCTTACTCATCAACCGTATTTTCAACCTCAATCATAAAATACTTGATTTCCTTATCGTATCCTAAGTATCCATATTCTATCAATCCACAGTTCCTTAGCATCATTTGTCGTCAATCCTTTCCTACAGTTTCTCCTTGAAATCATACGTTCAATATTTATTCTTGGCGTAGAGCCTTCTTCTTTTACTCAACAAGTCCTCCGAATATAAATCCTCAATTTCAAAACTCCCGATTTATTAATTACCAATGTACATATGTCTCTGTCTCGTTCTGATATCTTTCCGATCTCGTACGCAATACGATAACTTATTCTAACTTATTCTATATCAATCCACATATCAATCTACCCTCTAATCACATGTAATTAGCTATAGATAGTCCCACCAAAATTCTACAAATGCTAAATCCTCAAACTGCTAAGCACAAGATTCTAATCCTTAATCCATAGTCATAACAATATACTATCTCATTTATCCATCTTAGATACCCTATCATCGAGTCATAATACCAATACAATCGTTCTTAATGGTTTCCAAGTCTGCTACAGTCAGTCGCTTATACTTGTCCTATAAGCTTAATCTAACCAATCCCTGGGAAAAGTACTTATCACAATCATACCATACAATTATAGTTATACTACAGGATCAATCAACAAGGTTTGGCTATTTCGGTCGTCTATCAAATAGAAGGTAACAAGGCCTAAGACTGGGTCAAGCAATCCATAACTGTGTCCAAACAAGTTAAAGGGTCAAGCAAGACGGAAAAGTTTATTGGAATATCTCCAAGAATGGTACGAAGACAACGAGATTTATAACGAGAAGAATTATCCAAGAGGTTATGGAAGAAGAGTTTAGTCAAGTCATAGGAAAGATGGAACACAAAAATAATTATGTCCAAAAGTAACATGAAAGCAATCATGTTGGAGAGTCCTAGAGAGCCTATAATCCTAGTTGTAGATGTAGATATGACAGAGTTAATCAAGACGGGGAAGAATAATGATAAGAACTTATTCTTGCTCAATCGATCATAACGAAGTGAACCAAGCTGAGATATGATCTGATAACCATATACGTCTTCCTGAAATCATGTCGCCAGAATTTTCGCCACACCAGTAAGCCTAGATGCAATAAACGATAGAGTCATAACTAAGGTATACTCCCTAAAATCATATTATCTAGAATCCTCGCCACGCCAACCGGTATGGCTGCGAGAAAATCTAAATTATATGAATAGGATAATATATCCGAAATCAGGCTCTATGTTTTTGTCATACCAGCTAATATGGCTGCGATAAATTCTAAACTCCATAACTAAAGTAGACGTTTACCTTATCAGGATATATCATAATTCAATCCACAAAATTTATCACGATGCAAGATCAAAGTTAACAACAAAATCAGAAATTAAATTCAACAACGAATTTAAAGAAAAGCTAATGGAATTAAGCGGAAACAGATTTCTAGGTAAGATTAGAGTGAGATTAGAGTGAGATCCTCAGGGGTCATCCCAAAGGTACAAACTTGGTCTAAATTGACCCACTGAAATACAAAAAAGAGACTAAATACAGTTAACGGTCCTATGCTGTGACGATTTCTCCTATGTTGTACTCCTAGAAATCCTCTAGGTGTTCTTAAATGTCATCCTAGTGTTATCAAGTTATCCTAGATCCTAATTGCAGGCATGCTTGGTACAATAACGTAACCAAACAACTTAAGTCGAGACCTGCGTGGGCCGCCAAAAAAACATGTCACGACCCGTTACCCAAATTGTTGGGCCGGGCCGAGCCATGTCCAGCCTACGCTTGGTTAAAGCGCAGTAAGCTGTTCTAAGAATAGACAAAAAATGATCTAAGCTACTAACAGTTCTAAAATCACATTTAAAGTTCATCACAACACAGCATCTATAAGCGAAGGTAACATGAGCACAGACTTAATAATACATAACCAAAGTATCTAACTGGAGACAAAGTCCAGTATCCAAATATAAGAACATACCAAAGTCTCAGTCTCAAAACATATGGAAATGACTAAGCAAGGTTCCCCGCTAGGGCCTCTACTGGAGCTAAGGCCAGGTCCTCAAAATCACTGCCATAACATGTAACACATAGCATTTCATCCTCGAAATGTGAACCTACAACGTTATCCTGTCAGGACGGGAGCAAGTACAACCTCTACAACTAAAGTACTGAACAAATAATGAAAGAGATGTACAACAAGAAACATGGTGTGATAAGTCTACAAAACAGGGAATACTGGAAACATGGCCTCATGGTACAACTGGGATCATAGTAACATAGGAAACATGGCATATCTGGAATCATGGTATAACTCATAATCTATCATGGCAAGGATACATATGTCATATAGACAGATGTATATATAATGTTTAAAACTGTAGTAGGTACGTGATCGGTCAATAGGTGTACAATGTACTGAGGCACAATGTAAATAAAATGTACATACGTACAAGTCTACAAGCATAGGTGTACCTCCGTACAGAAATGCCGGGTAATGGCCTACGGCGCAGTAACATGTAAAATGATACTTTGCTCGATACGTATAAGGGGGCATGATCACGTACTCAACTACTAGTTTCTCCATAACCCATATTCTAACATGTGAGAGATACGAGAACAGTAAAACATGTGAGAAATACTGGGAGCAGTATAAGCATGGCAGGTACTGGGAGCAGTACAAAACATGTGAATACTCAGAGCCGTATAAAGCATAGTGAAACATGTGCTGAGAACCAGTAAGAAGCATGTGAAGATATGATAACTGTCCTAAGCATGGTAGGGACCAATTTAATGTAACATGTGAAGATTTAACTTGCAGTTATTCAGAAGCAGTATTTTAACAGGGTTAATACATGTTCTAGCATTATAAGACAGTAAATGAGTGTGTAGATGTACTTGCCTCGAGCAAAGCAAGAATACTAGTACGAAGCTATAGATGTCCGGTGTCCTGTCAATAATGATATACAAACTCAGTTCTAAGCTATGTTCAAGATTACACTAGTGGTGAGACACGACACCTAACTGGATACTAGCTAAGTGGGGACCTAGCATAAAAGACTAATATGAAGTGTCACTATACACAAACTAACTCTCTAGGGTCTTTACACTAGTGCGGGGTGATGTCCAATATGACTAAAACACAAAACAGCACAAAAAGTTGCAAGCCGTAATTATTCAATAATTAAATCTACTGTACACTATGTTCCAACAATTTTAGAGATAGACAAAAAAGCTTAAATATATATAAAATAAAGTACCAAAATAATCCTTGTTAATTATAGAAATTTATACTAATTTTTCTGGAATTTATAAACCTTCATAAATATTTATTAAAAATTAGCAAACATAAATATACCGAAAATAAGTTCTGTTTTCCTATTTTTATAAAATACCAAAAGTTCTTATTAAATGCTAGAAAAATTATAATAAATTATCTAAATTAACATAATATTTAAATACCATTTTTCCAAGATTTTTACAGTAATTAAAATATATGTAAAAATTCAAAACCAGAAAGTAACAATATCTAGAAAAATAATTAATTATAAATTAAGGATAATACATAATCAAAATCTACAGATGTTGTCGGACGATAAAATAAATATCACCAACGTGTCCAGAATAGTCAAATCAGCTAGGATAGCCTGTCCAAAAGTCCAATTTGGACACAGGGGCAAAACGGTAATTTCGGGTCAAAATGATGTCCGCCGTTGGACACACTTTGCACCGAAAAGCGTGTCGGGAAAGAAGTCTACAAAACCTAGCAAATTATATGTCCACGAATCCAGAATGATGATACGAACCCAACGGTATGTCCAAAATGGAATTCCGATGTGCCGATCTCAAAATGATACGTTGACGCGACACTTGGTATCCGGTTTGCACGGAAATGCGTGCCGGAGCAAATGTCTTCAAAACTCAGCAAATTATATGTCAACGAATCCAGAATGACGATACGAACTCAACGGTATATCCGGAATAGGATTCCGATGAGCCGGCGTCAAAAAGTCCCGTTGACTCAGAAAGTGGGACCCGCTTTGCACCGAAATGCGTGTCAGGGCCCACGTTCTCCAAATCAGGCAAACTTTATATGAAAACATGCCAGAACGACGCCACGAGTCTACTGGTGGTGTCAGAAATCGAATCCGGAGTCCCGGGTTCAAAAATGGAATTTAACAAGTGCGATTTAAAGAATTCGGACGGCCAACTTTGGCGTCGAATTCGACCAACCAAACGTGCTTAAAATGAAACGAAATCTAAAGGAGGCAGGAAGATGGTTATACCAGCTGTGCACCGGAACTGACGGTGCGCAAAACGGAACTGCGACGGCAAAGTTACGAGCTGACGAAGTCGGCTCCACGAAACTGTCCAAAAACAGTTCAATTTAAAACATCAACTTGGTGGCCAGTTTTGAGGTATCAAACGACATAATTAACGGGTGAAATTTGACAGGGATGAAGAGGGATATACCGAGATTGCGACGGAGCAAAAAGTTCGCCGATCCAACGGTTGGATCTCCCAGAAAACACGCGCAAAGTTACTGCGACGGAGCGCCATTTCAGTCTCGTTCCCGAGCTCGTCACGACGGGACGTCGCGCAAAACGCACGAATCGCCTCGACGGCGCCTCCCGGAGGACGGTGGCCGTCAGGGGAGAACTCGCCGGAGTGGGGCGCACCCACGGCGAGCCACGGCGGCCCACGCGGCGGCACGGCGGCGCACGACGGCGGCCCGCGCGCGCGCGCGTGCGCGCCTGCATGCGCATGCAGCAACTGCTGCTGGTGAAAGCTGCCACTGCTGTGGCAGCGCGGCCGGTCGGCCAGGCGACGGCGGCGTTACGTCGGGCACGGCGATGGCGGTGGGGGATGGCCGCGACTTGGCGGGGGTGCGGTGATGGCGGCGGCTTTTGGAGGTGGTGGCGGTGGTGCGAAGATGATGGTGAGGGTGATGGGAAGTTGGTAGAGGAAGAGGAGGAGGAGAAGAGGGAGGTGGCGCATGGCTAGGGTGGCGGTGGCCGGCGACGCCGAGCACGGCGGGGGTGGCCGTGAGGGTGGAGTGATGTGAGGTGCTCTGTGTGTGGGTAGTTTATAGGAGAGTGGGAGAGAGAGAGATTAGTATTTGTGTGTGTATGTGTGTATATAAAGTGAGAGAGAGAGTGAGATATTATAGTGAGAGAGAAGAAGGGAAGTCGGCCACAAGAAGGGGGGGGGTGCTGTAAAGAGATGGGATGGGTTGTGGTGTGTGTGTTTGTATAAAGTGAGAGAGAGAGTGAGTGAGTTGTATATATATATTAATATATATATATATATAGAAAGAGTGAGTGAGTGAGAAATAGAGAGAGATATTTTGAATGAGAGAGGGGGAATAGGAGGTCGGTCCACAGGGGGGGGTGTGAGCTGGTATATGGGGATGTTAGGAGAGAGAGGTGAGAATGAGAGAGAGATTATATATATATATGTATATATATATGTGTATATATACATATGGAGAGAGAGAAATAGATAATTTTAAAATAGGAAAAAAAATAGGAAAATTATGTGGGGTACTAGGACAGTCATGAGAGGACAACGTGGAACTGGGGTTCGGGTTCGGTCGAGTCGGGTCGGGCCAAAATAGGACATGGGGCAATAATTGAATTAAATAGGGTATTTATAATCATGGGCAAATAAATAACATACGGGGACTCCAATAAATGGGACACAAGTTGCAGGCGGAGAGTAGGCTTCATGTGGGCCAGGTCCGTACTTTGGGTCGACTAGGTTGGATCGATGTCGGGTCCCGAAATTAAATTGGAAATTAAATCAGGTTTTACGACAGAAAATAAATCGGCCTAAATTGACCCGGAAGTTGTGCGAAGGAAATGGAGCACAAAATGAAGTGTCTGAGTGGGACACGTAGGTCATGGGTGGAGAGCGTCTCGAGTAGATCATTCATGAGAAGTTGGTTTTGAGAAAATGGCTGATCTGGTGCTCTTAAATTAAAAGCAACGACAACGTGTAAACGACGATCAAAAATAAAAGTGGGAATAATATTCAACGATTAATTGGTCTAAGTTGACCCGAACTTGCGCGATACAAAAAGAGCACAAGGGAACAAGTTCAAGTGGGACACGATATATCAACAGGAAGATAATCTTGCCTACTTCAAAACCCATGAAGAGAGTTTACAGAGATTGAAATCCCTGACGCTCCAGAAGTCAAAATCATGGAAAGGTACATTAATGATGAAAACAATTTAAATAAATAAAATATTTATCGATAATAATTCATTTAGAAAAATTTAAAACAGTCCTGAAATTCAGGGGGCTTACAGTGTGCGTGTGTGTGTGTCCGTGGGAGAGGAGGAGGAGGAAGGAGAGGAGTTAGGTTAGGGTTTACCTGAGGAAGAAGAGGAGGAGGTCGGATTGGGGGAGGAGGAGCTCGAGGAGGAGGATCTCGAGGAGGAGGAGCTCGCCGGAGGGGGAGGGAGTCGCCGGGGGGGAGGGGGTCGCCGGGGGGGGGGGGGGGGGGGGGCACTGACAGAGGGGGAGGGAGTCGCCGGGGGGGGGGGTTGGGGGGGGGGGGGGAAATGAAATTTTTGGGTTTTCGAGTGAGAATGAGGGGGAAAGAAGGCAGCGGCGTGCCCTAAGTAAAATAACTTAGCGACGTCACGTTTTGACGTCGCTAAACGTCGCAAACTTGACGACATATACATAAAATATGTCGCTGAACGTCGCTATTAGGCGACGTAGTACACTCCTGTCGCAGAACGTCGCTAGACAGCGACGTTTTGCGACGTGTTTAAAACGACGTCGCTACTGGCGACGTAATTTCTTGCCGTCGCTACATTACGTCGCTATTTGATGATATTTTAGTAGTGAATAGGCCATTGGAGATGGTCTTACTGCAGCAAGTGTCCCTTGATGTCGGACGCCGTTAGTGAACCTCCGTCTGGAACCGTAACGAAGAAGGACCTCCGGTCGGCATCGGGCACCGGTGTGATCTGGTCATACGCTCTTCCCAGTTCCGGCGGCAGGACGATAGCCCTTGCGGTCCTGCATCGCGAGTACAGCGCGTTCAAGCCGCTGTCGAACAGGACCGCCCCGACGCCGCTCAGGAGGAAGGCGAGCCCCCTGCTGACGACGTCCTTGTGCGACCAGAAGAAGTGGAGGTCGATGGCCACCTCGGCCGCAGCCAGCCCTGCGGTCCGAGGGATGGCCGAGCGCGTGCGGGCCGAGGGAGGGGCGCTCGCGCGGACGCAGACGAGGATTGTTGGAATTAATTCCTTAGTTGTTTCTAAAAGATGAAAAGGAAGTAAAGGGACTTTAGTCCCACATCGGAAAATGAGAAAGGATTTAAGAATGCTTAAATAGGAAGGTGCACCTATGAGGAGTGTGAAACAACCAAAGGGTTGTTAGTGGGTGACAAGTGTTGTTTTAGCCTCTTCATGAAAATGTAGCCGGTGTTGCCACCGGCAACACCGGCTCCGGCTCCGGCTCCGGCTCCGGCTCCGGCTCGGGCTCGGGCTCGGGCACGGGCTCGGGCGTAGAGGCGATAGTGGCGCATTGTAGACGCACTTGTGCACTTAGGCAACGTGGCATCGGGCGAGCGGCGTAGGCTCGGCCCACGGGCCTCGGGCTCCTCGCGGCGATTCTCGCCCCGAGAATTCCTATTTTTTGCAGCAGCCCACTCAACGAAAGGGTGAATGAATATGTGAAAAGATGAATGAATGTTGTTTCGGAAGGGTCGCGACTTCACGAAACAACACCAATTCATCTATAAATACAACAGAATTTTGAGTCCAAAGACACAGAATTCAAGCATTCATTCCTCTTACTTCTCTCTTCCAAACTTTCCAGAAAGGTGTTCTTCCCTACGCCGGTGTCTCACAGCGTCTAGTGAACCTCCGGCAGAAGGCTGTCTTATCCTGGGTGTTCTGGCGTGCTGACTCCAAGACGTTAGAGGAGTGCCCGAAACACTTTAAGGAAAGTGCTGCTAATGCACGATTCAAGCCTCGACGACGTATTCAATTTTGCAGAACTGGTCAGTGAAGTTCAATCAATTTCTAACAATCTTAAAGTGTTGCAAATAATGGCGTCCGAGGCTGCGATTTCGAGGATCAAGGTCATGAATCAGGATCTAGTCAAACTAGATCGCTTCGACGGGACAAACTTCACACGCTGGCAGGACAAGATGATCTTCCTTCTGACAGCACTGAAGATCTACTACGTCCTTGATCCAGATCTGCCACCCATTACAGAACCCACTGCAGAAGATACAGATGCGGTCAAGGCAGAACGCAAAAAGAGAAAAGAGGACGAACTGCTGTGCCGTGGTCACATTCTGAACACCCTGTCAGACAGACTGTATGATCTATACACAGAAAATCCGTCGGCAATTGACATATGGAAGGCTCTGGAATTCAAATTCAAAGCAGAAGAAGAAGGTACAAAGAAATTTCTAATATCAAAATATTTTGATTATAAAATGGTTGATACAAAGCCAATACTGGCCCAAGTACATGAACTACAAGTTCTGGTAAACAAACTCAGGGCAGTGAAAATAGAACTTCCGGAACCATTCCAAGTTGGTGCTATAATTACTAAATTACCATCATCTTGGAATAGTTATCGGAAGAAACTACTTCACAGCTCTGAGGATTTCTCACTAGAACAGATTCAAAAACACCTTCGAATCGAAGAGGAATCGAAGGAAAGACAGAAATCTGATAACAGCGGAGTTTCCAAAGCCAACGCGGTGAGCGCAAAAGGCAAGAAACCTGCAGGAAAGAAGAACTTTCTCGGTCCTAAGAAGGACCAACAAAAGTTCAAGAATTCCAGCACCGCTAAAGGACCCAAGACCGGCTGTTTTGTATGTGGCAAAGCAGGACATTATGCCAGAGACTGTCGGGTTCGAAAGACCCAAAACAGCGAGGTAAATCTCACTGAAACAGATGACATAATTGCTACGGTGAGCAAACTTATGACGGTCAAAGGGAAGGCTCCAGGATGGTGGTACGATACTTGTGCTACCGTTCATGTTTCATACGACAAAGCAGCTTTCAAGACCTACTCTGAAGTCAATGATGGACAAGAAGTTCAGATGGGAAATGAAGGACATTCATCGGTCGTGGGAACAGGTGATGTGGAAATCCAATTCACTTCCGGGAAGAAAGTAACTCTGACTAACGTGCTTCACGTCCCGGATATGAGTAGGAACCTCGTCAGTGGAGTCTTGTTGGGTAAACCAGGAATAAAATCTGTCTTTGAGTCGGGCAAATTAATTTTGACCCGTAATGGTGTATTTGTTGGAAAGGGTTATACCGATGAGGGTATGATAAAGCTTTGTATCATTGAGAATAATATCAATAAAGTTTCTACTTCTGCTTACATGATTGAGTCTTCTTCTTTATGGCATAGTAGATTAGCGCATATAGGTACTAGCACTATGAAAAGATTAATTAAATATGGATTAATTTCATGCAATTCTGAAGATTTAGATAAATGTGAAATTTGTGCAAAATCCAAAATGATTAAGAAACCTTTTCACAGTGTAGAGCGTAATACCAATCTACTAGATTTAGTTCACTCTGATTTATGTGAATTTAATGGCACATTATCTCGAGGAGGTAATAAATACTTTATTACCTTTATTGATGATTGCTCTAGATTTACATATGTATATTTATTAAAGCATAAAGATGAAGCTTTTAATGCTTTTAAAATATATAAATCAGAGGTTGAAAATCAACTTGGTAGAAAGATTAAAACACTAAGAAGTGATAGAGGTGGTGAATATTTTTCTTTTGAATTTAATACCTTCTGTGAAGAAAACGGTATTATTCATGAATGTTCTGCACCACGGACACCTCAACAGAACGGATTAGCAGAAAGAAAAAATAGAACTTATCAAGAAATGATAAATGCAATGTTAATGCATTCCGAATTATCATTTAATTTGTGGGGAGAAGCTTTACTTACTGCATGTCATATAATGAACCGAATTCCTTTGAAGAAAACTGGTATTTCACCATATGAAATATGGAAAGGCCGTAAGCCTAATATCAGTTATTTTAGAGTGTGGGGTTGCATAGCTTATTACAAAAATATGGATCCTAAAAGGACCAAATTAGGTCCTCGTGGAATCAAAAGTGCTTTTGTAGGTTATGCTGCCAATAGTAAGGCATATAGACTTTTAAACTTAGAGTCTAACATTATTGTCGAATCCAGAGATGTGGAATTTTTTGAGAACCTTATTACTAAGAATAAGGATCCAGAAATTCCTGCTAATGAAGAGTCTCGTGAGGAGAGCTCTTCACGGTTAGTTGAAAAACAACCCGAGCTTCGGATCAGCAAGAGAGTTCGAAAGGCTAAGGATCTAGGACCTGACGAAATAGATTCTCAACTTATTTCCTTTTATTTAGTGGAAGGAAATACAGAGAAATTTATTCGAAAGATTCCTATCGTTCTTCAGGTGGAAGATGATCCTAAAACCTTTAAGGAAGCAATAGCTTCGCGAGACTCATCTTTTTGGAAAGATGCTATCCAAGATGAAATGGATTCTATAAAGTCTAACCACACTTGGGAAATTGTCGATCTTCCCAAAGGGTCAAGACCTATTGGATGTAAGTGGGTGTTCAGGAGAAAGTATCATAGTGATGGTACTTTAAACACCTACAAGGCTAGATTAGTAGCCAAAGGATTTCGACAAAAAGAAGGAATTGATTATTTTGACACATATGCACCAGTAGCAAGAACGACTACAATTAGAATATTGTTTGCGTTAGCTTCATTGCATCATCTTAATGTTCATCAGATGGATGTCAAAACAGCATTCTTAAATGGAGATCTCGATGAGGAGATTTACATGGAGCAACCGGAAGGGTTCGTGCTCCCGGAAAATGAACAAAAGGTATGCAAACTTGTTAAATCCTTGTACGGATTAAAACAAGCACCAAAGCAGTGGCATCAGAAGTTTGACTCAGCCATAATTTCTAATGGCTTTGTTCACAATGTTTGTGATAAGTGTTTATACACTAAAGTATATGGAAATATTGTGATATTTCTTTGTCTCTACGTTGATGATATGTTGATCATTAGCAACGAGATGAGTGGAATTACAGAAACGAAGAGGTTTCTAACTTCCACATTCAAGATGAAAGATCTTGGAATAGTTGACACTATTTTGGGGATCAAGGTAATTCAAAACAGTGGGGGTTTTGAACTTACACAGTCACACTATGTTGAGAAAGTGCTAGACAAGTTCAAACACCTAAAGTTCAAAGAAGTGAACACCCCATTTGATCCAAGTGTTAAACTAGAAAAGAATTCTGGAAGAGCCATCGCTCAATTAGAATATGCAAGTGCTATTGGATGTCTTATGTATTTAATGCAATGCACAAGACCTGATATAGCATTTGCAGTTAGTAAAATGAGTAGATTTACTAGCAACCCTAATAACGAGCATTGGAGGGCTATCGGAAGAATTTTTGGTTATCTTTTGAAAACCAAGAATCTTGGATTACAATATGGCAGATTTCCTGCCGTATTAGAAGGATATACCGACGCTAGTTGGATATCAAGTGTCGGAGATAACAAATCTACGACAGGATGGGTATTTATGCTTGCCGGAGGGGCAGTTTCTTGGAAGAGCAAGAAACAAACGTGTATTACCCATTCGACCATGGAGTCAGAGTTTGTGGCTCTAGCTTCTGCAGGACAAGAAGCTGAATGGTTGAGGGATCTTCTATTAGAAGTTCCGCTGGCTAAAGACAATGTATCAAAAGTGTCAATACATTGCGATAGTCAAGCCACTCTAGCAAGAGCCTACAACGAAGTGTATAATGGAAAGTCTAGACATATAAGTCTAAGACATAATTACGTAAGAAAATTGATCAAAGATGGAATCATTTCTCTTACGTATGTGCGTACCAGCTATAACTTAGCTGATCCCTTTACTAAACCACTAGCTAGGGATTTGGTAAAGTCTACCTCGAGAGGTATGGGATTGAAACTCCTTGAGTAAGAGTTCCAACAACAGCGGCAACCCAATCTAATGTTAAGAAAACCTTAACCTTAGATTCAATGGGTAACAACAAACTGTTGATTTGGATGTATACGACATGATAATGTCGACTGTTGCAATTTGAGGGTTGAGTTAATAAAACTCTTAATGAAGTTCAGTAATGTTGACATGTATCTGTAAAGCAACAGAGATACTGAAAGAACTTCACCTATGTGAATTTAGAGATGGTGCCGTCTCAGTAAAGATCTGGAGTTTATCTTATAAAAATTCACGAGACAGGATCAGCACATGGCCATTAATAGTGCTAAGCAAGAGATGTAGGCGAAGAACTACAAAAGAATGTGTGTAAAGTGACACCGATTTTATCACAAGGAATAACTGGTTCAAAGCCCAGCTACCAGAGATTTCGATAAAATCTTGTGTTGTATCTACTAAGGTTAGGTTCAAATCGAAAGATACCTAACTGTATTAACATTCTTTAAGTGATATATTCTGGAAATTCCTTTCCATCATTTATGAAACAAGTGGGGGATTGTTGGAATTAATTCCTTAGTTGTTTCTAAAAGATGAAAAGGAAGTAAAGGGACTTTAGTCCCACATCGGAAAATGAGAAAGGATTTAAGAATGCTTAAATAGGAAGGTGCACCTATGAGGAGTGTGAAACAACCAAAGGGTTGTTAGTGGGTGACAAGTGTTGTTTTAGCCTCTTCATGAAAATGTAGCCGGTGTTGCCACCGGCAACACCGGCTCCGGCTCCGGCTCCGGCTCCGGCTCCGGCTCGGGCACGGGCTCGGGCGTAGAGGCGATAGTGGCGCATTGTAGACGCACTTGTGCACTTAGGCAACGTGGCATCGGGCGAGCGGCGTAGGCTCGGCCCACGGGCCTCGGGCTCCTCGCGGCGATTCTCGCCCCGAGAATTCCTATTTTTTGCAGCAGCCCACTCAACGAAAGGGTGAATGAATATGTGAAAAGATGAATGAATGTTGTTTCGGAAGGGTCGCGACTTCACGAAACAACACCAATTCATCTATAAATACAACAGAATTTTGAGTCCAAAGACACAGAATTCAAGCATTCATTCCTCTTACTTCTCTCTTCCAAACTTTCCAGAAAGGTGTTCTTCCCTACGCCGGTGTCTCACAGCGTCTAGTGAACCTCCGGCAGAAGGCTGTCTTATCCTGGGTGTTCTGGCGTGCTGACTCCAAGACGTTAGAGGAGTGCCCGAAACACTTTAAGGAAAGTGCTGCTAATGCACGATTCAAGCCTCGACGACGTATTCAATTTTGCAGAACTGGTCAGTGAAGTTCAATCAATTTCTAACAAGGATCAGCTCGGCCTCCGACGCGAAGCGCTGGATGGTTGGACCGCTCCGGCAGTCGTTGACGTAGCCGACGACGTCGATGCCTATGCATCTCAGCCACATCCACAGCGCGACTATGTTGCCGGCGCTTGCGGTCGGGACCCCTCGGGAACGGAGCTTCTCGAAGGCGGCGCGGTCGGCTTCGTGGTAGCGTAGAACATCGCGGACGGTCGACATTGTTATAAAGCGGAAGGGACGGAAATTGAACACCAGAGATTATTAGAGTCGACTGCGAGTCCTATTTATAGTTTTCGAGTGGGTGGTTTTGGTGTCGGTTGGGAACAAAAGAAGCAACGGTTGGAAGTTTGAATGTGCTTGGCGCCATAAATGTTCAAGGAGAGCCGCACTTCCAATAGTCGTTACTGTTGGAAGTAAGCTACAAATTTTTTTCACGCACAAGACTTTGTGCACACTGCTTTGCACACTATTTGAACTCACTTGTCCTCAATTTTTACACGCATATCCACATCTCCTCTGCGGTTCGATCTTGAGACCGTACGCTTATCCACAAAATGTAACTAAAATCCGTTTTTTCAATTATATGAACTTATCTTCTTTTAGGGCTAATTAGCATTTAGATCCTGAATTTTATACCAGCTTAAAGTTTAAGTCCTAACATGTTCAATTAAAAATTTGGAGTCTGAATTTTTATTGTTGGTTTCTTTTTTTCCATTATACCCTCCTTTTCGCATGTGTTGGTTGTTGTTCTTGTACTCATGTTCGTGATGTAAAAAAAAAATCAAAATATAAATTTCGGATATAAATTTTTTAATTGGACATGTCAGGACTTAAACTAAGGTAATATAATATTCAGTGTCTAAACGCTAATTAGTCGTCTTCTTTTTTTTCCTAGCCAAAACTTGTTTCGGGAGATCATCTTTTCCTAGCTATGGAAAACCTAGAACAGAAAGTATAGTTTTAAACCTCGGAAGATGTTTTTAAAAATTGCAACATGACATGCATTGGAGGATCAAACGGGCCTCTCTCCCACATAATCCTTCACGAGTAGATCCTCAAGACTTTAAGAGAGTTTTGGTGCAGGTAACCGTTGAAAATATGATCTAAATTGTTGTCTAATTAAGACCAGGTCCGAGCTCTCTAGCCTAATGGTATTAGAACGGACATCCGGAGGGGCCGGCAAGGTTCGAGCCTCCCAGTTGTGTGTGTGAGTGGGATTTCAAAAAAAAAAAAAAAATTAAGACCAAAAACCGGTTAGAAGAATTTGACCCGAACCCAAGAAGCTTATAGGGTTCACGTTCGGATCTTGCATAAAATCAACCCAAACCCAAGCTGCCGGAAGCCTTAATTTTAACACAGCGCCGGGATACATTTGCAAAAACTCGTACGGAGGTGATGTCTCAACCTCAAAGCAATGCACACCTTCCAAGTTAACCTAACCCGTAAAAAGTCACAATTCTAGACCGGTAATTCTAGACCGTTAAGATGATACAATTCGTCTCCTTATGCATCAAAGCCACAGAGTTTGGACACGATTACAGGATTGCTAATCCCTAGAGTCTAGACGTCCACTGCTATTTATTACCAGCGAATAGATTAAGGCCTCGTTTGGTTCGCGGAATAGAAGGGAAAGGAAATCAATTCTTTGGCAATTCCTTTCCTTTGGGAAATTACAATTTCCATTGATTTTACTTTTCGATGTTTGAAAATGCCAAAGATTTTGGAAAGGAAAGTGAATACATCAATGTGGAAAAGTGATTCCTTGCTTGGATGGATGGAATTACTTTTTTTTCTTAATTTTCCTTCATTGGGAATCACTTTTCTTTCCTCCTCAATTCCTTTGGCATCCAAACATTGGAAAGTAATTACTTTCCTTTCCCAACCCGATGATTCCGCGAACCAAACGAGGCCTAAGAGTTTTGACAAGAATGGGTAAAATGCAAACCAGACTAACATTCTTTCATTCAAAAAGTACACGAGAGTTTCGATGACAAACATAAAAGTTTCTCACTAACACTTTAACAAGAGAAGTGCATCTGGCGGCAGTTCGCAGTGAGAAATTTGATATGTTAAATAATTACAATCTTCGCATCAGTTTGGCAAAACAGTGCTAATCATCTTTCTAGACATGTCATGGAATGGGAGAGAAGCTTCAACTTATATCATCATTTCTTCGATGATCCAAAGCCTCCAAAACCCATCATTGCTGCAACATCTGCGTCAACCTCAGGCTCTTCTTCAGCAGTCTTCTCTTTCTGGGACAAACAAATTGTTTTTTTTTATACATCAAAAGAACAAGACGCATACAGTTTACAACAAAAAGACGACCAACTGTCCATAAACCACAACCATTTTTCCTAAATACAATTAATGTGACTTGAATTCCTTGCATCCTTTAAGATCCAAAAATTCGATAAAATAATATGTTTTTGAAACTTATGGTACTCTATAAATGCAAGGTTCTTTTTCCTCGATTCGTTTCCATATACATGAGGGGTTTCCTAGTAACATGTTTCTTCTTGCATCACATTCATTTTTTAACAATGTGCCCAACATTAAGCACATAAAGATGTTGAATTATTGATAGCAACTCAGGTAATGATGTAATCAGTAATCACATTAGCGAAACATATCTGCTAATAATTTCTCAAAACTCGTCAGAATAGCATCCCTTTGATCATTTTTAGCTTTACAAAAGTGGGAACAATTGACTGATAATATATCATGGCAAATCCGATGATAAAGCTACAAAATAATGGCTTTGAAAAAAAAAAGTTTGCTATATCTACAGAATTATCATGTCTGATGACCATAGTTTGCTTTATTGATAAATCAAATACTGCATTTTGTCTTTCATTGTATAATGCATTTTTAAATGTTTGAATGTAGATTTTTTTTTCATTGACTTTACCTATGTGGATATATCAAATGACCCCAAAAATCATCACGATCAAGAAAAGTATCCTAAGTTGAACAGCTATATGGAATCGGGCTACACAGTGCATATCAAAAAGTACTTGCCTTCTTTTCCTTTTTTCTTTCACGGCGTTGACGCTTCCGTTCTTCCTCCTCTTGCTGCTGCTTTAATATCCTCTCATCAAAATCTGAAGTCGAAATCAAATAGTATTAAAATAATTCCTTCTCAGAAAAGCTGCACATATAGCATTTATATAAAGCACATCCTTCGAGTATGGATACTGCAGCAATGTTTTAGATTGAAGGAAAGACGCGCATAGATAAGTAATATATCCACGAATAACTATCATTCAGCAACAAGACCACCAAAACAACTTAAATGCCATGACATCAAGAATATACTTTGATTCCTTACCTTGTTCGCTAAAGCTTCCAGGAACTTTCCGCTTCTTAAGACTCTCAAATCGTTCTTGGACCTATCGAATAAACTAGATGGTTCAGGTATAAAATTTGCACGTAAGAAAGCAAGTAGTGAAATATAAAGAACATTAAAGGTTTTAAACTATAAAGAAGAAGAAAGCATTCGTACTTACCTGAAATCAAAAAATATGTCGACATCCGAGTTTCAACTAAAATCTGGGTCATCCCTAATACTTTTAACAAGAAATGTGCATATGTAGAGGAATATTTTCAAGCAACAGGGCTACAACCTAACAATAAACATTTTACAAGTCATAGTTTTTTATTGTGGTTAACAGCTACTTACATTGTTCCACAACATTATACTCATCCTGCCACCAAATGGTGGTCCACTAAGTGGGGACTCGTGAGGATCAGCTAGGAGGTCCTATGTTCAAACTTCAAACCAGGGTCAACCACAAATTCGGAGTTCACCAAAAAAAACACTCATCATTGAAAATTGTTTCAACCCTAATAGTGGTATTTGGTCAAATACTGTCAACGCAAGCATAGGCAGAGATGACCATGGCAGAGTAGGGGCAATTACTCCAACTCATTTTTTTTGGAAAAAAAAATAGTAATAGATATTTTCCAGTATTGCCCTCACTAAATTCTCTTTTGACCCCACTACCCGAATTTGTCCTTACTTACCTATATGCTATAGACTAAAAACTACACCGTTTATTCTAGAAGGTTAAAAGTCTTTTTTGACAAAACTCTCCTCCCATACTTTATCTCGTTGCTTTTTGTGGTGTGAGCTACAAGGCCCTTTGCTCCTCTCTCTCACTTTTTGGTGGCTTCGAGACTAGAGTTGGTGGGTTTGGTGATTTCGTCTACCAAACAAGTAACTAAGTAGAGCAACCCAATAATCAAGGTTATAAATTTCGCTAGACAGGTTCGGTGGTTAAGAAAGGGAAGGCGACCAACGTGTGAAGCCACTCGACGGAAGGGAGAGGAATGAAGAGCCAGTGAGTTTTGAAGTCGTAGTAAAGAATTGATTTTGGAGTTCAAGAAATGAAGATGATACACTTTTCAAAGCATTAGGAACAAGAAAGTTACCCTACTGGAGATGGGGGGTCTGGAAGCCGTCGTGACGCTTTGGTGACGAAGGTCACCGGGGTGACGGTTTATGGAAATCCCTCCAACTCAATCAAATTTTTTTTTCAAAACTTAATGATATAAAGGGGATGAGTCATAAAAGACCTGGGGTGGCGTTGGAAAAGGCCCAAGAGCCTACAGAATGCCAACCAAGAACGGCGACCACAAAAGTATAGAAAACAAAAATAATAAAAAACACAGACAAACCACCCGACCCAGGGCTAAAAGTCAGTAGCCTCGGCAGCGCTGTCAAATTGCAATGCGCGACGAATCAAATCTGGGAGCACAAGAGTGTGGGAGAATATCTTGTTTTCTTTGGGCAAGAGAGCGAAAGAAAGCAGAGCTTTTGCTACGCCGTTGGCCTCCTTCGGAATGCAGGCCCAGGCAGAGGCCGCCGAGAGCAGGGATTTGATCTTGCGAACATAGTAAATTATGTTCGGGGGGGGGGGGGGGGGTTCTTCACTCCGGAGCAGAGATGGATAATCTGGGCGTTTGAGGTCTCAATGCTGCTGATATGGAGATTCTCGTTCCAGCATTGAGCGAGTGCAAAACGAAGTATGTCGATCCCAAAAAAATTTTGGGTACCGTTATCGCTGAAGGTGGTGAAGGCTATAATCATGCAGCCCATGGCATCCCGCATAATACACCTGCCCACCTACGGCGAATAGGCGAAAAAGGCTACTCGAACTGCTGTCATTGACGAGCCGAGGAAGGATCCCCAAGCTGTCCTGTTCCGACGACAAATTATGAGCTCTCAGCATATGTTGCCAACCGAAGGTGACTCTAGCAATATCAACAGCATGTCGTGACCATGACGGTTTGGTTAGGCTTGGTTAAGTCATAAAAGATAGTAGGTTGAGGGGCTTCATTGATTAGTAAACCTACGGTGCTGGTAAGGTCGGGACCGTGGTCGTCCATCTCCGGTTTGCCACGCCAAAGGGACTCCTAGTGCCTAGGCGGTTGAACTGAATTTTCTTTTATACACATAATAGACATAAGTAACTTATATGTACAAAAAATAACACAACATTTTATGCACTTGTGGCTAGCAAGCTTGTGCGTAAGATGGTCTAGCGATTGAGAGAGCTTGGGTTCGATCCCTGCCTCCCTGGGTTTTCAATTTCTTTTTTAAAAAGGGGATGAAAGGAGAGAGACACTGCACACTCTCCTCTCCTCCGCCGCCGCCGCCGCTACCACCACCACCACCACCACCATCTATCCTCTCCTCTCAACCGCCTCTACTACCACCATCATCTCTCCTTTCTCTCCTCTTCGTAGCTGTCGCCACCACAACCACCACCATCTCTCTCTTCTTCGTAGCCGTCGCCACCAACACCACCACCACCACTAGCAATAACAACACCACCACCACTAGCAGCACCACCACCACCAACTGCCACCGCCGTCGCCGCTCAATCCTTGGCATGTAGGTTTTATTTTTATTTTTTTTTAATTTCAAAACCGTCTAGGACCGCCTAGACCCGCCTAGCGCCTAGGCTGGTTGCCTAAGAGATTTTCGATGGCCGCCTAGCGCCTAGGCGTCCGAATTGACCGAAATTTAGAACATTGCCAATAATTACTTTATCTTCAAAGGTAATTTCTCATTCATAGTTTGCTCTTACAAATTTTTCTTCTCTTTGTGTTAATTTCTAAATTTAGGACTTGTGAGTTGTAACAATTGTTAATTGATATGAATACTTATGACTTCAAGTGCTTGACCAGTTGCTTCTCCTCTTTTATATACAGTGTTATAAATTTCGGTAGACGGATTCGGTGCGCCAAAGGAGCGAGGCGGCCGCATGGGATTTTTTTTTAATTTTTAATTTTTTGGAACTTTTTGAAATTTTTTTTGAATTTTTTGATTTTTTTTTTCTTTAAATCTGAATTTTTCTTAAACATTTTTTGAATTTTCAAATCTGAAATTTCAAATTTCTGAATTTCAATTTTCAATTTTTTTTAAAAATTTTTTGCCTTAGCCGAACAGGCCGAGCAGGGGCCGAACAGGTCCGACTAGGCCCGACTAGGGCCGAACAAGCGCCTAGGAGGACCGATTTGGGGTTTTCGATGCGCTAGGCGGCCGCCTAGCCCGATTTTTGGAACGCTGTTATATGGACAATAAAAAGTTGTCAATTGAGATTTAGGGGGATTTGAGAATTATTGTTGCTTGCATTTTAATTTTTTAGTATAGATCCCTTTGAAGTTTCACCCAAGAGCAATATAGGCAATTAGGCAATGATAATCTATAACAATTTGCCACTATTTTTCTATTGTGATGCCTTAATAGTTCAACTTATAATGTCATGTTCAGTCAATTGTTTTTGTTATCTAGAACTATTTCATTATTTTTTCCTTTTTGTTGTATTTATTAAGTTTATCAGTAGGGTTATGAAGAAATATTTCAAGAGAAAATCTCAAGTGGAGTCATCTCAGTCTTCAAAACAAAGTCCCATCGAAGTTGGCTTGGATAATCTTCCTCCAATTCGGAACTACGAAAACCAACTTATGAATACCATCCTAATGTTAGGGATCGAGTTCGGAGGGGATATGTACAAAAGGGGCCTTGCCAACCTCGTCAACACGATTTCCCTAAGACAAACATGGACAATATTGCTCGACGGTTCGTCGAAGCTTGATATGATCAACACCCTACTTGGTCAGAGTATAGCATAAGTAGAGATGCTTGTTATTGTCTATTTTGTTATGACTTTTAAGTCGAAAAGTAGAGAACAAGAAGGTGATGATTCCTTTGTTTTTGACGAATTTTCCAATTGGAGGAAAAAAAGGTTGGATATTCATGTTGGAGGGCCTACTAGCGCTCATAATGAAGCTCGAATAAAGTATGACAATCTAATGAACCAGAAACAAATTATTGTATATGTGCTATCCAAGCAACCAACAAAGAGGAAGTATTTATCGAATATGCTTGAATGTATCAATTGAGTCTGCTCGATTTCTTTTGCACCAAGGGCTCTCATTTCGTAGCCATGATGAAACTGAAGGTTCAAGCAATCAAGAAAATTATTTGGAGCTTTTGGGTTTTCTTGCAACAAATAATGAGACCGTTAAATGTTGTTCTTAATGAAGCTCATGGACGTCACAAATTGACATTATCTGATATTTAGAAGGAAATTATTCAAACCGCTCCAGAGGAAACTACTAGTGTAATCATCAAAGACCTTGGTGATTCATTATTTTCTATTCCAATTGATAAGTCAGTGATGTATCAATCAAAGAATAGTGGTTGTTTTGAGATATGTGGACAAAAAATGGGTATATAATTCATAGCTTTCTTGGCATTCAACATTTGGCTTAAACAGCTGCTATTTCATTAAAGGCTGCTATTGATGCATTGTTTTACTCATGGATTAAGCATATCAAGACTGCGTGGTCAAGGTTATGATGGAACGACCAATATGCAAGGTGAGTTCAATGGCTTGAAATCACTTATTTTGAGGGAGAATCCTTATGCCTTTTATGTTCATTGTTTCGCTCATCAATTCCAGTTGGATCTTGTAGCTCTTACAAAGAGTCACAATGAAATTGCAGATATTTTTAACTTTATTTCTATTATCTTAAACATTTTTGGAGCATCGTGTAAGAGACGGGACATCCATAGAGAAAAACAACATGCCAACCTTATTGCTGCACTCAAAAGAGGAGAAATTATAAGTGGATGAGGCTTAAACCAAGAAACTACACTAAAAGACGATATGGTGATACTCGATAGGGCTCACATTATATTACATCGGTTAGTTTGATTGCTATGTTTTCTTCAGTGTTGAATTCACTTGAGATTATTAGAGAGGGTGGTTCAAGGTCCGAACAAAGGCAATTGAATGTAATCTTATGATTTTGTATTCATTCTCCATTTTATGAAAAACATATTGGGCCTTAGAAATGAGCTACCACAAGCATTGCAAAGAAAAGATCAAGATATTCAGAATGCAATGGATTTAGTGAATGTGGCTATACAACAGTTTGAAATTATGAGAGTGAATGGATGAGATTTTTTTGATGCAAGATGTTTCATCTTTTTTTGCAACAAACATGGTATTATTGTACTAAACATGAATGATTCATTTAAAGCTCTTGGACAGTTACGATTTATAACAGTTATGATGCCTGGACAGATGCAATCATATCCCTTAATGTTTCCAGTTTCCACCTATGCGCCAAGAGGTCACAATAAGGACCCTTTGGAAGCAAGTTAATCTGATCTGCAGTTCCTACCATACAAATAGATGAGATTCCCAACATTGGTAATAATCTATATACCATTACACAACCATGGACCAACAGTGACAAGTTCCTAATGCTTCTAATCTCCAAAACTGTACTACCAAATCAACTGGTAAGTGAAAGCTGATCCTTTCTGCAAGACCCTGATCCATATTGAGATTTCAACAAAACATACAATTTTTGAAACAAGGGATCAATCATTGATTAGCTGTATATATGTCAATATATTTATGCCTAAACCCTGTTGTCCTACATTGTGCCTATACGATAGAATAGATTAGAAAGAAAGGAAAAAAATGCATTTTTAATGGCTCAAATGGAACTGTTCCATGGTTGGTAAAACAATCAGAAGAAAGACGTACCTGCTGAAGAGATGCACGCTCAACCCGCATTGACATACCCAAAGCTCTTTGGTCTGTACATAATATAAACCATAAATCATTAGCTTAATTATTGTTTTCTTGGTGATAAATAACACGTGTATGAAACCTTGACCTCCAGAAACACCTACGTTTCTTCCCATTGATGTGGTCCAAGTAGTTAGCTGAATCTTTTACCACACACTCACACACAGAACAGTAGTATCCAGCCTACAAAATTGCAAATCAACTTGCTAATGTACTACATGTATTAAGGTACTTGTATATAAGTTCACCACAGCTTCCTTTAAACAACTAAATTTGTATTATAGAAAACAGACATGCTAAAAAAATTTAATAGTGGAATGAAACCAAATATAGGAACCATACAACTTATTGTTATAATCAATCTTAACGGTAGCAGAAAATATTGAAGCTTCAATCAATTAAAAAAATTCTAACCATTATAAAGTTGCACGGATTGCATCACGAAGCGTCAATAACAATCCTTATATTATAATATCATTGTATGTGTTCTACTATGCCCTTGTTTTTTCAATATGACTAAATTTTAGGCAAGTGGTATGGACATGTGAGTGTTTCACCAGAGACTACAGCAGCCATGCATAGGCCTCACTTTTTGAAATATTGGGATGATCACATCCAGTAATGTTAGGAGTAATGGATGCTAAAATGCCATTCCAAACGGATGAGTCAACTTGGAACAAATCTCCAATCCTGTATTGCTTCCTAGCAAACAAAAACTATAGTATTTGATGTTTGACAGAAGGATGTCTTTCAGGAGTGACAAATTAAAGCCAGGTGTGATTTCCATAATAGAAGAAACTTTCATCAACTGTTTAGCAGTAACTCGGAAACAATACCAAATTAACAACAACAACAAAACCTTTATCCAATTTTTTGGGGTCGGCAGGAGCCAGGAGCACAACCATATTATCATATAAATAAATACTGAACAAAATAATAAACGAAAACAATACCAAATTAACAACAACAACAAAACCTTTATCCAATTTTTTGGGGTCGGCAGGAGCCAGGAGCACAACCATATTATCATATAAATAAATACTGAACAAAATAATAAACGAACAGATTAAGTAATAGAATACAGGTCAAACAAAAGTACCTGTTGGCTTAAAGGTGCAATTGGAGTAACAACCTGAAACAACA
The DNA here is from genome assembly GCA_029216955.1 of Iris pallida. Taxonomy (NCBI): domain Eukaryota; kingdom Viridiplantae; phylum Streptophyta; class Magnoliopsida; order Asparagales; family Iridaceae; genus Iris; species Iris pallida. The sequence continues at coordinate 27,905,928 of JANAVB010006599.1, read as the reverse complement.
AATAGGATTAAGATATAACTTTTAAGGAAATATGTAAACACCTATAACATGATTAGCATTATTGTTACAAAGAATATAGAGCACCCAATCCTTAACAAGAGACTCTACCAAGTCAAGGCCAAGATAAGTTGCGAAGAATATTCTACTTATATATATTCTATGAGTAAGTCTTAGTTTTTCCAAATTGTGGGAGATGTCTTCAAATAATGTCTACTTTGACCGCTAAGGAGGAGGTCAATTTGGATGTATAAGGTTAGGACCATTAGGTTATAGTTTATGTGTCCAAGGAAATCATTATGGGGTTGGTCTGTGTCATGTAGGGGAAGTTTTATTTTGTCTTGGATCTTGAATGTTAGCGTTGCAGCAGTCCTTGTTTGACTACAACTCAATTTGTGATATAAAACTCAATTTGGACTTCATTTTTGACCCATTTGGGTTAAAATAATAATGGATAGTATTGATACAGTACAAACGGCTCCATTAGGCTTCTAATCTAATTATAGCATCACTTACTCGGTACTGCCTTGCTTAGGGCAGTAGTGATGGACTAGGGTAGGCTTTTGGCTTAAATTACAGTAAAGACACCTTTCTTCTCTAGTTGATAAACCTAAGGGTCATTCCCTCTTGTAAAAACTTTTTTGTCTCATTATCTCCATTTGTTCTCATGGAATCCATGTTGCTCAGACATGGGGAAATGGTGTCAGTTTCCATAACCATATTCATGTATGTATTCGTGCAACATAGGTGACTACCTTGTACCTATTTGAAAATGTCAATAAGACGTACCTGTATCCGTATTTGTGCAACATAGCATTGGACGTACCTTACTCCAAACTTATTTTCTACCTACCTTTTCCAACCTCCATCCTTCTTCCCTTCCACAGATTTACCCAATGCTACCCGGAATGAGGAATGCTATGATATATGGAACAAACATAGACCAGAAAATGTCATTTGGTATTGAAATATGCATGACAAGGATAGGCTACTTTGCGATGCTTTAGCAGTATTTTCAGGATGTAGCATGCTTTTCAATTTTGCATGTGCTTCTGCACAAGGTTAAGGGTATAGGTCGATATTGACATATCGGCCGTATCGTATCGTTTTGGCTTGTCCCAATCCAATAGTGAATCCCCACTGGACGTCGATAGTGACCCCCATTAATGCTGACTGATACTGACTCGACAAATACATGCCGATGATATTCATTATCTACACACTGTAAGCATTGTCATTTGTTGATGTTATATATTTATTAATTCACAAGATTCAACCATCTTAAAATTATGCTATTTAAAACTATCTACCGCAGGTATACCTCTTCTAAAAGCAACATACAAAACTGTATCTATTTTGGCGAAGGATTCGACAATGTTGAATATGATTACATTTAAAACGACGGAAAAATAAATATTAAATAAAGTTATGCCTAAATGTATCAATAGTTTTACTAAAAATTTATATTATTTTGTTTTCCGAAACCAAGAACTCCGAAACTTCAATCAGAAACCACTAGAATTGTGAAACCACTAGATTTGTTGATAATGTCAATACCGATACTCATAAGAAGGTTCTGAAAGTGGTTCTGATACTGATAGTCCGAACCTTGAATTCTGCACATTCAATCTAGTTTAGGACTTAGGATAAGACTAAGTATTTCACCTTTTCTCACTCTCTAACATTTGAATCATTGGATTCATTATATCCTAATGGAACCATTTCCTGTTTTGGAACCGAAAGTTCCAACATAGTACAGGATATCTATATTATGCTGTTCAGTAACTTTCGATTTGCTTAAACTATACTATCAGAGATTAAACCTATCTTGAAATTAGCATTTCCCGTTTGGACTCAACACTAGTTTCGTAAATACCACTCTCTTTATAGGACAAGACACTATACATACAAGCCGGAATGAGATGCAAATGTTCGCACTATTTTCAGTTTCCAATCCATTTACCCTAGGTAGTTATTTAATTTATATATTGGCTATCGACATAAAATGAGGTTCTCGAGCCATGGCTGATAGGTCTTGCCACCCTAAATCCTACCAGAGTTTCAATAGACAAAATTCCTAGAACCAGGAAAGATAGGACTCATAGGAGCAATGGAAGATAAAGAGACTCAAGTTTTCTCCTTGGAACTAGATACACAAAATTTCTCTTTCCGACTTGTAAGCACTGTCCCAACAATTAGCGCTTTGCCATTATATTCTTTCTTATAACAACTATTAAGCATCTTGTAATGGGTTAGAATACTCCCCATATGCAGGGACAAGGGGATTTCACTCCGTAAAAAGGAACTTTTGTAGAATAGCTCAAGATCTCAGTAAGATCTCATTCTCGTTCCAATATTAAAAAATGAGATCTCCTAAATATCATGGAATATTTGTACACAACCTTACAGGCTAATAGAAATGTCCCCGTTATAAGCAAAAATACAAATAATAGAAATGTCCCCGTTATAAGCAAAAAAAAAAAAAAAAAAAAAAAAATAGAAATGTCCCCGTTATAAGCAAAATACAAATAATATCCCATTGGAGATCCATCTTAGTTGCTTACCAAGATCTTATGTTTTTTCGGATACCTGCAGACCTCAAAGCTGAGCATAAAATTTATGGTTATTGTTTCCGGTTAGGATGCGACAGCAGCAATTTTCATCATAGTGACAATGAAGATTGACATTCGTAGCATCCAAATAGGAATGTTCTTATTCAAGTTACGACAAGTAATATTGCAACAACATCTTTGTTTGTGAAATCTATCATATTGTGGTAAGGAATCTCATAGGGACCAGATATGTCATTCCATGCTATCTCTTAGGAAGAGACTCATATTCCACGAAGCAAAAGAAAGGGTATAAATGCCTTTCTTTGCAATGGCCAATGGCGACTTTACAGAATAGAACAAAAGAACAACCTATGTCACACAAAACAAACCTGTCACAGATTAACCTATATCATTTCTTACCAAGAAGAAGAAAAGAAAAGGAAAAAAAAACTTTTAATCAAGGAGTACAACTATAGAATCAAGTAACAATTTCAATCGTTCTTAATATATTGATTCTAACCATGTGAAATCAAAGTATTTTTAGGTTTGTTCATGAAATTTATGTTTCTTCAGATTGAGGACAAAAAAGAGAAAAATAAACCAGAAATCAAATATTCCTTCCTGATTGGTTTGAATTTTCATATAATAAGAAATTTAATAAGAGTAACAATTCTTTTACTAGTTTACTCAAAATGATAAATTTGTCCAGGTCGTGGCTCTTCCCCTACCTAATACCAAATAAAGATTAAAAGCATGTTTTGTCCCAAGTCACAGAAAACATACAGGTTTTAGCAATCTTTTGATTGAATAGCACATCAGTCCATTTTAAAATGTAAGACACTGATATGATGGTCACAAGATAGCTATTATTCTAGCATCAGTAGTTTTTTTAGCCATCACAATATAAAGAACAAGATATTGCTACAGACCTGGGTTTTCCCCAGGCGTGATTCAAGGTCGACTTCAAAATCCCTGTGTTTCAAGGGTTTCCTTTGCACAGGAGCTTTTCCTGAGGATTTGCAACGAAACAACAACAAATGTAAGAAACAACTTTTAACATGAAAGAACATTTTTGTCCCTCTCTCTCCTTGAATTTTTTTTAATATGTTCATTAATGCAGATTCCGCATAATAAAATACTTGCCTTTGGATGAAAATCGGTCTTCCTCTTCCTATCAGGAACACAAAGACAAATAAGTATAGCATAAGAAGAAATAAACAAATAACTAATAATTTCTAGTTAAAATACAAACTTTCTCCCTTTCACGAGCTCGTTCCAAGAACTCTTCTTTGTTAAATTTTCTCCTAAAGGTGTTGTCAACTCCAACTGCCTGTATATAGAAACCATAAACTGCAATGTTAAGATGGCTTAGAATACCAAACTCGATAACAAATAAATATTACAGTTAACAAACTTACTTTACTTCCAGAATGAGCCATCACAATTCGTTTCCTAGCACAACCCCAGGTAACAAACACAAGTAATAAAGCTTCCTGTTTATCTTTTAAGGATGCTGATAATAGTGACTGCAGGAAATAACCAAGAATATCAGAAAAAGTAAATTCTTACGTAACTCTGCAGATAACGAAGATGAAAACATTTCAATCGAGTATATTCTTAGGCATCAGATATAACACTAGCTTACTGAAAACTTCGTTGTACAACTGCGTTAACATTATCTAACTTTCCATATGGGTTCACAGAATTGCTCGTCTCTGTGACACATTAAGGCAGGGAAAAAGAACAACATCCCGATAAGTTTAGTGCAGGGATGAAGTTCAGGTGTGATTAAATGACTACAGTTCAACTATATATGCCAATCGGTGGTTGGCAGCTTAGACAACTTGCGTCTTTTGCATCCTATACTACAGCAAGAACAACAAAGCCTTTATCCCAAATTTTTTAGGTCGGCTAAATCCTTTTGTTTTCCATTTGGCTCTTTCAAGGACCATGCTCACCGCTGTAAACTAGCCTAGTGGTAGTGCGGGGGGCCGCCCGAGCACAGGTCTCGGGTTCGAATCCCCCCTGGGCGGCTGGGTGGCTTTGAGCCACGGCCCAGCTTGGAGAAAGGACACCTCAAAAAAAAAAAAACTTAATATGCATCCAATACTTCGAAATTTAAAACTAACTACAAAAGGCTACAACTCTAAGGGTCTGCTTGGCAACGGTGTTTTCACTGATTTTGGAAAAAAAAAATTGAGCCGACCATTTATGAAGTGTTTGAAAAATCTATGCTTGGTAATTCTTTTGAGGCACTGATTATGGTTGGCTCAAAAAATCCCCAAAACCGATGTAGTGTAATTTTGGGTGTCTTTATAAACACCCCAAAACGGTAGGTTTTGAAAAGTTTTTATTATTTTATTCCCTTTATATCCTCACAAAAAATATAATTATAACTACTAATGCCCTACCATATTTCCTCTTTCTCATCTTTGTTTCTCTTTTATTTCCTCCAAACTGCGACCGAGTTTTTAAAATCTTGTTTTTCTATACTCGTATCTTCATCCAGACGACTATCTTCATCCAAACGATCTTCTTATAAATCCTACTTTATTGTTGCCGAAGTCGAACACTATATGATACATACCTATAAAGATATCTCCATGAATCCTGTATCAAGAAGATTTTGACATCAGAAATGAAACTTTGAGAGAGCTTTTGTTTATGTATGGACATATAGATAATTTTATTCTTGTAAAAACCTTTCAGAACCGCTTGTTAATGAATTACCAAGCATGAGTTGGATTGGTTTAAAAGCCGCTATTTAAAACCACCAAAAACCGGACCCCTCATAACCGGTACTCTAGAAACACCCGCTACCCCAACAATGGCCAAGCAGACCTAATACAATCCTAAACCCTAATAAATGAAGTTGGCAGGCTATATCTATTATATTAGACAAAATCATATCGACATAAAATTAAATCACCAATTTAGTTTAATTCGACAAGGAAAACATCAACTAACAAAAAAGATCACCAATTCATGTCAGCAGACTAATAAAAAAAAACGAATTGCAAGAACTAATAACTAGTTCAAAAACCTAAACCCTAACTGAAGTACCAAAATAATAAATCAAAACCTAGTTCAACAGAAAGCAAAAAAAAAAAGCATTATAATCCAAATTCCATTCAAACAAAATGCTAAGACTATGACCCCCAAGAAAACGAATTGCAAGAACTAATAACTAACTGAATGAAACTAATCCACCAAATAAATTCTAAAAAGGTACCCCAATATA